>VDFB02000017.1:192785732-193045937 GCA_007258455.2 Sequoia sempervirens
CACTTGCACCAATAAATCATTTTAATTCATTTATGAATTCATCATTTTCTTCAACTTGGCATAAAATGGAATATTCACTCAAGTTTGAAAATGAAGACAAGTTGACTTGTCCCTTCCAACATTGCAATAAATTCTCTTTTTCATGTCCCCCTCTCAACATTTAATTCACAAATTCAAATTTGAATCTCCCTCTCTTGGGCACATTGGCCAAAACTTGCACATTCCTCAACATATGATAATGTGACAAGTGGCCTCATCTCATTGGTCCAATCTTTATCCCACATTGCTCTATTTTGAGCTCTCTTCGAATTTGAAAATCTATAAATAAAGGGGTTGATTCTTCATCAAATCATCTACACTCTCATGCAAAGTTACTCTCTTAAATTGAGAACTAATTTTTCTCTTCACCATTGCATTTCATCATTTGAGTTTTAGCAAGGATTGGAAAAGGGTCATTGGCATATTTGACACCAATCCAATATGGAATAGGTACATTTTATGCTTTTATATATATCTTTTAATCCTTTTATTGGTTACATTTTGTCAAGTATTTACATGTTATTTCATAGGACCATTTGAGGAATGTGCTTGTGACTAACCCATGTTTGAGGGAATAGAGTTTTGCAGATTTTTATGGTGCTTCATTAAATATAATAAATGATGAAAAACCAAGTGATACATATTTCCTCTTTCCAAGCATCCTCTTGGAGAATCCCAGCTATCACTCATTTATCTTTTTCTTTATCTTCTATTATCCCATTCTAGGAATCCATATGTGCATAAAAAAATATTAAATATTTATGTCCACAACCCACCTTTATCATTGCCAGTGAACCCATCACCCCTTGTAAGTATATTACAAACAATGGTGAGAATTAATATTACAAAATATTTTCACAATATACGCTAAGTTCCTAAAGACACTTTCCAAGGATGTTAGAATAGTGACATATGATATAGGATTTATAAGGTGGATGACACCTTAAACCTAACATTATCCCACTTGACATCAACATTGTAAATACACCTATATGAATTACAAACAAGGGAAATTCATCCCTTTCCCAAAGATGTACCATCTAAATCTTCACCATGCTCTCATTCTCTAACAAGATACTTACAAAAGAAAACATGATAACCACTATCAAGGAAGAAACTCCTTCATATCCTCCATCATGCCACCTTTGGAAGAGAAAGGGAACATGCCAAGGTGAAACATATCAACTATCAATAAAATCTACATCAATATTTACATAAACACAGTCATCAAATTCAAATTATAACAAAGGCTATAAGTAGATGCCTTAATTATACCATGTTGAATAGAAACCAAAATAAATTTCAACTCATCCAAGCTAAACATACCTCAAACCAAGGTATAAAAACATAGATACAACTTCATGCCATAAAAAATCCAACCAAAACTTTTTAATCAAGTCTCTATATATCCCTCATCTATCTCAATAAAATAAACCAATATACAAATGACCATAGACAAGGCCAACTAAAAAAGTCTACATTAACACTCAAACAATTTTTTGGATAGATAGTCCACATCTGAGTCATCCTACTACAAAAAAAATTGGTAGCTAATCATAACCTACATAACTTGTAGATACAAATCCAACTAAACTTGCAAATTCATCATCACATCAGTAACCATAAAACCAATATATCATAGAGGATAACCAGAAATATATCTAAAAACTCCTATTGCATGAGCAATGTTAGATCTAAAAATAGATCAAGGAACACAAATTCTATTTATAGTACATCACATAGAGGATGTGGCTAACTCCTCTATTACACAGTGTTAAGGAAACATATAATGATATGCAAATCTTGCAAATAAGTATTTTACAATATCTCTCTCACCATTAGTCTTTGTATTTCTCCCAAGTTCTTCACACTCAACAATGTGAAACCAAACATCTAGGAACAATACCATGAGCAAAGAGAGAACTTAAAAATCAAAGAATATCATTGTTCCACACTAAAATTTACCAAATTATGTAATATAAGATCTCCTTCACCATTCCCAAATAGAAAGGAAATCAACATCTAACATTAAAATCAAATGAAAATATGAAAAAAATTAGATATAAACCTCTCATACCGAAGGTAGATAAAACCAACCAATCATTTACACAACAAAGGGAATATTCCCAAAGGAACAAGCCATTTCAAGTACCTCTCTATGTAAGTCCTCAAAACAAAATCCATAGCTCAAGACCAAAACAAAGAGAAAAAGAAAAATCCATAAATCATGCATCTTCTTCAGAAGTCCTCATAATCTTTATGTTCCATACTAACACATATGAGAAGGCAAGATACAAATATAAAGAATGCATTTGATAATCATATGGGTAATACCTCTCAGAACAATCTACTATCGAGTAGACCAAGAGTGGGATACATGATTTTCAAATGAAAATATTCTCTTTAAGAACATAATGGATTCACATCCAAAATAATGTGTAGGCTCCTCTTTATTTTTTATGGAAAATAAAGTGACATTATTGTAAGTTTCAAGACATTGTTGAAGTGTGTCATTGATGATGTTTGGAAAAATGAGAATGGAAGGTACACAAACTTAAGTTCTAGTGTTGTAATTGATGTAAAAAAATTTGTGGATCATTTTGATCCACTCTAACAGGTTTTAGAGATGTTAAGGAAGACAATTTGATGTAGAGGGGAAGGACTCAAAACATCATTCCAAACACCTTCAAACAGATTTCAACACCAAGGCTGCAAATATGCACATTTTTTCATACTAGACAATCTGTTCCCAAGCCTAAAACATGGGGGAAGCATACCAAAAGCACTCCATTAATATATCCAAAAAAAATAAAAAACTATAAAAATTCAAAACTTCTCCAAGTGGTTGTAGGATTGTACCTATCCATACCATTCTGTAGCACATGAATTACAGTCGATGTTCATAGAAAAATGCAATATGGGGCATGGTCAAATGATGTTCTTCTCATTCAAACTTCATCCTAACTATTGAGGTCAATGTTACAAGACCTATTTATCATTTCCCAATTATTTTTTCCAACTATAAATCTGACCAACAACCTCTTAGTTAACTCTAATGACAACTTTTACATCATTTTGACAACATTTTGATAACATTGTGCAACTTTTGCAACTTTTGCAATATGACTCTAAAACACCATAGAACATCATGAAATGGCTCCAAATGACTCAAAATGGTCTCAAATGACCTTATTGACTCCAATGAAACCAAAAAAAAAGTTAATCAACATTTGTAACAGTTTTCCTCAACAAGTGAATTAGGGTGCCCTTGCACCACATTTGTGCAAATTGATTTGGTTCGAAAAGTTCAGATGTGTAGAGATTTGACTAAATGTCAAAGCTACCATTTTGGTGTAATAGTGCCTTGGTTTTTGGGTCCACACTACTCCAAAAATAAATTTATAACTCTTCACTTCTAACATCAATTTTTTTTTTAATATTAGATTTATCTAAATCTAATATTTCATCATGTTTGAAAAAAAAGTTTGATAGATATGAGTAATAGATTTTGGCTTGGCAATTCATAGTTATATTTTTTTATAGGGTGTTTATGGGGGAGAGTTTTAACTTCTTTCTATATAATATTTTGGCCTTGTATGTTGAAGATAAGTTTCTAGATGTCATTTGAGTATGAATTCCTAATAGTATCAAATTTTGAGGTCCATGTGTTGAGATATGGATACAAAGATGAAGGTTTTTTCTTTTAGGTCTTATATGGAGCTTACCTAATAAGTTTGAAGGTATTCAAAGGATAAATATTTATTTCTATCTTATGTGGGATCTATTATAGGTCCATGTTGACCTATCATAAGAAATTTTGAGTTTTGAATTGCGGTGTGTATTATGTATGATAAGCTTTGGAGCTGATAGGTTGTAATTTTTGTATGAATTCTAATTGGATTGACCTAACTGATGTTACTGATGTGGACACATAAGTTTCATTGTTTTCAAAATTTTCAAGATAGAATATTACATGTAATGTATTTGATAAGAATTCAAGTAGAGCCATGCAAAGTTAGGTTATGAATATTAAATTGAAGATTAGAATTGTGTGAATGAAGAGTGAGGTATAGTTTTGAACCAAAATAAGATAAAGTCTATTATAATGCTTCAATGGAACTTTAACTCATGCATACTTAAGATGCAATTGTAATAGTTAAAAATAGGATGTGAGCCACCATCTCTCTTCTATCTTTTTCTCTATGGATAGTGAGTCCATTTGGACAATGATTCCACCTATATTGAGCATTTATGTAATATACTATAATTGGTTATAATATATTGTGACCTTACCCTCACCATGGATTTTCCCAATTTGGGTTTTCCATGTAAAATTCCTTGTGTTCATGTGTTATATGATGTTGTGAATGTTTCATGCTTTATTTCCTTACTATAGTTGAATATGCATTATTAATTGGATGTTTAATGTTTGAATGGTTTAAGATAATACTGATTCACCTCCCCTCTCAGTATTTAGGGTGTTCAACAATTGGTATTAGATCTTGGTTCCTTGGAAGGAGCTTAACCACTTTGGGAAGGTCTTGGAGATTGAACACATGACTAACAAAAATTTTCCTATTCCTTTTGAAGATATTCCTACTTTAATTTTATAGAATAAGATTGCATTCTTGATAAATATGGGGAACTCAATGCTACTCTTGAAGATCTAGAAAGAACTAAAGGTGAAAATAGAGATATGAAGGAAAATTTCAAAGAAGAAAATGAAAGTGTAAGAAAATTGAGAGAGACAATCAAGAAGTTTAGAGAAAGGAATAAGGAAGTTAGTGAATAGTTGAAATAATAAAATGAAAACATCATAGGACTAAAAGTGTAAGTTGAGGAAAAGACAAGGATTGGAGATTGCTTAAATGCAATGGTGAAATAAAATATGATGAATGAATATTTCTTGAACAAGAAGTGGTAAATATACAATTAGATCTAGAGAAATGAAGAAGTCATGAAGAAATAAATCAAGGTGAGTTCTACAATTATTTATGAGATGATTATAGGTCAGAAAAATTCCAAAATCAATGGTAGCTTAAGATTTGAAAAAGGTGAGAGCTCAAAAATAGATCAAACACCTAATTCAAAAAAGAAGATCAATGAACCAAGAAATATTGAAGGAGAAGGAGAACAATGGAAATATATGAAATCAATGAAATGAAGGTAGAAGACCTCTTATCAAAAATCCAAATTCTCAAAGATACCCATCCTTCAATGGTGTTTGTTACTTTTGCAATAAAGTTTGATAGAGAGCAATGGAATATGGAAAAAGAATGAATTAGAATGTCCCATCCTTTATTGATTTACATGCAAAATATTTGGTCGTAGAGCATGTGAAAGAAAAATTCAAATGATGAATGCATATATTAATGATAGAATGAATCAATCTTTCAACTGTTACTATTATACATGTTATGGGTTTAGAAACAAAGATAATCAATACAAATCTAGAATGAATGGAAGGAATATTGTTCATAAGAATATCACATGTCACAATTACAACCGACCTAGACATATTTCTAAGTTTTGTAGTCTAAGTAGAAATACAAGGAAGGGTAATCAGGTAAAGTGGAATGAACCAATCAGAAAGGTGAATCTAGTTGAAGTAAAGAAGGAAATGGAAAATATTTATAGAAATAGGGAAGATACATAAAATAAGTGAGAATTTATACAATCCTCTAATACATATTTTTCCTTCAAAAACTAAACCAAGAGATATGGCTTAGGTAGAGCTTTAATGAATATATTTTATCCCCAATATAAAAGTGGTACTTAGGCTGCAACATAAATATTTATGACATATATCAATATTCTTGATCTATTGGTAAATATTGCAAAAGAAAATATATCGATGCAAAAGTTTGCAGAGCTTTAGAAGTTGACTATGCATACAAATTAAGTGTTGCTAGCATTCTATGTTGAAGCATTTAATGCAAAGTTAGGTCAAATCAAAGGTTATAAGAAAATTTACTAAGGAAAATTAATTTCACACAAGCATTCAAGGAGGAGTATAGCTACGAAAAGAGAATTCTAAGTACATAAAGAAAATTGAGATTTAAAGCATCAGAACCCTAGTTCAATGAATAAAGTAAAAAGGTATTTTATGAATCTTGCCTAGCCTAGTTTACATAAATATTTGTTTGAAAGTAGTTTAAATATAGTTTGAAATGGATACACCAAGGGTCATAGAGGTTATAGAGAAACCAAAACCAAAATTTAAGAGACAACCTACAAAATCCATAGAAGATGAAGTACTAGGCACATTCTCACACATTCAATATCAGGTTCTACTGAATAAGGATATTAGGGCTTACATTCATGAAAAAATGGAAGATAATTCCACCACTAAGATTAGTGATGCATGTGAAAATGAGTTAATGAGTAGGATATTAGGGCTTACATTCATGGAAAAATGGAAGATAATTCCACCACTAAGATCAGTGATGTATGTGAAAATGAGTTAATGAGTGAGGATTTCACCCTAAAACTAGAGTATAAAAACCTTGTTGAGAAGAAATTAGATATATGACAGTGGTTGCCCAATTTCTTCTATGATGTCAAGTGTATTAGAATGGCATTGAGCATAGTTCATGATTAGTTTGTTTGAAGTGATTTACCTCACAATATAAGAAAGGAAGTGATAAGAGAGGTGAGCATAAACCAGTTCCCATGTTGAAATCCATCAAAAATGAAGTGGTTATGGAGAAAATTGGTGCTACTTATGATAGGATAGCTCTTGTTGTCAATCCTATCAGAAACACATCTATTAGATATAGTTACTAGCTATTAAAATTATTAAGCTAATAGCAACATCCATATCTTCCACCATAGTCAATGTGACACATGAGATGGTAGAGAATGGTGCAAACTATGACCTCTGTGAGTTGCTTAGGAAACTACTAATGAAATTTTTTAAGTGGACAAAGAAAAAGAAATATGTGTTTAGTTATGGCACTTTGGTTATGTGCCTACTCTTCTAATTTTTGAAGGAGCTTCCCATAGTTGGATAGGTAAACTTGATAAGTGGCAGAACTATTGCACATAAAATTGTAGAGAATATGAGGAACCTTAGAGATGTTAAAGAACATGATAATTACCTTCTTTCTTTGTGGTGTTCTAGAAAAGAATGCATGAGAGAGAGAGAGAGGATCTCAAGGATAATGGCTGAAAAGTATAAAAATTGTATCACTTTTCTTGTATCTATAGATGAATACATGATGAAAGTAGTTGAACCAAGAAATATATGGATCTCTGCACTCGTATATGAGATCAATGAACAAGAGATAATAAGTTATGCTTATAGCTTGCTAAAGAGCCCAAAGTATACTACACAACAAGATATAGGAATTATGAAGAAAAATCCATGGAAATACATATGAAATAAAAGGAAGCTATCATTAGGAATAATTTTGATGCCATGGTGGTCATATATGTAAAATAAATGGGACTTTTCAAGGAGAAAGTGTAGTATACAAGGAAAAGAGCTAGAGCATATATGAGTATTTGTGAAGCTTCAGGTAGCTCAAGGAGATCAAGAAGAAAAACTACAACACCACAATCTATTCAAAATTCCTTTGAGTATTTACCCTCTTTTGAAGAAAAGAGAAAGTCTACCAGGAGTCTTTTGATAAGGGAGAAATCCCCTCTAGTTGTGAATGATACCAGGGAAGAGAAGAAGAAGATTGTTAACACTACACCTCCTGCTGCCCCTACAAAGAGAAGAATGAAACAAAAATCTATAAGAGAGAAGAATATTGGCATCAATTTTGTTAAAGATGAGGAAGGGTTATAAGAAGGACCACAGTTGGTCCAAAGAGGAAGAAATAAGGCTTCACAAGGTGAAGCTAGTGGAAATAGGAAAAGACATGATGTCATTAACAATGAAACTAAAGAAGAAATAGAAAAAGAGAAAGAAGCATTTAAAATTCACATAAGAGAAAAGGAGAAAGCCAAGAAGGCTTCTCCAGAGAAGAAAGAAAAGGAAACAAATAAGACTTCTGTTAAAGTCAAAAATTAGAAACAAGCTTAACTAGTAAGGCCTCATCCCTCAATGAAACTTGAGGCATTATATAATAGTATTGTGTAAAATGAAATGTTAAAAGAGACTACAATTTTGTATAAGGTTGCAAATGAGGTGGATAAGGCCACCATTATTGAATCCATAATCAAGTATATTGTTGTGTTGGAAGTTGACATGCAAAATATCAAGAAGGACATTCCTAATAATTTATGGAACATTTTGTTGAAGAGAATAAAAGAGACAATAAAAGAGCATGAGAAGATTAAGGAAGAGGCTTTGGAGAGAGTAAATGACCCATTATAAAAGGATGGAATAGGCACATTGGCTATTATATTTAGCAAGGAGACGAGGAAAAAAATAATGTTTACTACCCTCATGGGAAAAGAAAATGATGACCTTAAGAGGGTAAAAAAGGAAAGCAATGATAAAGGTGAGGAAATTTGATGCAAGAGAATCTAGGGTGTAAGAGAAATCTTGCATCACCCAAAAAAAATGTTGTTTCTTTTCAATAAGGGCTAGATTTGGAAGGGTTACTATTTTAGTAAGTTTGCATTTATGCACGGTTGGACATGAAATATTACACAGTCCTCCAAAATGGTAAATTGAATCTAATGGTGAAGAAATCACTTCAATACCATTTGTCATTTGAGAGATATTAAAATTTTAATTTTAAAAAATCCCAGTAAAATCTTCGGCGTCAATTTTAAGGCACTTAGAGGCTTCGGTTGGGCTTGAAAACTAGTGGAAAACAAAAATAGTTGTCCTTTAAGCCATACTTTCCCACAAAATATTTCTTGATAGCTTTCTGAAAAGGTATTATAATAGAAAACTTGATCGTCGGATCAAAACTTATGACCCCACAAATTTGTACTACCAAGATGAATAAAATTTCCAAATATCTTCTTGAGGAATTTACACTTTCCAGAAGATTCTAGGGTGGTTACACCTTCCAAATAAAGGATTTAAAGGGGGACTACAAAAGGAGGCTAGAGTAGAGTAGATGGTGGCTCTAATTTACAAATTTGTAGATTGATGTAATAAAAAATCCCATGTGATGGAAAATATAATTTTGTAATTTCATTTTCATTTAAGTGATAATAGAAAATATTTTCTTTCCTTCCATTTTTTTGTGCCATTATTTGTTGTTTTTCTGAGTTTTAGATTGTAAGGGGAGTGCCCTTCATCAAAATTATACAAAAGATAGGTTTACTTCTAGTGGTTCAAGAAGGGATAAATGCTAAGACCACTACTTTGAAATAAAATACAGAAGTACTGAAAGATGTTTCTCAACATGATCATGATACTAATGATGAAGCTACAACAAAAAACACTCCTTAGGAAGTGGAGGACATGAAAAAGGGGATGATAAAGATGCAATGATCAAAGAAGACATTGCAAATGGAAGTATCAATCCTTCTCTAATATAATAAGATACTACTCATCCCCCTATTCAAGAAGAAGTCACTCTAAAAAATAATGAAAACCTTGTAGAGGAAGTAAAAAAAATAAAGATGATAATGAAGAATAAAATAATGAAGAGAAGGAAGAAGAGCATGATGACAAGGATAATGATGCATTTGGAGATGCATAAAAGGATGAAATTGTTGGCTCTTGGTGAATCTTTCAGATCCTCTAGAGATTCTCTAAAGAACTTATTGAAAATATATCCTACCTTTCAACTAGTTGCATCGTCACAATTATTGCAATTTCCAATCTAACAAGGAATCGTTGATTTAAACATGATCTCTCCTATTCACAAGCTACAACAAGGAGACATGTTCTATGCATCCACAAGGAAAGAGATAATTATAGAAACTCATCAAAAGAGCAGAGAGTTAATGGATGAGATAGTCAAATATTTTCAAGAAAAAATACTAGGACCAAATGTCAATGCCACTTTATCCAATATAGAAAATTTTAAACTTCTAATTTATTCCTTTAATTCATAAAAATTTGGTTTAAAGGAAGAAGTAGAGAAATAAATAGAGAAGAGAATAAATTATGAGAGACTGATTGAAATAATGGAGAAATTTACCTCCAAACATACAAAATTTTATGAGTTATTGAAGGTTATTGAAAGGTGTATCGATGAGGCTAAGGAACTACTATATAGCATGACATGAAGTGGCCCAAAACCAAAAAAAGAATAAAGGAGATGGAATCTATTGAGTCTCAAATTGATGGTGCCTTCAGTGTATATGACCTGGCTATTGACTATACCTGTATAACAAGGATCAAGATTTAAGATCTTTAGAAGAATTTTTTCGAACTAAAAGAACAAAAAGAACATATGATGTTATAGTTTGGAGAGGTAAGGGATTTGTTCAATCCCAAATTGCTACTTGCTTTGAAATATCTTCTCAGTTCTAAAAAGGAAAAGAACACGAATCTAGTAATTTCTACACTAAAAGAAGATGAATAACTTTTACTTGATTTTTAAACACCAAATAGGCTACTTACAAGGGCTAAGTGTGAATGTGAAGATGGAAGGTAGGCCTAGAAAGACCAGTTATAGATGTTAGAGGCATCAAACATCTCTAGTTGACAAATTATTTATGTTTCTATTTATCCTATTTTAATTTTATATTTTTGTATATTTGTGGACCTTATAGAGAAATTTTCAAGTACCTTTCTAATATTTTTCTTTGGTATATGACTTAGGGGGAGTCAATTTATGATTTTCAAACTCTATATATGATTCAAAAGGAGTTTTTCTATGAGTAAAAAAAAGCATATATGCACCCTTTTTCCTTTATGTCAAAGTAGGAGAGTATTTTTTGAGTTTTTGGCAATGTTTCCATTAATGAAAAAGATATATTGTTGAAAGTTTGCATAGATTGTTGAAGTTTGTTATTGATGATGTTGTTTTCTAATATGACCATGGAAGGTACACAACATTATGTTATAGTGTTTTCATTAATGTCAACATTGTTTCAAATCATTTTGATCCTTTCTACTAGGTTTTGGAGATGTTAACAAAGACATTTATGCAAGTTTCAGACTTGGTTTGAAAAATTTAGATGTGTAGAAATTTGACTAATTTTCAAAACTACCAGTTTAGTTAATAGTGCCCTAGTTTTTGGGTCTACACCATTCCACAAATAAAGATATCACTCTATGCTTCTAACATCATTTTTATAGATGGAATATGCATTAAATGAAATATTTCATTTGATATGGACAAACAATTTGAGATATATGAGTAACAAAGTTTGACCTGGCAATTCATAATTATCTTTTTGTACAATATTTTTATGAGGGATATTCTACACTTTTCCATAGACAATTTTTTGGCCATGCAGTGTTGAAGATAAGTTTCCAAATGTTAGTTGAGCATGAATTCTAGATGGTATTGAGTTTTGAGGTCCTCATGTTTAGATGTGGACACAAGGATGCGGGTTTTTATTTTAGGTCTTATATGTAGTCGTTCTAATAAGTTTGAAGGTATGTGAAAGATAAATATGTGTTGCTATCTTATGTGGGATCTATTATAGGTCCATGTCGACCTATCTTTGGAAATTTTTAGTTTTGAATTGTGGCAAGTATTAAGGATGATAAGCTTTGGAGTTGACAAGTTGTAATTTGGGTATTACATCTAATTAGGCTGACCTAGTTGATGTTATACTTGATACAAATATAAAATTTGGATTTTTTTTAATGTTTTGATGATGGAATGTGACATGTAATGTATGTGATGGAAAATTGAGTAGAGAAATGTGAAGTTAGGTTATGAATGTTAAGTTGAAGGTCAAAATTATGTGAATAAAGAGTGAGGAATAGTGTTGACCTAAAATTAGATAAAGTCTATTATTGTGCTTCAATGGAACTTTAATTCATGCATGCATAAGATGCAATTGTAATAGTTCAATATATGGTGTGAGCCACCATCTCTCTTCTAGTATTTTGTTTGTGGATAGTGAGTCCTCTTGGACAACGAGACCACCTCTAGTGAGTATTTCTCTAATATACTATAACTGGTTATAATATATTTTGAGCTAACCCTCACTATGGTTTTTTCCATTTTAGGTTTTCCAAATAAAAATATTGGTGTTAATGTGTTATGTGATGCTTTGAATGTTTCATGCTTTCTTTATGTACTGTAGTTGAATATGCATTAGTAATTGGATTTTGATGTTTGAATGGTTTAAGAGAATACTAATCACCTGCCCTCTTAGTATTTTTAGTGTTCAACATACACTTATTGCCTCTTTCCAAGAACCCAATTGAAGAATCCCAATAGTATAACTCATTTATCATTTTCCTATACGTTTTATTCTCCCTTTTTTAGGTGTCCACATGTGGGGAAAAAAATATTGAATATTTATGTCCACAACCCACCTTTATCACTGCTAGTGGATTGGTGCAGGGGTGCCTTGGGGTCTCCATGCCTCCATGAGGCTTTGATTGGATTTTTTTTTGTTTTTCAAGTTTTTGTGCTGTAATATGGTCCTAAGGACAGTCTTCAATGATTTTTTATAGGATTCAAGGTTGGTGATGATTTTTTCTAATTTTAATGGGTCTCCTCCTCACCTTGTAAACTTGGTGCATCTAGGCCAAATAAAGAATCAAGGTGCCATGATGTAACCAGGTAATAGAGAGGAGTTTCCTTGATTATTCGATATTTTTTGATGTTTCTTTGACATATTTTGGGTTTTTAATGAATTCAAGTTCATGGGTGTAGTGTTAAGTTGTCTTAACTAGGAAACTAGGTGTTAAATGGAGTTTGTTAGTTTCCCAACGGCCCTCTAATTCAAAATACAATTGAGGAACATTGGGAGGAGGTTGGAAAGGATTAAATATTCCTGTCTTGGTAGAGGAAAGTTTGATTGTTAAGTTTTGAAGAAGATTGAATGTAAAGAACTCTATTTTTCTCTATTTTTCTATGTAAAATTTTTGCTAACTCATGTGGTATGGACAAGGTATGCTCTGTATAGAAACAAGACTATTATGGTTCAATATGCAAGTGAGATGTCTTCCTTTTGGTAGTGGTTTGGTCCAATTCCATAAAGAATTGAGGAAGCTATCTTCATTCTTTTGAAAGTGATAAAAAAACCCTCAAAAATCAAGGTTGGGTCACAAAAATACTCATAACCCGCCATTCCTTAAAGGTCATGGTCTGATTTTTGGTAGAATGGTGGAGTTCAACATGTATTTTTTGATTCTATAGATTTTGGTGAACAGAATTGGGTTTGGAGTGACTTTTTGGAAAACCTAGGCTTGGCATCCTCATGTGACAAGCCTAATTATGGTGCAAAATTTGAGTTTGTTAATTTGTGAGTGAAATTTGTTTAGGTGAATGTCAAAAAGGAGTTTAAATGTGTGATTTTATGTTGTAAGAACCATATTCATGGCTTAGGGGAGTTGGGGTGTGCCTAGATAACCTGGTTCTTATTTGGAGCATCCAAATAGGCTTCCTTGTGGCATTGTACATTAATCCATTTTGGTGAGTTTGGTTGAAGGTCACACCCTAAAGTTTTTGGGGTTTGAAAAGGTTTGTATTAAGAATCTAAAACTAGTGTAAACTATCTAGTTTTTGGGTTTTTAAAGAGGTTGTATTGATAACTGTCCTAGTTGATAGGGCTACAAGGAAGACATGCCTATTTCTTGTGTTGGAGAGTGTTTGATTGTTCTTAAAGCATTAAGTCATGTTGTTGGCTGTTGGTCAATCATGGGTGTGTTGTTGATGGTATTTCCAAGTTTTTGGATGTTTTTAGTTGTAGGAGTGTGTGTCAAGGAAGCTTTGTTATGATTGTCCTACATTGGAAGGCTACAAGGAATCTCTAGGTCAGTCTTGGAAGCGATGGAAAAATGAAGTGTTATGTCTAAAAATTTGAGTTGCTTGTCATGTTTTGTCATGAGAGGGGTGTTACAAACATTTCCAATTCAGTGTAAACATCTTCCTTTGAAAACCCTTGTGGAAGGTTGTGTTATTTTCTTGAGTGAATAGTGGATTTGAGAGGTCCACATAAAGAGTATTTGAGAGAGCTGTGAAAAGAGGATTGTTTGTCACCAAGATTAGGTCTTCCCCTGCTTACTTTGCATCAGAGTGGTATTAGATCCAAGATTTGATTAAGAAAGTTGTGAAGAGAATTTGGGGTTGTGGTGAATAAAGGAAGATGTCTCCAAAAGGTGGGTCTATAGTTGCAAGGGAAATGAAAGCCTTAAGAGATAGGATAGAGGCCTTAGAGAGGAGGAAGGGAAATTTTGAGGAAGAGAGCACCTCAAAAGAGGAGGTATAGGGTGGAGATGAAGGCCATTTTAGAAGAGGAGATGCCTCCTGAAGAGAAAAGGTTAATTGGAGCCTTTAAGACCATTAAAGTAGAAGCCATTGAAGTAAAGATGGAAAATCCAATGTATGAGGGAAAGATGAATGTTGAGGCACTACTAGAATGGGTGGATTCCTTGAACAACTACTTTGAATATAAGGAGATGGTAGAAGATAAGAAGGTTTAATTTGAATGGGGCTACTTTGAATTGGTGGAATAACTACCAAGGAGAAAGAGTGAAAGAGGGTAAGAATATGATTTCCTCACGGGATAGAATGGTGAGTAGATTGAAGGCCCAGTTTCTATCTACATATCTTGAAGTTCAAGTGTTTAGAAGGCTACAAAGCCTAAAAAAAAAGGATATGGATGTGGCAGGGTGATCCCATAATAGTGGTTTACAATTTTTGGCCAAACTGGACACTAAAATTATTATTTTTAACTAAATCTTCACATTCGGGCACCTATATTGACTAAACTGTGAGAAATTTGAAGATGGTGCAAACTAGAGTCTCATCAACTTTTTTCTGTAGATTCTAAAAATATTTTTTTCAAAATTTTTGGAATCAAATTACACTTCTTTTTCTATCTCCCACGAAAAATTGTTTTTTTCAGAAAATAACATTTTTAAAAAGTGACGCACACCGTATAATGCATAGCTTTTTTTCCATTAAGGATAAAATTCTAATTCTTTCAAATTTAGATTTGTAACTCTGATATCTAGTGCTTCCACTTGGTTAGATAGTTTTTTATTGAATATTTTTTCCTTAATCAAATTTCAAAGTCAAACGAATTACAATTCAAACATAGCACGACCGTATAACGTGTAACTTTTTTTGCATATGTCAAAATTTTAGTTTATTTTTTTTGTTGGATCAAGGACTTCAATGTCTAGTGCACTCATATTTTTCAATTTTTTTTTTGATAATATTCTATTTTTCCACATGTGAAGAACAAAGAAATTCATTTTCAATGAAAAATATATGTTTAATAAAACTTAAAACAAATACATAACAAAACCAAAACATATTAAAATTATATTCATTGGATAGCTTGTTCTGAGGAATACCATAATCATTTGAAATAAATTTTAAATGAATTCATTTGATCCCCAAAAGCTAAATCAAAAGTGATTTTTTATCAACATTTTGATAGGTGTAAAGGAGATGCATTTATAGGTATGGTTTAAAACTAGCAAGGTTCTATCCAAGGGGGTTTGATCTAAGGTGATTTGATCAAACCCTCTTCAATTGGAATCCTTAAAATGGAACTTTTTAAGGATTAAATCATTATATTTTATAAAAATATGTGATTTCAGCTAAACTTCGTTCCTCTCAGGAATTGTAAACCACTATTATGACAGCACTCAGCAACGTATACTAAGGAGTTTCACAAACTTAGTATGAGGTGTGGCCATGTAGAGAATGACAAGGAGAAGGTGACCAGATATTTGAATGGCCTAAGGTTCGCAATCCAAGATAAAATAAGTCTAGTGACTCCTAAGACAGTGGAAGAGTGCTTCCAAGTAGCATGCAAGGTAGAGAAGAAGTTGAAAAAAAGAAAGATTAACAAGGGGTAGAGGCAGAAACTCCAAGGGAAGAGGAAAATTTGGTGGTAGAAACCAATCAAAAAGGTAACAAGGGGAGTCAAGTGGAAAAGAGGAACAAATTCAAGAGACAAGAGGAGGATTCAAAGGTAGGAGGTCTAATGGAAGGGGAAAATTTAATGGAAGAGGTTCCAATTCATTCTCTGGAAGGTGCTACAATTGTAACCAATTTGGACACCTGACCTTCAAGTTCCTTGAGAAGCAAGATTCAACCTCTCATAGTGAGGATAGGAGAAACCAATTGGTGCAAGAGGAGGATGCTCAAAGTGTAAATTCACCTTCTAGACCTATTGATTCTAAATTTGGAGAGAGCTTGATGATGAGGAGAATACTTCTCAAAGTGCCAAGTGTTAAGGAGCCACCACAAAGGAAGTCCTTGTTTAGGACTACATGCAAATCTCATGGGAAGGTATGCAAGGTAATTGTAGACTCGGGCTCTACTGATAATTTAGTGTCTTTAGGAATGGTTGAGAAATTGAAACTGAAAAAGATTCCTCACACTACACCATATAAGGTGTCTTGGTCAAGAATAAAGGTCAACAAGTTCTTGTCAATGAGCAATGTTGGGTAGAATTTCAAATTGGAGAGTATAAGGATAGAATTTTACATGATGTTACCCCCATGGATGCTTGCCATTTTCTCTTAGGTCACCCTTGGTAGTATGATAAGAAAGCCTAATATGATGGGCAGAAAAACACTTACATATCAATAATAAAAGATGGGAACATTTTCACCATGAATCCCTTACCAGATGAGGGAATAGATAAGAAAATTGGATCTAGCATTATGGTGGTAGGAGAGAAGGATTTTTTGAAGACCTTAAAGGAGGAGAGAGGTCTAGGGTTTTCCTTAGTTGTTAAGCCAAAATGGAGGTCTAATTTTTCCTTAAACAAAGAACCTATACCTAGTGAAGTGCAAACCTTGCTAGAGAAGTATAAGGAGATTGTGGTGGATGAATTGCCTAGTCTCTACATCCAATTAGATATATCAGTCACCATATTGACCTAATACCAAGTGCTACATTTCCTAATAAGGCTACCTACAAGATGAAACCAACCCAAAATGAAGAGATAGCAAAACAAGTGCAAGATTTGTTGGATAAGGGCCTAGTGAGGAAGAGTTTAAGCCCTTGTGTTGTTCCAACCATGTTAGCTCCAAGGAAGGATGGTAAATGGAGATTATGCATTGATTCAATAGCCATAAATAGGATAACCATTAGATATAGGTTTCGTATGTCAAGGATGGAGGATATTATGGATTTCCTAGCAGGAGCTTGCTACTTTTCAAAGATTGATTTGAAAAGTGGGTGTCATCAAATCAGGATCCATGAAGGGGATGAATGGAAAACAACATTCAAGACTAGTGAAAGTCTTTATGAGTGGATGGCGATGCCCTTTGGCTTGTATAATGCTCCCAGTACCTTCATAAGGCTAATGAATGAGGTATTGAAACCTTTATAGTGGAAAATTTGTTGTGGTTTATTTGGATGACATTCTTGTCTTTAGCAAGACCAAGGAGGAGCATTTGGAGCATCTTGGATAGGTCTTGAGAAGGTTGTATGAAGAGAAGATGTTGATCAACTTACAAAAATGTGAGTTTATGAAAGAAGAATTGGTCTACCTTGGATTTGTCATCTCACAAGGTAGTTTGAAAATGGATCCATCAAAGGTTGAAGCTATTCTTAATTAGCCAACACCTAAGTTAGTGGGTGATGTGAGGAGCTTTCATGGCCTTGCGAGCTTCTACAGGAAGTTCATCAAGAGCTTCAACCACATTTGTGCACCTATCATAGATACAATCAAAGGGGAAAAGAAGAGTAAGTTTCAATGGACCAATGAAGCAAATGTTTGAGTACTTGAAAAGAAAGGTATCATAGCAGTCTATCCTTTCTCTCCCCAATTTCACTAAAGTTTTTAATCTTGAGTGTGATGCAAGTGGTCAAGCAATAGGTGTTGTCTTGAGTCAAGAAGGAAGACCGGTTACATTCTTTAGTGAAAAGTTAAATGAGGCTAAGAGAAAATACTCCTCATATGATCTTGAATTGTATGCTATGGTCCAAGATTTAAAGAAATGGAGGCACTACTTGTTACCAAAGGAGTTTATAGTATTCACTGAAAACCATGCAATTAGTTTCTTGAAAGGACAGGAAAAATTGAACCAAAGGCACATGAAGTGGGTTGAATATCTACAAGCATATACATTCTTCATAAAAAAAAGAAAATAAGGTTGCAGACGCTCTTAGTAGAAGGGTAATGATGGTTCAAGAAATTAAATTTCATAGTGTGGGAATAGAAGCTCTTAAAGGTATGTATAAGGAGGATGAAGATTTTAAGGCTGCTTTTGATGTTTGTTCTCATTTTCAAATGCTTTTCATAGTGATTATGTTAATTATGTGTTGCAAGAAGGTCTATTATTTAAAGGTGCTCAATTGTGCATACCTAAGTGCTCTATGAGGGAGAAAATAATAAAAGAAAAGAATAGTGGGAGTCTTGGAGGACACTTTGGACTTGAAAAAACTTTGGAGCAGGTTAGGAGATTCTACTTTTGGCCTAAAATGCATATGGATGTGAGAAATTTTGTGGAAACTTGCACCATATGTCAAAGAGAAAAGAGGACTACTTCAAATATTGGTCTTTATCAACCTCTATCGATCCCAAATAGACCTTGGGAGAGTATAAGCATGGATTTTGTCTTAGGAATGCCTAAGACATAAAGGCAAGTTGATAGTGTCTTTGTAGTAGTTGATAGATTCAGAAAAATGGCCCATTTTATTCCTTGTATATGCACTAGTGGTGCTTCTAAAATTGCACATCTATTTTTCAAGGAGGTTGTGAGAATGCATGAAATTCCTATGAGCATTGTATCTAATAGGGACTCCAAGTTCATAGGTCTTTTTTGGAGGACCTTATGGAGAAATTTGGGGACTAATTTGTAGTATAGTTCAGCCTACCGTCCTCAAATGAATGGACAAAAAAAGGTGGTAAATAGATCACCTGCTAATCTATTGAGGTACTTGACAAAGGAACATGGTGTTTAGTGGGATTTGGTGTTTCCTGAAGCAGAGTATGTTTATAATGGCTCCATCAATAGAAGCATAGGAAAAATTCCCTTTGAGGTGGTATATGGGATGAACCCAAGGGAAATTTTTGAGCTAAGAGATCTGAAAGGAATGGAGAAGAGGAGTGTAGAAGGAGAGGAGTTTTCCATAGCCATGAAATCACTTCATGATCAAGTGAAGGAAAATCTCAAGAAGAGTTTGGATCAATACAAAGAGAGGGCAGATTTGAAAATAAAGAATTTTCAATATAAGGTGGGAGATCTAGTTTTTGCATACTTGAAGAAGGAGAGGTTTCCTAGAAAGGAAAATACACAAAGATACAAATGAAGAAAATAGGCCCTTGCAAGATCATTAACAAATTTGGGAAAAGTTCCTATGAGATAGAACTCCCTCCTAGAGTGGCTATCTCCCCCATTTTTAATGTTGCTAACTTGTACCCCTTTAAGGGATCTTTGGATGTAGGTGTAGGTCTTGAAGCTGATGAAGATTGGGTGTAGGACCTTCCACCATCTAAACCTTTGAAGCTTGAATCCATTCTAGATACTAAAGAGGTGAAAAGGAAAAGAAAGAAGGTATATAATGAATATTTGGTTAAATGGAAGGGTCTTCCACCTGAAGCTGCAACTTGGATGAGTGAAGAAGATATCAAAAAACATGGTATTACTCTGTAGCGACTGATCTCAGGTGGTACTTGAGATCTCTTCCACCCCGAGTGCATGGTAAAGGGGCACCTTGGGATCTCCATGCCTCCATGATGCTTTGATTGGATTTTGTTTTGTTTTTAAAGTTGTTTGTGAGGTAATAAGGTCCTAAGGACCATCTTCAATGATTTTTTATGGGATTTTAAGGTTGGTGATGAGTTTTGTTGATTGTAATGGGTCTCCTCCTCACCTTGTAAACATGGTTCATCTAGGCCAAATAAAGAATCAAGGTGCCATGATTCAAATAGGTAATAGATGGGAGTTACCTTGATGATTTGATATGTTTTGAGGTGTATTTGATATATTTTGAGTTTGTAATGAAGTCGGGTTCATGGGTGTAGTGTTAAGTTGTCTTAACTAGGCAACTAGGGGTTAAATGGAGTTTTTTAGTTTCCCAACGGCCCTCTAATTCAAAATATAGTTGAGGGACATTGGGATGAGGTTGGAAAGGATTAAATAGGCCTCTCTTGGCTGAGGAAAAGTTGATTGTTAAGTTTTTAAGAAGATTGAATGCAAAGAACTCTTTTTTTCTCTAATTTTTTTGTGTCAAATTACTGCTAACTCACA
The DNA here is from genome assembly GCA_007258455.2 of Sequoia sempervirens. NCBI lineage: Eukaryota > Viridiplantae > Streptophyta > Pinopsida > Cupressales > Cupressaceae > Sequoia > Sequoia sempervirens. The sequence continues at coordinate 192,805,990 of VDFB02000017.1, forward strand.
TGGTACAAATAGAGTACACTCTACATGAACATAAGGCTGTTATGGTTTGATAGAGGAGTGAGATAGCTTCCTTCTGGAAATGGTTTGGTCCAATTCCATAAATAATTGAGGAAGTTATCTACATTCTTTTGAAAGTGGTCAAAAAACCTCAAAAATTAGGGCCAAGTCACAAAAATGCTCATAACCTGCCATTCCTTCAAGGTCATGGTTTGATCTTCTTAGTTCTCAATTGTGTTCTAATTGGTTTGTCCTTGATGACAAAATTCCTTTTATTTGATTCTACTTGTTGATAGTTTTAGATTGGTTTCTCATGCTCTATCTTGTCTCAGGTTATCTTATTTGTACATTGTTTCGGCGACAGAAAAAGAACATATCGGTGTGAGAATGCCAAGGTCTCCCTGATCCATTTTTTTGATAAACATTTGTGTTGCCTATTGGAAAGACATTTCTGATGTCATGATGATTGGATTTTTGTTAGAGGCAGATTTTGATAGGACTTCTCCATGGTTTCGGTGATAGAGGGTGATCCCTATTGGTAGGAGTTATATCATCGATATAGGGTCACAACGAGATTGTTATGTCTCACTGACTAGAGGTTGAATGGGAACACATCGGCAAGAGTTGCAGCATCGATATAATGTCATAACAAACCTTGTGGGTCTCACTGATGGAATACATATGGACCTTGTTAGCATAGGCATTGAGTTGTCTCAGCAAACAGGAATGATCATGTGGGATTTCAGTAAGACACAGGATGCTCTATGAGAAGTCACCCCAACTATGCATTGTCTTAGTGAAGGAAGATGAAGGATACATCTCGAAAAGAGTGTGTTTTTTGTTTCAGTGACTCAGAATGGATAAAGTCTTTCGGTGAAACATAATGAAACCTACATATGGTCTCCTTGATAAAAAAAATTTCATGGCAACCCACATGAGAATGAAATACATTTTGGTAAGAATCATGAGTTTTGATGTAGAGTCTCAGTGAACCCATCATGTCTTGCTGACAAAGTCTAATGAATGGCTTTCGGTGAGAGGTTGGTAATGTCCTAGTGATCAAGTATGTATCGCGGGGTGTTCCGGTATGACTCAATGAATTCTTTGGGACCTCTCCCGGATTATGAATTGTCTCAATGAAACCAGATGAAAGGATGACTTTCGGTAAAACAAAGCATTATCTACGAAACATCTCCCTGACAACAAAATGTCACAATGACAAATAGAGGGATGACTGACAGTGATAAAGTTACCTTTAGCATAACATTACATCGATGGACAAATGGATACTTCTTGGCGAGATGTTGGACTTCGATAGGAGTACAGGGATGTCTTAGCAACCATTCTAGTGATGATTAACAAAAACTCAAATACTGCTGGCCAACATTCTTAGATCGACAAAAGTTAAAATATTTCATGTGAATTGCATTACTGCCTGGTATTTATGTCTTTGAGTGATGCACATACAGGTATCTTTGTTTGGTGTTTTTCTTTTGCAAATGGCAGTCCTTGGGTGTTATTTTATTGGAAATCTCTTAATGGCTAGAGAATTTTTTTGTTTGCATGATCAGATTTTTTTGCAAAAGACATCAATGATTATTGTGTTCATTATCCAGGAAATGAAATGATTATAAGGCAGAATATTCTTTGAGCATTGAGAGCTTATGATTTTCTATTTTGGGCAGTCGTGGTTTTGATGAAAATGTATCACATGCAATTTTGAGATCTCTTCTTTGTCATAGAATTTAATGCTTTCAGCATTTAGGTATTTAGAAATATATGATTGATCATTTGGGTATTCCAAAAGTTTTTTCTATTGATGATTAGTACATCTATTTAGGGTTTTGCAATTATAAGTGTAGATTTGAAGAAGCTTTGTGACTTATTCTTGTCAAAGCATTTATAAACCTGTCAAATTTTATTTATTACCTGTTGTTCAAGGTGTTACACTTGCAGACATCTAATTTTTTGACACATATTCTTAAAAGAACAAGAGAGTTTCAGTTTCTTCTGAAGAACGCATCTTTGAAGACCTTCTTTTGACAGACATACTGAAAATATTGTATAAAAACTAGTGTTGAAAACACTATGAGTACTCTATTTGTAATTCTAAGATTATCTTTCCTTGGCTATATGAAAATGTATGAATAAAATCTGCAATAAAAATATGAATAACAAGAGGCAAATATATTGTAAATTTATTCTCTATATAGTATTCTATGGATTCAATTATTGAATCTTTAGGGTATTTTGTAGACGAGAAAATAGAGAAATATGTGCTTAACAGAAAATAGAGAAATCCTCTGAGTTATTATTATTATTGTTCAAAACATAATTTGAGGGGTTGGTACTCCTTGAGATGGATGTCTCAAAACAAGGGGTTGGTGCTCCTTGAGTGGGTGCTCTAAAATTGGCCTATAAGGCATTGTGAACCGTTGATTAATTAAGCCTACAAGGAATTTTGGGAGTGGTTTTTATACCCCAGGAGGGTTTTCCACTCAGCAAAATCTTGTGTCTCTTTATTCTTCTGAGTTCTCACTGTTTTACAGTGTTGTTTCAGTTCACTGTTGGATTATTACTTTTCTCAATTCTGTTTATGAATGACTACATTCAACTCATGAATGGATTAATCAGAGTAATATTCAGATCAAATCTAAGCTATGTTTTTGAATTTTTGAAAATTGGTCAAATCTGTTAAGACACCAATTCACCCCCCCTCTCAGTGTCATTTTAACTCCAACAGATCTTTGGTGGAATGGTGGATTTCAACATGTATTTTCTAATTATGGAGGTTTTGGAGAATGGTAGAGGATTTGGAGTGACTTTGTGGAAACCCTAGGGTTGGCATCCTCATGTGACAAGCCTAATTTTGGTGCAAAAATTTGAGTTTGTTAATTTGTGAGTGATACTTGTTTAGGAGATTGTCAAAAAGGGGTTGAAATGTGTAATTTTATGTTGTAAGAACCATATTCATGGCTTAGGGGAGTTGGGGTGTGCCTAGATAACCTAGTTCTTTTTTGGATCATCTAAATAGGCTTCCCTGTGGTGTTGCACATTGATCCATTTTGGTGTGTTTGGTTGAAGGTCATGCCCTAAAGTCTTTCAGGTTTGAAAAGGTCTATATTAAGAGTCTGAAACTAGTGTCAACTATCTTGTTTTTGGGTCTTCAAAGAGGTTGTATTGATGACTATCCTAGTTGACATGGCTGCAAGGAAGACAAGCCTATTTGTTGTGTTGGAGAGTGTTTGGTTGTTCCTAAAGCATTAAGTCCTATTGTTGGATGTTGGTCAATCATGGGTGTGTTGTTGACGGTTTTTCCAAGTTTTTGGATGTATCTGGTTGTAGGAGTGTGTGTCTAGGAAGGTTTTTTTATGACTATCCTACATTGGAAGGCTATAAGGAATCTTTAGGTTAGTCTTGGAAGCGATGGAAAAATGAAGTGTTCTTCCTACATATTTGAGTTATCTGTCATGTTTTGTCATGATAGTGGTGTTAAAAAAAATTTCAATCCAGTGTAAACATCTACCTTTGAAATCCCTTATGGAAGGTTGGGTTATCTTCTTGAGTGAATAGTGGATTTGAGAGGTCCACATAAAGAATATTTGAGAGAGCTGTGAAAAGAGGATTTTTTGTCACCAAGATTAGGTCTTCCCCTACTCACTCTACATCATGGATCTATCACCTCTTATGAGTATATTACAAACAATGGTGATAATAAATATTATAAAATATTTTCCCAATACACCCTAAGTTCCTAAAAACACTTTGGAGGGATGTCAGAACCATGACATATGATATAGGATTTATAACATGGATGACACCTTAATTCTAACAATAAGGAGTAAAATAGTTGCATGTGGAATGGTAAGAAATTATTTGACATAATATGTGAATTTTAAATATCAAACCTAGTTTCATTTAGGTCATTAGATGATTAGTTTAATCATGAGGGTAACATATAAAAGTAAGAAACTTTATAATTGTAATTATCATATTTTGTTATGTACTTTTGGGAATTTTGAGTTCAATATTTTATGTACAAAACTCATAGGAGATTGTGATCAATGGATGAAATAAATCAAAATTAGAGGATAAAAATTATATAGTTCTTTGGTAGCATTCTCATTTAAGAGGTTAATAACTTGATATATATTATTCAATGATTACAATTAAATTTATAGAAATGGGGGAAGTAGATAAATAACTAAGTACTCAAGTACACATTATCATTTTATCACTACTTATATAATGCTATATGCTAACATTCCCCCTTGTTATATTGTTCCTATAAATGTATCCTTGAAACCTTATAATTAACCTTGCCCAAGGACACCTTCTAAGGCTTACATAGCAAAACCTTCTACTTACAAAATAGATATAAATTCTTGACAAGATCATCCTTTAAAGAAACAAATCTTGAATCAAATGAAACTCCATAAATCCACCTCATAACCTTAATAAAGGTGTAGCTTTGAGTTGAATTCCTATGTTTATGGACTATCATTTTCTTGAATTTTTGAATCAATGGTTCCCAAAATATTAGAAAAACAATCCATATTGAGCTCTATGAATATAGGTCTCCATAAATTTGTCTCTTGACCCTCATAAGGGTATAATTCTTGATAACATACTCATAAAGTCACTAGAAAAAAATACATATCAATTTCATCAAAAAATCCCTTATGTATATCTAAAAACAAACTTCACAATATATTTATTCTTGAAATCCATCAACATCAATAAGGAAAAAAAGAAAAAAAAGAAAAAATGTTTCTCAAGAAAAGCACCATCTCAAAGTGAGAAGCTGAGTTGAGATGATGGAAATTTCTCCATACTCTTGTGCCACCAACCTCCAATTTGAGTTCTCAAAGTATTAATCCATTTTTAGTAGTATCAATAAAACCATCATTTGATGGACCCTCATAATCATCCTTAATAGAAACTAAGTTACCTTCATTTCATTGATCTTTGAGTTTTCTTTTGAGGTCATTGGCTTAAATTCTACAAAACCATACTGTGTGACCCTTTTCAAATTCCCCCTTTATTTATATGCAATATTTTATCATTGCTTCATATGTATAATACTTTCTCTCATTGAAAATAACCTTTTGTATCTTCTACATTTACTTTCCTTTCTTTTGTTAAAAGAGCTAAAATCGTATCTTCTAGGTTTTGAGAAGCTTTTTGACAAAGCACGTAACAATAACATTATTATATTTTGAAGGAAAACTATTCAAAAACATGTTTAGCATTGTCATCATCTAACAAAGCCTTAAATTCTACTAGTTACCTGATGAGAGACCTCAAATTACTTAGTCAAAAAAGAGCATGTAACATTACCTTAAGCGCTTTTACTCCAAACAATTTATTTAAATCATACCAAATTTCAAATCTATGTGATGTAATTCATAGTCAGAAAAAAGAAAGACCATTAATATCCTTGGATTTATCATATCTACTATTCCAATCCAATAAATTATTTGTATTGATAGGTGGGTTTTCATTTTTAATTACTATTCCCCATAAATTTGTATTCATCACTTGTGTTTGAATTTCCATTTTCAGAGTATGAAAATTAAATCTACAGTACTTGTCTTATAGAGATTCAATTTTTAAAAATGAAAATTGATACCACCTCATCATTATAAACAAAAATATCATTCCCAAAAATATAATATTCAAAGTAAATTAAAGTTTTCACTTCAAAATGAAAATAATAGAGTTTTATATTGCACTATTTACTTAAAACTAACCTAATACATACCTTTAACTCTTCAACAAATTATGGTGTGTATAAATTTAAAATCACTAACATTGTTGAAATGACTATTGACCACTAGTAGGCTTCAACACCATTGGAACTATGTGTTGATATGTACTTCCCTTGGCATTTCTCTCTAGAAGACCATTCATATCCTTACCTAGCTTAAAATTTTTCATTATAGCCTAGGATGAATGAATAATAATATTCAATAGAACACTATGCATTATCCACACTCTGTATAGCCAATATGCTACATTATGATGAGGGCACAACCCGAGACACAGAAAATAACCCACAAACAAGAGAATAATTTAATTATTCAGAGAATGGAGCTTCTTACATGCAGAGGATCTCAAATCCCCAAGTTTTACAACACATGCAAGCTATAGAAAGCTATAGAATAACCCTTTCGCAATATGCGAGCTTGTCCCCAAAATGTTACCCAAAAACACTAGAAACCCGCCCATAAATAGAGCTACTCTTTAATTTGGAGCCAAAACAACATTAAAATTTGAGTTTAGGCGGTTTGGCGCCGAAAAATTACAACTTGAAGTTCAAATTTCAAAAGAACATTTGCAATTGTATCTTCTAGAAAGTGCGCCAACTTCCCGGGGCCATAACTTTTGATCCGGGGCTCTGATTCGTGAACCGTTTGAACCGTTGGAAAGGTCTCGAAGTCAAGAACATGCTTAAAATCCACTACACCGATTTTGGCAAGTTTCAGGGCCATTCTGGAAGATCTAAGTGCCTCAAATCCAACTCGGAAGATTTTTAGGTGCAAATTTGGGAAACTAAAACTGCAATATCTTTCAACCTAGTAATAGAAAATAAAAACCATAAATTGGGAATTTCATTATGACAAAAAGGGTATCCAAAAATGTAAAAAAATCTGAAAAAATGATAAACTTGAAATTTAACTATTTTTGGGTGATGCAAGATTGCCCTTACACCACTGGATGCTCCTGCATCAGACACCCATGGTAATTTGAGAAGTGACGCCATCACGTCTCAGATGGTTGAGGAAAACCCAACCAATCAACCACTGCCTTAGATAGCCAGGATGAATCTTCCACAGGCCTTCCTCTCCATTTCACCAGATATTCTTCATACTGCCTATTTCTAGTGCTCCTTCCCACACGACTATGCAAGATTTCCTCAATCTCATCCTTTTCTGAAGTAGATGTTGGAATCCCACACTGTTCCATCATTGGTACTTCCTCTGTGCCACCTTCATGATACTCTATCAAATTTGAAATGTTGAACACAGGGGAAATGTTGAATCCATCCGGCAACTCTACCTCATATGCATTCCCTCAATCATGCTTCTTTAAAATTTTATAGGGACCGAACTTCATCTTCAATTTGTTATATGTTCCCACTGGAAACCTTTCTTTCCTCAGGTGGACCATCACTTCATCACCAATCTGAAACTCCTTATACCTTCGCTTCTAATCTACCTTAGCCTTATACTGTACATTCATCTTGTTAATATGTTCTCTTACCTTCTCATGTATATCCTTGATATGTTCTACAAAATCTTCAGCTTCAACACTTATTTTCTTCTCTTGGTCCATCTTCCTCAGTTTTGGAGCCATTCTGGGGCTACTTCCATACACAATCTGGAATGGTGATCTACAGGTGCTTCTGTTGACAGAATTGTTGTAAGAAAATTCTGCCTGGGGTAAGATCAAGTCCCATCCCTTAGGTTTATCTCCTACCAAATATCTCAGTAGGTTACCTAGACTCCTATTAACAACCTCTGTCTGCCCATCTGTTTGTGGATGGTGTGCAGAACTGAACTTTAGCTCTGTCTTTAGCTTCTTCCACAAGGTCCTCCAAAAGTATCCCACAAATTTCGTGTCACGATCTGAAACAATACTCTTTGGTAGACCATGTAGCCTCACCACCTCTTTGAAGAACAAGTCAGTAATGTGGACTGCATCATGGGTCTTCTGACATGGAATGAAATGTGCTATCTTCAAAAACCTATCAACCACCACAAAGATTGAATCATTCCCTCGTTGTTTCCTTGGCAAACCAAGAACAAAGTCCATACTTATATCCTCCCATGGCCTCTCTGGTATGGGTAAGGGCTGATATAAGCCTGTATTCTGGCTCACTCCTTTAGCCATCTGACATACCCTGCAACTTTGTACAAACTTCTTCACATCTTGTGACAACTGAGGCCAATAGTAATGCTCACTGATAATGGCAATGGTCTTATCTCGACCAAAATGTCCTGCCACTCCTCCACTATGCTTCTCCTTTATTAGGTTCTCCCTCATGGAACTCCTCGGGATACAAAATTGACTTCCCTTAAATAGCATGCCATCCTAGATTATGAAATCCAGCCACCTTGTCCTGTCCATTGTAACAGGTTCCTTGCAAGCTTTCCAAGCCTTTACAAAATTAGGATCTTCTGCATACAGTGTCTTGAGTTCATTGAACCCAACCACTTTAATCCACATCTTTGTCATCAATGTATGCCTCCTACTTAAGGCATCTGCAACCCTATTTGATTTCCCACTCCTATGTTTCAAAACAAAGGTATAACTCTGTAAAAACTCTACCCATTTCATATGCCTCTGATTTAATTTTCTCTGACTATTTAGGTACTGCAAGGCCTGATGATCAGTATATAGAACAAATTCCTTCAGCAACAAATAATGTCTCCAATTCTTTAATGCTTGAACTATTGCATAAAACTCCTGATCATATACATAATACTTTCTCTTGGCATCATTTAACTTTTCACTGAAATAGGCAATGGGCTTACCTTCTTGGCTCAATACTGCTCCAATGGCACAACCACTGGCATCACAATCCACTTGAAACACCTTGTTGAAATCTGGGAGGGCTAGAACAGGTTGCTCTGTCACCTTCTACTTCAATAGTTCAAAACTTTTTGCTGCTCCAATGCTCCACTTGAATTCTTTTCTATCCCCTCTCATTGTTTCAGTCAGGGGTCCACAAATACTACTGAATTTTCTAATGAAATTTCTATAAAAAATAGCCAAACCATGGAAAGATCTCACCTTAGTAGCAGTTCTTGGTGTAGGCCATTCTAGAATAGCCTTCACCTTCTCTGGGTCCATCTTGAGACCTTATGCTGAGACAACAAACCCCAAGTACACCAACTCCCTCTTCACAAAATTGCACTTCTTCAGATTAATCAACAATTTATCTTCTCTTAACTTCTCAAAGGCTCTCCGAATATGTATCAGATGCTCATCTAATGTCTTACTGAAAATCAAAATATCATCTAAATACACAATAACAAAACTTCCCAGAAATTCTTTAAGTACCTCGTTCATAAGCCGCATGAATGTGCTTGGTGCATTGGTTAGCCCAAAAGGCATGACTAACCACTCGTATAGGCCCTCTTTGGTCTTGAAGGCAGTCTTCCATTCATCTCCCTCTCGAATCCGAATTTGGTGATATCCACTCTTCAGATTAATCTTTGTGAAGTACTGAGCTCCACTCAAATAGTCCATCAGATCATCCATCCTTGGTAGGGGAAATCTGTACTTGATTGTTATCTTGTTTATGGCTCAAGAATTTGTACACATCCTCCACTCCCCATCCTTCTTTGGTGCTAGTACTGCAAGTACTACGCATGGACTCAAACTCTCTCGTATCAAACCCTTTCTCAATAACTCTTGAACTTGTCTGTTCAACTCCTCATTTTCTGTTGGAGTCATTATATGAGCTGCCTTATTTGGCAAACTAGCTCCAAGAATCAAGTAAATCTGATGACTGATCTTCCTTATTGGCGGTAAACCCTCAGGTACATTATGAGAAACAATATTCTGAAACATCCAACATCCCATAAACTTCTTCTGGAACCTTCTCACTATCCTCATTACTCACTCTAGAAATCAATGCATAACACACACGCTCATGCTTCATACCTTCTAAATTTTTTCTTCCATCTACATAACAAATTCTAGCACTACTGCATACCTTTTCTTTGGTCTCCTTTAGGGGTTTCAACTTGTGATGAACCCCATCCTTTGTCAAGGAATAAGTGTTTTCGTGGCCATCATGCATAGCTCGCCTATCGAACTACCATGGCCTCCCCAACAACATGTGACATGCATCCATGGGGATGCTATCACAAAGTACCTCATCATGGTAGCTCCCGATCTTGAAAATTACTAGGCACTGCTCATTGACCAAAACTTTGTGGTCTTTCTGCAACCAAGCAATCCGATACGGATGCGGGTGCCTTTCCTTCTTTAGCTTCAACTTTGTGACCATCTCCTCTAACACCAGATTATCAATGCTCCCACCATCAATAATGACATCACAACATTTTCCTTCGCACTTGCACCTTGTGTGAAATAGATTCTTCCTCTGTTCTAGTTCCTTTTCTTCAGTCACTAGGGCTCTCCTAATCACTAAGTCTTCTCCCCTTTCAGCATCATCTAAATGTTTAGATTGGGCCTCCTCATCTGCATGCGCAACCCTTCCACAACCTTCTGGCCTTTTTTCTGCCCTTCCTTGGTGTTGTGGACATTCATAGGTTTGATGCTCTTCTTCACCACACTAGAAACACGTTCCTCTGAAACCACCTCTTCCAGATCCTTGTCCATATCTCCCTCATCCTCTACCTCTTTGATCACCACTGTTTTCATCACAAGGGTGGCAGAAGTTGTCATTCCTTTGGCTTCGACTGGTACCCACATCTTCACTTTTCTTTTCATCGTCATTTTGGCTTCCTAAAGGTCTTCCATTGCCCCTTCTGCTTTGACCTCCTCGTCCTTTTTTCTTGCCATCAAATATTTTGTTTAGCTTCCCTTCCACCTTTAGATAAAACTGATACACATCCTCAATGGTGGTCATCCTGACTAGGCTTAACTCCTCCTGAATGCTTGGTCGTAACCCATTAAGATATCAAGCTACCTTCTCCTTATTGGCCTCTATGTGACCCGTTCTGATGATTATCTTGTGAAAATCTTTAGTATATTCTTTCACAGATCTGCTTCCTTGCTTCAACCCTTGCAATTTCTTCAACAGATCTAACTCATAGTCCACTGGTATGAACTGCTTCTTTAGTTTCTCTACCATGTGATCCCATCTGGTGATCTTGACTTTTCCTCTTCGATTTCTTTCCAACTAGACCTCTTTCCACCAAATACTGGCATGGCCCTTCAGCTTCATTTTTGCAAACTTAACCTGATCTGGGTCCTCTATTTCCTCATACTCAAAATATTCTTCTAGCTCGTTGATCCAATCGATCAACTCTTCCGAGTTCAGACTTCAAGAATAATTGGGGACTTCTGCTCTAGGTCTTTTCCTGATCTTTGAAATGGCCCTTATTAGCCGCATTTGGTCCTGATCAATTGCTTCTTCATCCTCTTCTACATCTGAACCTTCTTCCTCTCTTTCATCCTCACTTTCCTCCCTCAGGTTTAACCCTCTTCTCAACTGCTCTTGTAATGCATCAACCTGTCTCTGGAGGGCTGCCAATGCATATCTTCCACCAGCATCTCTACTGCCTCAACCACCTCTAGCACCACCATGCCTATCAGGCATCACTCTTGGAGGCATCTTTCTTGACCTCGACCCACAACCACGGTCCTAGTGCGAACTGCCTCACGATCGGTGATCTATCCACACACTCAAGAAAAAACCTGGCTCTGATACCACTTGATGATGGCACAACCTGAGACACAAAAAATAACCCACAAACAAGAGAATAATTTAATTATTCAGAGAATGGAGCTTCTTACATGCAGAGGATCTCAAATCCCCAAGTTTTACAACACATGCAAGCTACAGAAAGCTACAGAATAACCCTTTCGCAATATGCGAGCTTGTCCCCAAAATGTTAACCCAAAAACACTAGAAACCCGCCCATAAATAGAGCTCCTCTTTAATTTGGAGCCAAAAGAACATTAAAATTTGAGTTTAGGTGGTTTGGCGCCAAAAAATTACAACTTGAAGTTCAAATTTCAAAAGAACATTTGCAATTGTATCTTCTAGAAAGTGCGCCAACTTCCCGGGGCCAGAACTTTTGATTCGGGGCTCTGATTCACGAACTGTTTGAACCGTTGGAAATGTCTCGAAGTCAAGAACACGCTTGAAATACACTATGCCAATTTCAGCAAGTTTTTGGGCCATTCCGGAAGATCTAAGTGCCTCAAATCCAACTCGGAAGATTTTTAGGAGCAAATCCGGGAAACTAAAATTGCAATATCTTTCAACCCAGGAATAGAAAATAAAAACCGTAAATTTGGAATTTCATTATGATGAAAAGGGTATCCAAAAATGTAAAAACATCTGAAGAATGATAAACTTGAAATTTAACTATTTTTGGGTGATGCAAGATTGCCCTTACACCACTCGATGCTCCTGCATCAGATTGCAATCAACAAATCTGATACAAATGTGGTCAATGATTTAACAAAGAATCTCCAATTGTGGTCATCATATCTAGACATAGATGTCTTCAAAAAAAGCACCTGCAAGAGGATGTAGGAAATTCAAAGATAGCTAAAGAGACCACTAGAATAAAAGATAACTCAGATTAATATCTATAATTAGCCACATCATACACCACGTAGTTGCCTAATTCAAAAAATCTCATTAGCTTCATCAAACACCAATAAGTAGCCCAATTCAAAATCTCTCATTCAAATTCACAAACATCTTCCCTTCACTTGAATCAATCTTCATTCTCCCAAGGATTTGTGATATAGCTATAATAACAAATGAAGAGATGAATAACTTGATATATATTATTAATGATTACAAAATAATTTATAGAAATGAAAGAGGAAGTGATTGAATAGACACATAAAATTAAATAATTGCATATACATCTTTATATCAATATTCTATTTCTATTTTTATAATGTAATATGTTATCACTCACTCAAAAGGTACATTAGGGCATCAAGGATTCATAAGGAAATCTATTGTTAGCATTGCTATTTTAGATTTCTAATTATTAGTGCTACTATTCCATTAAATTTCATACTAGTCCATTACCTTCAATATAATTTGTTGCTAGATTTTGTTTCATTTTTGCAAGAATATTCTATGCAAGCTCATAAATCAATTAACTAATTTCATGCATGCTCTTTCACTATAACCAAATTATTTTTTTAGATGTTATTTGTTTGTTATATATTTCTATTTTCAACAAAATATAGAAAGGGACATTGTTATGAAACCTTTTCACTAAAGTGAAAATACAGTCATAAAAGCATTAAGATGAGAGAAAAATAATGAAAAATATGATCATCTAATTAGAATGGAGATTATTAAAGAATATTTATAAAAAAATATTTTAATGAAGAGGAATAATTATATTTATTATGTAATTAGTTAAAGGAGACCATTGTGAAAGGATGCAATGGTTTTCAAACCACCTTGCCAAGATATATATAAAACATTTTTGTGTCTTGTAAAAGAATGGAAATCAATCAAGGAAGAAGAATAAGATGGTTTGTAGCCTAGATATGAACATTAGAGGAGGGGGAACACAACTTATATCCATCTGGGGGTACAAATTACACATAGGACATGCTTGGGAATGGCTTTGATGTATTCACATGGTGTGTAAGAACACTTAATTTTTTTACATATGTTCTCCTTTGTGTGATATTTATAACAAAAAATAATGTTAAAATCTTCCTAGAGTGGGAATGAGCTTTCTAGGTGCTATGATTTATATAATGACTAATATTATTAAAAGATATTTTAATTATGAATGAGATGGAGTTTATTCAATTATATTCTTTTATGATCTATTTTTTTTATATCAATCATACTATATTGTTATATGTTAAGTTAAATATTAATGACAATAATGTCAATATTATCAAGTACTAAGCTAGTTAACATTGATAAATAATCATTCTATGTATTTCTTATTTAAATTATAGGTATACTTTATAATATTTAAAACTTAGATTATAACATTGATAAATCTATTTGATATAAAATTAACACTAGTGTATTATATCTATCCAATTTTATACTAAGGGAAAAGTAGTGTTACAAACATGGTAGTGGTATCGAAGTAATAATGTTTCTAGCTTGCTAGGTTATTTTGTTGTATGTATTTCAACTAAAGAGATATAAGGGTTCTGGAATGAGAGGAAAATAGGTCAGAGGTAGCCACAAAGGAAGATATTAGTTGAATGTTGGATAAATGTAAGAAGAAAAATTCTAATCATGATGATGACTTGAAGGCTTCCCTAACCAATTCACAATAAACCAATAAAATTCTTGTGCAATTAATGTATATCTTGAGCAACATAGTTGGCCACACCAAATCTATAAAGGTGTATCAAGAACTAATTAGGAAAATGGTATGGCTTTAATTAACCCACAAAAAAAAAGTTAAAGATACAATTTTATAAATTTTTGAAAATAAACATGAACAGTAAGAATATGAGGATGAAGCAATGAGATATCTTGTCAAATGATGCAAGAGCATCTGAGTCCATGGGCAATCCTACATCGCCCAGAGAAAAAAAAATATTTTTATTTTCCCATTTTTTTTGTTTTGGTGGCTTTTGGTGTCTCTTTGTATCTTGTAAGCTCCTTCATTTAGTTGGTGAAGGTTTAATGAGAATATCTTTCACAGTTTGGTAGAGTTAATTATTTTACAACTTCAACTAGCAATTTTAAAAAAGTTCAAATTTTTTGAATCCTTGAAGGTTCGGGGAAAATACTTCTACGAGGAACTTGAGCAGGTTATAATACACCTTTGGGGAAATTTTTATCAAAATCTAAGAACTTTGAATTTTCACCTATTGATGCCTGAGTCCACTATTGACACTATTTTATAATTACATAATTAATTTTCTCCTAAAAGTCATTACAAGTCTAAGGAATTATTTTTGAACATTAAGGTGGGATGATTGATGCTCACTTGTTGAAATTTCAAAATTTAATTTGTCCAAAGTTCTATATTCATTTGAAATTGCTTATTCAGAGGCTAATTGAAGACAATTCATACTGGCAGATGTTTAGTTTAAAAAAAAATCAAACTGTAAAACATCATAGCTAATTGTAATGCCTCATTAAAGGAAATATGATAAAATTTTGGAAAGGGCTTTTAATGGAAGAAATTCCATGCCTATGATGGAAAATATAGTGGGACATGGGAATGGGAATTCTGCCTCCTCATTTCAAATTTATTAGTATTATTAAAAACTATAGAAATGGGGAGATGTGGGGTGAAATTAGTGGCTAGAAAATTCAAAAAAATAGGAAATTAATTAAGCATAAAAAGAAAGAGGGAGGTGGCATGGAGAAGGGTGTGGCAACCCTTTTTTGGGTCAAGAACTGTCATAAACTGCAATAAAAAAAAGTGTGTGGGAGTGGGTAAGAGTTGGGGAAAGTTTGTGAGGAGTGGGAAGAATGTGAACATAAATAAAATAAAATAAATTGCTGCATAAAATAGAAGAGGAGATGTTGTGCACGATTTTGGGGTATAGTTGAAAAAAATATCTTAGAATTTTCAAGGAAGAGTGTAGAAACATGGATGAATAGATAGTTGTATGAGGAATTTGAGTAGTTTGAAACAAAATTAATTTGTTGCATGTGAATGTAGGATTGGTAAAAAGGTTTGAGCAATAGGAAGATGAAATTTTAGGAAGAGTTTGGAGCAGGGAAGGGAAAGCTATAGGGTGAGAATGTGGGGAAGATTTGAAGCCTTTTATATTGAGAAAATGATGTAATTGTTTCAAGCTAATTAAATATAATGAATTTTTTTTTATTGAGATTACATTTCTTCGGTTTCATTTATTTTTATTTATTGTAACTAAGATATGTTGCCTTGTGTGTTTGTGAGAAGTAGTGGTGCATTGCATTAAATGGTATCATAACAAGTTACCTTGTGTGCATAAGTAGAGCATCAAATATGAGGAAGCTTATGCCAATATCTATGCGTGATGATTGTAGTGTTTTCGAAGCTATAGAGGTTGTTGGAGGTGTGTAGAGTCTTGTAGCTATGAAGAGCTTAGAAGAAAATAGCTTCATAAGAGAAGAGGTTGAGAGGATTTTGAGATGCCTCTAAGAAGAATACTACCTAGAAAAGTAGAGAAAATGTTAGAAGACATTCATAATGAAATGAGAGATGAGCTAAGAAATATAGCTGTAGGTTTGGGAAGAAATCGAGAGCTTGAATATGTACATGTTGAAGATGAGGAGGTTGTAGATGATCCTAAGAGAGAAAATGGGGAACCAATAGATGAAGGAGAAGAAATATTTGTAAGAGAAATACTCCAATTCAATAAAGGCCATAAAATGGAATTCCCTAAATTTTTTAGGCATAATGAATCTTGAGAATCTAATAGATTGGATTAGAGAGTTGGAAGATTATTTTTAATTTGAAAAAATTAGAGGCCTACAAAGTGTAGGGTTGGCACAAACAAAGCTTAAGAGACATGCTACTTTGTGGTGGAAAGAGTTGCAAGAAGAAAGAGTAGAGAATGGTGAGATGAGAATAACAAGGTGGAGATAGATGGTTGCAAGATTGAAGGAAAGTTTATCCTAGAGGATATTATGAGTTAGAGTTGTTCAAAAAGATTTAAAATTTAAAATAGAAAGACATGAGTGTGAAGGACTACATAGAGAAATTTTATAAGAAGGTGATTAGATCATAACATCATGAAATGGGAAAAGAGAAGGTGGATAGATATATAAATGGACTCATATTCAATATCCAAACTGAGATGAGTATGTTGAAGGTTTCTACTTTTGAAGAGGCTTACTAGTATGCTCTGAAAGTAGAGGAAAAGGTAAATAGGAAGAAGAAAAATAATTCAAGAGGAAAGGGAAAGATAGCAATTGAAAGAGGACAACCATGTAGCCACAACGGAAAGTGATTTTTTGAAGAAGAAGCAAGTTCAAAATGGTACAAAGGAGCACAAGGAAAAGATTATTCAACAAAAGGATGGGGAAACAGTAATAGAGTGTTCTTGGGAAGGAGTTTCTAGTGTGGGGAATTTGGACATAAAGCTTTTGAGTGTCCACAAATACAAAAAAAAACAAGTAAGAGAGGTGCAAGAAGAAATGACATGGTGCAAGAAGACAAGGAGAGCATAACATCACTAGAAGATGTGGTAGAACCGGAGCATGGAGAATCCCTTATGTTCAAGAGAGTTTTGGCACAAATCCAAGCAAAGAGAAGAATGGGCCATCTCAAATAATGAGTCTCTTTCGTACCATATGAAAATCATGAGGTAAGTGTTGTAAGGTTGTTGTAGATAGTGCTAGTACAAATAACTTGGTTTTTGAGGATATGGTAGAAAAACTATGATTGAAGAGGATTAAGCATCCTAATCCCTATAAAGTAAGTTTTTGTACAAGAAGATCATGAGCTAGAGGTTAAAGAGCAATGCTTAGTAAATTTTCATATTTGTCCTTATAAATATAAAGTTTTATGTGATATTATGTCTATGAGTACATGTCATGTTTTATGAGGAAGGTCTTTTAAATTTGATAGAAAATCTATCTATATTTGTAGAGATAATTTGTACACCATTGTGAAAGATGGGCAGAAGTATACTTTGAGTTCATTGAATGAGAAAGAGAAGGAGGTGTAGGGAAGCAGTCCTATGAATTGTTGTAGGTTAGAAAAAGCAGAGGTAAAGGCTATAATAGAGGTTGGAAATAGTTCTAAGAAGGATCTTGAAAATAGAGGTACAAGGGAGGTACATAAGAATAGCATTGATATTAAGACAAAACAAAAGAGTTCATTGGTTGTAGACATGGTCAAGTCTCATGAAGAATATAAATTAGATTTATAGAAGGTTAGCAATGAAATATTATAGTGTGTTGGTAGAAAACATCATAGAGGAAAAGACACTTGATGAAACAAGAGGGAGTTACAAAAGTTCAGAATGAAGTGAAGAGGGAGGACTGTGAGGAAAAAGAGGGCATATGGATCAAGAACAAGCATGGGATCACCATCCCAAGCTCATACAATTGTTCATGATTTTTCAACTTATGGAACATTTCAACTTACCCAGTGTGTTTGATGCAGGAGCATCCGAGTCCATGGGAAATCCTACATCAGCCAAAAAATATTTTCTTTTTTTTCCCTTATTTTTGGTGTGTTGTGGTGGTTTTTTGTGTCTCTTTGTATCTTGTGAGCTCCTTGATTTATTTTATGAAGGTTCAATGAGCATATCTTTCATTCTTTGAAAGAGTTAATTATTTTAAAACTTTGGCTAGCAATTTTGAAAAAGTTTTAAATTTTAGAATCCTTGAAGATTTTGGAAAAATATTTCTATAGGGGACTTGAGGAAGTCATAATACACCTTTGGGGAAAATTTGATCAAAATTAGAGAGCTTTGAATTTTTTACTTTCGATGCCTAGGTCCACTCTTGATATTATTTTGCAATTACATAATTAATTATACCCTATCTCTCATTGTCGGCCCAAGGAATTATTTTGGAATAGTAAGGCACGAGATGATTAATGCTCACTTGTTTAAATTTCAAAATTTAATTTTTCCAAAGTTCTATATTTGTTTTAAATTTCCTATTTAGAGGCTAATTGAAGATGTTTCATAGTGGTAGACTTTCAGTTCAAAAAAACAAATTAAACTATAAAACATAGCTGATTGTAACACATTATTAAAGGAAACATTATAACATTTTGGAATGGGATTTTAATGGAAAATATTCCATGCCCATAATGGAAAAGATAGTGGGACATGGGAATGAGAAATTTTCCTCCTCATTTCAAGCTTATTAGTAACATTTTAAACTACAAAAATGGGGAGGTGTAGGGTGAAATTAGTGGCTGGAAAAGTTTTAAAAATGGGAAATTTATTAAGAAAAAAAAGAAAGAGGGAGGTGGCATGGAGAAGGGTGTGGCAGCCCATTTTTGAGTCAAGAATTTTCATAAACTATAGAAAAAAATGTGTGTGGGAGTAGGTGCGAGTTGTAGAAAATTTGTGAGGAGTGGGAAGAATGTGAACACATGAAATAACAAAATTTGCTACATAAAAAAGAGGAGATGTTCCATAGGATTTTGGGGGTATAGCTTACAAAAATATATGGGAATTTTCAAGGAACTGTGCAACAACGTGGAAGAATAGAGAGTTGTATGAAGAATTTGACCAGTTCAAAACAAAGCAATTTGTTGCAAGTTAATGGAGGATTGTTATGGAGGTTTAAGTATTAGGAAGAGGAATTTTTAGGAAGAGTTTGGAGTGGTGAAGGGAAAGCTATAGGGAGAGCATGCAGGGAAGATTTGAAGCATTTTATATTGAGAAAATGGTGTAATTATTTATAGCTGATTTAATGTAATAAAAAAAATCATTTTGATTGCATTTCTTTGGTTTTAAGAATTGTTAGTTTTTTTAATAAAAATATTTTTCCTTGTGTGTTTGTGAGAATTAATGGTGCATTGCATCAAATGGTATCAAAATGAGTGATCTTGAGTGCATAAGTCAAGTACCGAATGTGAGGTAGCTTATGCCAATATCTATGGGTAAGGATTGAAGTCGTTTGAAAGATCTAGAGGTTGTTGTAGGTGTGTGGATTCCTATAGCTATGGAGAGCTTAGAAGACAATAGCTTCAAAAGGGAAGAGGTTGATAGGATTTTGAAATGCCTTTGAGAAGAATAATACCTAGTAGAGTAGAGAAAATTCTAGAAGACATTCACAATGAAATGGGAAATGAGATAAGAAATATAGTTGTAGTTTTGGGATAAAATATAAAGCTTGAATATGCACATGCTAAAGATGAGGAAGCCATAGATGGGACTGAGAGAGGAAATGGGGAGCCAAAAAATGAAGGAGAAGAAATATTTTTGAGAGCAACACACTAAATCAATAGAGGCCATAAAATGGAAGTCCCTAATTTTTCAAGCACAGTGAATCTTGAGAATCTAATAGATTGGATTGGAGAGTTGGAAGATTATGTTGAATTTGAAAAAATTAGAGATGCACTGATGGTGAGGTTGGCACAAAAAAAATCTTAAGAGACATGCTACATTGCAGTAGAAAAAGTTGCAAAAAGAAAGAGTGGAGAATGGTGAGATGATCTAATAACAAGGTGGAGACAGAGGGTTGGTAGAATGAAGGAAAATTTTATTCTAGGAGATTATGAGTTGGATTTGATCAAAAAGCTTTAAAATTTAAAACATAAAGACATGAGTGTGAAGGAGTACACAAAGGAAATTTATAAGATGTTGATTAGATCATGACATCATGAAATGGATATAGAGAAGGTGGCTAGATATATAAATTGATGTGTATTCAATATCCAAGATGAGATGAGTATGTTGAAGATTTATACTATTGAAGAGGCTTACTGATATGCTCTAAAAGTAAAGGAAAAGGTAAATAGAAGGTAGAAAAATAGTTCTAGAGGAAAGGGAAAGATATTAATCAAAAGAAGAAAATCAAGTAGCCACAAAGGAAAACAAAATTTTGAAGAAGAAACAAGTTCAAAATTGAATGAAGGAGCACAAGGAAAAGATTATTCAACAAGAGAACATGCCAATGGTAGCAAAGAGTTGTTGGGAAAGCATTTCTAGTGTGAAGAAGTTGGTTTTAGAGCTTTTGAGTGTCCATGAATACACCAAGAAAATAGTAAGAGAGGTGTAACAAGAAATCACATGATGAAAGAAGACAAGGAGAGCTTAGCATCACTAGAGGAGGTGGTAGAAGCAGTGCATAGATAATCCCTTATGTCTAGGAGACTATTGGTGAATCCAAGAAAAGAGGAGAATGTACCATATCAAAGGAGTCTCTTTTGTATCGTATGCAAATTAGGAGGTAAGTGTTGTAAGGTTATTGTAGACTTGATGGTAGTACAAATAACTTGGATTCTGAAGATATGGTAGAAAAACTAGGATTGAAGAGTATTAGGCATCCTAATCCCTATAAAGTAAGATGGCTACAAGAAGATCATGAGTTAGAGGTGAAAGAGAAATGCTTGGTAAATTTTCATATTGTTCCTTATAAAGATGAAGTTTCATTTGATATTATCCCCATGAGAGCATGTCATGGTTTATTAGGAAGGCCTTAGAAATTTGATAGAACAACTATTTGGATTTGTAGAGATAATTTTGTGCACAATTGTGGAAGATGGGTAGAAGTATACTTTTAGTTCATTGAAGGAGAAAGAGAAGGGGGTGTTGGGAAGTAGTCCTCTGAATTGTTGTAGGTTAGAAAAACCAGAGGTATAGGTTGCAATTAAGGTTGTAAACAGTTGAGAGAAGTATCTTGAGAATAGAGTTACAAGGGAGGTACATAAGAATACAAGTGATATTAAGATGGAACAACAAAAATCATTGGTTGTAGACATGGTCAATTCTTATGAATAATGTAAATTAGATTTATAAAAGAAGTTGACCAATGGAATCTTACAATGTGCATGTAGAAAACATCAGAAGGGAAAAGATAAGATGAAATAAGAGGGAGTTATAGAAGTTCAAAATGAAGTCAAGGAGTGTTAGGAGAAAGAAGACATATGGATCAAGAGCAAGCATGCAATCACCATCCCAAGCTCTTCGAAATGTTCATGATTTTTCAAGTTATGGAACATTTCAACTTACCCAGTGTGTTTGATTCAAGAGCATCAAAGTCCATGGGCAATCTTGCATCACCCAAAAAAAAATTCTTTTTGTTTTCTCATTTTTGGTTTGTTGTAGTGGTTTTTGGTGTCTCTTTGTATCTTGTGAGCTGATTTGGTTGGTGAAGATTTCATGAGCATATCTTTCATAGGCTGGAAGAGTTAATTATTTTTGAACTTCAACTAGCAATTTTGTTAAAAATTTAAATTTTAGAATCCTTGAAGGTTTGGGAAAAAATCTTGTACATGGAACTCAAGGAAGTCATATTACACCTTTGGAAAAATTTACATCAAAATTGGATAACTTTGATTTTTTTCCTATTAATGCCTTGGTCCACTCTTGACCCTATTATGCAATTACATAATTAATTTTCTCCTAACTCTCATTGTAGTTCCAAGGAATTATTTTCAAATAGTAAGGTGGGATGATTAATGCTCACTTGTTAAAATTTCAAAATTTCTTTCATCCAAAGTTCTATATTCGTTTTAAATTTCCTTTTTAGAGGCTAATTGAAGATGAACATTTCATACTGGTAGACTTTCAGTTTTTTTTTTTAATCAAACTATAAAAAATGATAGTTGATTATAACACCTTATTAAAGCTAGCATTATAAAATTTTGGAAAGGGGTTTTAATTGAAGAAATTTCATGCCCATAATGGGACATGGGAATGAGAATTCTGCCTCCTCATTTCAAATTTATTAGTAACTTTTAAAAATTTAGAAATGGGGAGGTATGGGGTGAAATTAGTGGCTGGAAAAGTAAAAAGAAAAAGGAAATTAATTAAGGAAAAAAAAGAAGGGAGGTGGTGTGGTAGTCTATTTTTGGGTCAAGAATTGTCATAAACTATAACTAAAAAGTGTGTGGTAGTGGGTAAAAGCTGGGGAAAATTTGTGAGGAGTGGGAAGAATGTGAACAAATATAAAATAATAATATTTGCTGCATAAAAAAGAGGAGGAGATGTTGCGTAGGATTTTGTGGGTATAGCTGAAAAAAATATGTGGGAATTTTCAAGGAATTGTGCAACAACCTGGAAGAATAGAGAGTTGTATGAAGAATTTGAGCAATTCAAAACAAAAGTAATGGGTGAGCATAGGATATTGGGGAAAAAGTGGTAATATGACCAAAAAGTGGCTGATTCAACTTTTTTTAAAGAAAATTAGATGAAATGAAAAGGGTTTATTGATAAAATTTCCAGCTTTCCACCAATATAAAATATGCCTTATTTGGAATTAAATAGATAATTATTTTTAATTTTCTACATGCATTCTGACTAAAGTATTGATTGGCAGGTTGATTCCAAAACATCTATAATTCTCAAATAATTTCATATTTTTTGAATCTAAAAGATGTGTCACATTCTATTCTTCCCATACTATAGGATAAATAAATGAAAATTTGAACTTCATTAATTTTTGACTAAGTTATGGTGGTCAAAAAAACAAGTTTTAACATTTTTAAAACTTTCTAAAAGAAATTCATAAAAAGATTTACTTGCAAAAAACATTAAAAAAATGTGGCACATTGGGGCTTGTGTCCAATACTTCTATTAAAATTTTCAAAAAAGTATATTATTTTTTTCTTGTACTTAGTTCTTTAGATGTACACCTGGTTTTTTTTTTTTTGCTGAAAATTTAGTAGTACTTTGAAATTTCAAATTTTCACAAAATAGATTTACTCTTTTCCAAAAAGAGGACTAGTATCTTAGAAACTACATTCAATTTTATACAAATTCTATGAACTTACATATTTTCCAAATTATATTAATAACCTATTCAAATTTTTATATCAAGTTCCCTAGCTTTTTTTTAAAAAAAATTATTGCCACTTAAGGGCCTAGTTTGGACCCCAATGATCCTGCACTGACCCTAGTTTGTTGCAAGTAAATGTAGGATTGGTATGGAGGTTTGAGCAGTAGGAAGAGGGAGTTTTAGGAGTTTCAAGCAGTGAAGGGAAAGCTATAGGGAGAGCATGTGGGGAAGATTTGAATCATTTTATACTGAGAAAATGATGTAATTATTTCAAGCTAATTGAATGTAATGAAAAAAAATATTGTGATTGCATTTCTTTGGTTTTATGAATTATTATTTTTTCTAATAGAGATATGTTTCCTTGCATGCTTGTGAGAAGTATTTGTGTATTGCATCAAGTGGTATCAAAACAAGTGATCCTGAGTGAATAAGTAGAGCATCGAATGTGAGGCAACTTATGGCAGTATCTGTGGGTGAGGATTGGAGTTGTTTCGAAGCTCCAAAGGTTGTTGCAAGTGTGTGAAGTCTCATAACTATGGAGAGATGAGAATAAAATAGCTTAACAAGAGAAGAGGTATAGATTATTTTTTGATGCCTCTAAGAAGAATAATACCTAGAAGAGTGGAGAAAATGATAGAAGAAATTCCTAATGAAATGAGAAATGAGCTAAGAAATATCGCTATAGGTTTGTGAAAAAATCCAAATCAAGAAGATCCACATGTTGAAGATGAGGAATTTGTAGATGAGCTCAAGAGAGAAAATGGGGAGCCAATAGTTGAAGGAGAATAAATATTTCTGAGAGCAAGATCCCAAATCAATAGAGGCCATAAAATGGAGGTCCCTAATTTTTCAAGCACATTGAATCTTGAGAATCTAATAGATTGGATTGGAGAGTTGGAAGATTATTTGAATTTGAAAAAATTAGAGACCCACAGAGGGTAAGATTGGGAAAAACAAACCTTAAGAGACATGCTACATTATGGTGGAAAGAGTTGAAAAAAGAAATAATAGAGAATGGTTAGATGCGAATAACAAGGTGGAGACAAATGGTTTCTAGATTGAAGAAATAGTTTATTCCAAGAGATTATGAGTTGGAATTGATAAAATGGCTTCAAAATTTAAAATAGAAAGACATGAGTGTGAAGGAGTATACAAATAAATTTTATAAGATGGTGATTAGATAAGGGCATTATGAAATGGATAGAGAGAAGGTGGCTAGATATATAAATGGACTCATATTCAATATCTAGGATGAGATGAGTATGTTCGAATATTTCTACTATTGAAGAGGCTTACCAGTATGATTTGAAAGTTGAGAAAAAGCTAAATAAAAGGAAGATAAATAATTCAAGAGGAAAGGGAAAGATAGAAATGGAAAGACGAAAACCAACTAGAAACAAAGGAATGCAAAATTTTGAAGAAAAAACTAGTTTAAAATTGTACAAGGAGTATAAAGAAAAGAGTATTCAACAAGAGGACATGGTAGTAGTAACAAAGAGTTATTGGGCAAGTGTTTCTAATGTGGGGAAACTGGACATAGATTTTGAGTGTCAATAAATACACCAAGAAACCAATAAGAGAGGGGCAACAAGAAATCACATGGTGCAAGAAGACAAGGGGATTGCAGAATCACTAGAAGAGGTGGTAGAATCAAAAAATGGAGAATCCATTATGTTCAGGAGAGTGTTGATGAATCCAAGAAAAGAGGATAATGGACCATCTCGGAGAAGGAGTCTCTTTTGTACTATATGCAAATTAGGAGGTAAGTGTTATAAGGTTATTGTATATAGTGGTAGTACAAATAAGTTGGTTTATGAGGATATGGTTGAAAAACTAGGATTGAAGAGGGTTAAGCATCATAATCCCTATAATGTAAGTTGGCTAAAAGAAGATCATGAGCTAGAGGTGAAAGATCAATGCTTAGTAAATTTTCATATTGTTCCTTATAAAGATTAATTTTAATGCTATATTATGTCCATGAGTGCATGCCATGTTTTATTAGGAAGGCCTTGGAAATTTGATAGAAATGTTGTCTATATTTATAGAGATAATTTATACACCATTCTGAAAAATGGGAAGAAGTATAATTTCATTTCATTTAAGGAAAAAGAGAAAGAGGTGCAAAGAAATAGTCCTATGAATTGTTGTAGGTCTAAAAAACTAGAGGTAAAGGTTGCAATAGAGGTTGGAAATAATTCAAAGAAGGATCTTGAGAATAGAGGTACAAGGGAGGTACATAAGAATAGAAGTGATATTAAGATGGAATAGTATAGATCATTGGCTGTAAAAATGGTCAATCCTCATAAAGAATGTAGATTACATCTATAGAAGAAGGTGAGAAATGAAATCATACAGTGTGTAGGTACAAAAAATTGAAAAGGAAAAGACAAGATGAAACAAGGAGTTGCAAAAATTAAAAATGAAGTGAAGGAGTGTGAGAAAAAAGAGGACATATGGATCAAGAAAAATCATGGGATCACCATCCCACACTCATCCAAATGTTCATTATTTTTCAACTTATGAAACATTTCAATTTACCCTGTGTGTTTGATGTAGGAGCATTTGGGTCCATGGGCAATCCTGCAATTACCCAAAAATTATTTTATTTTTATTTTCCCATTTTTGGTGTGTTGTGGTGATTTTTTGTGTCTCTTTGTATCTTGTGAGCTCCTTGATTTACTTCACAGTTTGGAAGAGTTAATTATTTTAGATCTCTAGCTGGCAATTTTGAAAAAGTTTAAAATTTTAGAATCCTTGAAGGTTTGTGAAAAATCCTTCTACCGAGGACCTGAGGAAGTCATAATAGACCTTTGGGAAACAAATTATCAAAATCAGAGAACTTTGATTTTTTCCTATTAACGCCTAGGTCCACTCTTGACTCTATTTTGCAACTACATAATTAATTTTCTACTAACGCTCATTGTAGGTCCAAGGAATTATTTTTGAACAGTCAGGTGGGATGATTAATGTTCACTTGTTAAAATTTTATTTGTCCAAATTTTTATATTCGCTTGAAATTTCCTATTCAAATTCCAATTGCATATGATTCATGGAGGCAAACTTTTAGTTCTTTTTTTCTAAAAAAACTATAAAACATGATAGTTGATTGTTACACCTTATTAAAGGAAACATTATAACATTTTGGAAAGGGATTTTAATGGTAGAAATTCTATGCCCATAATGGAAAATATAGTGGGATGTGGGAAAGTCAAATTTTCCTCCTCATTTAAAATTTATTAATAACATTTAAAACTCTAGAAATGGGGACATGTGGGGTGAAATTAGTTGTTGGAAAAGTTAGAAAAATAAGAAATTGATTTAGAAGAAAAGGAAATATGTAGGTAGCATGGGGGAGAAGGGTGTGGTAGCCTATTTTGGGTCAATAATTGTCATAAATTGCAACGACAAAAAAAGTTTGTGGTAGTGGGTAAGTGTTGGGGAAGATTTGTGAGTGGGAAGAATGTGAACAAATATAAAATAACAAAATTGGTTGCATAAAAAAGAGTAGGTGATATTGCGTAGGATTTTGTGGTTAGAGATGAAAAAATATTTGGGAATTTTTAAGGAAGTGTGTAGCAACATGGAATAATAGAGAGTTGGGTATATGCAAGATCATGATGGGCCAAAAAGTGGCAATATGATGGGTATGTGGCTGACGAGTTTTTTTATACCCAAAATTGATGAAACAAAAAGGGTTTTTAAAGGAGATTATCGGATTTCCACCAATATAAATTATTTTGAATTTTGAATTTAATAAGTAATTATTATTAATTTTCTATTCAAATTACAACTAAAGTCCTGATTAATAGCCTGATTGAAAAAAACCTATAGCTTTCAAATGGTATCACATATTTTTAATCCAAAACTTGTGTCACATTCTATGCTTTGCATACTATAGGATTAAAAAAAGAAAAATTGAATTTCATGAAGTTTTGACTAAGTTAAGGTGGTCAGACATATGAGTTTTTATATTTTTTAAAATTTGTATTAAAAAAATCATAATTAATTATTTACTTCGAAAAAAATTACAAAAAAATATGTATCACATCCAAACATGAGTCCTCTACTTATATCTAAAATCTTACCAAAAAAAAATCATTTTATTGTGGTTAGGGTGGTTAGATAGACACCTACTTCTTTTTGTCCCCCTGAAATTTAAGTACTATTGCATTGAAATTTTAAATTTTCACCAAATAGATTTTTTTAAAACAAACCTAGTAGTTTAGAAACTACATTCAATTTACTATAGATTCTATTCTTAAATATTTTTGAAATAATATAGATAACTTATTCAAACTTTTACGTCAAGTTTCCTGACGCTAATTTTTCTAAATTTTTTGCCACTTAAGGGCCTATTTTTTCCATGATGATCCTGCACATACCCAATTGTATGAAGAATTTGAGTAGTTCAAAAACAAAAGTAATTTGTTGCAAGTAAATGGATGATTGGTATGGAGGTTTGAGAAACATTAAGATGAAGTTTTAGAAATATTTTGGAGCAACAAAGGGAAATCTACAGGGAGAGCATGTGGGGTAGATTTGAAGCCTTTTATATTGAGAAAATGATATAATTGTTTCAAGCTAATTGAATGTAATGAAAAACAAATTTATTGTGATTGGATTTATTTGGTTTTACGAATTGTTATTTGTTGCAACATAGATATGTTGTCTTGCATGTTTGTGAGAAAAAAATGGTGTATGTTTCATCATCAACTATATAGCCCTAGACTAGCAATCCACTGGGACATTAATTTAATGTGGCACATATAACTATAAATTAAATGGACAAGAGAGAAGAATATATGAGAAGACATGCAAGGACATTAAATATTGCTTGGGGAATATTTGTATACCCATATATGATGGATTAGTTTGTTTTTCAAGTATACATTGGTTGAATTTTTTTCATACATATCTCAAACTGAATCCCATATTTGAAGAATAAGCCATTAAGTTTACAAATTTTTATAGATGGTTTTATTGATGTAAATAGGTGTTTTACTGAACTATTTCACCATTCAGTCATATTTACTTGTTAATTTTAGTTAGGTCATAGGGAATATTTCTAGAAGTTTTTTATTTTTCATGAGATCTTATATTATCTTTTGGCACTTAATGATTGTTTCCTAGGTCATTTAATATTATTTCTCTCCTAACATAGGATAAAGATATGTTCTCATATTTTTTATAATCCTATTTCTCATATTGGCTATATAACCAAGCATCTTCACATGAAAATAAACAATCATATCATCATAATATATCATAATTTCATTCTTTGAAAGAATAATTATTCTCGCTTAACTAACCTTTCTTGTTATTTCATGGAGTTCCTAGATCTTTGGTGGCTATAATATTTAGCTAAATATTGCATGTTGTAGAGTATTCAATAAAAACTCTTACATGGTACGAACGCTTTTTGGGATTGCTTCTTGTAAATATTGATTGAGAGATCTAGGTTATAAATCTTTTTGGACCTTGAGTGGTTGAGTATGTTGTTATCTCACATAAAATGGCGATCTAGAGAATGAGGAAAAATTGAAAATAAATACCAAATATGGGGATTTCTTCTTTGTGGATTTTAATTTTAGGTTCAAATAAGAGATTATTAGTGCAAATCTATGCCTATAATTAAGGTCAAAGGGTTTAATAAAGTCATATTTTCTTTCTTTTTTTCATTTAAATTGGAGATATGAGGCAAATATGTGAGGGTTAGAGGTTAAAAATTGTTTCCAAGATCAAGGATGTAGCTACAATTTTGAAGAATTTTGGGTAAAAACTAACCCTTTCATCATGTCTACAATGCCAAAAATCCTCAAGATTTAATATCAAACTATAAATATTCAGTCACTTTTCTTAGGGCTTACAATTTTTTTTCCAAATTAAACCATAAGTTTGTATAGTCACAAGAGGAAAAACTAAGCAATTGGCATGGTACAAGCAGATAAACAATTATACAAGCTTATCCTAGAATTCCATGTGGAACACTAGAAACCACATAGGCTTTGCATGTCTTGATAGGTCTCACTGACCATAGGTCAACTAGGTGAAGAATATTCCATCGTAGAATAATGTCATTGTTTAATTGAATATTCCAACTAATTAATAGATTCCATCCACCAATGGTTTGGAAAAACATTTTAGTACCACAAGGGTATGTTTTGGTTATTAGGGAATATTCCAACCATGATAGCTTGTGAGCAATAAGATTCTATCCTATTGTGAGACCTCAACTTTCTGTGATCCTATTGGGCCTATGTGTTCTTGATGGGTCTTGTTCAATATTTTTTTTTCTTATATTTTTTATATTATACCTTATTTTATAAGTGATGGTTGTTCCTATACATTAATGATGTTCATATATACTTCATTGTTATTAGATAAGGTTATCTGAATAATTCTATCTATCTAATGACTCTTGTGATTTATCAGTGATAATCAAATGAGTTCCTTTTACTAATTATGTAATTTTGTGTTATTTGAGACGTTCAATTATGATTGGTTAATGGTTATTTATTGAGAGCAGTAGTATTATTATATATATTTGATGTATTAAGCTATAAGGGTTATTGCAGATGTTTGGTTAGATGATGCATAATTACTTTTTCATGGATGACTAGTGTAATATCGCAAAATTGCAATGTTTTGCAATTTAAATTTACATCCTCTTTCAGTTTAACGTGATAAAATGATAATACAGATTCTTGTCCCACTAGCCTCCATTTTTTTCCTTTACCTTGTCATTTTTTGTCAGTGGGGAAGCTTTTGTCTAGGATAGTTTCACATCATGCAAACATTCTTGCATCACACAAACATATTGAAAAGATTCTTAGGTTAGTGGACATTGGGATGTTACATTTCTTCTAGCCTGCAAAGTGCAATGCACCCTCTAGCTACTGATTTTCTTGAAAATGGCTTCCTTACATGCATTTTCCTATTCTAACTTCATTATTCTCATTCATTCTATCAATCTCATTCAATATTTCACTTTTATCATTCAATCTCATAATCTATCTTTATTATCACTTGTTTTAACATCCATTATCTTATTTCTTGCTCAAGCTATCCTACATCAAGGTTCTTTAATGTTTGTTTCAAGATCTTTCAAGGCATTATTCTTCCTCTACACTTCACAAGATCATTGGAGGGAGGGTAACATTTAATTTTATTACATTAATCGTTCTAGTTGAAGTAGCATATTGACATCTTGCATATTAATTAGTGTGTATTTGGCTGTCCATGGAGGTGGAAATACCAAAACAAGGGTTTGACCAAGGAAATCCCTGAAACAACCCCAACACTTTTACTATTTCCATGTGTGTAGGTTGTTTGTGTGGATTTTGTGGGAGCCTTCATAGTTGAACCACTTATGAGCTAATCACTTTTCTTCCACTACCTTTCACTTGATTTAATAGTATTTCATTCACTTATCTAGTATATTCTTGTAATTTTCCCTTTATTTTCTACATTTCAATCAAATTATCCTAAAATTGTCAAACTTCCCTTTTTTAGTAGTTTAAAGTAGACCCTATGTGTTTCTAGTCACTTATCCTATCTTTGGTTCATACAAGACTCTAGTTCATCATTGAGATGGCAGTTAGCCATACTGTCATCCTTGGCCCGTTCTTTTTCTCTCTAGCTTAGAGCTTGTATATTTATCTCTCAATACCTCTGGGGTCTGTTTATTTGGCTTATGAAGTTCTTTGTCATAAATAATCATAAAACACAATCATCTTATTCTTTCTCCTTCCTTATCCATCTCCCGTCACTTGAGCTTATGTCCCTGAGGTAACCTAAGGCTATTCTCTTCCTATAGACTCAAGATTACTAAATCCCCTCCATTACATTTTGGTGAAGTAGACATGAAATTTTGTTCCGCTTATCTTAAATTTGTCAGAATTTTCTTCTCTCGTGTTAGGATGTGTTGTAGATAGTGTGTTGTGATGATTTCATGAGATTCATAACCTAATCTACTACCTCTAGATACATAGTAAGAATAAGTTATTGAAACAAAGATATGGGGTCTAGAAATTTTAGTACTCCCTATTTTGGTCTACATTTGAGGAATACTCTACAAGAATTCAAATTGGATTCTTGCCACCTCACAATGAAATTTCAATCTACACCATACTACACTCTCCCTCTAGCTCTTCCTCTTCCTTAGAGGAGGAATTTTCTCTTAACATTCCTATGGAGCAAGTTCACTTTTTGAAATTGAGGATTGAAGAGCTTGCAAGATTTCTTGTGAAAGAATATTCTTATGGTAAAGTCTCTTCCCTTTTTTAATGGTCTAAAAAGGTTATTAATTAAACATCAAAGAGGCTTAGATCTACTTATTCTTTTAGTTGATATTAGAGAAACCCATGACTTATCCTACACCTATCTTGTGTAATACCCAGGATGTTAAATTAGAGATATCTAGTCAACAACATAAATCTTGATTCTTGGAGTTTTTTTTGCATGGTTGACATGGGTCCCCACATCAATACTACTACAACTTATGTACTTAAGGAGATTCCTATGATTAGGGTGAACTGGGTCCCTCTAGTTTTTAAGGTCCCTATGTCTAGAAATTAGAATGTCTCCACCTTTGGTGTCACTATTGGTACTAGTTTTGGTACTGGTGTTGGTTCCTTTTTTAGTGCTAGTGATGATGTTGGTGCCTTTTATTGCACTAGTGTTATATGTTCTAGTAGTGTTGGTTCCTCCAAAAATAGTTCTTCTAGTCATACCTCATCAAAAAACCCTATCCTTAATATTCTCTTATATAACATGAAGGTATGTGCAGGATCATGATGGGTATGTGGCTGACAACTATTTTTTACCCAAAATTGATGAAATGAAAAGTGTTTTTGAAGGAGATTCTCAGGTTTCCACTGATATAAATTATGCTTTAATTTGAATTTAATAAGTAATTATTATTCATTTTCTATTCAAATTACAACTAAAGTCTGAATTGATAGGCTAATTGAAAAACATCTATAGCTTTCAAATGGTCTCACATTTTTTGAATCCAAAACATGCATCACATTCTATGTGTCACATACTATAGGATTAAAAAAATAAAAATTGAATTTCATGAAGTTTTGACCAAGTTAAGGTGGTCAAACATATGAGTTTTTATATTTTTAAAAAAATTGTAATAAAAAATTCATAATTAATTATTTACTTGGAAAAACAATTACAAAAAGATATGCATCACATCGGGGCATGATTCCTTTACTTATATCTAAAATATTATTAAAATATATTAGCACTTTATTGTGGTTAGGGTGGTCAGACAGACACGTACTTATTTTTTCCCTAGAATCTAAGTACCACTGTATTGAAATTTCAAATTTTTACCCAAATAGATTTTTTATTTTTTTAAACAAACCTAGTAGTTTAGAAACTACATTCAAGTTGCTATGGATTCTATTTTTACATATTTTTGAAATAATATAGATAACTTATTCAAATTTTTACATCAAGTTGCCTAACTCTGATTTTTCTAATTTTTTTCTACTTAAGGGCCTATTTTTTCCATGATGATCCTGTACATAGCCATGGGTTGGATGTAGTTTCAATTGGATAGAATAGTTAGCTCATCTTCCAAACCTATGTTTCATCCCTACTATCATTGCAATCCCCTATCTTTTGATATCCTTAACACCCCTATTATTTTAGGAATGAAAGTTCTTATGTTTAAGTCATATAATGGACATGGGGACACATTGAATAAATTCTTGTCCTTTAATGCCACGTGTATCGATTTCTTTCATCTTGATACTATTCTAGTAAAACTATTCCCACGTTCTCTTAATGATGCTACTTTGGAGTGGTATTGATCCTTTCCTAATAATTCTATATTTTCCTTCAATCAACTTGTAAATTAGTTTCTCTAGTAGTTTTAGGAAAACATCAAGTTGAAGGTTTGAATTACCAACCTTCTTTGGTGTAAGAAGGGGACTCATGGGAAGGTGACTAATTTTATAGCTCATTATCAAGGAATTTTCTCTTAGAATTCCTACCTCTTACCTAATTATGATGTGTAAAAACTTTTCATCAAAAAATTACAAATGACACTACAAGATAAATTCCTTTTGATGAAGTACACATCCTTCACCCATCTGTGTGATACTTTGTGTGAATAAAAAAAAAATGTTGCAATATATGATGTTCTTCATCATTCTCCCATTGGGATGGTGTATCAGCTATATCAATCTCTAGTTATTCTAGAAAGAACAAAGTAGTGGTGAATGTGGCGTTAGTTCACACTAATAAAAAATTCATAGGTCAAAATAAAATATTCACAAAACTATCTGAATCTTATACCAATATAGTACAAAAGCTACTAAAAGATGGCATAATAACTCTACCATAGATTAGACTACTTTTTGGGTCATATCTTTAGTGGTACGGTAAGTATCTAAGTTCTATCAATATCATTAGTTCTTAGGTCATGGTATCGATAAATGTATGCATCTTTTCCATGTGATACAAGAATACATTGATAAGGGTACCATCTTGGTTGATGGTAATAGGAACTAAAATAAATCTATAGTGAATCCCGATAAACAAATTCTACAGATTTGCATAGATCAATTCCCTTCTCACTTTTCCAACCTTGTCATCCATTCTTATTTGTCTAAATTCATCCCATTTGAGTATGTGAATGTAGCTTCATTTACTCATATTCCTCCTCTAGATCATATGAATGCTAATCTTGACATTACATTCACCTCAAGTGGTTTTCCTTTTAACAAAGAGCTATCTCCATTATAAATTCTTTCTTGTGTCAATGATAATGTTGTAACAAGAATTGTGTAGCTCCACATCAGTAGAGTGAATGTTATCGCAAAGGAAACTATTTTTATAAATAATCTACAAAAGGATAAGTATGAGGAATCATAGGATATAGTTCACATGCATAATGGAATTTTTTTCATGCCTATTAGGTCTATTTATCTATTGATCTTTATAGGACCTAAATTCTTGGATGTCCCATTTGAAGTGATAACCAAGTTTGATAGATATTTAGAGTGAGGTGAGGTATCTTATGCCTAATCTCCTTGAACATGGTCACCTTAGTCAAATGTTTGAAGTTCACCGTGATGGGACCTTGCACACTATCTAAGATACTAGGTACAAACCATAGGTATCACATGGGGGCTTCTCCCTAGATCACTTTTTTCCCACCCAAGTTAGACCTCTATCACCAAGAGGAGACCTTTTATACTAAACTTATTTAAAATATAAGGCTAGGGGCTTGGTTCCTAAAGGTGGTTTTTCTGTATCTACTCAAGATATGACTTTGAAGGCTTCTTTACATGCACAATAGTGTGCTCCATCCTTCACTCCTCCAAAGTGGAAGGAAAATTAGCCTCTTATGCTTGGACCTTCCCCCTCTCATTTTTTGTCATCCTCATCTACTTATACTTCCCAACTATTGGTGGCATTTTTCATTCCTCCTATTGTGATTTTCACCTGAATTGAAAAGTTTCTACATTTTGGAAGAAAAAACCTCAATTATTTTAGCTTCCATTCCTACCCATGGTATCGAAACCCACCCTTTATGGAAAGGAGAAGCATTCTCATGGAGTTTTTCCTCTGTAGACCTTTGTGGCCTCCCTCTTTCCATCCATTTATTCCCAAGGAAGAAAAAGGAAAGAGGTCCGCTGACGAGATGCTTTTCTCTCTTCTTATTTGTATGCCTCCTCTTGCTCTTCCTTAGGAGCCCACACTTTCAACTAGAAATGGTCATGGAGGTTTCTACTCGAGTAGAGAAGGAGCCCATGACTTCTTCTGAAGCTACATAATTTGGTGCTCATAGCCACCAAAATCAGATCTTATAAGAGGATAAGCACCAATGAAAGGAATTTACTAAGGAGAATGTTGCCTCATAGAATACCAAAGAGGATCCTTTTATTTCCACTTCTATTTATGCTATCTCTATTCATTTTATCTTTGCTTCTTGGTCTACCTTAGTTCCCATCATCTCCATATTCCTCCCAGCTTTGTTAGGGGATCCTCATTAACCCTCACCCCAAATGGGTGTAGGTGTTCATAACTCCCTCTAAGAGTTGAGCTACCTCTTATAACCTCTCTTCAAATTCCTCCTGTTTTGCAGCCCATTGAGATGAATTTTATAAAATTGGTGTCCTTGATGGCTTTGTCTCCTTCTCCCATTTCCACTTAAGATTTAGGATATCACATTAGTCATTGAAGAAAAATTTGGAGTGACAAGTTGATTCAAGCAATGGTTGAAAAAGGTTGTCTTCATCTCCTAGGTCATGTTCTACCTTAGCCTATGGCATCCTCATGATGGAGGCAATGCCTACTTCCCTAGAGTTTCTCACTGCCCCTCTTCTTGAGGATGAAAATTAATCTCTAGTTTCTTGTCCTCCTCTCATCTAGTTAGAACTTTCCACTAGCGAAAAGTGCATGCTCAACTCGTTAGAGGATATTCAATCTTTTTTCTTTGATCTTTACTAGATTGATGAAACTTGTCTACTAGAAGTTTAATGACAAGGACCTTGTGGGGACTTCTTTCTCGGATCTTTCTATAGGAGAGTTGGCTTGCACTACCTTAGATATCCCACTAAAAGTTCATCTTCCCACCCCCTAGGGTATGTGTAGGATCATGATGGGCCAAAAAGTGGCGATATGTAGGTGATATGACGGCCCATGTGGCTAACAACTTTTTTATTCCCCAAAATTGATGAAATGAAAAGGGTTTTTAAAGGAGATTATCAACTTTCCACCAATATACATTATGTTTTACTTTGAATTTAATAAATAATTATTATTCATTTTCCATTTGAATTACAACTAAAGTCCTAATTGATAGGATAATAAAAAAGTATCTATAACTTTCAAACGGTGTCACAATTTTTGAATCCGAAACATGCATCACATTCTATGCTTCGCGCACTATAGGATTAAAAAAAAGAATTGAATTTCATGAATTTTTGACCAAGTTAAGGTGGTCACACATACAAGATTTTATATTTTTTAAAAGTTGTAATAAAAAATTCATAATTAATTATTTACTTGGAAAAAAATTACAAAAAATATGCATCACATCGGGACATGAGTCCTCTACTTATATCTAAAATATTATAAAAAATAATTATCATTTTATTGTGGTTAGGGTGGTTAGACAAACACATACTTCTTATTTTTTCCCTTAAATTTAAGTACTACTACATTGAAATTTCAAATTTTCACCAAATAGATTTTTCTTTTTTTAAAATAAACCTAGTAGTTTAGAAACTAGATTCAATTTTCCATTGATTCTATTGTTACATATGTTTGAAATAATATACATAACTTATTCAAATTTTTAAGACAAGTTTCCTAACACTGATTTTTTTGAATTTTTTGCCACTTAAGGGCCTATTTTTTACATGATGATCCTGCACATACCCCCTATAAATATCTAGATTGGGAGCAAAATGACATGATGGAGTTGGACTAGAGTGGAACCTTCTTCTTCATCTTTAGATTAGCTTTGTGTGCTTCTTTGTGTTCCCCGATGATTGTCTATTTATTTTTGTGCTCTCACTTAGAGGACCCTAGCTACCCTTTTAGGTTCTTGGATACATGAGAGAAAATATTTTATACATTTATTATGTTTGTATCATCATTCTTCTACATGTTGTAAACATTTCCTTTCACATCAGAAACAATGTGAAGTATTGGGGAATTTAGGTCACTCCCATGTTCACCTAATTTTTATTTTCTGTTCACATACTCTTCTTCTCATTTTGATACATTTTGGGGATGATTAAAATTACTACATGCATATTATACTCAATTTATTTATCTATATAATTTATGAGTAGTTTTAACCTTGAATTATCAAATCCCATTGTGATCTTGATTGCTTCATCCCTACTTTTATCTTTCATGGTGTGGTTTCTATGTGTCTTCCCTCACATGAAAACATCCCACTAATACATTTTTCTATGTTTCATGGTGCAACATATATGTTGTCTTTATCTTCTCCTTAGAATTACATGTGCTCCTCTGCATAGAACATATAATTCTAATGGTAGCTATCATATTTTACTAGCTTTTAGAAGAGTGTTTCTTTCAAAAGGAATCCTTGATGTCTTATTTCTCATTGTATAGCTTAGCGGTAACCTGACTAGACCTATCTTTTATTTTCTATGACTATACTACAACATAGTTTGTAGCAGCTATAGGCCTATTTTCTTGTCATATGGTCTCTAGCCATGCTACCATACCTATTAGTGTCAGCTTTTAATTGATTAAATTATATTATGTCTTGTCTTTGAATCTCAACACATCTATGTTTTTCACTTTTTCATCTAGCATGTTTTTTTGTGGTGAGATTACAATAATCTTTGTAGGATCAAAGGCTCTTTTCCTCTTTACATATTGGTGTAGCTTCTCTACATCACATATACCTGATTGAAGATCTTCATCATCTTCATCCTAGGTATATTCTCTTAAGCCTCTTTCTACTTTATCTCACACATGTTCAGATAAATGTGCTTTCTAAAGTGGGGGGAAAATGTAATGTACTAAAATTCTACTCTTATGAAATTTCACATTACATCCACTTTCACATAGCCTAATAAAATGATAACGTAAATTCCCATCCCTCTAGACTTCATTTTTTTCCTTTACCCTTTCATTTTATGTTGGTGGGGTAATTTTATTTGAGATAGTTTCACATCATGGAGATGTTTGGAAAAAGTGTGGTGTCCCCTACAACTATAGACCCACCTATAAACCACTTCATTACATGCATTTTCCTATTCTAACATCATTCTTCTTATTTATTCTATCAATATTATTCAATATTTCACTTCTAGCATTCACTCTCTCAATCTAGCTTCATTCTCACTTCTTTCAACCTCCATTCTTTCCTTTATTTCTAAAGATCTTCTACTTCTAGGTTCTTCACGTTCATCTCAAGATTTCTTAAGGAATTACACTTCCTCTCGAGGCTTCACAAACTCATTGGAGGGATGGTAATATTTAATTTTTTTTTATTTTTTTTTATGAACGTAGAATATTAATATCTTACATGTTTTATTTTTATATCTTGTCTCATCATATTATCTATTATCTATCTTTCTATCATGTTGTCTATTTTATTGTTCATGGATTTGGAAATACCAAAATAGAATTTTTACCAAGGAAAGGCCAAAAATAGACCCAACACTTTTACTATTTCCATGTGTACATGTTGTCCATGTGGAGCATTTGTGAGGCTTCATAGCTAGACCACTTGTGAGTTAATCCATCTTCTTCCATTAGTTGTCACTACATTTGATAATTTATTCATTTTCTTATCTAGTATTCCTCTTGTACTTTTCCCTTTGTTTTCTACCTTTTGTAAAATTATCCCAAAAATGTCAAACTTCACTTTTCAAGTAGTTAGTAGACCCTTTGTGTTTCTAGTGATTGACATTATGTCTAGTTTGTATGAGATGCTAGTGTGTCACTAATATGCTAGTGTACCACACTATCATCCTTCTTTGTCATCATTAAGTGCTTGTTTGTTTGCCTCCCAAGACCTTTGAGGTCTATTCATTTGGTTTTTGAAGTTCCCTATCTTAAAAAGTCATAAAAGTACACAATCAACTTGTTCTTTCTCCTTCCTTCACTATATCCAGTCACTTGATATTTTGTCTCTAAGATAATCTAGGGCTATTCACTCTCTATAGACTCTTCTATATCCTAGAGACTCGAGAGTTGTGAACCCGTTCCATTACATATGATATTGGTATTACTTATGGATGTTAGATTTTATGTTGATTTCTAGATTTTATATGATGCCCTCT
The DNA here is from genome assembly GCA_007258455.2 of Sequoia sempervirens. Classification (NCBI taxonomy): domain Eukaryota; kingdom Viridiplantae; phylum Streptophyta; class Pinopsida; order Cupressales; family Cupressaceae; genus Sequoia; species Sequoia sempervirens. Next base: position 192,844,861 of record VDFB02000017.1, read on the forward strand.
AATGAGATCACTTTGATTGATGTATTTATGAATTAATAATTGTATATTTTATTCTATGGTTTCTAGTTGATTTTTGGTAATATGTTATTTGTTATGACAAATTTATTTTTTCCTATATATTGTACTAACACTTCTTGTTGAGTATTTAGGTGGATTCTAATGCTAATGGTCGATGAGGTTATTTAGCAACTTTATGTCTTCTAGTGTGATGTTGGACCTAGGATCACATGGCATCCTAAGGTCTATTCGCCTTGACGTACAATGTGATTTTTAGTGTTATGTGATAATGTGAAATTTGATTATGTTATGATTTTTAACCTTGTGATTTTTAAACCTTAAAGTGATTTTAGGAGGTTTAGGTTGTATTTTATGTTTGGTAAAATAGCTTAGGTCTAGCATATATAGGTTAGAAGTTTTTTTTTTCTTTATAACTTTTTAAAAGGTGTTTAGACCCTCTTTCTTACAACACTTACAAAAGTGAAATAAAAGGGAGGTAGTTGGGTGGTTTCAGGTTAGTTTTCATAGTCCAAGTTACTCCTTCCTTCTCTTAAAAACTCTTCTTTCATTGATTCTGGAGGGTGGCTTGATCATTTTTTCCTTTGATACTTTTGTGATTTTATTTTGAGTTTCTTGAAGAGAAAGAAAGAGGGAGTGTTAAAAGAAGAGGAATGGAAGGTGAAAGCTTTAAGGGTGAAGGTTCTCAACCAAGGTTTCTTCCATTACTGGGATAGTGTGTTCTTGAGGTAGGATGCCTTTATTCCTAATTTTTGTAATGTAAATATTGAATGTGCTTATTCTTTTGAATTTTAGGGGTTTTCTTTGAAAATATGTGTTTTAATGTGTTATTGTGTTCTTTTTGTGTTTAATAGGGGAGATGAACCCCTCTTGTGAAGAGGTTAATTTTCATCCTCCATTGGCAAAAGGTTGAGGGGAGTGACTCCCTCAAGGGGATCTCTTTCATGCTATGAGTACTCATGCTTATATAGGGATATGAATATCTCATATCTATATATTTATTGACTTTGTTTCAAGAGAAAGAGGGGAGTGTTTATGGTGCAATGTGGTGTATGAATATTTAATGTGAAGATTGGAATTTTTGTTATTGTGATAAATATACTCCCCCTATGTGGAATTTCTTTTTGGAAGTTCAATGTGTTAGAAATAAATTTTGGGCATTTTATGATTGTGTAATATGCAAGCCGAATATGTGCATGTGAGTATTGTAAGTATAAAATTTATCTTGTTGTGAAGAATTACCAAAGTAGCTAAATATTCCTCATGGTCGGAGGTCAATTGTCTCACAACCCTATGGTTGGGTGTAGAGACCATTGGCTATTTGTTTTTCTCCCTCTTTGTTGTTTATTTTCAGTTTATTCAATGGAGATTGAAGAAACTATTGGAGCTGAACAAGTTGTTTCAAAAATCCATATGTTTGTTTTGGGACACAAAGAATGATATCTTTGATTCATATTATATTTATGAAAGAAAATTGTAAATATATTATTTGTTAAGTTCAAATCAAGCATGTGTGAAAATGAGTAAATTTATGTGTTTCCTTGAAAAGAAAAGTTTGTTTTATTTTCATTATATGGTTAACAAGAAAAGTATCTTGTTCTAGTAATTGGTTATGCATATGCATGTTTTAAAAAGTTTAAAGAATTGTTGAATGTACCTCCCAAAGGTGATTTTACAAGGCTTTTAAGATTTAAACAGTAAACATATTAAAGAATTTTAATGAAAGTTTGTTAAGATGTGACATCAGAAAAATAAATAAATAAATAAATTGATTGAAAATGTAAACAAATTTCTTCATATCTTCCATATCATTTCAAACTGAAAATTGATTTGATTCAATTAATATTTTTTATTTTTAAAATTTACCTTATAATCTCTATTCCACCTCTTCAATCATAAAAAAATACTTTTTTAGTTTTTTTATATCAAATACATGTTCTTAAAATCTTTTCAAAGTAAGTCATGTTTATTTCCACAAAAATGAAAAAAATTAAATGAACAAAATTTCGAACATTGATTTTACAAGTCCATTATAAAATTATGTCTTATAATTTCCTAACGACATGCTATTTTCTTTTATATTAATTTTTAATATTTCTTCTTTATGTCCTTTTCTACGTTACTGTAATTATAACCATAAAATCTACATTTGCATGTAGTTTAGCCCATGAAAATTTAGTTTCAATATTAACATATACGTTCTGAACAGCAGCTAAACATCATAGTTAATATAAAACAAAAAAATCTTGGATAGATACGACTGTTGAGATAAGTTTATATAGAGGTAAGAAATTTTTCTATCCCCAGTCATTGTCTTGGAACCGAAGAAGGTTTATAGAACTTAGGTTGGATTTCTGCTTGGTTGAAACAAATCACAGAAATTTGAGACTTTTTTCTTTTTTATAAACAACGAAAATGTATGCTTGAACGACTTAAATGCGGACTCTCTTTTATGTGTATTTTGACAGGATCTTTTAACTATGGACATGGAAAAGTACCTGTCACAGTTGGAAGGAAGGATTGAGGATCTTGAAGATGAAAATGCGTGGATGAAAGTAGCAATGGAAACAATAAGTGAACAGTTAACTATATTTGACAGCTTGATTTTATATCCAACTTACCAAAAGCAATTGGATCGTTACACGGGACCTGAGAAAGGCATGGTGGAGTTGGCTATGAAGGCAAACTTCTTCAAAACTTCGTATGACATACGGAAAGAGACAAAAGCAGACATGAAGGAAAGACGTTCAAAGCGGCATCGTACTGACTAATCCTGTGTTTGTCTTAAACCAGTCTGAATCGCCAGTTGAAACATTTGCTTGAGCTACTTTTGTAATGTATAAGATATTTACCTATACAAGAAATATATAAAATATGTTCACTTTATTTTATCGGCTTCGCTGACAATGTTTTTGGTCTTTAATTTTTTGATTTGTGTATACTTTATGGATTTTCCTCAGATATTTACATGATTTTTTTAATGCTTGTGTTTACCCTTACTATTTTTTAAGCTTAGAAATTCTTAAAATGGTCAAGGTCATGTCGTTTGTAATTAATGTCATGTTTTGTAATGCAGATGGTATTATAGTGTATTTGAAAGCTTGTCTTAATATTAGGATTTGTAAAGAGTATAATAACTAATCTCAACTTTCTTCTACTTGCTATATATAATAGAAGAGTAAAATTGAAAGACAATCCATATGTAATTTGTTTGATAAGTTCCGTGAGACACATATGCTAATTCCAATATTTAAATTCTTAGATGGTCACAAAACTTATTTGAACATTTACGGCATTCACAAAAGTATCAATTATTTATAGCGTAACTCCCTTATTCTCCATTATCTCATGAATAAAATTATGGTAATATTCATGTATTATGCTTCCATGTTGAGTGTTTTATTTTTGTCCAAATTAACAGTACTCTCACTATCACAATTTATCCTAATTGATCCTTGACCCAACTCAATATTTGAACATAATCATTCAAACTAGACTACCTTGTTACAAGTTTTATTAGCATCAATGTAGTTCATTTCTACCATAGAAATACTGACCATAACATCATGCTTGCTCCAAATTATTACGCTATCAAATAATATGAAGGATAATTATTTACTAACCTTCTACTGTCTCTATGTCTCCTATCCAATTTCATGTGAGAAATCCCTTAATATTTTTTAGTTCTATAGATGACCTATAGAACTTGTCTATCTAAGTTGGTTGAGATTACTTATCAAGTATCTTGAAGAATCACCTTCACTAACGTAGTCATGCTCCAAATGACCTACATAATCCATACAAGTTAGTTGTAGGTGACCTATTGAGCCTCTACAAGTTGTCTATTTATGAGGTGAAGAATAATCCTTTAAGAAAATATTATTTTCTTGTTAAATACAAATTGCACATTTGCATTTTCATCTTGGTAGCATATAACAAGCTTCACACCCAAACTAAGCTATAGAATATAATATATTATTGATCCTCCCATTTCTAATATTAAATATATCATGTCCACTAATACTAAAAAGAATTGTCACTAGACAAAACCTTTCAACCATAAAATTTTCCATTGTCAAACTACAACACACACTATAAGGAACAATGTATAAAGAGGCTCCTAAATTTTTTATAAACGCATTCTCATATAAATGAAAATATATTGTTACAAACAATGCATTAGCAGCCAAATCCAATCAAGTTCTTAAATTGAAATCGCTAGATCCAATCCATCCTTTCCCTTCTTCCCTTTCTCTTCTTTATGTGGATTTTTTAATTTCCTATCTTTTTCCTTGTTCTTTTAGATATTTCAATTTTCTTAGTTAGGTATAATGATAATCTATAGAAATAAGTATGATATTCTTTTCTGTCAAAACATAATCTAAAGAATTAAAAAAATAAAAATGATAAGGTATCTTACATAATCTATATTATAGATAAAAGGTCATATAAGAGTTAGTTTTGTATTTTTAAAGATCCAATCTCAACACAAGTGATGATATGTATAAGGGTTTCAAATTCAAACTTGTATCCGATAATTAAATGATACTTGATATTTTAGAAAATTCTAAGTAAAATTGAAACCTATCATAATGTGTAATAATGTGTAGAATGTTTAAGAAGTTAAATAATATCAAATTTTTATTATTCAGATTTTCTTAGTGCATGACACCAAATCCCAACATTATAATGTAAAGAAAATAGTGTAATATGGTGAAATGGTTGTAGAAGTGTATAATATATTTTTTAATTAATAATATTTAAAAATATTTCAAACTAAGTCAATTATCTATCAATTTAATTTGTAGTATAAATTATAATATTTTATCTAAAAAAAATTCTGATATAACGAATAATAAGCTTATTTGATATGTTGTGTCCACTTCTAGAATTTTCATCACTATTTTCAATGGTTGAATATAATATTCTAGTTTACACATGTTTATATGGGTGAACTGCGAGTTCATTAAGGGGTAAGTGCATGGAATGAGAGATTAAAAAATAGTCAAAATTAAATAATTTTTTAAATAATATTTTTGTGTAATTAGCAAAACTTAAACTTGTATGAGTAATTTCAAATGTGTACATTAAAATTTTTGAAATATAACAACTATAAAATTTGTAGATACTCTACATTTATCTTCTAAACTATTAATAAACTTTAAAAAATAATAAATGGTAAAGGGGTGAAATGATGATTATACAAAAAAATATTTCTATTATTACTAACAAATATAACATAGTGTTGGGGTGATGGGCCTAGCTTGATTGGCTAAATCATCCTGTTGCAAGAGGTCATGAGGTCTAGTCTCCCCACCGTCCCCGTGGTATTGTAGGGTGTGTCACGTAGCACCATCAATCATGTGAAAAAGTAATTATATCAAATTACAAGATATTATTTTTTTTAAATGATAGTTTTAATATTTTATCAATATTTTATTTGTGAGTAAGAAACACAAATCACCATATTAATTGGTAAAATATACAGTAGAGAATTATACATTTTCATCATGAAATTATTATTCATAACGAGATGTGCCTTTTTTACTAGAATCAAATAAATTTTATTCTTAAATATCTTACCTAATTTATTTCTTGTCTTTTAAGATATATTAAATTTTAAGTTATGAGTGAATTAGGTAATTTATTGGTTCCAAATATAATAAGTGAAGCTATGATTTCTTATAACTAGAAATTTATAATGGGTTCAAATTTTATTCTTATATCTTACCTAATTTATTTCTATTCTTTTAAGTTATGAGTGAATTAGGTAATTTATTGGTTCCAAATATAATAAGTGAAGCTATGATTCCTTATAACTAGAAATTTATAATGGGTTCAAAATGATGAATGTTTCTTTGATTATCTAGTCTAGGTAAGACCTCCTATGTCTAAATATAAGATTTTTTAGGTACGAAAATTAATCAATAAAATTATAGTTTATATTATACACTCCATCAATTATATAATTATATATATTTCAAGAATAATTTAATATTTTAGCCAGAGCATTATCAATTTATGTACATTGAGTAGAATCTAAGATTTTTTTATTAAAATTAAATTAAGAAATAGGTAGTGAATCTAGGGTAAATATAGTGGATTCTTTTGTTTAAATTTTTATTGTATTTATTCATTTTAGTAAAATATAAAGCTAATTAGGCCACTTTAAGTATATTGTTTCTACTTTATTTAAAAAAAAATACAAGGAGATCGACACTAATATTATAACTCTTGTTTAGCTTGATATGAAGCCACCTATCTACTAGTAAAATTTATATATTTAACTTCTACAAACATATTAGATTGATATTACAACATCAAGTAATTTTTCAACAATTCAATACAAGAAGATGTTTGTACCTCTTGAGGTAACTTGTTCCAACAAAATCACTCCTTAAGGCCATCTATAATAATCTAAGTTCTCTAGATCATTTATAGAACCCTTAGCATCCCCTCGGGTCATTTATAAAGCACTCCCTAAGGTCATATATACTATTCTAGCATAGAATCTATAAGTCCCCACCTTGCATCAGATTAGTAAAACCCTAATCTATTTTATGTTTTCCTAAGTAGATGATAAGATGTATTGTGGATGATAAATAGTGTGATTATGTGACAATATTCTTGCATTTCACTCTGACAGTTTTTATTGATGCTACCATGAAAGTTTAAGGACTTGTGAATTATGAATATGAGTTGAAATTGTAAATGAAATTATCATACAATTAAATCTTATTTTAGCTATCAGATTAATGTGATATACGATTGTTGCTTATAGTTTCTTTGGTAATGTACAAGGAAGGAAGAGTGTCAGTATGAGAAGGGAAGACCATTAGGAACACATTAAAAAGGCATCTCCTTGTTATCATGAATTTAACCTCTTATTTGGGGCTTAGAAATAAACAAGTTAATATGCTGGTAAATTAAGGTGGCAAGGGTTGATATTGAAGGGATAATTGATTATATGTTATGTGGGTGTAAGTGGGGCTAGGGGTTAGGAACCCTTATCCAAGTGTGAAACTGGGATGGATCCTTAAGTGGGTCTTTAAAGAGGATTTTTGGGAAATTTCTTTGGTTGGGATGTAAAAATAAACCCCCTAGGATCTATACCATAAAAGTAGGGGTCAAGTGCAAATGCAATAGGGCCCCAAGGACATGATTTGACTACTAAAAATTCCTCATAATGAGGAGTGACGAATTTTGAGGAGAGGATGGGGGTGAAAAGATTGAGGGGTTGTGCAAGTGCATGTTCCCCTCTTTAATGAGGAAAGACCCTTATCGATAGAGGAAGGTACACTTCAGAACTCTCCTATCCAAAGGTTACAAGTTGAAAATCCTATATATCTTTGAGAGGAAGGATGAGTGGGGTGTTACCCACTTATCCTCTTGGAGAACTTTAGTGGAGATGGTAGAAAGAATGAGAATAGGAGAGGAGTCCACCTCTTTGGGAAGATAGTTATTAAGATGGCTTGGCTTGGAGAGGAAAGATAGATAAAAGAGTTCAATCCCTCCACCTAAAGAAAAGAGATAAGTTTTTCCAATTTCCACTTACCCTTGATTGTAAGAAGATGTCATATTGTATAGATCATGGTTGAAAATAGTGAGTAGAGGATTAGATGCATGAAATTTGGTGCTATGTTATTTCTTTTATTCCCTTGTAAAATTTGAGAAGACTCTATTCATCATCTTGGAGCTAAAAGACTTCCTTGCTCAAGGGTATGACTAGAGCCCACGAGGCTCCATAATGTCATTACGGTAGGGTGGAGAGCAAGCCTTATTTAGTTCTGTGTGATTCATTGTATTTTTTTTAAATTAGTTGTGATGTGGAAAACTAGTGATTGTTGTAACATGAAAGAAAGTGGAAAAAAAAAGAGGCAAGGATATTTTATTGGTATGTAAATCCTTAATTTCTCAATGCTAAAAATAATAGAGCAATTTGTAGACCTATTGGTATGATCTTGAAGTTTCATAATTTCATTCTAAGAAAATGAAATAGGGAAAGTCTCATTTAATGGCTGGATATTCTGTATCATTTGTAATGAGAGATTCATTAGGGAAAATTGTACATTATGGTAAAGATGGAAGGAGCATTCTCCATGAGATTGTGCTAGAAGAAAACATATAGGGTAGGAATGATGGGATATAATGTATCTGCTATTTTTCACATATCATAAAATGTTATTTCAACTTTGAAATACTAGTCTCTATTTCATTTTGAGAATAAGGAAAAATAAATTAATCTAAAAGTGGTTGCGAATATAAGTTATCATGTTAGGAATGAAATATGCTCCCCGTTGAAGGAATTCATATGTTCATATTTGTTTTAAATATAATATGGGAATTGTTAAATGTCATTATATGACGTGTATCTCAATGTCAGACTGTATATAATTAGTTCATTTCAGATGGGTAATGCAACAACTTGATATTTAAAAAGGTTTAAGGTCAAGAGTAATAAGAATTCCTAGTATGCTACAAATTGTTTGATTTTCATGCAAATAAAAAGAGAATGATATAAATCTGATTTTCTTATTATTTATAAGTGGGTGATACATATCTTTTTCTAAAAAAATCTTTACATGTTGTTCTTGAAGTTGTGAAAAGAAGAGATTAAAATTTCATTTATATGGTCTAGTTGTCCGTCGTAACAAATGCATTCGGGTTGGGACCTTTTCCTGTAATGCCCTGTACATCTCCATATTTACACACGAGTTCAACGAAGAGTTACAAGAAAAGAACAATAACAAAAAATAGTAAAATGGCTACCCAACGCAGATCATAGTTATGTTCACCTATTTATGGCTGCAATACAAAGTTATTGTCTTAACGTTTCAATAGAGAAAATATATAGAGAGAAAAAAAGGGGTGTTTTAGGAGAGACTCCCATGGAGATGTGACACCATGGTTTTGTGGCCTCCATGAGGATGGCTCGAGGCTCCTTTGAAGCAGACCTGGGAAATATTGACATCACGTGCTTAAATAAAACTCATCGCCAAGGAGAATAATACTAGGTTTTCGTAACAAAAAAAGTTTGTGGTCACAGAATGCACTAGATTCTGGAGGTTTACCTTTATCATTGTCGGTGGCTATCATCATTGGCAATTTTAGGACCCTGCTAGATTAGTCATTACATTTTATCTAATCTATCTGAAAAATTCAAGCTAAACCTCAATATAGCGTAGATCTGGCAAGAAAAGAAAGGAAAGATTGCAAAGATTGCAGATAAATAACAGAGAAAGAAATAGAGCAAGAACAGAAAATAAAGATTCTATTAACCGAACAGATTACAATGCATTGAGAATTGATACAAATAAGAACCGCAGCAAAGAGATTACGGTGAAAAGAAGTGGTGAAAACAAACTAATCTGGAGTTCACTTTAGTTGCATATCGCATGGCGGTGACAGCAAACTAATCTGAAGTTTACTTCAGTTACATATTGCATGGAAAATAAACATGACTATTTGCTTAAGTTAGCTTAAAAAGCTGTCTGTTGATTGTGGAGAAAACTAGAAACTAACGCTAACACCCCCCCTTAGGTCTAATTAAGGAGACAGAAAAGAGGAAAGAGGGAAAACCTGTAATACCCCCATGTTTTCGATACTATTTATTACTATTGTTTGCTTTATATGTTAGTGTGATACTGAATGGTGATGGTGACTGATTCATCATTTTGGTGTGTGTGGTTGTGTAGTTTAATTGATTGCTACAACTGATATTCTTATTGTGATTTATGATACTTTGTATGTAGGGTTTGGATTATTTTATTATGCAATGCTTTCTCTCGAATGTTTTATATGGCAATGTGATAATCGTATGGTGATTTGAATTCAATATTATTTTATAATGCAAGGTTTAGTAATTAGTTATGATGCAGTAGTTTAATATAATGTTATCCTATGATCTATTTGGATTAGAAATGTTAGTTACTATTGACATTGTAATTGTTAGAGTAGATTAGGTGAGAGGACAGGGTAGCATCACTCATTCACGAGTGCCCTGCTACACTGTGATTCCTTCTCACGGTAGGATGTTGATTTTATATATATATATGTATACATGTGTTGCTTGACGTTTGCTTGGATGCAGGATTGCAGGAATAAGTCTCGATTCCACCTGCTTCGGCAGGACAGGGCGAGCAATAAACTAGCCCAACGGGTAAAAATGTTGAAAAAGGGAGTAGGTTTGGAAGCGTCCCCGTCCCAGGTCCGTCGTTTGTTGTGAGTCACGTTATGACTGTGGTTTTTGTTCTCGTTGTTTGTGTAGTTTGTTTTGTTGAGGTATTCAGTTGATTTATAGTTCATGGTTATTTAATTAACCTTATTTTATAGGATATTGGTTTAAAGTTGTTTAGTTGTTTGATTTAATTGTGTTAGTCGAATATTAAATTTAAATATATTATAAATTAAAAAGTGATTCAATTTATTTAAAGAGTAAATAATTATTTTTAATTAATAATGTTGACAATAATTAAATTAAATAAATATTGTTAAAGATAATTAAATAATATCTTTTTGTTAAAATTAAATTTAGCAAATCTTGCATAGATAATAGCTTGTTTAAATAAATTATTTAAATAAATACTGTAGATAAATTTGTGCTTTTAAAAGCTGAAAAGGACCAATAGGAAGCAGGCTTTTTGAGAAAAGAAAGCAAGGAAGCTTTATGGAGTTTTATTTTGTTTTATTATTATTTTTAGGAGAAGATGATTCACACACAGAGGGAACCTCTACTCGGTTGTTCTGGGATCTAAAAAAAAAATAAATAAAGAAAGAAAGAAAAGAATTTGGTTTGTGGGAAAACTGGGGAGAAAATAATTGATTGGAAGAGAGATAGAATGGAAAGAGAGCTGCAGGAGGTGATCGAGAAGGAACTGCAGGAGGAATTCGAAAGGTTTCAGAAGGATTCTTCTTCAAACGAGGAACTCCAGGTTTTCTTCTTTTGAATTAGTTATTTTACTGTTCTATAAATAAAACATGGTATGTCATATCTGAAAATCTATTTCTTTAGTTCTTTTGGAAATGGTTTTGTGGTTGAAGACTTGGTTGCGTTAAAGATCTTGAATCTTCTGTAGAAAATTGTAGCAGAACCCTTTATGAAATTCTTCAACATAGTTTAGTAGGGAAAATTAGTGTGTTTGAAACATAAAAATCATTTTTTGATGAAGATTGAAATTTGCATGCCAGATCTGTATTGGTTTATTGAAAATCTGTGTTATATTGTTGTTCTAAATTGTTCGATTAAATATATGGTTATATGTATTTTTATACAAAATTTAAATATACATATGTTATTACTTTTGTCTGAATTATTTGAATGATGATGTTTTAAATTTATAAACTTTAATAGTTTTGTTTATGCAAATATTAAATAAAATACAGTAAATTTATTGAATAACTTCTATTTGCAAAAAAAACCGTTTTGGAAATGAAAATCATTTTATGATCATTGGAATTTAGATACCCAGATCTTTGTCAGAAAACAATTTATTTTTATATGTTTGGTTATGAACTTTTCTTATATATGTATATAAAAATAATAAATTTATATATATATATAGAGAAATAAATTTATATTTATATATATAAAAACTTATACTATTTTTGTTATAAAATTTTTTGGTTGTGTAAATCACTGTCAGATTTGGGATTTCGAAAAATAGTGTGCAGAATAAAATATATTTAAAATAAATAAATAGATGCATTCTGTTTGTTCGTATTTTTGAAATCCGTATTTTTAATTTCGAACGGATTTATTAAATAAATTATATTTATATTAGTGCAATAAAATTTAAAGTAAAAATAAAAAAATAAAAAAATCAAAAATCAAAAAAATTATGTGGGGGTCCGGCTGCCGGCGGCGGCCGTACCACCCACGGCCCTGGTGCTGGCCTGTACGCAGCACCATCGGCTGCGCACAGCAGCCGAGGCTGCTGGGCGCAGCCCGATGGGGCTGCGTACTGCAGCCTGCCACAGCCGACAGCGGCTGTGTTGAGTCTAAATTTATTTTATCAGTTTATTTCAAAATTTTAATATTTGTTTTTTTTTAATTCGCTTTGAATTTTAATGGAATTCGGTATTTTAAAATTCGTTTTATTTAATTAGTACGTCTAGTGCGTTTGGTTTTAATAAATGAATTTCATTCGTTTTATTCGTTTTTAATTTATTATATGTATATGTATATCCACTGGTAAAGGTTATTTTAAAATTCGTTTTAGTTAATTAATAAATATGTCTAATGCATTTCGTTTTAATAATTGAATTTTATTCGTTTTATTCTTTATATATATATATTTATATATATATAAAGATTTGAAATATATGTTTTAATTATATATATATTTATAAAGAGATTCTTTTTAAAATATATATATATATATATTTGATTTATAATTTTGAAAGAAAATCATACTTAGTTAATATATATTGTTGTGTAATGATATTTATTTAATGTCTTTAAATAATGATTATTTTAATATTTGTATTTTTTTTATTCCTCTGAGTTTGTAAAATTATTGGGTGATATTTGGGCAATTACCTTTATGCGTATGAAAGTCCGTTTATTTTGGGTATATGCGATTTTTAGTTTTATTTGTATTAGTTAATTTTTAATCGAGTTTCATTATATGATTTATTACTTTGATTTTATAATTCAATTTATATTTATTTCGAATCCGGTTTGCGAGATAAATTTTATAATTTGATATATATATATATATATATATAATTCAATGTATATTTAATTCGAATTCGTTTTGTGAAATAAATTTTATCATTTATTATATATATTTGTGTAAGTTGTCTATGTTATAATTATGGGATAAAGTTATTATTGTACAAGATATTATATTATAGGTTAATTGAAGTAGTGGGAAGTGTACTTGTGATTATTATTAAATTGATTTGTAAAAATTAAAGGATGCAATGTTATAGTGTGATTTTAAGAATTGAGAATATTTTGAGTGTTTTGGATTTAGGCGAACTTGCTCGAGTTTTGGTTTAAGAAGTTGGTGGAACTTGTTGTGCTTGTAGTTGTTGGCGTGGTCTATGAGTTATGTACTTTTGTGATTGTTCTTTATGCCATTGTGATCTTTCCTTAATTCAGATTTGGGTCATGAGGGAAAAACCCTAGAGTTATCTTATTCAGTTATAGAAGTCTAAGTCGTGTTTAGGACTTCCAGAGGCGAGGATTCTGTATTTGTGTTCGATCTTGTATTTTGATGTTGTCCATATGTTTTGGCTTCGGATGTGGTATCGTTGTATACTTGGATCGTATCGGTTATGAATGTCATACATGTGATTTTGGGCGAGAAGGTTGTGCCTCGCGATTGAGCCAGTGTTGGTTCAGTTTTCCTTGTTGATATAATCCTGTGAGTTGGATATTCTTGTGCTAGAGTGTCTAGAGAGAGTGGCTCTAGTGGGGGCCGGCGCACAAAGGGGCTGTCAGGGTAACCCACATAGAGTTAGATTAATAAGTGATAACTTAAGTAATAAACCACGGGTGGGGATTAAACATTAACAAGATAATTGTGAAGCCTCATCCACCTGTTAGTGCTATCATAGACTAAAGGGGACTGAGAAGGCCGTGGTTGGCAAGGTCATTGCCTTGTCCTCACGAAAGGTCAATGACTCCGCATGAGTGACCCTATGGAGCGGGACCTTGAGATAGGTTGTCAGGAGAACCATAGATGGAAGCGGCACCTTAACTAGGTTGTCTGGAGAATCCATGTAGAGATGGAGGCGGCACCTTGTAATAGGTTGTCTGGAGAATCCATGTGAAACCATGCGATGACACTCTCGTCTAACATTCTGTTTGTGTTGGTTTACTGAAGTCCTCTGGAAGTATTTTATTGATTTGTCTTTGATTATTGTTGGAAGTAGTATTTGCCATTATGTCTTGAGTTTCGATATTATGTTTGGAGTATCATTGATGTTGTTATTGTGACTGGTTGTTATGTTCTTCAGTGGTTTGTTGTGCCTTTTTAGATTTTCCATTGTTGTGTTTCTATGTGGTCGTTGGTGTTGAGTTATCTTCTTGGAGTTAGTCTTTGCTGTTGTTAGACGTACTTGGTCGGGGACCCTTCCTTGTCTACTCTCAGCATGGGGGTGGTTGGGTGGAACGTGCTTCGCACCTCGTTGGGTTTCCCCTTTTCTATTGCAGGTGTATCTTTATTGCAGGGTTTTTTTGAAGATGTTGATGATCCAGTTATTCTTGTGTACCAGATAGTTGTATATACTTCAGTTGTAATGTATTTAATGTATTTATTGATATATCGTCTCCCACGTGTGATGGGGTGACCTCGATGTAATTTGTATATGTAGTGATTGAGATGTATCTTCAGTAAATTGTATTTTATTGTCACTTGGGATGTGATGTATATTCAGGCCTTGTATGTATTCAAGATTTGTCACTTGTAATAGTTGGTTACGTTATGTGGTATCTATTGAAATATGTAACATTTTATATCTGTATAGTTACATGTATTGTCGTATATGCATATGGTATCAATATGGTTATTGTTTAACAGATATTGTAAATGATGAAATGGGAATGAATGGTTATATGTAACTGTTTACTTATGGTTTAATTTATTATCGTGTTATGGGTTAGAATAATCATGTCACTTCGTGTACCCCATTGGAACAAGTTGTGCCTCTTAATAAAATGTTATGTTATAATACTTGAGTATGTTTATTATATTCTTTTTTTAAAAAAAAAATGTTCCGTTGTTTTAGTTCCTTTGGGGTTCGCACGGCGGGGCGTGACAGCTTGGTATCAGAGCCAAGTTTAAACACTGGGTGCTCTGGGATAATGTGGACCCATTAAGTTGTTAGTTGCGTAGGTAATACTCTAGGCATTGTGAGCCATAGCATTGACCTAGGTGCTTTGTACGTTATTTTATGTTTTCCTCCTTGGGTGATCTGATTTGGCTACCCAGAAGTTGTTGTACGTGGAGTAGGTCCAATAACGCAGGAAACTAGTGGAAGGGATAGGACCCTCGGTGTAGTGTACAATGCACCGATATCCTTCCTACTGGAAGAATGCATTATGGACAATTGTGTTGTGTGTGAATTTTGTGTGTTGTGTGTGGTGGATGACAACCAGCTTTGTTGTTATGTCCACCCTTGTATGTCTTCTTGTGCGTTACCTCATCGTGCAAGCGATTGCCTGATTGACCATATGTGGTTTTGGAGTTGCTTTTGCGTGTTGTATTGTATGGAATTATGGAATATGGTAATAAGAAATGAATGAGTATGTGGTTAGTTATAGAGATTTGTGGCGTGTTCTCCCTGTGGTTGTTGTATGCTTAATCTTATCTATTATATATATATATAGTTACTGGCTTCCAGGAGTAAGCCATATTCTAGGGGGGGAGGATGTAATACCCCCATGTTTTCGATACTATTTATTACTATTGTTTGCTTTATATGTTAGTGTGATACTGAATGGTGATGGTGACTGATTCATCATTTTGGTGTGTGTGGTTGTGTAGTTTAATTGATTGCTACAACTGATATTCTTATTGTGATTTATGATACTTTGTATGTAGGGTTTGGATTATTTTATTATGCAATGTGATAATCGTATGGTGATTTGAATTCAATATTATTTTATAATGCAAGGTTTAGTAATTAGTTATGATGCAGTAGTTTAATATAATGTTATCCTATGATCTATTTGGATTAGAAATGTTAGTTACTATTGACATTGTAATTGTTAGAGTAGATTAGGTGAGAGGACAGGGTAGCATCACTCATTCACGAGTGCCCTGCTACACTGTGATTCCTTCTCACGGTAGGATGTTGATTTTATATATATATATATGTATACATGTGCTGCTTGACGTTTGCTTGGATGCAGGATTGCAGGAATAAGTCTCGATTCCACCTGCTTCGGCAGGACAGGGCGAGCAATAAACTAGCCCAACGGGTAAAAATGTTGAAAAAGGGAGTAGGTTTGGAAGCGTCCCCGTCCCAGGTCCGTCGTTTGTTGTGAGTCACGTTATGACTGTGGTTTTTGTTCTCGTTGTTTGTGTAGTTTGTTTTGTTGAGGTATTCAGTTGATTTATAGTTCATGGTTATTTAATTAACCTTATTTTATAGGATATTGGTTTAAAGTTGTTTAGTTGTTTGATTTAATTGTGTTAGTCGAATATTAAATTTAAATATATTATAAATTAAAAAGTGATTCAATTTATTTAAAGAGTAAATAATTATTTTTAATTAATAATGTTGACAATAATTAAATTAAATAAATATTGTTAAAGATAATTAAATAATATCTT
Source organism: Sequoia sempervirens (assembly GCA_007258455.2). Lineage (NCBI taxonomy): Eukaryota > Viridiplantae > Streptophyta > Pinopsida > Cupressales > Cupressaceae > Sequoia > Sequoia sempervirens. The sequence continues at coordinate 192,861,162 of VDFB02000017.1, forward strand.
TTTGTTAAAATTAAATTTTGCAAATCTTGCATAGATAATAGCTTGTTTAAATAAATTATTTAAATAAATAGTGTAGATAAATTTGTGCTTTTAAAAGCTGAAAAGGACCAATAGGAAGCAGGCTTTTTGAGAAAAGAAAGCAAGGAAGCTTTATGGAGTTTTATTTTGTTTTATTATTATTTTTAGGAGAAGATGATTCACACACAGGGGGAACCTCTACTCGGTTGTTCCGGGATCTAGAAAAAAAAAAAAAAAAAGAATTTGGTTTGTGGGAAAACTGGGGAGAAAATAATTGATTGGAAGAGAGATAGAATGGAAAAAGAGCTGCAGGAGGTGATCGAGAAGGAACTGCAGGAGGAATTCGAAAGGTTTCAGAAGGATTCTTCTTCAAACGAGGAACTCCAGGTTTTCTTCTTTTGAATTAGTTATTTTACTGTTCTATAAATAAAACATGGTATGTCGTATCTGAAAATCTATTTCTTTAGTTCTTTTGGAAATGGTTTTGTGGTTGAAGACTTGGTTGCGTTAAAGATCTTGAATCTTCTGTAGAAAATTGTAGCAGAACCCTTTATGAAATTCTTCAACATAGTTTAGTAGGGAAAATTAGTGTGTTTGAAACATAAAAATCATTTTTTGATGAAGATTGAAATTTGCATGCCAGATCTGTATTGGTTTATTGAAAATCTGTGTTATATTGTTGTTCTAAATTGTTCGATTAAATATATGGTTATATGTATTTTTATACAAAATTTAAATATACATATGTTATTACTTTTGTCTGAATTATTTGAATGATGATGTTTTAAATTTATAAACTTTAATAGTTTTGTTTATGCAAATATTAAATAAAATACAGTAAATTTATTGAATAACTTCTATTTGCAAAAAAAACCGTTTTGGAAATGAAAATCATTTTATGATCATTGGAATTTAGATACCCAGATCTTTGTCAGAAAACAATTTATTTTTATATGTTTGGTTATGAACTTTCTTATATATGTATATAAAAATAATAAATTTATATATATATATATAGAAATAAATTTATATTTATATATATAAAACTTATACTATTTTTGTTATAAAATTTTTGGTTGTGTAAATCACTGTCAGATTTGGATTTCGAAAAATAGTGTGCAGAATAAAATATATTTAAAATAAATAAATAGATGCATTCTGTTTGTTCGTATTTTTGAAATCCGTATTTTTAATTTCGAACGGATTTATTAAATAAATTATATTTATATTAGTGCAATAAAATTTAAAGTAAAAATAAAAAAATCAAAAATCAAAAATCAATTATGTGAGTGTCGGTTGCGCCGGCCATTACCATGCCCCGTACGCAGACCCACCATCAATTCTTCAGCTGTACAGAAATTTCAGCTTGACAGATAAAATACAATCTTTAACGACCCCGACAAACACCGTGGTTGAGTCTAAATTAATTTATTCATCGGTTTTTAAAATTTTATTTGTTTTTTCTAATTTCGCTTTGAATTTTAATGGAATTGGAATTTTAAAATTGTTTTATTTAATTAGTACGTCTAGTGCGTTTGGTTTTAATAAATGAATTTCATTCGTTTTATTGTTTTAATTTATTATATGTATATGTATATCCACAGTAAAGGTTATTTTAAAATTCTGTTTTAGTTAATTAATAAATATGTCTAATGCATTTCGTTTTAATAATTGAATTTTATTAGTTTATTCTTTATATATATATATTTATATATATATAAAGATTTGGAATATATGTTTTAATTATATATATATTTATAAAGAGATTCTTTTTAAAATATATATATATATATATATTTGATTTATAATTTTGAAAGAAAATCATACTTAGTTAATATATATTGTTGTGTAATGATATTTATTTAATGTCTTTAAATAATGATTATTTTAATATTTGTATTTTTTTTATTCCTCTGAGTTTGTAAAATTATTGGGTGATATTTGGGCAATTACCTTTATGCGTATGAAAGTCCGTTTATTTTGGGTATATGCGATTTTTAGTTTTATTTGTATTAGTTAATTTTTAATCGAGTTTCATTATATGATTTATTACTTTGATTTTATAATTCAATTTATATTTATTTCGAATCCGGTTTGCGAGATAAATTTTATAATTTGATATATATATATATATATATATAATTCAATGTATATTTAATTCGAATTCGTTTTGTGAAATAAATTTTATCATTTATTATATATATTTGTGTAAGTTGTCTATGTTATAATTATGGGATAAAGTTATTATTGTACAAGATATTATATTATAGATTAATTAGTAGTGGGAAGTGTACTTGTGATTATTATTCATTGATTTATAAAAATGGGATAAATGTTATAGTGTGATTTTAAGACTTGAGAATATTTGAGTGTTTTGGATTTAGGCGAACTTGCTCGAGTTTTGGTTTAAGAAGTTGGTGGAACTTGTTGTGCTTGTAGTTGTTGGCGTGGTCTATGAGTTATGTACTTTTGTGATTGTTCTTTATGCCATTGTGATCTTTCCTTAATTCAGATTTGGGTCATGAGGGAAAAACCCTAGAGTTATCTTATTGATTATTAGAAGTCTAAGTCGTGTTTAGGACTTCCAGAGGCGAGGATTCTGTATTTGTGTTCGATCTTGTATTTTGATGTTGTCCATATGTTTTGGCTTGGGTATGTTATACTTGGATCGTATCGTTTATGAATGTCATACATGTGATTTTGGGCGAGAAGGTTGTGCCTCGCGATTGAGCCATTGTTGGTTCAGTTTTCCTTGTTGATATAATCCTGTGAGTTGGATATTCTTGTGCTAGAGTGTCTAGAGAGAGTGGCTCTAGTGGGGGCCGGCGCACAAAGGGGCTGTCAGGGTAACCCACATAGAGTTAGATTAATCAGTGATAACTTAAGTAATAAACCACGGGTGGGGATTAAACACTAATAAGATAATTGTGAAGCCTCATCCACCTGTTAGTGCTATCACAGACTAAAGGGGACTGAGAAGGCCGTGGTTGGCAAGGTCATTGCCTTGTCCTCACGAAAGGTCAATGACTCCGCATGAGTGACCCTATGGAGCGGCACCTTGAGATAGGTTGTCAGGAGAACCATAGATGGAAGCGGCACCTTAACTGGGTTGTCTGGAGAATCCATGTAGAGATGGAGGCGGCACCTTGTAATAGGTTGTCTGGAGAATCCATGTGAAACCATGCGATGACACTCTCGTCTAACATTCTGTTTGTGTTGAGTTTACTGAAGTCCTCTGGAAGTGTTTTATTGATTTGTCTTTGATTATTGTTGGAAGTAGTATTTGCCATTATGTCTTGAGTTTCGATATTATGTTTGGAGTTTCATTGATGTTGTGATTGTGACTGGTTGTTATGTTCTTCAGTGGTTTGTTGTGCCTTTTTAGATTTTCCATTGTTGTGTTTCTATGTGGTCGTTGGTGTTGAGTTATCTTCTTGGAGTTAGTCTTTGCTTGTTGTTAGACGTACTTGGTCGGGGACCCTTCCTTGTCTACTCTCAGCATGGGGGTGGTTGGGTGGAACGTGCTTCGCACCTCGTTGGTTTCCCCTTTATTTATTCAGGTGTATCTTTTATTGCAGGGTTTTTTGAAGATGTTTGATGATCCAGTTTATTTGTGTACCAGATGGTTGCCCTTCAGTTGTAAATGTATTTAATGTATTTATTGATATAAGTACCAGGTGATGAGGGTGCCTCGATTATTTGTATATAGTGATTGAGATGTATCTTCAGTTATTTGTATTTTATTGTCACTTGGGATGTGATGTATATTCAGGCCTTGTATGTATTCAAGATTTGTCACTTGTAATAGTTGGTTACGTTATGTGGTATCTATTGAAATATGTAACATTTTATATCTGTATAATTACATGTATTGTCGTATATGCATATGGTGTCAATATGGTTATTGTTTAACAGATGTTGTAAATGATGAAATGAGAATGAATGGTTATATGTAACTGTTTTACTTATGGTTTAATTTATTATCGTGTTATGGGTTAGAATAATCATGTCACTTCGTGTACCCCATTGGACAAGTTGTGCCTCTTAATAAAATGTTATGTTATAATACTTGAGTATGTTTATTATATTCTTTTTTTTAAAAAAAAATGTTCCGTTGTTTTAGTTCCTTTGGGGTTCGCACGGTGGGGCGTGACAAAACCTTGTGGGAACAAAAAACCCCCTCAAAAAATATACACAAATTATGCATGGCAACTACTGTGTTGCAGTGTTTGTCACTCCAAGAAGATCTCGCAAAATGTGAAACTTCTGCTTAGTGAATGTCTTTGTGAAGATGTCGGCAATTTGTTATGAAGTGGCATAGTACTGCAAGTCTATGGCTCCATCATTTATCAATTCACAAATGAAATGCATGTGGATCTCGATGTGTTTAGTCTGTTGCCGCTGTATGGGATCTCTACAAAGCTTCAATGTACTTTTATTGCCACACCAAATGATAGTCAAATGATGGAAGAGGATACCAAGTTCAGTTAGGAAGTTTTGCAGCCAAATGGCTTGAATGGTAATGTTGATTGCACCTCTATATTCGGCTTCTATTGATGATAAAGCAATGGCAGACTGCTTTTTGCTTGACCAACAAATAGGGCCTGATACCAAACTAAATACATATCCAGAAGTGGACTTGCGGTCAATGTTATCACCAGTCCAGTTTGAATCAGTGTAGCCAATGAAATCCAAAATACAACCTACTGAATAATGAATCCCATAGCAAATGGTTCCCTAAACATATTGAAGTATATGCTTGGAAACCTTCCAATGTAGCTCATGTGGTTCTTGCATGTATCTAGAAACATCCCCCACTACATATGAGAGATCTAGACGAGAGTGACTGAGATAAAGAAGACTCCCCACAAGCTGACGAAACTATGTGCAATCAACCAATGGTGTATCTTTGCCATCCTCAAGCTTGACCCCCGATAAGAAAGGTGTGGCTGCTGGCTTGTAGTCAGTCATACGAAATTGAATTAGAAGATCTCTTGCAGACTTGGATTGAGAAATGTTGATTCCTGATTTATTCTGGCTGATTTCAAGTCCAAGGTAAAAGTGTAGGAGACCCATGTCTGTCATAGAAAATCTAGCATGCAAAGCAGACTTAATTTCAATAATGGTTGTGGCTAAACTACCTGTTATTAGTAGATCATCTACATAAAGCACTATCATCAATAGAGAGTCAGTTGTTCTCATCATATAAACATTTGGATCAGATTTACATTGCATGAAGTTTAGAGACAAGAGATAAGAGTCCATTTTAGCATACCAGGCTCTAGGTGCCTACTTGAGGCCATAAAGTGACTTCTTGAGTTTGCATAATAAAGATGAATTATCTACATACCCTTGTGGTTGCTCCATGTAGATTTTTTCCTTGAGAACACCATAAAGAAAAGCATTTTTCACATCCATGTGGTGAACCTCCCAGCTTCTTGCTACTACAATGGCAAGAGTCATCCGAATGGGGTCCATTTTTGCTACTGGAGCAAAAGTCTCGTCATAATCAATGCCATGAACTTGCTGAAAACCTTTGGCTGCCAACCATGCTTTGTATCTACTCACATGTCCATATGCTGATTTCTTTGTTCTATAGGCCCACTTACATCTGACAAGCTTGCAATTAGAAGGAAGCAGAACTAACTCCCGAGTTTGGTTTGCTATGAGCGAGTTGTACTCGTCCTCCATGGTAGCTTCCCAAAAAGGATTCCCTACAGCTTCTACATAAGTCTGAGGATCAGATGCTAGAGCCACATAGGCATGCAATGGCATGATGGGTTCGATAGCTGAGAGGGCATGAGGAGCTTCATATATCTCGCTTAAGCTCCTTGTTCTTTGATTTCTCACAGGGCATATTGAATCATCGCCGAAAGCCCAATTAGTATTTGGTTGTAGATCGACACATGCATGCTCATCTTCCTCTGAATCAGATTCAAAAATATTTGAAATCAGATCTGTATGATTGTATGTATCTTCTCTGAAATTTGTAAGAGGATGAAACATCGAGCTGGTAGCATGTTTATCCTAAGATGCATATGGGGAACTTTCTTCAAAGTAGACACCTCTCTCAATGAAGAGTGTTTCTATTGAAAGGTCTAGTAGTCTATATCCCTTTATGCCATCTGGATTATAGGAATACAGGCCCATGCATGTGATCCAAAGATGCAAAAAAGTGTGACTTCTGGTTGCATGCCACTCCATGCTTCTAAAGGTGTTTTTCTTGTGACATATTTGTGAGGAGATCTATTTTGTATATATGAATCACAGTTGATTGCTTCAGCCCACAATTTGGAGGGAAGAGAGCTTGCATGCAACATACAATTGGCCATCTCTTTCAAAGATCGGTTCTTCCTCTCAGGTACCCCATTCTGTTGTGGAGTGTAAGGAACTATGTTCTGCAACTGTATTCTTGCTTCATCACAAAGATTCTAGACATCGTTATTAACATACTCCCCTCCATTATCTGTGTGAAGGATCTTGATCATTTTCCTAGATTGCTTCTTTGCATGATTTTTGAAAATATTGAAATGCTCAAACACTTCAGACTTCAATTTGAGAAAATAAACCCATGTATATCGTGTGCAATCATCAATGAATGTTAGCACATATTTGTCTTGGCTCATAGAAGGATCAGGAAATGGGCCCATAGGATCACTATAAACAAGCTCTAAAGGAGAAGAGGCTCTCCATGCATGCCCTTGTGGAAACTTTTCTTGTGGATGCTTTCCAAGAGCACAACCTTCACATATTCCATCAAAAAATTCTATGGTAGGCAATACTTTCACCATCCCCTATTTGCTAAGTTGCTGCATGTATCTAAAGTTTAAATGACCAAACCTTTCATGCCAAATTTTATTTTCATCATTTGCATGCATTAGCAATAAAGTGGAATATGATTTAGCAACAAAGTCAAAAAAAGTGTACAAATGAGACTGATGATTTTCCTTACCAACAACAATTTTGGAGTTGTCTTGCATGCCAAATATGCTCACTACATCTGGGGTGAATTCAACTCTCCTTCGAGTGCTAGTATGTGTCATTTGATAGAGAGAGAGAAGATTCACAGAAAGCTTTGGAATGTGCAAGACATTTTCAAAACTTCCAATTCCAAGCTCTACCCTCCCTTTTCCAATTGCCTCTACTGGAGAGTCATCTCCCATGAGAATAGGAGGACCATCATATGGTTTCAAAGGTGAGAGAACATCTTTTGTAGCTGCCATGTGGTGTGAAGCTCTGGAGTCGAGGATCCATGCATCTAGAGAAGAATGAATATAAATTAATGCATGTGCATTACCTCTTTCTTCTGGTACTTTTTCTTCCTTCTTATTCTTGGAACTTTCTAGAATAAAGCTACCAAGATTATTTTGTTGAAGTGTTCGCACCATGAGGTCAGTGGTCTTCTTCATGCATGATGATTCTGGATGGTAACCATGATTGCAATAGCTGCACTTTGATTTCTCCCTTTTGTCCTTTTCCCTCGAGCTAGAAGATTCATCTAGAGGTTTGAGATTGTCTCCCTTTCTTGGATTTTGTTCTTTCTTCCCTTTGCCTTTGGATTGCTGATTGGGTTTCGAACTGTTCTTCCCACTTGTTTGCATAGTAAGAGCATGAGCTTTGGAATTTTTTAATGTACCCATATTTATGAGCTTATCTTGCTCATGTATCAAGGACTCAATAAATTTATCGAGTGTGGGCATCTCCCAATTTGCTTCTGTTGTGAGCCTGACTGTGTGAAAAGTTGAGACAAATACAACATATTCTGGACCCAATTTTGACAAAATAGCAAGAACTAATTTTCTTTCTTCCTGATATTTGTCGATTCCACATCCTTTCAGCTGGAGTAATAAGGCCTTGAACTTTATGAAAAAATCTTGAATATTTTCAAATTTACTCAGATCTAGTAAGTTGATCTCATTTTCAAGGATGTGACCTTGCATCTCATCTTGCTTCCCAAAAAGAGTCTCCAGCGTAGTCCAAACTTTTCTTGGAGTTTTGCATGTTCAACATGAAACAACAATTCTGGAGACATGGATAAGCATAGGAGACCGAAGGCCTCATCCATGCGATTGAAATATTTGGATATTTCAATTGCAACATTTGGTTCAACCTTTGTTTCCATGACTATTCGAAATAAGCCTCTACTTCTGAGTTGAAGCAAAATATTTGGCTTCCATTCGTAATAGTTATATGGTGACAGATGTCCAGAGGCTAGAAATTCCATTCTTGTCAATAACTCTAATCTTTAGTTACTGCAAAAAAAAATTTATTCTCCTTCCTAGCTCCATTAAGCTCTAATACCATGAAAAATTTAAGCTAAACCTACAATATAGTGTAGATCTAGCTAGAAAAGAAAGGAAAGATTGTAGATAAATAACAAAGAAAGAAACATAGCAAGAACAAAAAATAAAGATTCTATTAACCAAACATATTACAATGCATTGAGAATTGATACAAATAAGAACCGCAACAAAGAGATTGTGATGAAAAGAGGCGGTGAAAAGAAACTAATCTGGAGTTCACTTTATTTGCATATCACATGGCGGTGACAACAAACTAATCTAAAGTTTACTTTAGTTACATATTGCGTGGAAAATAAACATGAAAATTTTCTTAAGTTAGCTTAAAAAGTTGTCCGTTTATTGTGGAGAAAACTAGAAACTAATGATAACACTATCTAATCTAGAGGTAGCAACAATCTATGGATAAATGAATAAGAAAGAAAAAGGAAAATGTGTGAAAGAATGGAAGGTCTAGTGCTATAGTTAGGTTGTTTTGCTTGCTTTCCTGGGTCTATGATTTAATGAGGCAATGTTAAAATTAAATCTAAAATTCTAGAGTTATTCATCTAATCAGGATAGTCTTCTTAGCATAGATTAAAATGAGAGTTCTAAGCATCACAGATATTGGCTAGTTCATTTAATAAGTTCAACTACATTGAAAGTGGTAGAATATTTATTTACAGTCCTCCAAACATTAACTATCTGATGGTGGTAGCTGGATTAGGTGAAGACAAGGATTGCTAAGACTAGATCTCACTTTAGTAAGGCCCTATTTAATATTTTAGGAAGTAATGTGATCTTATGCTTGTAATGACAATATTACCTACACTACATTTAAATGGTGTACATCTCTGCAAGTTGTCGATTATTCCTTGAGTAGTGTGTGAGCATTACCTACTCAAGGGTTTGGCAATATAGTTTTTGGTGGATTGGGCTATTTGGTCTGATGTGAACTTCCTAATAGGATGATTGCCATTTCTATCTAGCATCATATCAACTAGTGGTACTTATGCAACATGGTATCCTACCTATATTCTTTATATCCCATTAATTGTGTGATAGTCACCTCGAGTTGGGTCAATGGGCTCAGGGTAAAGTGGAAGTGGCATTAAGTGTGAAAATGATCATCTGTGTGTGTTGTTGTCTACTGATGAATTACCTAATAGTCTTTTGCAGCTTAGGAATTTTTAGAAGCATATATCTTGGAACAATAATAGTTACACAATGATTATAGGTATCAATAGTTATAGCATGGAATGTTCTATGGGTTTATTGCTTCATTAGAATCTAAAGTGTATGATTCAAAATAACAACTTAATATAGGATAATTTTATTGCGATAATTTATTTTGTGTTTAGACTTGAAATTGATGTTAAAGCCAGGGTATATAATAAAAAAAGGTCTTAAATCTCAAAGAGCTACATTTCTATATTCCCATAATCATAACAGGCATGCAAACCAAAGTCAATATTAACACAATAATAAGTCTAATATTTGTGATTTAAGCACAAAGATCTTACTAGCCGTACGAACACATATTCTCTTTCCTTACTCTCTGCAAGTTACTAAGCTTTCTAAAAAAAAGGGTGCAAAGCATTAAATGTTTAGAACTCGTATCTACTATTTTTGATAAAGGAAAAAATAGATTTTGAAGGGATCCAGAACCCTTTAGCAAAAAAGAGCAAGGCTGCAAAAAAGACATGCAGCCAGCAAAAAAGACCAGCTCCAAAACAAGGCCAATCAAGATTTACATTTTACACTTTTCTTGTGGGAGCAGAGAGTCATGTCGAAAGAGGGCCTAGAGGATTTATCTTTTTTTTCCCTTAACTGTGATCCAACCTTCTTCCACTTGTGTCGCCTTACCATGCCACACCAACTCACTACTTTCATGAAGATGAAAGCCAACAACCAAATTATTAGGGGTTTCATCTTGATTCCTTTGCATAGATAAAGACTTTTCTGAAGAGCCACCAGATAGGGGAGCCGATGCACTTTCACCTGAAATGGCAGTTGTTGACTCAATAGGGGTTTCCTTAGCGACCCCGCCATTTGAGACAAATTGAGGGGGCGTCCCAAGACCCAATGATTCATAAGCAACCACCTCTAAAAAAATCCTATTCTAATCAGCTTTCTACTCAACCGTATAATGCTGTTGAGAAGCACCATTCCACCAAGTATCTTTCTTTACTTTTTTTCTCAAATTTGCAATGTGCAACAGTGTGTCCAGTATTGAAGCATCATCTACACTAAAAGGGTATCCCTTCATAATCCAAATAGTGGACCCAAGAACCTTTAGAATATTTAAGTAGGACCTCAGCAGGAAACCCTTTTGAAACATTTATTTCAACTAGTATGCGAGCATAGGTGGAATGAAGAATGTCATAAGATTCATCATCCACCATCAAAAAATCACCAAGGGCATCACCCACTTCCTCCAGAAGAGAGTCATTCCAAAAGTGAAGGGGGAGATTAGGCAATCTTACCCAAATTGGGAATTTGTTAAAAGTTTCAGAAGCAGGGTTGAAATCAAAGTGCCAAGGTTTGATCATCAACTAGAGTATCTACTGTTGATAGTTTTGATAATATTAAAATTGGAATGGTCAGTGCCCATTACAAAATAACCATAGAGGCCAACAAAGGACTCGTGAGTAGTGAGAAAACCAAAAAGGTAAATGGAAACTAAAGCTTAAATAATTCAATCAATAGGAAAAATAACAAAAACAAACCATAGAACCGAAACCACCACAAGAAAACCACCAAACACCTATAGGTCTCCTAAAAGCTTGACACTAGTAATCACATTCCACTCCTGAGACAGGAATGTGAGCTTCTTCTCAAAAGTCATAGGCCTTTGAAGAATGGTCTGGGTATCCTTGGTAACATTGAGATCCAAGGTGTCCAACTTCTTACCCTTCTTCTTCTACACATGGCCATTGTCCACCCCTTCTGTCAGTCGTTTACCCTGGCTCTTTCTTATCTCATCCTGAAAAACCTGAAGAGTGAGGGTTGTATTCTTCATAGTTTCTTTGCTATGGTTGATGATAACCCTCAAGCATTGCATGGTCTTCTCCTGGTTCTGGTGTATGATATCAATTTTAGCTAATAAACTCTTCTTATCTTCCTTAGAACCAACAATGGACAGTAGATCATCCAACTCCTTTTTCCATCTTTCCCACCTATCAAAGGACCTAGCCAAGGAGGTAATCATCTCCCAATGCATTTTTTTCTCGACCTCCCGAAACCATATAGCTTGTTATTCCAACACCTTCACCTCTAGGATTTGAATCCTCTCTTTAGCAGTAACCAACTACCCTAGGAGCCATTTCATAGTATCCTTCTGAACATTAATAGTATCTAAAATTTCATTAATTTTTTTACCTATGGGGTCGACAGGGATATGAATAAACCTAGGTTTAGTCCCAAGTTTCTCCAAATTGACACACAAGTTGGGGGAGTTATGAGGGCTAGGGTTAGAAAGGGGCAGGGTGTTAGGTATCTCTATGTACCAGTATACTTCTTTCCATTGTGGCATCCAAAAAAATTAGATTTTTTTTGAATTTTGACCACGTTAAGTTTATTCTTTGAACCAACGCAACAAGTACATTGCTTCAAAGAGGGGAAAAATGTAGACATGCAAAATTGGTATCATGCATTTGATTAAGTCATATTTGTCTATGCATTAAATAAATCAAGTTTATTTGATCAATCTCTAAAGTCATCCATTTAAATTAAATAAATCAACTTTATTTAATTTGATCCTACCATCATCCTCTTTGATTAAATAAATATAATCTTTATTTAATTAAATCTAAAACTATTTCTTCTCATTTTGATTTATTTTAATCCTGAAATCTAAGTCAAAAGTCAAAATCACTTAATCCTCTCTTAAATTAATCAAATCCTAGTTAAATCCTTGATCCATGTGACATCCTCTAGATTTTCCCACTTGCACAAATAAATCATTTAATTCATTTATTAAATCTTCATTTTCTCTCAACTTGGCATCTTTAGGGAATATTCCTCTAATTTGAATTTTTCCTCTCACATTTCTTGTCCTCCAACATAGCATTAACTCCCCTCTTACATGTCCCCCACTTGGAATTTAAGACATTTTATCTCCCTCCAACAAGCCATCTTTGAATTTCAAATCTCCCCCTCTTTGGCACATTGACCGAGATGTGCACAACCTTCATCCTCTCACATCTTGACAAGTGACATCATGTCATTGGCTCATGTTTTTTCCAACATCCTCCATGTCTTGCATTCTTCTATCATTCTATTCTATAAATAGAGGCATCTCTATTGATTTATTCCTCCACAGCTTGAGACACAATTCAAGCATTTGAATCATGTTCATCATGTCATCCAAGAGCCTATCAAGGATTGGGAAAAGGATTATTTCCATATAAGCACCAATCCACTATGAGATAGGGGTTTGATGATGCTTTCATATGCTTGTAATTAGTTATTTTTGTTATATTTAGTTTGGATATTCTATAATGGTTAAGTATTTCATAGGGATCTGTTTAATTTAATGTGCTTGAAATGACTAAGATGATAATATTATGTTAAGGTTTTAGACATATGCAGATTTGGAATCCGCATTTTGGCGCCCATCGTGGGGTAGAAATATAACATGTGTTTCTATTCATCTCTGTTTATTTCAAGCATTAGTTTGGAAACATAAAGTATTTTGCTGCTTTCCATATAAAACTTAAAGCTTTCTTTTCTCTGTTACGAATCATGTAAACTTCAAACTTTTTTTTCTCTTGCTATTCACATTTCAAATGAAGGTCATTGTTTGGTAATCGGGGTTGTGGTAGAAAATAATGACGATTCAAGTTATCTCAGAGACCTTTTTCTTGGAAGCATTATAATTAGTCATTGCATATATTTTCCTCAATGTTTCCTTTTCTAACGCTTTGTGATTATTCTTAGCAATCTCACACCGGTTAGGCCTCAACTTCCACTTAATTAAGCTGAATTTTATCTTCATTATTACAGTTGTTTCTTTGTTTTCCTATTTATATTCATTATTATAGTTCCCTAACCAAAGGATTGTGAAACCCTGCTCCTTTCACGTGGCATTCTAAGCTTCCAGTCACTCATTCAACGTGCGGTTTGATATCATGAATTTTTTTTTTTTATCATTGATGGTAATACAATATAGCTGGATATGCTTTGAGTCAATTTCTTTTTAATGCTGAGATCAAATCTGCAAGTTGCCTAGCTGCTTTAAACTCAATCTATAAAGATATATTACAAATCAAACCTCACCCACCTCGATAGCTATTTATTTAGGCTTTCAATACTTCATCCTGACTTTCTCACAACTGCTATCAAGTGATCTTCCCTTTTGATTGACTTCGCAGTCAGTCTGACTCTTTTATTTATGATAATTGACTTCAAATCCAGTGAGTATTTTGTTTGTTGCAATGAATCAATTAGTTTTTGATTGTGACTGTGATTGGACCGGGCTCCTGAGATATCCTCCCACACTTAAGTGTTATTTTGTTAGTATAGCTGTCATCTGTCAATGCTAATAACTTGTAGGAAAATAATAGAAGCAAGGTAGTCATCCTAGGTGCCCAAATATTAGTAAAAACATGAGAATCTTGTCTCTGGTCATCGCATGTTTGTAGAGATTGTTGAGAAGAGCTTATTACACAATCTTGAGAGGAAACGAATGAGTTCCTTTTTCTTTTTCCATCAAAGAGAGCTATTGAAGGTAGTGTAAATTGAGGGCCATTTCAAAAGCAGCAACGCATGCATTTCAAAATTGTAGGTCTGTGCATTTATCTTCATGCATATCTTTTATTCCATGTGAATTTTGCTACATGTTCCTTTTTAATTAGCATAACTTTTATGCATTCCAACTCCAAACAACATTCCTCATGAGTATGGCAGAACTTTAGAAACATAAATATGCATCTGTCCTATGATTTTCAGAAAAAGTGGGAGGATAATGGAGTGCGTGCCAGGTAGGGGATTTCCATGAATGCAAAGAAGTTAACTAAAGATGGCATTAATTCAAAGTTCCAATCTTGGTATGCAAAACTACCTTGTCTTTGCGTGGCTGTATGATTTGTCTTTCTCCTATATTTCTAAGAGTGTTGTCAAGGTCATTATTATTCTCTGATCAACAATTTTGTCACCGTGAATTCAAGAAAAGAGGCTATCGAGGTTGAGAGACTCCAATATAAACGTAGTTTTTGTTCATTAAATCTCTCTGTTTTCTTTTATATTCACATTTTGCAAATATGTGTGGCTTCTTTGCTCTCAATTTTTACTTGTTGCTTTCGCTGTAAGGGGAATAGTTTCGTTATCTTGTTCATGTCATTGTTTCACAACATTCTAAGTCCAATAATTCTATTGGTCATTTGCTAATGTCTGCACTGCGGAAAGAATGACAGGGTCTATGTATATTAAATCACATGTGTATAGATATACAAAATCATGAATTGCATTTTGTTGCATTTTGGGTTTGTGATGGCTAAAAAAATAGCGAGGATCACATTAATGCTTGCTAATTCTTGTCACGTCTTTTGAGATTTTCTCATAAATATCAAGTAGTCATGATAGCTCTTTCAATTTCTCAATCATAGCTTCATAATCAGCTGGTGACATATCACCCTCTTGAAAAGAAGCAAAACTGTCACTATTGGCATCATGTTCCATTGGATTTTCAGCTTGCAATCTTGTCTTTTCTACCTTCTTCAGATGAAGACAATCAATGTAGGTTTTAAATAGAGATTTCAGACCCTTTGGTTTCAACTCCAATTAGAATCAAATACTTGATGTTTTTGTCTTGCTTAAGGCACATAAAGAGTAGCATTCAATCATAAATGAAAGATATATGAGCATGTAGTACAGATCAAATGCATCCATAGTGGTTTATTTAATATGTCCCAGTTTTGGTTATTCATCATAGCAATCAATAACTAAATGTTAGGGGACGAGCTACTCATAATCAATGTGTTTTATTTATTTTTTGCTCAATTATATTACAAAGACTTTACTAGATATGCATGCTCACTTTATATGAATAATTGCATTTATAACTCATTTATCATATCAAGTCTTTGTGCTCAAGATAAATGAATGCATGTCATCTACAAATTCTTTTTGTGTCTAAATGGGAATGTAACATTTTTGTTCTTGTTCATATAAACTTCAAAGCTTTGGGAATATAGTGATAAATGATTTGCATATCCTTAGGTTTTTTTTTTCTCGAACATTTAATCCACGTGTTTCTTTGTATTCTTATTACAGATGGAATATTATGGTGTAGCAATGCATGGAAATCTAAAAAAACTAGCAAGCAAACTCAAATTGAAGAAGTGGGTCTTAAATTGGAACTTGAAACAACATTTTTAATAATCACTTAAAACATCCAATTGCTGCATTTTTTTTCTATTTTAGGAAAACTCACTTTCAATTTGGATTTAAAATTAATCATTGATTGATTTTTTCAAAGTTGGGCTAAAACTAAACATTAGAAACTCACTGAGCTTTTTGATTTGGGTTCTAAAATTTGACAAACAACTCTCACATTTCAATTTCAGTGCTTAAAAAGAACTCACTTTTCCTTTATGGATTTAAAATGAACAAGTGTTTCTTTCTCTTGTAATTACTTACTCAAAGTAATATCACTAAAATCACGTATGCGCTTCTCTTGCACCTCACTATGATCTTGAGAATCAAAAGGCCTTTTATGACATTAAGTTGCGTAAGTAATTACCCACACTTCAATTTGGATTTTAAAATTGAACAAATCTTTGTGAGTGTGAGTGGAACATATTGTGTATGTTCTCCCTTTGTTTCTAAATGAAGGTTGATCAAACTACGAATATGTTTACTTTCTTTTGTTTATCATAGAGGGCCTGCCTTATGGGAAAAATTACTCACCCAAGGGAATGAATCAACTAGTAACACTCTAAAGCTAAGAGTATTTCCAATTGGGATATAAAATTAGGTACCAAAACAAAGGCTAGTATCACACGGTTGGCTCCGACGAGAGGGGAAGCAAAGGTCTCTCGCCTTAATGAGTTAACTCCTATGAACAGAAAGTCTGAATTAAAACCCTTTTTGTAGAAAGGCCAAAATCCCTATCTATTTGTTGGTGCAAGAATGGTGATTTTGAAGCTGCCCCACACTTTTATGGTTTTAGTAGAAATTGAAAGTATGCCATGGGAGTTTCATGAGTACTGATGCTTGGCTTCCCTAAGAAGTGAGTGCCATGGAAGGGAGCTAGTGGGGTCAAGTATCTAACTATTCACTAAAAATAAGCGTAGCTAGACTTGTCCAAGTGGGGACTCAACAAATACAGTCTTTCATATCCATAGGATTGTGCTTGTTCTTGGTTACAAAACACATTTCTTGATCAAAAACATTAGAAAACCAAAATTCAACATGAGCATCAAATCTCAAACCCTTTAGGAGAAGCAAATATTCTTGAACGAATTCACATGCTATTGCTTGCCCTTGGGATTCTCATCCTTAAAGGCTTCTAAGAATTTAGATTTCATCTCAATTTTCTCCTACTAAAGTCAACATTAGGTAACTTTTTCCTTGATTTCCTTAATTTCCACATAATGAACTTTGTGGGATGATAAGAAGGTAGGACATTAGACATCTAGTTTCAAAAACCTAATCAAGAAAGTGTTTGTGGTAAAAAGAATTCACTAAGTAAAGATCAAATCAATTGAACCCCACACGAGTGATTGTTATCTTTTGTCTTATAGTTTTCCATTCAATCATTGGTATTTCAGTTTGAACTACTCTTAGGAAAAAGAATGTTCTTCACTATCTTGGTCTTGTAAACAAGGTCCTTGTTAGGTTCACTTAGGATCAAATCAAACACTTCATTCATCCAAACATTTATCATCTCATCTTGCAAACAACTTTAGAACTTTGGAAACATCATTATCTAGACTTGGGTACATCCTTAAACTGAATCAAAATAATTTGTTTAGTTAGGTGTGTTTGAATGAATCCTTCCTCACACACTTAGTTAAATTATCACCTCTTTGAACAATTTTATCCTAAAGTTCACTGTTGTAAAAAAGTTAAAACACAAGAAGAACATCAAATATAAACTTGCTCCATACATCATGAGTAATCCAAATAAACTAAACTTTCAAAGCCTTATAATGCCAATTTATTTTCAACACTCACATTTATACAATCCATACATGGGATCATTATCTCCTACAAACCTCGATGGTACAACAAATGTGAGTATGCGAAGTCAAAAGTTTGGAACACCTTTCTCGAGGATAGATCTAAATCTAAGACCAAACCTACCAATCTATCAACCAAACACCCAATGCATGAGTCTTCCATAAAACACCATCATCCCACCAAATCCATACATGCCAAGTACAAGTATTCCAAACATGAACATTTCAAATCTAAACTTTGCAATAGATTTGTTTGCAAATCATGCAAATGTTGTTCAAATTCCAAACAAGATGTTAACAACTCCATGTGTTGATCCAAGTCAAAGTAACACCATGCAAAACCAAGGCAATATGATTCCAAAACACAACAATATTCAACCTATTATGCCAAATCTAAACATCATCCCAAATCAGAACATTGTCCAAAATCAATTTGTCCATGATCCCATACAAACACCACAAGTATGCATTCCAAATCTGCTTAAACAAAATCCAAATCAACTATATCAAGGGTGTCAAGATCAAAATCAAGATCAAATTTTGTGAGATCAAATTGCTTTCCTTTCCAAAATAATTGAGTCATTTCGCCAAGACATATCTTCACTCCAAAATCAATACACTCTACCATTGGTTGAACCATGTCATCTAAGCATTGAGTTGTGTCCACAACCACATCAAGAACAATATCTCCAATGCCAAGAAGTTAGATATCAAGATCAACCACATCAACAAATCCAACTCCTACATCTCGAAGATCAATCACCACATCTCAAAAATTAATCATCACAAGGTCCAATTAAAGTGCAAATCTCATAGGGTAACAAACGAAACTACACACCACTTTGGAAACCAATTGAATTGGTCATGCAATAGTTGATACAAGAAAATATCATCAAACTCCCTGTTTATGTGAACTATCAAGAACCAGAAATAAAACCGCCTTGGTATGAAGAGAAGCACCTTTGTGAGTATCATAAAATAAAGGGACACACAACATCAAATTGTGTTTGACTCAAAAAACTCATCCAAGACCCGATTTATCAAAAGATAATCACCATTGGGGACAATGATGAAGATTCAACCACTAGTGATAGCATTCACAATATCTCTGCCCCAATTGTTGAAAACAATTTTCAAGACCTATCCATCAATGAGCACATTGAAGATGTTTCCACCTCATCCAGTGACCAACTCACAATACATCAAGAGCCACTTTTTAGTGATCTATTTCAAGGAGTGTTAGAGTTATTTGATCCTATTAACATAATCAACGACCCATTGACCACCAATCATGTTGAGAATGTCTCTACATCACCTAATGAGTTAGAGAACATATCTCCATAATTTATTCCAAAGCATGATCAACATCTTTCACCAATGTCTAGAAATGGTCCTTTCCAAGACATATTGACACCCTTTGACCTCGTGGTTATAGATACTGAAGGAATCCTCAACTTGACACTTTATCCAAGCCCACTCAAAGATCAAGAGGATATTGAACCACTTACCATGCCTAATGATGATGTCCAAGAACCCTTTGTAAGCAATCTCTCCTTTGAAACTGACTCATGTCAAGAACTTGATCCAAAGCATGCCAAAAGCGATTCTAAAATTAATCAAGATCAAGAATTCATATCTCCATGATACTAAAATCATCTAATGGATACTCTCCTATCTATAAGATTATCATATCCACATAGCACTTACTTCTCCATCTACCCCTGAGATGCTTTATGTGGATGGACATGTAGATGATCTTCATTAAGAATAGGATTCCTTTACTAATGATATTATTACATAAAAAGAGAAGCTTATTGATTTCTACAATCAAACTGAGTTATCAACATCAGGATCAGATATATCCAAAACTTAGACTAAGGACATCATGTGTATCCAACATTGTCCATTCAAGGAAATAGGTCAGGCAAAATAGGATATTATGAGGTCAACAGAGCAAGAAATTGAAATAATGTCATCTGTAGTGGTCATTTATCAGAGAATTCTTACTAAACAAGACATCTCAAAACAAGCAGAATCAAGGAATGAAGGTGCTACTACCACCATACTAGGGGCAACTATGTCTCAGGAAAATGTCAACATAGGGAGCGCGAAGAATCCTAATGATGAAATTGATGCTAATACTACAACCAGTCATGTCGTGAATCTTCATCCACCCATCAAGCCCATCCATGAATTAGGACCAATGTCAAAATAAAATTTTGAATCAAAGTACAAAGAATGTCATCAAAACAAAAGAAGCTAAGGAGCATAATAGACAAATTAAATACACAAGGATGACAAAGAATACAAAGAAAGATTATCCCTATCAAACTCCGTTACTCAAAGAAGCTATGGGGAAAAATAAAAGAGGGAAAAGTATCCATCAAAGATGTCCACAAACGAAAAATTAGGCTTCTCAAGTGACATACAAAATATATCAAGCAGTTGGTCCTAATTTCATGCACACTTTCGTATCCACCCATCATTGCTCATCTTCCCATGTTTGGAGAGTCAAAGGTTCCAAACTATCAACTATTCCATCTTTTATCCCTAAAAACACTCCATCCACACCTCCACACATGATATCCAATTCTCACATTGATCTAGTTTTTGCAATGACCCTTCATCATAAGGATTTAGAAGGCACTCTATCGTGATGTGTGCACAAAGAAAAAGTTAACTCGGGTATCAACAAAGCAGATTAGGAATCTCAAAAGTTGCATTCAAGTGCACCTATCTTGGTGAAGCAACTTCTTTAAGTAAGATATCAATGGAACATTATGATAGAAGCATCTACATCGACACCACCAGGTGGTTTAGCATGAGCTTAAAATCTTTCAAAAATCAAAAATACAAAAAAATCAAAAAATATGAAAATCCAAAAAAATCAGAAAAAGGATTAAAAATAGTAAAAAAGAAAAATTGTCCTCCAGTGAAAACCACTGTGGTGGTGCTTTGGCAGGTACCATGATGAAAACCTAGCAAACAGGTGTCATGTGTAGAATCAAGCATCTGCATGCACTAATTTAGGTGAAAGCATCTCATCCCATCCCTCTCATCCATAATAAATCCATTCTTCCATGAAACATTTATCCAATCTGTTTTCATCCATCTACCATCCATCTTCCTACATTATCTTGATCTTGACAAAATTTTGGTGTACACTTTACACTTGCTTATGGTAAACATCTTCACAAGGGTCATTTTCATTGATCCTATCCTATCCAACATTATTTGAGCCATGAAGCACTATCCAAATGAGCATCCTCTATTCGAATACCTTACCTTATTACAAGATAATCCATATCCATCCATCCATGCACCTATCCAAGAATCCACCCGTGGCATTTTGTACATTGCTACAACACTGGGGGCCGATATTTACATCTTTCTTCAGAATAAATCTTGATCTATATCCTCAAACTTATGTGGTGATTCAAACATTGGAAAACATAAAATCAAATTGGTCAAAGTACTTGTGAGCAAGAATCCAAATCACTAGCTCATGACATATTTTGACAAAGAGAAATTCCTTATCAATCTTCAACTTTCATTGAGCATCAATTCAAACAATCACTATCAGTCACATCTAATATGTGCTTCAATGTCACATCAAATCATCCAAATCGTCTTTTTTTTAAACCACGCTTCAAAATACTCATCGATCAAATCCAATCAATCCATTATCATCTTGGTAGATCCTTCCCAATCCCTGTGTCACTTGACACTATCCTTGCATTGTTTTACATCCTCAACAATGTTGTCATCATCAATCCTGATCAATCAAATCCTTGCATTGTTGTGTATCCTCAACAATGTTATCATCATCAATCCCTTATTATCTTGGAATATCCATCCTAATTATTCTTTTTTTTAACACTATCCTTTCATTTTTGTGCATCCTCAACAATGTTTCATCGTCAAATCTATCAATTTGATCAATCAACCTTAGCTTGGTTTTCAACACAATCCCAGAACAAAGCACTGATATCATCACACATATCCAACATCCAAAAATCCAAAAACATTCAAAAATATAAAGAAAATCCCAAAACATCCAAATCATATCAAAAATCCAAAAACATTCATAAAAATAGAAAAAACATCAAAAACATGGTATCCGAACTATGTCATCTCTAAACTTAAACATAGGCAAGGCTCATCTTTGATCAAGCCCCAAAACACAAAAACAAATAAAAATCAAAAAACACCAAAATCCAAACACATTCAAAAAACCCCAAAACATTTGAAAAATTCAAAAAATTAAAACATTTTAAAAAAACTCAAAAAAACCAAAAACAAACTCAAAACATGTCAAAACACCAAAAACATCCAAATGTTTTAAAATACATCTGTCTCATCTTGATTTCACCTGCAATAAACATCACTCATAATAAATCATCATCATCCTCAACCTTTGGTGAAGCAATCAGAAATAAGTCTAGCAGATCGAAAGTGGAAACTCAAAACGTCAAAGTCTCAAGTCTAGGTTAGCACATAAACAAGTTGGTCAACTCTTTTTTTCAATAGCCTATCATCCAATCAGTCCCATATCAAATCATTTGATATCATCATTTCCTAGGATCCATCCTTCCTACAATGGACATCAACATTAGGCATCATTATAGTTTAGTCTTGGCTAGCGGTATGAAGAACATTAGCTTGTTTATTTACTTTATCTTTATCTTGTTGATTTATCTTATTGTTCTCATTCCCAGGAACTCTCAATTATGTCTAATCAAAAGATTTAGAGAGATAGGAATTGGGTAATGATCATTATCTTTTGTCTGATGTGCTTGTTGGATATTCTTGTAATATAACTTAGCAAATACTTGCTTTGTTAGTTGCATCCTAGCAAGGTTTTTGTATGTCAAGTGTGAACAAGAATACTCCTATTTGTTTGTCAAGTGAAATTCCATCGCACTAGGTACAATGCAATCCTAGTTATTTATACCTTGATGCATCGTGCTTATGTTTGTTATCAAACATAAGGTAAGTAGCCCTTTTAAAGTCCCAATTCTTGATAAGAAAATTATCATCCATCTCTCATCATCATCTTTAATAAAGTTGGCTTGTTGAATGCTCTTGTCATCATCTCATTTCTTCTTTTCCATGCTAACATCATGCCATGATAGTTAATCATCATCACTAATGCATCCATCTTGCACCCATGAATCATTAGCATACATAAATATCATAATCACATCATCCATCTCATCCATCTCACATGCATTGCATTATCATTTAAGTTGTTTAGGATAATATACATTGTTTATTCTAAGCATCTTAAAATCATCTCATTTGCATCATCATCATAGCCATCCATACGTCAATTTTGAGCCTCTTTATCATGATATTGACCCTCAAATTGAATCTTTTTGCTCGATCTCTCGAGGGGGCAATATACCATTATATTTCTTTCCGCTGGGGCATCCAAAAAAAATATAATTTTTTTGAATTTTGATCACGACAAGTTTATTCTTTGAACTGACGCAACAAGTACATTGCTTCAAAAAGGGGTAAAATGTACACATGCAAAATTGGCATCATGCATTTAATTAAGTCATATTCATCTATTCATTAAATAAATCAAGTTTATTTGATCAATCTCCTAAAGTCATCCATTTAAACTAAATAAATTAACTTTATCTAATTTGATCCTAACATCATCCTCTTTGATTAAATAAATCAAATCTTTATTTAATTAAATCTAAAATCATTTCTTCTCATTTTTATTTATTTTACTCCTAACATATAAGTCAAAATTCAAAATAACTTAATCCTCTCTTAAATTAATCAAATCTTGGTTAAATGTAATCCATGTCACATCCTCTAGCTTTTCCCACTTGCACAAATAAATCATTTGATTCATTTATTAAATCTTCATTTTCTCTCAACTTTGTATCTTGAGGGAATATTCCTCCAATTTTAATTTTCCTTCTCATATGTCTTGTCCTCCAACATAGCATTAACTCCCCTTTTACATGTCCCCCACTTGGCATTTAAGACTTTTTATCTCCCTCCAACAAGCCATCTTTGAATTTCAAATCTCCCCCTCTTTGGCACATTGACCACGATGTGCACAACCTTCATCCTCTCACATCTTGACAAGTGGCATCTTGTCATTGGATCATGTTTTGTCTGACATCCTCCATGTCTTGCATTCTTCTCTCATTTTATTCTATAAATAGAGGCATCTCTATTGATTTAATCCTCCACAACTTGAGACACAATTCAAGCATTTCAATCTTGTTCATCATATCATCCAGGAGCTTATCAAGGATTGGGAAAGGGATTCTTTCCATAGAAGCACCAATCCACTATGAGATAGGGGTTTGATCATGCTTTCATATGCTTGCATTAGTTGTTTTTGTTATATTCAGTTTGCATATTTAGCATGGTTAAGTATTTAATAGGGATGTTTAATTTAATGTGTTTTAAATGACTAACATGATAATATTATGTTAAGATTTTAGAAATATGCATATTTGGCATCCACACTCTGATTCATGGCCCTAAGTCGAGGAGTTGATGGGAGAATTAGCTAGGGTGGGGTTCCATGAATCATCATCATCATTGGTGCTATCAGAATCCCCCGACCCAAAAGAAATGGTTGTGGGTGTGGGCTCCAACAAAGGCTTGCATATGATAGGGATGGGAGGGGTATTATCATTAGTAGGGGCTTTACCCCAGGCCCAGGTGCTACAATGAATGGCAGGAGGAGTTTCATCACTAGTGACAAAAGGGATGGGGTTCCTCAGGGGATTAGTGGGCTCCAGAATAGTCAAAGTGTTCTTGTGCACAATAGTAGGGGAGGAAATTAAAGCCCCATGAAACTTACACAAACACAAGATAAAACCCTGATGGAGGGGTAATTTCTTACTTTTGACTTGGACATTCCTAATGGATTGCTCAAGAAAAGAAATAATCTAGAAGGGGAAATTCATCTTAATATTGTAACTAAGATGGTTGAGCATGGGGAAAAGGTGGGAATGGAAGTGGTGAAAATTCCCTTCTAGAGTGACATACCTCATGAGAATTTCAGTGATGGGGCTCCAAACTCTAGGAAGGTCCTCACAATTGAAACCATTCTGCAACTTCTTCACCTTCTCACCCTTTTTCAAGAACCATTTCATTTCCTCCTAGTAATGGCTCTTGGACTTCCATAGGATGAAAATCCCTTCCAAAGAAAGCCCCATGGTCTAGGCAATAAGTTCAAGGGAGACCATAAAAGAGATGCCACCCATGAATTGGTGAATTCCATGGATAATTTTAGGTTAACACCATGAATCCCCTCCACATACAAGGCCAAATTTCCCCTTTCATGAATCACTCATACCTCTTTATTCTTCTTCCAACCATCACCAGTAGTAGGCTCCTCTTGGACTAAATTCCTAGCCATTGCAACACACAGAAAAAATAGAGCAATGAGATACCAGTAACAGAGATAGCTCTTCATAAACCAGGGTTGTAAATAATAATAATCCATTAAAGAGTGATTAGGAAGCTTAACTTGCCATAAATGGCAAGTATGGAAACTAGCAAAATGAGTTGACAACAAATCTAGGGAAATCTCAATTGGATAGTCCTTTGACATCATTTTGAATCAATTCAAGCACTTGACATGGGATATGGCAGATATTATCCCATTTTTTCCAAATTAGGAGTAAAGGTTACTAGATTTACTAAGACATCGGTGACTTTATTACTGCTCCTAAACACATGACACACTCTGCAATTACCAAGGGAAATAATTAGATTATGAGTGGAGGAAATGGGGTCCTAAAGAGTCCAATAGGGAGAAGCAATCCTAGTCAAGATAATAACCATATTCCTTGAGTCCCCTTCAATGGCTAAGTTAGAAAACCTAGCTTGTGTGGAAATTTTAATTCCATAGAAGGTCATCACCACCTCAAAAAAAATTAGAGGATTGAACCCCCCAAATTAAGTGCATGAGCCATCAAAAATCTTCCCCTACAGTCATGAAAGACCCCACCCCCACCCACCCAACCTAGCTTGGGTTTGGTCAAGCCATCAAAATGTAGCTTCAGTCAACTAAGCTCTGGGGGCACCAAGGTGTACCACTTCTATTTTGAAGAATAAGTGAGCTGAGGGAATTGAGGGTCCCAATAATATTTCAAGTAGAAGCAATCAAATTTTTTGGATCATTAGGGTTTCTTTTTTTCTTGCAAGGCATTGTATAGATCAACTCCACAACCTAACTAATAAGTTTGTTAGCCACCGCCTGCCATAGGGAACTTTTATTCCTGAACACTCTGTTATTATACTCTTTCCAAAGCACCCAACTAGTGAAAAAAATGATTGCCACCACAACTCAACAAGCAAAGGGTGAGACACCAGAGGGGACCAATAGTCCAAAATATAATGCACATCCTTTTGCCAGATGCAGCAAACTTTGAAAAATGACTGAATTCTTTGCCTAACTTGCCAAGGGAAGGGGTAGTGGAAGATCAAGTGAGGAATGGATTCAACATCATTTTCACACAAAAAATAATAGTTCCCAAGTTGAATTCCTTTTTTCTTTAGATTATCCAAAGTGAGGATCCATTTGTGACAAACAGTCCACCAAAAGAATTCAACTTTAGGTAAAGCATTGCCACACTAGAGACACGTCCAATTAAAAAAGAGTTCCAGGAAATTGATAAAAGGTTGTAGCTGGTTTTAACTAAATAGATGCCATCCTTAGAGTTTTTCCAAACTAGCAAGTTAGGAAAATCAAAGGGGAAGAAATTTTTATTTTTTATGATTATGAGAAGTTCTTCAACAGCCAACCATAGGGGGGGTCAAGCCAATTTGATTCAATCTTCTATCTAGGGGGATCAAGAGAGAAAGGCACATAGTTTGAGAATTTATTGCCCAGCCAATTACAAAGGTCTTGACATACAACAAATAAAATAGGGTGGATGCTAAGAGCTTGAGAAGACAACCAATTATTTTCTCAAAAGGAGACCAAGGTTCTCGATATGAACTTCCAAGAGTGCCCAGAAGAAAGGAGATTCTGGGTTTTTAAAATGTTATTCCAGATCACTTAACCAGAAGGTAGGATCTCATTGCCCAACAAGGAAAGACAATGACGACCCTATACATACTTATTTTTGAGGATAGAAATTCATTCTGATTGATTGTTAAGAAGCTTCCATGAAATTTTGGTGATAGAAATCTATTATTGACAATTGAGAGAAATTACTTTTGGTATTTTAAAAATGAAAAAAATTAACTTCAAACTAGTTGAACCTAGTCACAAAAGTTTCAAAACATGTCTATTTACTTATGTTAATAGTAGAATTTTTTTGATGTCAAGTTACCTTAGAACTCTATTTTTCTAAAGTTTTTTTCCACTTAGGGGCCTAGTTTAGATCCCTACAATCCTACACTGACCCATATAGAGAAAGATAATTATGAGTAGCATTTACTCTATTTCATTCAATTTGATTGAAGAGATATAGAAATAATAGGGATCCCAAAAATTTATGAATTTACTGTACTAAATTTTCAAGAAAAATAATATTTTTTTAATATAAGTAAAGGACACATGCCCGAGAATGGGTCCCCACCCTTTTTCTCCTTTTGGTAAGGTTTTGAAGGATAATGTTCTTGCCTCTTTTTTCTAGATGGAAGACATTTCCCCCTTTGTTGATAAGGTTATTTATTAGCGAAAACCTTTGCAAAAATAAAATTCGTACATTTTCTCATAACTATCACACCAAAAATAATAAATGAAGTTAGTCATTATAACTATTTTCATTAATTATCAAAGTGTAGTATAGTCTAAAGAAAATAAGATTAGAGGTGTATTGAATTTATCAAATGATACAATCTAATATTAATCCTATTAATTATATGTTATTGATACTTTCTAAATGTTTATAATCACTATAGAAATTTCTATATCTTCTATCTAATAGAAGGTAGAAAAATATAGGTTTAGTAGGAAATGATTCAACACATCACACTTTGAAGATTATCTAAATATTAGAATAGATATGGATGAATTTACGTAAAATAATTCCACTATTGAGGTGAAAGATTTTTTATTTACGAGGCTTCAAAATTTCTCTAGAATAACTTTATTTGTGCACTAGAGTAAATTATAATATTAAAAGATATAAAATTGTATTCATACCTTAAGGGAAATATATTTTGCATCCTTCTATATTCCAAAGCCTTATGGAAAGACTTAGGGTGAAATTTCTTACTCATTTTTAAATTAATAAGAAAAGGAATTGAAATAAGACTAAGGAATATAAGGAATTACTATTCTTTTTTTGAGCAATAAGTTCAGATGTGTTGTAGATATGTAGCTCTATTAAAATTTTCTCTAGCTAGTGTTGTGGTCAACCATCAACCTACTCTACAAGATTCCATATTAGGAACTATGAAATATATTGATGATTGATGAATCTCTTTTACTAAAGCTTATGGAAACATAATAGGAACAACTTTTTTGGTGCCTTATTGACAGTTTTATACTATATCTTTTCTACTTGAAAATCATTTGAATCATAAAGAAATGATTCAATTCCTTCCTCCTCGTCAATTATATCTGCATGTAAAATTTCTTTCTAATGCATTTTTCCATTAATTTTTCATTCACATATTTTTTATTTGTGCTTACACATTTTTTACATGTGTTCATTGAATTCATGCATTATTTCCCTTTTTTTGTATTTTCATTGGTTTTGTATGTATGAATGCATACATTTTTATGTACGTATGATTTTAGGAATGCATAGTTATACATAGGTTGTGTGCCTCTAGAATTACATGCATGATTATTATTATTATTTTATATAGATAAAGAAAATTAAATTTACATTTATCTTTAGCATACCCTATAATTCTTGCTAGAGAAATGAAGTGCAGATAAAAAAACAATAATAATAGAAAATACACATAACACAAATATTTTACGTGGTTCACCATTGTGCCATATAAAAATGGACCCTTTACTTGATATGGATTATTTCACAATTAAATTGACTTCAAAAAGGCCTTAATCTAGTGTTGTGGAGTATGTTATGCATCCACACTAGGTCTTGGACCCTTGCAAACTAAATAAAATACATTTAATGATGTCTTGTGAAGATGTTGCATGAAGTGTTGTAATACATTTATACATTCTTCTAGACTCTATTTATTATAATTCATTTAAATATTCCCTTTTATTCATTATTAAGTTCAATTTTAAGTTGTAAATTCTTGTAACAAGATCTCACACTTTCCTAGGCACATCTCCTTATTTACACCTTTCTTATGACTTATTGGACCCATTTATGCCTTCACATATCCTATTTAAGTGAATTTTTTAATGTAAACCCAACAAGAAGCATTAAATACAACTTATTTCTTGACACCCACTTTTGAACCCAAGGTAGGACCCGTTTGCAATGGGTGGCGAATGAGTCCATGGCTCTAATTTCAAAATATTTTAAATTTCTTTCAGGTTTTTATTTAAAAATCACTTCATGTCAGCCTATGATGAGGTATGAACAATTAGTAAGGCACAAGTTTGTATAAATAAGTTTTTCTATCCTCATTTTACATAAAGCAACATCTAACAACTCATTCTTACGTCTCTCACCATTAGATCATCATCTATTTTCTCATCCAAGTCAAGCAACTTAGGGTTTCTCCATTAGAAGTCTTCAAGTTAGCTTTGTAAAGCATTCAAGGGCTGAATCTTCATGTACTATTGCATAATTTCAAGATAAATCTCCATTATTCTATGCTTCATTCACTAATTTCATCATTTTGGTTTAATTACCTAAAATGGGTTTGACCAAGGCAAACCCCCATGCCTTAACAATCAACAATTTCTCTTTCTTGTTTTGTTTGTATAAAAATTTAGGTCCATTGGAAGCTTGTGAATCATTAAATATTGCATTCCAAAGTCATTCAAGTCTTCTTCTCTTTATTCAAGTAAAAATATCAAGGAAAAGGCACTTTCAAACCCGATTTTGACAATTTCTGAAGCGAGCACCTCTAGAAGACAAAAAGGTAGATCTAAAGCTACAAAATCATGTCCTGAATTTTCATATCCCTAAAGAAGGAATAATTTTCCAAGCATGGTGAATTAGTCCCATCTATGGGCTTGAAATCTATTTTCATCATAATTCATCTCTCGGTAGATAGAAACTTGTTTCTGGAAGTTTTCACCAAAACAAGGACTGATTCGCCCCTGAGGGTGAATGAGTCCTTCCAAGGTTGAAAAGAATCATCATCATCATTCTAGAATCTTCTAGTGACATCAATCTACCTCTAGGTGCACTCTGTTCAGTCTCATTAATTTATGTTTTCATTTACTTAAGTCTCTAGTTCATGTTTGCATTCCACACTATGTTTTCTAACATCTTGCATTAGATTAAGGGTGATCCCACAAAGTTGGTTTACAATTTCTAGGAGGAACTAATTTTTGCTGAAATCACATATTTTTAGAAAATATAATGATTTAAGCCTTAGAAGGTTCCATTTAAAGAATTCCAATTGAAGAGGGTTTGATCAAACTACCTTAAATCAAACCCCCTTGGATAGAAGCCCACTAGTTTTAAACCATACCTATAACAGAGTCTCCTTTACACCTATCAAAAGGCTGATTAAAAACCACTTTTGATTTATCTTTTGGGGGATCAAATGAATTCATTATTTTTTAATTTTTTTCAAGTATGTAGTCCTTATTATAAGCTTCCCAAAAAGTATAATTTTAAAAATGTAGGTTTTTCACCGAAAATCAAGCTCTTTGTTCTGCACATGTGGAAAAATAGCGATTCTTAAAAAAAAAATTAAAATATAAGTGCAGCAGATATTGAAGTCCTTGATCCAAAAAAAAAATAAAAAAATTCGATACATACAAAAAAAGTTGTGTTATACGGTCGTGCTATGTCTGAATTATAATTGGTTTGAATTCGAAACTTGATTAAAGAAAAAATATTCAATTAAAAACTATCTAACCAAGTGGAAGCACTAGATATCAGAGTTATGAATCTAAATTCGAAAGAATTGGAATTTTATCCTTCATGGATAAAAAGTTAATTATGTGTTATACGGTGAGTGTCACTTTTAAAAAATGTTGTTTTCTAAAAAAAACTAGTTTTCAAGGGAGATGGAAAAAGAAATGCAATCTGATTCCAAAAAAATTTGAAAAAAATATATTTAGAATCTATAGAAAAAATGTCACGAAACTCTAGTTTGCATCATCTTCAAATTCCTCACAGTGTAGCTACTATAGGTGCCTGAAAGTGAAGATTTAGTTAAAAATAATTATTTCAGTGTCCAATTTGGCCAAAAATTGTAAACCACTATTGTGGGATCACCCATAATTTACATTCATTTATTTGCATTTGTAAGGATTCCAAAACATATACACACACTTCACATCTATTTCCCATTCATCCATACATTAATATTGAATGAAACACTAGAGCATTTTGGCCCTTATTCCCTCTCCTAGGTGAAAAACCCTAGGAGGAGCTAAGAAGGAAAGTAGGTGGAAAAATCCTTGGTTTCATTTTGGTGAACCTACCTTTTCAAATAATTTCTTATCTAATTTTGGAGTGCTTCACCATAGATCTAGGCTTGCATTGAGCTTGCATTAGGATTTTCATGATTCATTTTCATTCTAGGTGTTAAATTTTGCATTCATAAAAAGAGCATAATAGGTTTCCTTTTTGCATCTTTCATCATTGAAAATCTCTAAAATTATGCATATTTCATTTAGACCTACATCATAGCATTTTGAAAACATACAAATCAGTCACAAAGTTCTAAAAATCTTGAAAAAAGTCCAGACTGGGACTCATTCACCATCCTGGGTGAATTAGTCCCTTCTGACCCTTGAAACAACACTTTACAAGATTTAGAACATTATTTTTGGGCTTTCTTTTGGTGCCTTTAACTGTATATATCAGTTAGTTACATTGTAGAGCATGGATTTCATCAAAACTAGTCTAAATTAGCTCATTTCATGCATAGTTTAAATTTCACATTTGCATTCTCATATTATTCCATAGAATAATTAATCAATTGTTCTATGAAAATTCCATTTTATTTCAGCCTTTTATTTTGCATCTTGATTTAGCATATATTTTTATTTCAAAATGTTAGTTAATAAGCATGATTGTCATTTCTTCACTGCATGTCAATATTATGAGATTCTCTTAGCACAAAATAATGAAAGTGTTAATGGTTGTCTTAACCTTACATTCCCTCCTATCTCTCCTATTTGTGTGGATGATGTGGTAGAAGAGTATAAAAACATAGATGCTCATGATGATCATGATTATAATTCTCCCAATACCTCTCTTTTAGTGACGAAGGTATCTTCGCGAAAGAAGATACACTTGTTGAGAATCATGTGGCTCTTGTTTGTCCTTCTCCTCATCCCCTTTGGGAAGATACTATCACACATGAGAATTATATTATAAATGATGAGGATGATAGATTGGTCTTAAATAATCACATCTTTAAGGTCTATAACAGCCCTCTTTATGATCTTTCCCCTACACCTCCTCTTTTGGTGGACATTAGGGAACAAAACAATGAAGATATACTTTTTTAGAAACCATAATCAATATGAATCATGAGAACTTTAGTTGTCTCCTTTCACTTATAAAAAACTTTATCAGGCAAATCAATTCAATCATTGATCCTCCTCATACTTGTGATGAAGCTACTTTGCAAATTTCACCCTTAGATGAAAATATTACAAGCTCTCCTAGTATGATAAATGATGAGGATGATAGATTGGTCTTAAATAACCACATCTTTAAGGTCTATAACAGCCCTCTTTATGATCTTTCCCCTACACCTCCTCTTTTGGTGGACATTAGGGAACAAAACAATGAAGATATACTTTTTTAGAAACCATAATCAATATGAATCATGAGAACTTTAGTTGTCTCCTTTCACTTATAAAAAACTTTATCAAGCAAATCAATTCAATCATTGATCCTCCTCATACTTGTGATGAAGATGAAAATATTACAAGCTCTCCTAGTATGTTAAATGATGAGGATGATAGATTGGTCTTAAATAATCACATCTTTAAGGTCTATAACAGCCCTCTTTATGATCTTTCCCCTACACCTCCTCTTTTGGTGGACATTAGGGAACAAAACAATGAAGATATACTTTTTTAGAAACCATAATCAATATGAATCATGAGAACTTTAGTTGTCTCCTTTCACTTATAAAAAACTTTATCAGGCAAATCAATTCAATCATTGATCCTCCTCATACTTGTGATGAAGCTACTTTGCAAATTTCACCCTTAGATGAAAATATTACAAGCTCTCCTAGTATGGTAGACAATATGGAACAAGTTATTGTGATCTTAGAAACAACCACCAATCACATACAATCTTCCCCTAATCTCCTTGCTACCAATAAGCAAACACATTCAACCATTAATACTCCCCTTAGTTGTGATGAATATATTTTGAATGAACCAAATGTTACTTTTCATGAACATATGATTTTTTGTTCTCCTAAGAAATCTCCTTCTAGGGAGGATATTATGACTCATGATAAGGATAATATCCCCTTCAAAGACAATAGAAAATCTCACTTGTTAAGGGATGTTAACAATATTCAACCTCAAATCACCCTTTATCCTCCTTCACATAAACCTTAACCCAAACCCAAACTTACCCTTTACCCACCTTCACATCGGCTTTATCCTTCCAATAAACCTAAAATTATCCTTTACCCACCTTTGTATCCCCTTCATCCCTCTAATGCATCGTAGCAATCTAGTACTGATACTGTTGCTCATGCATATAACACTTGAAATAATCTACAACTGCCCCAACCAATTCCAACATCATTACCTTTGCCTAATCCACCTAGTTACCCTCATTATAACCCACCAACAAAGGAGTATGATATTATTGAACAATTAAATAATACTCCTACAAAAATTTCCCTTTGTGATTTACTTTAGAATTCACCAACTTACAACACTATTCTTCAAACAACCTTACAACACCTTGCAAATCCTCTTGTTACAACTCTGAATGATGTGGCAACTTTAATTCATAAACTGAATCCAAAAAATATTGACATTACTTTTCATCAACATGAGCTCCCTTCTTTCGATTTACAAAAAAAAGGTGATGCTTTCATGATCATTGCTCAATGCAAACAAACCGACATAAAGAGAACTCTTATCGATAATGGTTCTACTCTTAATGTGTGTGGTGTGAGTCTTCTTGATCAATTACAAGTTGATAGGTCACAAATAATACCCAATTCCACCCCTATTCAAGGATTTGATAATTCAACAAAGCAACCGCTCAGTGTAATCACTTTACCTATTACGATTGGGGTGGTTACTTCACAAACTCTTATTCATGTCATGCCTTATGATCTTTCATACAACCTTCCTCTAGGCTGACCATGGATTCCTGAGATGAATGCAGTGCCTTCCACCCTTCATCATATAATGAAATATGTCTATAACAATAAAATTTATCAAGTTGAAGGAGATCCCAAGCCTGAAAGTTGCTTAAACCTTGCAAAAGGGGTTATAAGTCATCTCACAACCTTGATTCTAGCATCCAACATAGATCCTCTTGAAATTGAACATAAAAATGAGGAATGGAAATCTAAATTCTTTGGTGATGATTGGGGATCCTTAGAATTCACACCATCATTTATGGGAGAATAAATATTCTCACAAAAGATAGACAAACAACTAGAACAACCAACCATCATGCAAACACAAAATTAAGATAACCTTTCAAAATTATCCACCTCAACCACTTTATACAATGTCACAAACTCTACAATAACCATTAATGAACACAACAATGAAAAACCACCTGATTCCAAAGCAATGAAAAAGCTTTATGGAAAAGGATATGACTTCATGAAACAATTTGGGTATAATGGAAAAGGTTGTGGTGCTTGAGAGCAAGGTATTTGCAACCTTATAGAGCTTAACACACAACAAACAACTCATGGTCTTGGTTATTCTCCTTCACTCAACATCAATACTATCACACAATATTCTTCCATAACTCTTTCTTATTCACATCAATAACATTAGTTGCTGCTCCTTGCCATGCCATAGTTGTAGGATCGTAGCATACTCACTATTGCATGTTTTGCATCCATCACAAGGGGTAGCATACCATCATCCAATTTAGGCTCACTCTTGTCCTACACTAAGTGGAGGCCAAAGGGTTAGATAGCCTTATCCCTTGTATGTGACTTATCGTTGTCTCTTTTGACTACTCTTTAACTTTTCATGAACATATAAGAGCAAGCTTGAGATGTGAACGACATGTCTTAAGTTTGACTCGCATGCGACATACTCCCCTTCTTTTAATTTCCCTTGACATGATGCAGCCTAAGTTTGAAACATATGACTTGGCAAAAGGATTTCCTAGTTGGCTCTCATGTCTTGTTTTTCAACTGTATTCTCTTTCTTCTTTTAATTTAAAGAAATTTCTCATGAATGATGTGTAGCAATTCCTTTAAAGTGGTGGGCATACAATACCATAATTCATTTATATTATTGGCTCCTAGTGCTTCCTTGTCATTTTGTGGATGACATTGGGTGTGATGTCCTTCATAAATGTGATCTATCTAAGCATATTACATTCCTCTTGGTGGTTTTATGTGACACACTACATCCCCTAAGTTGTGAATATACTATTCTATGATTGGTTCTCTCTTGGAGACATTAGACGCAATGCTCCCTAAGTGATTGACCTTGCATAAACTGAACAAGACTCCTTTGAACATACTTTACATTTTACATTTTTTACATTTTTACATTTTACATTTTTGCATCTTTTCCACCTTGCATAACACAACTTGCATGATTTTGGTACCTTTCATTTTTTTTCATGGAATTTTCCTTATTGCACCTTGTTAAAGTTATCAAGCAGTATAGCTTTAACATGGTTGAGCTGGAAGGCCAACTAGCGACATGACTTTTCCCCTAGCCACTTTTGTGTTTTGTGAGTGCATACCAACTAGTGTATGTTTCTCACCTTTTTCTTTTTGGGCCTTCTCACCCCACAAAATACTAGTAATGTGGCCCCAGAGTGAGTACATCTTTTTCATCTTGTCTCTCTTTCCATCTTTCCTTTGCATGATTTTGTATCTTGGGGGCTTGGTGTACATGTGGATCTCTCTTGGATGTCTACTTTAGTGTGAGTTTGAAGTAGGTTCATCCTCTCACTAAAGTGGGGACTAAATGTGCCATAGAAAAATGGACCCTTTGCTTGATATAGATTATTTCATGATTAAATTTACTTAACAAGGCCTTAATCTAGTGTTGTGAAGCATTTTATTCATCCACACTAGGTCTTGGACTCTTGCAAACTAAATAAAATACATTTAATGAAGTAAGTTAAGGTGTTGTGAAGTGTTGTAATACATTTCTACATTCTTCTAGACTCTATTTATTATAATTCATTTAAATATTCCCTTTTATTCATTATAAAGTGCTATTTTAAAGTGTTGTAAAGTCTTGTAACAAGATTCACACTTTCTGAGGCACATCTCCTTATTTACACCTTTCTTATGACTTACTGAACCCCTTTATGCCTTCACATGTCCTATTTAAGTGTATTTTTTAATGTAAACCCAACAAGCAGCATTAAATACAACTTAGATCCTGACACCCACTTTTGAGCCCAATGTAGGACCCATTCACCATGGGTCCATCAAATGAGTCCTTTTCTCTAATTTCAAAATATTTTAAATTAATTTTGATTTTTTATTTAAAAATCACTTCATGTCGGCCTGTGATGAGGTATGAATAGTTACTAAGGCACAAATTTGTATAAATAAGTGTTTCTATCCTCATTTTACATACAACATCTAGCAAATCATTTTTACATCTCTCACAAAAATATCATCATCTATTTTCTCATCCAATTAAAGCTACTTAGGATTTCTCCATTAGAAGTCTTCAAGCTAGCTTTCTAAAGCATTCGAGGGCTGAATCTTCATGTATGGTTGCATACTTTCAAGATAAATCCCCATGGCAAGGTAATCATCTCCATTATTGGATGCTTCATTCACTTATTTCGTCATTTGGTTTAATTACCTAAAAGGGGTTTGACCAAGGCAAACCCCCATGACTTTTAACAATCAACAATTTCTCTTTCTTATTTTTTTTGTATGTAGATTTAAGTCCTTTGAAAGCTTGAGAATAATTAATATTGCATCCCAAATTCATTCAAGTCTTCTTCTCTTCATTCAAGTCAAAATAACAAGGAAAAGGCACTTTCAGACCCGATACTGATAATTTCTGAAGCAGACACCTGTAGGACACAAAAAGACAAGTCTAAAGCTATAGAATCAAGTCCTAAATTTTCAGATTCTTGAAGGAGGACTGATTCACAAAGCATGGAGAATTAGTCCCATCTGTGGGCTTGAAAACTATTTTCATCAGAATCCAACTCTAGGTAGACAAAAACCTGTTTCTGAAAGTTTTCACCAGAATAGGGACTCATTCACCCTAGATGGAAAATGAGTCCTACCAGGCTTGAAAAGAATCATCATGAGCATTCTATAATCTTCCAGTGACATCAATCTACCTCTAGGTGAACTATGTTTAGTCTCATTAATTTTTGTTTTCATTTACTTAAGTCTCTAGTTCATGTTTGTATTCTACACTATGTTTTCCAACATCTTGCATTAGATTAATTTACAACCATTTATTTGCATTTGTAAGAATTCCAACACATCTACACACAATTCACATCCATTTCCCATCCATCCATACATTAATATTGAATGAAACACTAGTTCATTTTGGCCCTTATTCTCTCTCCTTCTAGGTGAAAAACCCTAGGAAGAGCTAAGAAGAAAAGTAGGTTCCAAAATCCTTCATTTCAGCCATAAAGGCTGCATCCATTGGAAGCGAACGGAAAATACCTTTATTAATCTCTATACACCCCATTACAATACAATATAATAGTAAATAAATAATATGCCTTCAAGAGGAAACATGAATGGTCAAAGGAAACTTAAGTGACAAAGATGTCTGTTGGGATTCATATACCCAACAATCTCCCACTTGAAGTCCAATGACAACTGCAACATCTACCAATTACACACTTGCTTGAACTTCTCCCATGAGTCCAAACACTATTGCAGGTTTTAGAGATGTTCCCTCAATTCCTTCCAGAGAAGTCCAACTTCAACTTGAATGCTAAACACCATGACATCCATCACAACTAAAAGATTCTAGCTGCACACATGAACTTATCCAATGATACTTCCTCCAATTCATTCATCAAACAAATCCCATTGCAAGGACAATGTCCAGATTAATGCATACTTGGAATGACTGCATTCACCACATCACTTCGTTAGCATTCCAGACAAAAAACCAACAAGGAACCATCACAAGTGGCACCCCAAACTTCTCTATGAAGGATGAATCTCCGCTACAAGGCACCATCAAAAGTCACACCACTACCTCAATCATAGGTCACCACTACCTCTATAGCCATCTCTGCTACAAGCATGGGCATCTCAAGGGCCACCCATTTGTTACATAAGACTACTTCCCACATTCTTCACTATGTCAAAAATAACCTCCTTTACCTAAGAAGCATTAGTATACTCCCCAGCTGCCTCTATGCCATATGCCTGGGATTTCCCCTCCTCTATTTCCTACAGTTTTAAATTGTTGTCAAATTTTTTGTGCAATATGACCATCATAAAAAACCATGATCTCAAGGTGCTCACCAACATTCCAATTGGCAATGTAAGGGAAGTGTAGTGTGCCCTTGGCTACACCTTTTGGAGTTTCCTTAATCTCCCCACTCCATTTACTTATATCCATCCATGCTCACCAACATTCCTACCGTGGGGTCAATTTGTTCACCACCATTCACCGCCTTCAAACTTTCTTCAACCAAATGCACCTTCTCTAGCCTTGTAGTGAGGAATCATCCTCCCACATGTAACCTTTCATTGTGGCCAATGATAAATACTAAGGTACTTGAACTTCTCCTGCTTCATCTTTCCTCCTCTCTATTCCCTACTCCTCACTTCATCAGGTATGTACAGGATCATCATGGAAAAAATAGGCCCTTAAGTGGAAAAAAATTTAGAAAAATCAAAGTTGGGAAACTTGACATAAAAATTTGAATAATTTATCTATATTATTTTAAAAATATGTAAGAATAGAATCTATAGAAAATTGAATGAAGTTTCTAAACTACTACGTTTATTTAAAAATAAAAATCTATTTGGTGGAAATTTGAAATTTCAATGCAGAGTACTTAAATTTTAAGGAAAAATAAGAAGTAGGTGTCTGTCTAACCACCCTAACCACAATAAAATGATAATATTTTCTTATAATATTTTATATATAGTTTGAGGACTCATGTCCCGATGTGATGCATATTTTTTGTAATTTTTTTCCAAGTAAATAATTAATTATGAATTTTTATTACAACTTTTAAAAAATATTAAAACTCGTATCTCTAACCACCTTAACTTGGTCAAAACTTCATAAAATTCATTTTTTCTTTTTTTAATCCTATAGTATGTGAAGCATAGAATGTGACACATGTTTCAGATTCAAAGAATGTGATATCATTTGAAAGCTATAGATGTTTTTCAATTATTCTATCAATCAGGACTTTAGATGTAATTTGAATAGAAAATGAATAATAATTATTTATTAAATTCAAAGTGAAGTGAATTTATAAAACCAGGATTTGAAAATTGATGAAAAATGAAGGTGTTTATGAGCTTTGTCAGGTGAGCTAGGGCGTCCATGCTCTAGCTCGATCTTTGTGTTTTGCTTGTTGGTGCACCATGGGGGGGATTCTTTTTGTGTTCTGGGTTAAATCAATGGTCTTTCTTCCTTCCTTTTGTGTTAGTTTCCTTTGGTGTGTGGTAGGGGAATTCTATGTTTTTCGGTAGGGCGTGGGCCAGTGTTTCCTCAGGAAAGGGTGGTGATCGGTGCGCCTTGGATAAGGGGAAGCTCTATCTATTGGTAAGGATCATGTGGGGCTAAAATCGTTGGGTGAGGTGCGAAGGGTTTGGTGTGTGACATTGTTTGTCTCCTTGGGTTGTGTGTTGTCTTGATTAGGGGTGGGGCTATCTTATTTAAATTTGAATCTTTTGTATTTAGGCGGGCTATAGGTGGAGCCGGAGGGTAGTTTCTAACCCTTGTGCAAGTAATTGTTCTTTCTCTCTCGTCCCGGGGGCTTGCATGCCCGTTTGAAGTCTTATTTTGGATCTATGTCCCGAGGGGAATCATCTAGGGTTAGACCCATGATGGATTTTCGTTTTGACTTGGATCAAAGCCATCGACACAGGGGGTGAAGGTTCTTGATAATAATTTATTTGCGCCGGATCAGGAGATGAATATTTCTAGGTCATCTAGGGGCCCTAAGATCACAAAGATTAATGGATGTTTGGAAAGATGTAAAGAGAGACCGAAACTAGTTATCCTGATAGAGATGTTGGCTGATGATATTGATTATTATTCAAAGCATTCTTTTTATTGCAAGTTTATGGGTTTGAGAGTCTCACTACAGTTTTTGGAGTACTAGGCTCAGAGGACCTGGTTGTCAGAGGGAGAGATGGAAATTAGGCTTCTGGCGAATAATTACTTCATGGTATCCTTTGATTGCATGAATGATCAAAATAGGATTTTTGAGGGGGGTCCCTATTTTTATAACCAAGTAGGATTTTTTATGAAGTCGTGGCATGCAGGATTCAATCTGACTGAGGACCTCTCAAATAAGGTCCCAGTTTGGGTTTGGCTACCATGGTTCCTGATTGAATGTTGGCATGAGGATGTGTTGCATTTGGTAGTTGCAATGCTTCACAAACCTGTTGGATCTTCAGAGCAGACACAATTTAAAAAGGTAATGAATTTTTCCCATATTTGTGTGCAAATTGATTTAAGCAAGCCATTTCCAAATTCTGTGGAAGTGAGTGCAGGATCATATACATTGGTGCAACAGTTGGACTATGAAACTCTTCCTTTTCGGTGTCGATTTTGTCATGAATATGGACACTTGCAGTGTAGGTGCCCTAGGGCTAAGCCAACGGTGTCCTAGTCCTCTCAACCTCCTCGTAATCCATGTAGGGCTGATAAGGGGAAGGATCATATTCTAGATGTGGGTACTGGTGAGGATGGATTTATCCCTATCAAAGCTCGAAATAGGAACCGGGGGAAAAAGAGGACCCTAGGGGATAGGCAGGATGATGACACTTTTAATAGGTTTGAGGTCCTTGATGATCTCATTCATTAGGAAGTGAACTCGGGTTTGTTGAATCTGGATCAGGGAACCTTGGGTACAAGAAAGGATGGGACTCCCTTGGAGGTTATGCAGGTTGTGCAAGATACAAATGTTGGGCAGATGGACACGGATCATCAATTGATTTTCCAGGTTGGGCAGGATCCTACTATTGGAATTCTAAAGAATGGGGAAGATGGTTCTCCTCTACCTATAAAGGCTGGTGTGGAAGCTAGTAAAGGCTCCTTGCCAGCGCCTCGCATGGGTATTCTACAAAAGGAACCAAAGAAATCCCATTGGAAAAAAGAATTCCATGTTGGGTAGGAAAAAGGATACTGAAAAGATTAAGTCAACTAGGGAAACTCTGGTGGAGTCAGGGGCATTCAAGACCCTAGATTCAGATTTCTCATGTCCCCAGAAATGATTGTTTAATCATGGAATGTAAAGGGCTTGAATAGTGGCCCTTGACAAAAATTTGTTTGTGAGTTGGTTAGGAATCATTCTCTAGATGTTCTATTTCTTCAGGAAACAAAATTATCTATGGAGAATATGTTGAATAAGGTGCCGAAGTTGTGGAAGTTTTACGAGTGTTAGTGTATTGGTGCTCATGGTGCTTCTAGGGGGTTAGCTTGTTTATGGAACCCTTGGAGGGTTTGTCCTCTTTGGTGGATGTCTTCTAGATCTTCTATATCCTTGGTGGCCTCATGCTTTGTGACAAGAGCTCGTGTATTCTCGTATGCACCTATTGAGTATCAGAGCAAGTAGCTTTTATGATCTCATCTTCAATTTGTTTGCAGCCTGGTGCCTTTCCATCCATGGATCTTGGCTAGGGATTTCAATGCTATCGTGGAGTTTTCTGAGAAAAGGGGAGGAATTTCTAGGTTGGAGCCTTCTGCAATGCTTCTCTGGGATTGCATTTCAGAATTAAATGGGTATGTGTTGGATCCTGATGGGCAAAAAAGTGGCAATATGGTGGGTAAGTGGCTGACGACTATTTTCTTACCCAAAATTGATGAAACAAAAAGGGTTTTTAAAGGAGATTCTCATCTTTCCATCAATATAAATTATTTTTTACTTTGAATTTAATAAGTAGTTATTATTCATTTTATATTCAAATTACGACTAAAGTCCTAATTGATAGGCTGATTGAAAAAACATCTATAGCTTTCAAACGGTGTCACATTTTTTGAATCCAAAACATGCATCACATTATATGCTTTGTATACTATTGGATCAAAAAAATAAAAAATTTGAATTTCATGAAGTTTTGACCAAGTTAAGGTGGTCAGACATACGAGTTTTTATATGTTTTAAAAAGTTGTAATACAAATTTCATAATTAATTATTTACTTGGAAAAAAATTACAAAAAAATATGCATCACATCGGGGCATGAGTCCTCTACTTATATCTAAAATATTATAAAAAAATATTATCATTTTATTGTGGTTAGGGTGTCAGACAGACACCTACTTCTTATTTTTTCCGTGAAATTTAAGTACCACTGCATTGAAATTTCAAATTTTCACCAAATAGATTTTTTTTAGTTTTAAACAAAGCTAGTAGTTTAGAAACTTCATTAAATTTACTATAAGTTCTATTCTTACATATTTTTGAAATAATATCTATAGATAACTTATTCAAATTTTAATGTCAAGTTGCCTAACTCTGATTTTTCTGAATTTTTTGCCACTTAAGGGCCTGTTTTCTCCATGGTGATCCTACACATACCCAAATCTTATTGATGTTCAGCCCAGTAATGGTCGTTTCACTTGGAATAATAGGAGGTCTAGAGAGGACTATGTTGCTAAGAGGTTGGATCAATTCCTGGTCTCCTATTTTTGGGTTGGAGACTTATGGTCCACCTCCTCTAAGATCTTGGATTGGAGGGGTTCAAACCACTGGCCTATCAAGCTTAGTATCATCTTTGCTCAGGTGCCTAAAACTCCTTCTTTCAAGATCCAGCTTATGTGGCTACGAGACTGTTCTCTCTATGACCAAGTGACTGTGTGGTGGAGGATAGGCAGACCCGCCTTTGGTACAACAATGTATACATTTGTCAAGCTTCTTCAGTTTGTCAAGTATCAACTTAAAAGATGGAACAAGAGATGTTTTGGTAATATTTTTCATGGAAAGGCTGCCACTCAAGAAGAGATGAATAATATTACGCATTTGATTCAAGAGAATGGAGTTTCTGAGGTTCTTTTAAAAGAGTAGGCTAAGGCTCTGAAGATGGTGGAGGAATGTGAATTACGGGAGGAGATTTATTGGAAGCAAAAGGCTCAGGTTGAATGGCTATAGGAAGGGGAAAAAAACACTACCTTTTTCTTTAACTCTGTGAAGGATAGGAGGCATGGTAACTCTATTTTTGATCTGGTTAATGGTAGGGGGATCATCTTGTCTCATTTTAGGAAACTGTTGATGAGGCTTCGCAGTATTTTGCAGCTCTATTCAGAGAGGATTTTCTAGGAGGTTTGTCTGAGGAGGAAT
This sequence comes from Sequoia sempervirens, assembly GCA_007258455.2. NCBI lineage: Eukaryota > Viridiplantae > Streptophyta > Pinopsida > Cupressales > Cupressaceae > Sequoia > Sequoia sempervirens. The sequence continues at coordinate 192,904,381 of VDFB02000017.1, forward strand.
AGGTTCTTTCTTGTATTCTTCAATTGGTTTCCACGGAGGTGAATGAATATTTGATGAGAGATATTTCTCTAGAGGAGCTAGAGGAGATTGTGTTTCACATTAAGAAAGGGAAAGCCCCCAACCCCGATGGTTTCCCAATAGAGTTTTCCCAATAATTCTGGGATATCATAAAGTTGAATCTTTTGGAGGTTGTTCAAGAGTCCCAGAGAAACAAGCAGATGTTTTGAGCTCTTAATTCCACATTCATTTCCCTCATTCCCAAGTGTGAAGGGGAAGATAGGTTAACTTAGTTTTGACCTATCTCCCTTTGCAATGTGGCTTATAAAATTATTTCAAAATTAATGGCTGAGTGGTTGAAGAAGTGGCTTAATGTGTTGATTTTAGAGGAATATAGTGGATTTGTTGTGGGTCAAAAGATCTTGGACAAGGTTGTTATTGCTACAAAAACCATCCACTCCATGGCAAGTTTGCAGCAAAAAGAAATGTTCATTAAGTTGGATATGGCTAAGGCCTATGATAGGGTTCAATGGTCTTTCTTACAGAAAATCCTGGTTGCTTTTGGGTTTTGTGAAGAGGGGATCCCATGGGTCATGAGTTGTGTTTCGTTAGTATCCTTCTCGGTGCTAATAAATGGAGATCATTCTGAGCTTTTTGGACCTTCTAGGGGTTTATGTCAAGGGGACCCTCTTTCCCCGTACTTATTTATTCTTCTTGCGAAAGGTCTTGGGCGATTGTTGAAAAGAAATGTTGAGTTAGGTTCAATTCAAGGTTGGCGGTGGGGTGGAGATTTTCCTCCGCAGTCTCACTTACTGTTTGTTGATGATGCAACTTTGATGGGAATGGCTACTATTAGGGAGGCTACTTCTTTGAGCAAGGTGTTGGATATTTATTTGGTGGCTTCAAGGAAAATGATTAATGAGGATAAATCCTCCATCTTCTTCTTCAATACGCCAGGCCCCATTCAAAGAAGAATTGCTAATATTTTGAGATTTCAGATAGGGGCTTTCCCTTTTAATTATTTGGGTATTCCAATTTATGTTGGTCATCTTCCCAAAGGTTCTTGGTAGATTGTTATTGACAAGTTTCAAGCAAAATTCAATCACTAGACACATAGATGGTTGTCTTTTTCTAGGCGGGTTCAACTTCTTAAGTCTGTTGTGCAGGCTCTCCCTATTTACAAGTGCATGCTTCAAGTAGCTCTGGTGGGATTTATTAGGGAGTTGGATTCTATTGAGAGGTAGTTTTTTATGGGCTGGTTATCTGTCATCCTCCAAGTGGGAGGACGTGTGTAGTCCTAAGTAGTATGGTGGTTTGGGTCTTCACCAGTCAACTTTGTTTGGAGTTGTTGTGGTTGCTAAGCTATTCTGGAGATGGTGTGTGGAATAGGATCAGTTGTGGGCTAGGTTACTATCTCATAAGTATCTTTCGGGTATCCCTCAACATGACATCCCTAGGTATCCTCTTGGGGGGAAAGGCTTGATGATTTGGAGCACTCTCCAGAAGGGTGCAAAGCTCATTAAGGATGGTTTATTTTGGATATGTAGAAGGAGTTCTGAAGCTTTTTTTTGGTCAGACTCTTGGGATGGCTTTCCTCCTCTTACCTCTCAGTTTCCTCACCTGCTTCCTTTGAGTCAGAGATTTCTTGGGACTGGCTAGTCCCGGGTAAGTGACTTCAAGTTCTTATCTTTTAATGGTCAGCTGGAGAGGGCTTGTTGGAAGGATCCCATTGAGTGGCCCATTATGGGGATGGAGGACATCAGTGTTGAACTTAATACAATTCTTTGCAGTAGGCATTGTAGCTCCCTTATAGAAGAGGATATTCTTGCGTCGATACACAATGCTAAGGGGATATACACTGTTGCTTGTGGTTATCAGGTGTTATTGGCTCAGAAGTTGGCTAGGGTGGAGGTTCATTGGTGGAAGCAGGTTTGAAAAAGTTATCATGGCCAAAATGTAATTGCTTTGTCTGGACTCTAGCGTGGAATAGTTGCTTGACCTGGGATAATATCTGTAAGTGTGGCTTTCAGGGGCCTTCATCTTGTGTTCTCTATGGGAAAGAGGAGGAGGATTCCTCACACTTGTTTATCTGATGCCCCTTTTTTGTTCAAATTTGGCACTAGCGGTGGGGGGTTTGGAAGCAACCTTGTGTCCACTCTTCTTCTTTGGTGGAGTTCTGGGATAGCTTGGGAAGACCTCCATCGATGGCTTCCTTCTTGCAGGATGTTTGGTATGTCGGTCCTACTTTTCTTCTTTGGAAGACCTAGCTTGAGCAGAATTGCAGGATATTTCGTGGTGTGAATTTGGTGGGTCAACAAGTGTGGTTACGTATGTTAGGTATGATACAGAAGTCAATTGTGGCTATGAGTGAAGGGGCGTTCCCCCTAGAGAAAGGGGATGTCGAGTTGATGGATAGACTGGGATTGTAGGGGATACATTCTTCTTTTGTTATTTCCAGGAGAGGCGAGCTTGGGAACAAGAGAGTGCAAATGTTGGGTAGATGGGTACCCTTGCTGGTAGGTGTTTTGAAGATCAATACTAATGGATCTTCTAGAGGAAATCCTAGGCTTGCATGGATTGTTGGGTTGGGCAGAGATTCAGGGGGTTTGGTGATATTTAATTTTTCTATTTATGAGTGGGAGGAGACGATTAACCTTATGGAGGGTATGGTGATTCTATATGCTATGGAGTGGTCCTTTCTTTGGGATGGAAAAAGGTTATTTGTGAAGTGGATTCACAGATCTTGATTAACTTGTTGAATGAGAGGAAGATGTTTGACATTAATTGGAGATTAGCCTTAGTTGTCCAGTAGATTCTTTAGGTTAGTTCTAGGATGGAGGAGGTCTCTTTTGTTCATATTCTGAGAGAGTGGAATCAGGTTGCTGACTGTTTAGCCAAATGTGCTTCCAAGGAAGGTGTTGGCTAGAAGATTGAGGACTGGATGCAAGTTTCCCCCGAGTTATGCCAATATTTAGATAGGTTTCTTGAGGAGGATAGAAGGATTCTTGAAGATAGCTAAGTTTGTTCTTAGGTTTTGGTGTTACTTCCTTTGGATTTTGGGGCTTGGTCCCTCTATTTTGCTTGTAATGTTCTTTTCTGATTTTCAATTAAGTTTTTGCCCCTTTTTAAAATAAAAATAAATATTCAAAGTAAAGCATAATTTATATTGGTGGAAAGCTGAGAATCTCCTTTAAAAAGCATTTTTGTTTCATCAATCTTGGGTATAAAAAAAGTTGTCAGCCACATACCCTACACATACCCATCATATCGCCACTTTTTGTCCCATCATGATCCTACACACACCCCGTCATTTTCTCCAAAAATTATCACAATTTCCTGATTTCTCCTTCACTGAGCTCTAATACCAATTGTTAAAAAAATGAAGTGAAAATAAATAAACAATTTAACAACAAAAAATACACATAACATAGATAGTTTACGTGGTTCACCATAAAGGCTACATCCATGGGAAGTAGAGGGAAAATATCCTTATTAATCTTTGTACACTGCATTACAATAAAATACAACAACAAATAAATAATATGCCTTCAAGAGGAAACACAAATGGTCAAAGGAAACTGAAGGGGAAAATATTTCCATTGGGCTTCATATACTAAACAATTCCATCATGTATACCTATTTTCTTAGTAGTTTTCTCTAGAATTTAATTAACTTCTTGTTTTGTAAATTTAGACTTTTTCATGCATGGATAGCCTTCATGCATGCTTTCTTCACTTTTACATTTCCATTAATTTTTCATTTATGTTCTTTTCTCATGCACACATGGTTTTCTTTTTGCATACAGTGTCTATGCATAAGTTAGGGAACACACACATATATAGATTGCATGAAACTTTAGGTGCATGTATGATATTTATAATTTTATAAATGTTATATATATACCTAAACTAATTTTAAAGTTATCTTTACCCTGACATATTACATATTTTTACATTAAGGCCTATATTTTTAGGTTTACTTTTTATTTTTTAAAAATCTATTGTCATATGTTACTTATTGTAATTTTGGGACTTGTCCCCTTGTATTATTTATTTTGTAATTTTATTTAAAAGCTCTATTTTAATTAGATAACACTAATGTATAATAAAAAATTATAAATAGAATTTTATTCATTTAATAATTTATTTTGTACTAAAAAAGTAAAATTTATTTAAAAATTACAAGTGTCATGACATATTAAATAAAATCAATTTTAAATAATAGATCTAATTATACAAATATTAAAAATTGGAAGTCATACATAAATAACATATATATAAGATCATTTAAGAATAATTTATTATTCATGCACAATCTATTGATCATGCTTACTTAATAATTAAAATTTCTTCAAAAAATACAACATTATCATGATATTATATTAAACTAAAGTAACATAAAAGATCACACAAAAATAACATGTGATGAAACACACACAAACACACACACATCTATATATATATATATATATATATATATATATATATATATATATATATATATATATTTGAATACTACAATATTTGACACTAGTGTTCATAGGTTAACATAAAATACATTAAGAAATTGTGCAATACATTGAATTTCCTATGTCCATTTCTTGAACCATCTCAAATAATTTTACTTGATTTCGAACAACATTGTTTGAATTCACCTAATTCTAAAGACTATCAACCAACATGGTCATGGAGCATGTATTATCTTTCTTTTATGTCTTCCGCCTTTTCTATATTGAGGAAGGAAATGGAAAATTTAAGTTATGTTTCTTATGAATTAATAATAATATTAACACCATTTATAGACCCAACAACATTTTAATTGAATTTTTTATCATCTAAGTCTTTATTTTTGTGGGAGGTGTTATTAGTAGCGAGAAAAAATCAAAATATAATATAGAAAATACAACATTTTAGTTATGGTTTTTATGAATATCAATAAGGCTGTTAACATCACTTGTAGACCTAGCAACATTCTTATTTGATGTTTCAATCATAGAAATGTTTCTTGTAGAAAGTGTCAATAGTTATATATAAGTTGATCATCAAAGCTTGCACCTCTCCGACAGTCTTATGGGAAATTCAATGAGTGGGGGACCAATTTACACCTCACCAAATACCACCAATATTTTTTTATATAAAGTCAACTCTTCTTTGGGGTTTGGAGAAAAGGGTAGAAATGAATACAAATATAAAACATAAAAATGGTGATGTGCCAATGCTTTTACAAAATTTCAAACCCAACCATTCTTATGATTGATATAATTAGACACATAACACCACAACCCTTCATTGTTAGAAAGAGAAAGAACAAAAAAGGCTAACAACAAGCACATTGTAGACTTTCAAATATTTTTGCAAGTCAAATATTTTTGCAAGCAGTGTTCATTAAGGTCTAATCAAACATAAAGATTTATAAGGGTAATAGGAAAAACATTCATAAATTGCATGAACTCTCGCTTGTAATACAACACAATATAATAAAACAACCTTTCAAAAAAATAGAGAATTCCAATGACATAATCCAATTTTCACAAGTTATTATTGTACTATACGAGCATACAACATGGAAATCAGCTACTTAAACTATTCAAATTCAACTTACAAGACATAGTATTTCATTCAAAACAAAAACATAAAGAAAGAAAGCTTGATAAAGGTCATACATGCACAATCTCAACGATTTATTCTCAATAATTCATGCTTTAAATATCAAATGAACTTTAGAACAAAGTTTGGATGCCAATCCGATAGTAGTTTAAGCCTTAAAAGATATAACATTCCAGAGAAACGTAGCTCTACAACTTTACTTCTAAAAATAGTTCTATATCATTAGAAAACTAGGGAAACTTTTCCTTGACAAAGGAAATTGAAACTTGGAATCCAACCCTTTCATCTATTTTCGCCTCTCTTTTATAGCTATAGAAAGAAGAAAATGCCGACACAACACAAAAGGAATCACTGCCAGGTGTTGGATTTTGATAGCACACAATTTGATCATAGATCCTTGGTTAGGTCATAAAAATCTCTACTCATCAATTCTTAGCTGCCACATTTATACTTTTCAGATGTTTAGCAAAGATAGAGGTCTAGAAATGATTAAATCCTAGAAACAGAGCCTGGAAAAAGGGTCTAGTTGACCGATCACATCACCCAAAGGAACCGACTGAAAGCTTCCATCCCAAAAAACAAGAAAATAAAAAGGCCAACAAGATATGACAAACTACCATAAGATATTACTTCATAAGAAGTGCACTCCACCTGCAATGAAGAGATGACATGTCAGACAAGTAGAAACTTTTGAGCTTATGAATATAGCTCTTTAGAAACTTTCTTATGAGGCAACACGTGCCCCAAATCTCTCCAAAAAGGAAGGTGAAAAATGAAAGATGTGTAGCCACCACATGGCGCATTGCGCACCTTTTTGATAACTCTACTTGAGCGTAGGAACATCGAAAACCAAAAAACATTAAACAATCCAAAAATCAAAATGATCAAGGAAAAAATGCTTCAAAGTTCTAGCAACTCATAGGGGGTCTTCACTTGTGGAGGAACGAACCTAGGCCTCTGGTAATTCTTAGAGTTTGAGGAAAGTGGAATGCTACACCTCCCAGCTTGCATCAATTGGTAGGATGAGAGTGTAGATCTGCCTATATGCTTGTTCTAGCTCAAAAACCTCATTAAAAGAGACAAACCCCCATCTAGAAGAAACCTCTCCAAGATGATAATAGAGTTAGGAAAGAGGATAAATCTCACGCTCAATATCATCAACCATGGGCATTGTAATTGAACCTAGGAGTTCTGCAGAGGTTTGGATCTTGTGTCTGATTGCATCTATGACTTGCTCAACTGTCAGCACATCTTCATTTGGTGAAAAAAGAGGAGGTAGCCCATAGTTAACCAAGATGCTAAAGTTATTCTTGATCTCAATGACCCACTTGTTCAGCATCATATGACACTCTTTACACTTTGTTGAAACCTTGTGACAGTTTATGATCTCATTAGCTTTGATAGAGGCAACCCATAGATTGGGAATCCCCACACTTTTTAGTGATTTATCAGTGGCTATGCATAACTTTTAAATGAAGTGTAATTTCACCACTCGGGGTGAGCATTTTTGCATGAAGCGATAAGCCATCGGGCTAACCTTAACATTCAATTCTTGAACATCTCTTAAGAATTGTAAAGTGGGCCCAAGAATGATAACACCAACTATGATGTGCTCCCAATGCTTGGTTACCAACTTTTTCATTATCGATAGGGTTCCGGATCCTCATGTAGCATCTAGCTCGTGGTTAAAATGAGCTTCTCTTTCTCTTGCATTTTCCTCCATTTGACTTCTCTCTCTAAGGGCATTTGTCAATTTTGAGCTTAGCCTTCTAATCTCTTGTTTTGACTCTTCTGCTTCTGCTTTAGATTTCTAAAGATCATCAAAATTTTAGGATCGAACATCATTCAGTTCTCTTTTCATATTTTCAATTTCAACATGAAGCTAAACTTGTTCACTCTAAGTTTTTGCAAGCAACTTAGATGTTTCCCCTTGCTAGCCTTGAATTTTCCTTACACAGGTCATTTTGATTTCTCTAGCTTAGACCTCATTTTGCAGTCTATTCACTATTTCCTTCACATTTTCCAACTCTAACTTGGGCTTCTCCAATTTCATGTCCAGCCTTTTGTAGTCATCATATACCACCTTCTAAGTAGGCTTAGCTAGGACTACTTTTTCACCTAGGTGACTTTGGTTCAAGTCCAAGCCCATGGCATGAATGTCATAGTCCTCCATCTACATTTCCCCTTCAAGCTTGGAAACGAGTGACTTCATGGTAGTGCTTAGTAAAGATTTCCGCTCTTCATTCAAGCAAGCTTCAATCTTCTTGGTAGTAGGAATCTTGGCATTTTTTAACAGTATTTTATGATTTTTGACCTATCGGACCTACTTGATAGCATCAAAATGGCCTTGAAGAGTTTGACGGACATCAATGCTTTGTGCCACAAAGGAAGCAACAAGAGGAAGTATGAAAAGGGTGACAAAAGGGGAAACTTCAGATGTATGAGCATGCAAGGATGTAAAAGGTAGTGTTATCATGGAAAAAGGTGGGATACCAAGTAGAGCAGGGGAAAAAGTAGTTTGGGTGAACAAAGAAGTAGGTTGATGGAGAGGTTGCTTCCTGGTAGTAAATGGGCTGGGAGTGATGAGTAAAGAGGGGGTCTCAACTATTTCAATGGGGGTCCTTGACATGGTGATAATAGTAGCAAAAACAGATGATACTCTTTTTGCTCATAGGATAGCTTTGGAAGATTAATTGAAAATGGCAGGAGGTACATTCAAGATTATCAGCTCAGGGTCTAAGGATGGAGGATTCCTTTCCATGAGAGGAGGTAGAGGATTAACCAAAGATACTGAAACACAAAGAAGAGGGGGAGTCAAACTTACCTGAGTAGTAATAGCTAGAACATTTTGTAGGACAGACTTTGTTTCTTCTTCTTCTTGGGCTGGTATGTCAGGGGCACCCAGATCTTGGATCTGTCTTCTCTTTGCATGATTGGAACTAGTACGTTATGATCCTCTAGCAGCTGATCCTTTTGAAACCTATCCTTCAATGACTATAGAGAATCCTCTTGGAGACTATCAGATATGTTTCCCTTTACTTCAAGCACTGGGGGAGGACAGAGCTTGTGAATCCTTTCTCCTCAAGTCTCTCCCACTATTGGATTCCTAAGATCGAGAAGCCCAACGTAGAAAATTTTCCTCATCAATTTCATGGCTCATCTCTGGATTGTTGTTGGAATCAGCCTCTTTATCATATATTTCCTCGAATTCATCATCATGTGGTTGAAAGTTACCAAACAAGACTCCTAGGCACCTCATTTCCTGTTGGAATCTCTAGAAGTTTTCCTTTTTCCTTTCCAACCATCCCCTATTCTTCAACTATTTGTTGAGGGATTTTACCATTAGGAGGTTCCTCTAATACCCTGCTTGTGATTCATAGAAATTTAGCCATTTTGGTCATTGGAGTGGAACGCGATCCAAATCAATGTACACCTCTGTGTTTTCTCAATTCAAATTCCTCCTTCTCTCAAAATATTCTTGAATCTCATGTTTCAAATTGTAAACCCTATCTAGGTTATAGTCCCACTTGTCACAGGTGAGGACCAAGCCTAAGGCAACTAGTAAATTCATGATTTCTCCCTCGACCTTCTACTTATTCAACATCACCTAACTTTTAGCAATTAAGAGGGGAAGTGGATATATCTTCTTTTTTTCTTTCGGCACCATAGATCTTGTTGAAAAAATCTCCCGATGACATGCCTCCAATGCAAAAACTCTATCTATTACAAATCTTAGGAGTCAAAAAGGCTCCCTGGAAAAATCATGAAATTTGATAAATGTAAAATCCTCACCCAAAAAATAATCCATTGGGGTCGGTGGATCTTCTATCCATTGTATGACCTCTTGATAAAAATGGCCAATAGGATGAGGCATCAAATCTTGAAGCACTAGCCTTAGAAAGTGATCTACAAACCAATAATAATCCACTATTCTCAAAAAAACATGGGTCCAAATAGAAACTGGCTGGAGAAAACCCCTTTTGTCTAACGTAGACACTGGTATATTCCTCCCCAACCACTCAAAATTCTGATGCATAATAAAATGAGCCAAGATAGAAGGATACCTAAATTTAGATCCAATAATGTAATTCTTCAAACTGTTCTAGCATGTTTCCAGCTATTACCTCAATAAAATCATAGTACTTCTAGCTCTTTTCCCATTGGAGCACATAAGCTAGGCCAAATTGAAAAGGATTGACCTGCTCATTGTTATCAAGGCCAAAAACCAAAGCCAGCATCAAGAATATAGACTATGTGTCCTTGAATTTCTTGCATGAAAGAGGAAAGAGAAGATGACCTTTCTTTGGCATTTCCTTTGTCCCATCCTCATAAAAATTTGTTTTCCTGACCATTTCTTCCCCAAATTTTTCCATTCATTCTTCATAATTTTTTTAGCACCCCAGGTCATAGGGATACACAACATATCCCATATGGCTTTAGTAGAAACAGTAACCTTGACCCTACTTCCCTCGATGGATTTTATCATTTTATTGAATTTTTTGGAGCATGTGTTGACCAACTCTGGGCATGGATATACAACAAGAAGTATAAATTGTGGCAGACCATAATTCTAGAGTTGAAATGAAAAACCCTCTATCGATTCATGTCCTACCATTCTCTAAAACACACCGTCCTTAAAATTATTAGGGTTATTTATCAACTTAGGATCAAAAAATTTGTCAGCGATATCTTGCACTACCTCTATTGGGATGTGCTTATCAGGAAGAACCTTCTTATAGAATTCAAATGGCCATTCCTCAACTATTGAGGCATTGGTGAATGAGTTATTCCCAAAGATATTGGTGAAACCAGGCCTTTTTCTTGAAACTACAGTTTTTCTACCAGAGGTTGATGCTTCTGCCATGGTTGTATGAGAAAGTTGTAGAGAGTTTCCTTAATGACAATGACCACATGCCTTTTACTTCTTTGGAGAAATCTACTTTTAAGTGCAATTAATTTTCTCGCTCGTACATGCAGTTAAGGCTATGTCATTATCATTGGTCCATTAAATGCTACCACCAAGGTGATACATGTGGATTTGAGATCAATATCCCTTGGGAATGTGAAAATGCCATGAGAATAGAATTATTACATTCTCCTCATCGCTTTTTTAACAAAGAAACTCATTGCATTGAAAAGTGTGCTTTTCACCATGTGAAATGTGTTGAGGTGATACAAGGTAGCCTTGAAAAGATGTGATGATTAATTTTATAGATCTTAGCACATTAATCCATGATTTTTCTCATTAGTAAGTTGGTTGGTACTAATGATGGCAAAGGACACATGTCAACAATCGACATAAGAGCATTTATTCCAAACATTGAAATTTATTTCTCAAGAGATTCTGTCAGATTCTCTATAGGATTTATCTACCCTTCTCCATTTTTCCTTGATATTTTCTTGTTGCCATCCAGCCAGAAATAGACCTTCCATTGGTTGATTTTTTTAGCTTCACTTTCTATATAGAGCTATTCCACCTTATGCAATATTCATTCAAAAATATAGATTCTTAAGTTTAGAAAGCTCTCCACTTATTCTCATTCCACCATAATTTGATGCTCTATCAGAATGTTTTGGCTTGGGCACTCCTATTCAGATCCTTCCACTTGAGGCCACAATACTACTTTGTGGGAGAGGTCACTAGTGATCAGATTAAGCACCTATTGAAGAAATGTGACTACCTTTCCATGGTTGTGTTCAAGTGGGTAGTTGGCCTGGACTTCATCAATGATGAAAACTAGCTCTAGAGAAACTACAACATCCTTTCACACTTAGTGGCCTCATTACTTGACCTGAACATGGCCAAGCCTATGATAATTGAGTCATGCCACCAAATGTTTGATGCTTTGTTGATGGAAGGGCTTGGTGAGATAGTGCAAGTGGCCATCCCTGGTGTTGGTATGCCGAGTGCCATCGATCTTCACAGGCATGTGAACTTAGGAATAGATGTACCTTGGTTTCCCTTCCTTTTTTAATTTTGCACTATCAACCTCAAGATGCATTGTTGCTCTTTTCAGCTAGAGGCCACCTATCTATTGTGAGAGAATGGCATGGAGCACATTCTGGGACTCACCTAAAGGAAGCACTTCAACTTCCTAGTGCAAAGTCACAGTGAATAGGCCTTGGGTTTGCACTGTGTGTGGCCCATGTGTGTCATGTATTCAGTCCATTTTTACAACCTGTAAGATAAGAAGAAGAAGAATAAGAACCCGATAACAAGCCCTTTTGCTTCATCGACAATGGCTGGAGGCTTTACTTTACTCTTTTTTGCACATTACCTCCCTTTCACTTCTTTTTGCTTTTCTATTCTTTTTGGGTTTGCTTGAGAGAGCCTCATGTTTAAATCTGAGCCTCAGGCCTTCCATTATATTGTAATTTTTTTGATAATTATAATATAATACAAGTTTTCATTTCTTCAGTGTTATTCTCGGATGGCTTATTCTCAAAATTTAGAACATATTTACAAAAAATTACACATATGGTACATAATTGTAATTTTTTTTAAAGAACTACTTATTTTAATGGAATAAATTTAGAAAAATACCATTCACCAGTATATCTAAAGTGTTTCCTTCCATATCTTCAAGTTCATACACATTCTTCTCCTTGCACTTGCTAATTCGGAAAGGTCCCTTCCATAGTGCTTCAAATTTTGTGTGTTGCCTTATTTTTGCAGTACATTCATCATACTTTAGCACTAAGATTCCTTCTTTCAATTTTTGAACCACCGATTTACTATTTGTTGATAGTTGATCATGGCTTAATAATATTTTTCTCTATCTTCTTCTACCTTAAGGAGTTCCACTAGCTATACTTCTATTCCACTGCTTTCTTCAATTTTTAGGGTTTTCAATAGTTGTAAGGAAGGGATCATTGTGGAAATGGGTAACACTACCTCTTTTCTATACACTAATTCATAAGGGGAAGTCTTCAAAATTTTCTTGGGAGTAATTTTGTCTATCTAGAGAGTAGCTCACAAATGTTTGTGCCAATCACTTTTTCATTCCACTCTAATGCACTTGCTTAAACTAGTTAGGTTTATGTTGGTTGATTATTCTAACCCATTCCCTTGTGGGTAGTAATTTGATGAATTTTTAAGGAAAATCCAATGTTTGATAGAAAAATATGACATTCTTGATCCTATCACCTTTAATTGAATGGAAGGTTGGTTGGGTAGTATCCCTTTTGCATATACTGTGTCAGATCAACCACCCAAGATTCTTCAGACTTGAATTTGTTCAAGTAGACCTAATTTGTCTCTCTTTCACCTCTGAGACTTGATTCCTATGCAATGTATTCACACAAACCTCTCCCCTGGACTAGCTTAGTTGGTCTAATGTCCACATCATATTCTAGGATCTTGGTGATCCAATTTTCCCTCTTTTCTATTATCTCACCTTTTGTATTAATATATTCCTACACACTAGGAAATGCACAAGAATAGTGATCTTGTTGGCTAACACCAAGTGTTATAACTTCTTCAATCTTTTTCACGATGGTGAAAGCCTACTTTTTGACAAAATTATACCTTTCTTCGAAACCTTTTAGGGTCCTCGAATGGAATGTGATAGGATTCTCCTCATTATCTTTCTTGCACTTCTAATTGAGCATCGAAGCTATACTATGTTGGCCATTATATACATAGAGTAGAAAGCCTTAGGAAAAATATTGGTAGACCAACATTGGAGCTACAAAGAGGGCTATCTTTAGTTGCTCAAAAGCTGCTTTTCCTTTGGGGGTCCACTTGAAAAGAAGGTTCTTCTTAAGCATCAGTGTAATTGGTCTTGCAATGCCTGCAAAATATGATATGAATCTATTGACAAAATTGATCTTCCCCAAAAAATATTGTAGTCCCTTTTGGTTTCCCGGAAGAGGTAATTCCATTATAGTTCTAACCCTTTTGGGGTCTATTGCTATTCCCTCCTTTAACGCTACAAAGATAAGGATTTTACCTTGAGGTACTCCAAAGACACATTTTTCAGGATTTAAAGAATCCTGAACTATTGGAATTTCTAGAAAACCTTCTCTAGATGATCGAAGTGATCATCTTTTGATTTTAAGAAGACTGTTAGGTCATCTAGATATATTAGGATAATCAGGTTGATCAATCCCTTGAAAGCAATATCCATTGCTCGTTGAAAATTTGCACCAGCATTGGAAAGTCCAAAAAACATCTTTGAGTATGCAAATGTTCCCCACTTAGTGGTAAACGTTGTCTTATGTTGGTCGGGTTCCTTAATATAGACTTGATTATATCCTGAGAAACCATCTAGAAAAGAGAACATCTCCAATCCAGCCACAGTTTGCAAGATCTACTCCATCAGTGGCAAGGGGTAATGGTCTTTCAACGAGGATTTATTCAAATCCTCAAAATCGACACAAAACTAAATATCCTTGTTTTTTTTTTGGAGTAGAACCAAATTTGATAGCCAAGTACAATGTTTGATAGGGTATATGATCTTTGACTCAACCAGTTTGGTTAGCTCTTGTGCCATCAATACTTTGGCCTTTGGATTTACTGGCCTTTGCTTTTTTTGGATGGGTTTGGATCCTTCCACAAAGTCAATAGTATGTTGAATTATGCCCAGGTCATAACCTCTTAGATCATCATAGGTCTAGGCGATAACCCTGTCATATTTGAAACATAGATCCTTCAGTATTTTCTTGTCTTTGTGGGGAACTTCCCTTCTGAATTTCAACTTTTTGTCGCTTCTGACATCAAGCTCTTCATAATCCCTTGCATCTGTAGTGAATATTATCTTTCCATTTCTTGCATCTTCATAATAAAAAATATTTTCAAGAGAAATTAGTCCTCAGGGAAGTTTGTTCCCTTTAAATTGAATGAATTTATCCTCAAGAAATTCTACTCTTGTTGGTGAATAGTCAGAAGTTTTCCCTTATTTCTATATGAAGGAAGCAATTTGAATGTCGCCATCAAAGACTTTCCATTTTTTATCATAGTAGAGAATTGAGGTTCAGACAATGACTTGCACCACACTTTGCTTGGTTGAATAAAAAATTGGTACAAATTGCAAGCCAACAGAAGCCATCTAATCAGCGACACTGTTTTGCAATCAGGGAATAACTTGTATATTGAAAGCTTTGAAGATCTTCGTAAGATCCCAAACTTGGTATCTGTATGACTTCATTCTTGTGTTTTTTTACAGTCACTTATCCACAAACCTAGCTCACCACTAGCTCTGAATCTTCAAAAGCTTGTATTCTCCTCTCACCTATCCAATTTTCATGAATCAACCCATGAACCAAGGCTTCATATTCAACATCATTGTTGGAGCATGAGAATTGAAAATGGTAAGATTTGAGAGGTTTCCAATCTTGGCAGGGACATTAGTTAGACACCTGCTCTAGAGCTAGCTTTGCACTTGGCACCATCAAAATACAGGGTCCATAGATGATTGGCACCCAAATCATCACATTCCTCTCGATCCTTCATTAATTTTGGAAAGACCTGATCATCATAAAAAATCACATAGGTTCCTAGCCCTATTGCATGGAAGTTTTCAAATGGATCAAATTCAATGAATTGGTTGAGTAGCACCTCCTCTTCAGGAGTTCGATCACTTGTATCTTCTTCACCTTCCAATATTTATACACAATATCTCTCTTACTGAGAGATGGAGGTATGTGTTGCTTCAAAGCGTAGGACTACATTGTTTGCAATGTGTTTGGGATGCAAAGATTCAAAAAAAATGTGCATCCTTTCCCTGTCCTTGGTTCTCAATATTAGGTGGGATCAATCAAGCGCTAAGTATCCAACAAGCTTTGTAGTGAATTCTCTTGAAATACACATTCCAAAGATCAAGGGAATGTCTATCACTACTATTTATTGTGTGACTGTTTGGCTTGGACATGAGAAGAGGGTTAGAGATAGATCCTTTATCTAACCAATGGTCAAAACCTTCTTCCCGTCTAGTTGCATGATTCCTTTTTCAAGGGGCTCATACTTAAGTTTCAAGGCATCAACCACTTGTTTTGGCATGACAGTGATGCTAACCCCTGAATCAATCATATTATTATGAAAAAAATTATCTCCCATAATAAGTGTTAAAAATAAAGGTTTTGACTTTGGCTTGCTACCTCTTTCTCTTTTGCATTGCCTACATCATTCGCATAAGCTACTCCTTTCAAAGCTTGAGGGGGTAAAACAGATCCTTTGTCTCCCCTTCAGCCACATGACTGAGTTATGTTTGCTTGTGGGATTAGTTCTACTATCTCTAATGCTTCTTGAAGAAATGTATTTTGTTCAAGAATAGACATGACATCCCACAATGATACATTAGTAGGTGCCTTCTTTAATTGTTCCACCACATTGAGTGTTCTGACTAGTTGAGTCTTAGGCTTACATGGTGGTATTTCTCTTATTTTCAAAAGAAAACGTTACATCATGACTGGGCTTGGTGTCATGTTCATCTCCTTCTCTACCAATGGTGGATCACCCAGCTGTGGAAAAGGCTAGATGATAAGTGATGGAGCTTGCTTTTCCTATGGGGGCGGTTGACATGGATGAGGTCATGGAAAAGCTTGTTGCATTTATTCTCCCATGAGCCTTCTTTTTGATCTCGTATTGTAATCTGACTACACTTGTGGAACACTAGTCATCAGAGCTTCATTTACAAACACTACATATTCTTCTTCCATCCATGAAAATAGAGCTTGGTCAGGTGCAATATCTAGTTCTTACTCTAAAGAAATTCATTGCATTTGTACTATAAAATGAGCATTTTCCATTTCAAAATATTCATATTCATCTGTATTTGGGGGCATTCCTTTGCTCCTTTGTTCTACTATCCTCTACTGCATATCCCACCTTGGACAATTTTAAGGAATATGGCTATTGTTGCACAAGTTCAACACCATACATTCTCCTATTCCACTAATTTTTTATGCCCTAGAATTAACTCTTTACTCGGGTTGTCTTTGACTTTCTATAGCTACATGGTAATCAAAATTATCCAGTTTGTAGATGCACATGCTGACCTCCTCCTCTAGAAGATCCTTGGTATGGATTATGCTGATAAGATGACTCTCCTTCAACATAGGCTTGGGTAGTCTGCTTAGGAGGCATCACTTGCTGTCATTTAATAATGACCAACTCATTAGAAAAATTCTGCATGAGACTCTTCATGTCACTAATATCTTTTGCGACTGAGGAAGATCTCGATGAGCTTGTTTGAGTAGCGGGATACATGTACATAGACTGTTGCATGGCCAACATCAATTGTGTAGTGGAAGTGCTTGGAGTAGCTTCTTCCTGAAGGCAACTAGAGATTTATTTAAATACCAACATCGAAGGTCAGGGTGAAAGCTTCTTGACATCATTTAGATTGTTCTATTTGTGCACAAACACCTCATATGCATCGGGAAAGATATCCCCTCCCATGGAGGTTATCATAATTGCAATGTCCAAATGAAGAGCCTTCAAATAGAACATGAATGTCATCATAGCTTGGGGTCAAGCAATCATGGGGATTCGTTGCTAGGTCTTATGAAACTTGGTGTTAAAATCACTCATAGCCTCTTGCAGAGCTCTCTTGATGGTGATTAGTTGTTGCAGCAATGAAGATCAGACTCCTTTCTCTGAGAAGCATTTGAACAGCCATTCTATGAGTTGATCCCAGGAGATGATAGAGCCCAAGGCCAAAGATCGATACCAAAATTAGGCCTTTCCTTTGAAAGAGGAAGCTAACATCCTCAAAGCAATGTTCTCCTCCATTAATTTATGTACCCTACATACCTCTGCTATATCTTGGAGGTGTTCAAAAAGGGTTTTGAAGTCTTCTCTAGAGAATTTTGGAAAAGCCTTGAAGGCATTAGAAGATATGGAATGCCATACATCTGGGGGTGTGGGTGGACGTAGCGAACTACTGCTATCCCAAGTTACAAAATTTCTAAGAGTAGGGGGAAGTACATGAGCCATAGAGAAAATATTCCCATGAATTGGGTATATAAGTATTATAATTTGGAAGGTTGAGCCTCCGAGTGGAGTAGATAAGGCTCTGTATATTAGGATCTTACTTCTTTCACTATTGCTCCTTATAGGTGATATAGAACTTGTAATTCTCCTTCTCCTAGGTCTCGAGGCGACTAATTGAGAGTACTAGAAATGGCCTCTTGAAGATGCTCTTGTTTGGACTCCGGGCATGAAACTTCTAGTTTCCTTAGCCTGATTTAGGAAATATTTCTGACTTCTAATCAAGCATTCAAAAAACTTCTTGTCCCACTAGGAGTGCCAAAAAAAGAGCTTTTGATCATAAAATATTGCACATCTCCGATAGTCTTATGGTAAATTCAATGAGTGGGGGACCAATTTTCACCTTATCGAATATCTCTAGGATTTTTATAGAAAGCCAACTTTTCTTTAGGGTTTGGAGAAAAGAGTAGAAGGAAATGAAAATAATAAACATAAAAATGGCAATGGGCTAATGCTTATACAACATTTCAAACCCAACCATTCCTATGAGTGATATGATTAGACACATAATGCCACAACCCTTCATTGTTGGAAAGAGAATGAACAACAAAGGCTAAAACCAAGCACAATGGAAAATTTCAAATCTTTTTGCAAGTACTGTTCATTAAGGTCTAATCAAACATAAAGATTTATAAGTGTAATATAGGAAAAAAATTCATAAATTGCATGAATGCTCCCTCCAAATACAACATAATATAATAAAACAACTTTTTAGAAAAATAGAGAATTCCAATGACACAATCCAATTTTCACAGGTTATTATTCTACTATACGAGAATACATCATAGAAATTGGCTACTTAAACTATTCAAATTCAGTTTACAAGACATAATGTTTCATTCAGAATGAAAACATAAAGAAAGAAAGCTTGATAAAGGTTATACATGCACAATCTCAATGATTTCTTCTCAATAATTCATGCTTTAAATATCACATGAACTTTAAAATAGAGGTCATATGCCAATTCGATAATATTTTAAGCCTTAAAATATGTAACATGCTAGAGAAAAGTAGTTATGCAACTTTACTTCTGAAAATAGTTCTATATCCTAAGAAAATTAAAGAAACTTTTCCTTGACAAAGGAAATTGAAACTTGGAATCCAACCCTTTAATCTATCATTGCCTCTCTTTTATAGTTGTAGAAAGAAGAAAACGCCACCACAACACAAAAATAATCACTTCCAAGTGTTGGCTTTTGATAGCACATGATTTGATTGTGGATCCTTGGTTAGGTCACAAAAATATTTTCTAATTAATTCTTAGTTGTTGCATTAATTCTTTTCTAATATTTAGCAAAGATAGGGGTCTATAAATAATCAAATCCTAGAAGCATAGCCTATCAAAAGGGTCTAGTTGACTGATCACATCAGCCAAAGGCACCAACTCAAAGCTTCCATCCCAAAAACCAAGAAAATAAAAAGGCTAACAAGCTCTGACAAACTCCCAAAAGATATCACTTCATAAGAAGCACAATCCACTTGCAGCAAAGAGATGATGTGTCAAATAGCTGTAAACTTTCAAGCTCATGAATATATCTCCTTAGAAATTTTCCAAAGAGCCAACACACACCCCGACTCTCTCCAAAAAGGAAGGCGAAAAATGAAATTTGGAAAACCACCAAATGGTGCATTGCACACCTTTCTATTAACTCTACTTGAGCACGTGCACATCTAAAACTGAAAAACATTAGACAAGCCAAAAATTAAAATGATCAAGGTAAAAACACTTCACAATATATATATATATATATATATATATATATATATGTGTGTGTGTGTGTGTGTGTGTGTGTGTGTGTGTGTGTGTGTATGTATGAAGTTGTTTACCTATCCAAAAAACAAATAATAATGTAATGATAAACTAATATAATAAAATAAATAAATTAAAAATTATATGTAGAGAGAGCTCACACATAATAGTATGATAATTTAGAAGCAATACATTTAAATAAAAACAACATTCATATATATCTACGATTCAACATGGACTAAACTTAAAGTTTAAAAGAATAACTTAAATTTGTGTAGAAATTGTTATGGATACCCAACTATTTCAAAGGATATTTAATTAATATTATGTCTAGAGTGATATAAATTAAGTTTTAATTATAATTTAAAATATAAAAAAAAATTAATAAAAAAATTATTCTTATTTTTAAATGTTTCTTATTAATTTATTATATATTTTTATTATTTTGATTAAAATGTTACATAATTAAAAATTAGGTGAAATATATAGTTTTTGATTAAGTAGGGAAGGTCCCTGATCCCAAAATCTACCAAAGATTGACCATACAAAGCATACAACATGGTTGAATATCCTGATAAAGAAAATTGGCCAAACACATCAACCAGTCAGGAACAATGGGTCAAGAACAACCACAACCAACAACAAATAAAAAAATAGAGCAAAATAGAAACAAACAACTAAAGAGAAGTTTTTCAAGAAAAAAATCTTGAACCAAGTAAAGCCTTTGAGGGCATATTAAGTGAAACCATGACCATCTTAGAAACATGTTTCTTCTTTCTCTGCATTGTTGTCCAAGAAGAATTTGAAACCGAAATTGAGAAATTTTGATTAGAAGTAAAAGAATCTCTTCCAAAGTAACAAACAAGAGGAACAACAAATACTTCAGGTGAAGCATTCAAAACCAAGCCTTCAAAGCATCATGATTAATAGCATTTTACAAATAGGGGGATGATGATGGGGATGATGGGGAGACTAGACCTCATGACCTCTTGTATCCATACCCCAATAAATCCCTCTAGTACCACGGGGATGATGGAGAGACTAGACCTTGTGACCTCTTTCTTGCAACAGGATGCTTTAGCCAATCAAGCTAGGCCCACCACCCCATAATATTTTTATTTCTAAGTTTTATATAAGAGTTTAATTAACCTTTCAATTGAATATAATTTTTTGTAATTAAAATTTAGATAGATATACAGTTATCAAATAAAAAGAGTAAAATAATTTTCAATTCATGTAAAAAATTATTAATATGATGTAATATTTTTATTTGTAAGTTTTATATAAGAATTTAATCTCTTTGAATTAATTATAAAACATAAAATTGTTTATAAGAATTGATTAATGATTAAAGATGAATTTTGATCAATCAAAATAGAACTATATATTAATTTTAAATATAAATAAAATATATAAATAAAAATCAAATGATTTGCTTAATATATAATAATAAATGAACTACAAAACTATGATTAACCATCTAACCATTAAACTAAACCATATTAAAAATAGTAATAAAATACATTTAACTAACAGTTTCATGTAGAAACATGCAATGATGAGTCGGTAGGCAGAGATATACAAGAGAGGGAGGGGAGATGCGGGCAATGAAGCTGGCAGGCTTCAAAATTTATTGTGCCAGATGTAGTGAAGAGGAACAATGTAGGATGGAAGAACACATAGAACAATAGTCATTAATACCTAATGTAACAAAACATGCAATGAATAGCATAAATTATTTTATCATAAGAAAATAAAATCCATAAATCAATCAAGATTGGTTTCAACAGCCACTCAGATGTAGAAAGCCACAATACATGCCGAACTATACAATAATAATTGACAAAAACTCCATAATACGGATAATTTAATTCTTACATATATATATATATATATATATATATATATATATATATATATATATATTGATATTGAAATGTACATAATATAGCGTAAGGAAGAAAACAATAATTAAGAATACTTAATGTAAGTAAACATAGAATGAACAACATGTATTATTTTATTACGTTGCAACCATAAGTAGAAAATGAAACCCATAAAATAGAGCCTTTTCAACAACACCTTCTATAGAATAAAATAATATAGCTTAAGCAACAAAACTATAATCAACAATGCCCAAATGGAGGTAACACAAAGCGTATACAACATAGAGAAATTGAAAAAATGTAGTGTGGAGAAGAGAACCCTATGCAAAATAAATGAATGTAGGCTAAGATAGAGAATAATAATCAATAAATTTTCTGATATTTTGTGAACAGTATCACTTTGAAAATTGAAAGGAGATAGGCTTTTGAATCAAAACCCATTGAAAGCAATGTCCAATGCACCCTAAGAGAAAGTGAATTAACATTAACTATTTTATTCCATGATAACCATAAACTGAAATATATGAATTCTATTTGAATCTTACATCAGAAATATACAAATGTCTACATAAAATATATAAAATAAAACATAGTAAAATGAGTCATGGTTTCAAGCCTTCCATATTGGGGCATAGAGCCTCATGGACTGGGTATGTGCAGGATCATGAGGGGCCAAAAAGTGGCAATATTATGGGTATTTGTAGGGTATGTGGCTGGCGACATTATTTTTATCCAAAATTGACGAAACGAAAAGGGTTTTTAGAGGAGATTCTCAGCTTTCCACCAATATAAATTATGCTTTAATTTGAATTTAATAAATAATTATTATTTATTTTCTATTAGAATTATGACTAAAAGTCCGATCAATAGGCTGATTGAAAACATCTATAAATTTCAACGGTATCACATTTTAATCCAAAACATGTGTCACATCTATGCTTCACATACTATAGGATTAAAAAAAGAAAAATTAAATATAATGAAGTTTTGACCAAGTTAAGGTGGTTAGACATACGAGTTTTTATATTTTTAAAAGTTGTAATAAAAAAATCATAATTAATTATTTACTTGGAAAAAAATTACAAAAAAATATGCATCACATCTAGACATGAGTCCTCTACTAATATATAAAATCTTATAAAAAAATATTATAATTTTATTATGGTTAGGGTGGTCAGACAGACACCTACTTCTTATTTTTTCCCTAAAATTTAAGTACTACTGCATTGAAATTTCACATTTCCACCAAATAGATTTAATTTATTTTTAAATACACCTAGTAGTTTAGAACTACATTCAATTTTCTACAGATTCTATTCTTACATATTTTTGAATAGTATAGATAACTTATTCAAATTTTTATGTCAAGTTGCCTAACACTGATTTTTCTAAATTTTTTGCCACTTAAGGGCCTATTTTTTCCATGATGATCCTGCACATACCCGACTGTCACCAAACTATTGAGTAGGAATATATGGTCTTGACGACTCTGATTAGGGCTGGTATGAATTTTCATTATCATAATAAACATTGAGAATAGTGGTATCTAGTTGCCATATGACCATTGCAACTAATTTTTCAATTAGTTCATCAAAATCACCATTATAGCTGGAGTATGGTCTAGGAAAATAACAAAAAAATGTTAAGCTTAGTGTGGTGAACATATAAATTTGATAGAGAATATGTAAATCAGTGAATTTAAAGACCTCTATAATGTATACTACAATATATACAATACACATGTAATGCAAGGTATGAAATAAGTAAAATTTAAGCATACTTGTGCATGTGGTGCATTCCAACAGGTAGGGAAGAAAACAAGGGGTGGTGTGCACCCTAGCGCTTTGATCAATGATAGTAGAAATGTTTTGGCTACTAATGAGTATCAATAAAATCATTGGAGTCCACATTATGGTTTGAGTATGATCTGGAAGAATAAGAGCAAAGTGCATATATTAGTGTAGTGGTCATCTCTAATTGATATACAACATGTAAACCAAGTGATGTGAAAGTTGATTATTTTATAACATACAATTTTCTATGAAGTTGTAATACAAAGAAAAAAGTAAACAAAACTTAGACATACCTGGTGTATGTTGCAGATTACATAGGCAACATAAGAAAGAAACATCCGATGTCCACCCTACCATATTGGTTCATGGAGCATCATGTGCTCTCACCAAACCCCCTAGAAAGGAAAAATAAATTACCCACCATTGGCATCAATGGTGAAATAAATACTTAGGGCATTGCTTACGTAATCCAAGCTCTAAATTGAAATAGCATAGTGTGCAGAAGAGAATCCTATGCAAAATAAATAAATGTAGGCTAAGATAGAAAACAATAATTAGTAAATTTTCTAATCTTTTGTGAATAGTATGGCTTTGAAAATTGAAAGAGCACAACCTTTTGAAAAGGACCCCATCGAAAGCAATGTCCAATGGACCCTAAGAGAAAGAGGATAAACATTAACTATTTTATTCCATGACACATAGCCTCAAACATATGAATTATATTTGAATGTTATGTTAGAAATATATAGATGTGTACATAAAATATATAAAAAAAACACAAAAAATGAGTGTAGTGTGGTGAACATCTGTATTAGAGAAAAAATATGCAAATCAACAGATTTTAAGAGCTCTATAATGTATACTAAAAATATACAATACACATGTAATGCAACGTATGAGATAAGTAAAATTTAAGCATACTTGTGCATGTACCAGTACATTGCAGCAAGTAGAGAAGAAAATGAGGGGTGGTTTGCAACCTACCACTTTGATCAATGATAGAAAGAATGTTTTGGATACTAATGATTATAATTAAAATCATTGGAATACACATTATGGCTTGATTATGATCTCAAACAATAAGAACAAAGTGAAAATATTATTGTAGTGGTCATCTCTAATTGATGCACATGTAAAGAAAGAGATGTGAAAGTTGATTATTTAATAACATATAATTTGCTATGAAGTTGAAATGTGAGGAATGAAGTAAAGAAAACTTAGACATACATTGTGTGTGTCGTAGAATGCACTGCCAACATCAGAAAGCAACACCTGATGTCTGCCCTACCATATTGGGTCATGGAGAATCATACGCTCTCACCAAACCCCCAAGCAAGGTAAAATAAATTTCCCACCATTGGGATCAATGGTGAAAGCAATGTGTATGCCATTGCTTAGTTAATGCAAGTTCTAAATGCATCAAAAGGTGTACATATGATGATTGTTTGGGCTGAGTATGGTTGCAAACATGAAAGAATAATTCAAAATTTAGTACACTAAACACATACCATTGGTAGATGAGAAATGAATGAGAAAATTTAAAGACTTATAGAATTCATAACAAATTGTATGTGATGAAGGTGGATTAGAAGAGTGGAAGAAAATAAAATGTAGGCATACCTTGTGCAAGGAACGAAATGGAAGATTGATAGAGTAAGGGAGGCCTTCTTTGCACAATTCCAAATTATGGCATCAAGCATCATGAATTCTAACCAAACCTCTAGCAGAGTATTTTTTCTCAACAAACTTAAGCTATATGTCAGTACATAGATTTGTAATCCAAATTTTTTTCAATGAAATATCATTTGAGACAAGGGAATTTAGAAGTTTAGTATAGAAAACATGTATCATCAGTACAAACTATTTAGATAAGGAAGTATAAACAACTATATAATTTGTAAAGAAAAATATCTAATATATGTGGAATAAAATACATGTTATGAACAGGATCGAGGTATACCTTTTGCAAAGAGCAGTAAACAATATATGGACAATTGAATACAATTGTCTTTTGGAACCTATCAATTTGATTAACCTATAGTCACTATTCTCTTTTTGAAGAAATATATAGAGTTGCAGCATTTGTCACAAAGAACTTTGAATGCAATTACAAAAGAATAGATGGAAAGAATGAGACACAGCCTTACCTTGTATACAAATAGCATACAGTTTGAGCTCGAACATCGTGGGACACTTGTGAGTATAAAGGTATTAACAATTATAAATATTTGCAGTAATAGCTGGAAATGTTGCAAATCTAAATTTGTTAGAATGTGAAATTGTTAGAAAGAAATAATTCAAGTGCGATGGCTATGGAGGCGGGACTATTTTAGTAAAGCACAAAAAGATAGTGAGACCAAATTGAAATTTAGATAATGGATGTTTGTTGCTGGAAAGAAAGGGAAATAGAAAGCAATAGTTGAATAGCAACTTCTCATACTGATTTCTATATAACTAAAACTTTCAAAATGTTGGGTAAACAGAATAGAAGTGGGAATGAAGGCTACTGTGAAAGAATTGAGACAAAGAGGAAAGGTAGGAGTGGTGTAGGTACTATGGAAAACAAAAATATTTCATGATGGTGGCAGTTCAGACAATTGTTGGAGAATTTCCTCTTCTTTCATTCAAAGTGCATTGTATTTGTTGGAATACAACCTAGAATACCTTTCAAAGGAGAAAGGTGGATGTATGTGTATTCCTTCTAGTGATTTTACACGAGATAGAGCTATGAATTTTAGTCCTTTCTTTTCTTTAGCTCCAATATCTATTGTATCTTTCTCTAATGTTAAGCCTTGAGATTTATGGATTGTGATAGCCTAGGCCATTGTGAATGGGAGTTGTCTTTGACTGCCTCATGTGATTGGGCTAATGGGGACGAATATTGGATTCTCCTGATCCTGTACTGGCCCAATGTAGCTCTGGAAGTCAACAACAACATATTCAGGTAGTTGAGGCAGTTTAGAACCCCCAACATATACAATAGCCTTCACTAAACCCAATGATCCATTCACCTAGCCAGCTACCACCTAAAGATTTGTTGTCAACATTACCTGTTGACCAATTGCAAGCAAGAGTTCAAGTTGAAGTTGTTCATCATTTCCATAATCAAGTGCATTTTTTTGGGAACATTCAACAACACTAATTTCAATTGGAACATTTAATTGTTGTAGCATTTTTCTATTGTGCAAAGCAACCAAGCTATTAATTGGGAATAAATGGATAGCCTGATCAAAGTCCTAGTTTTTCTTAGATGTAAGCATGGATTTTGTTCAATTCATAAGAAGTTTCCAATCAGCCAGGGATGTCAGGTAGTTTCTAATATTAATAAGCAACATATAAAACTGTTGTTGTGATTTAGATTGCCCATGCTGGCGAAAGATAGTGTCAAGTGTACCAAAAATATTAAAAGTGTGCCAAAGTTCCAATGCTATGGACCAAAAACTATAGATAGGCATGTCCATAATAGGGGGTAGTTGTTCCAAGTCACCCATGAGTATAATAGAAACACCACCAAATGGTTGCAAATTTTTTACAGGGAATGCTTGCCTCAATCAACTATCTAGTTTTAGTAGCAACTTGGGACCCAAGGAACTCATTTCATCAATTAGTATGTACATAATATATTTGAAGTTTTCTTGAAGTATGGCCAATGGCTTCCATTTCAATGGATTCATATCTTTTATTGGTATGTGAAGAGCATTATGCACTATGGAGGCATAGACATTGTAAGCAGCAACACCCGTTGGTGCTAAAACAAGCAAAGGGTTCAATTTTTGGCTCAACGATCAGTTTAGAGCTCTTCACATGCTGTCAATCAAGAATGATTTACCTGTGCTAGTGGTCCCTTGAATGATCATATGAAGGAAAGGCGATGATGGCAGGCCAAGATGGTGTTGTTCAATGATTCTCAAAGCAAGCTCCTATCTAGGAGATAGTCGATGAGAAAGGCTTGGCATTGCATAGGAGCAGAGGGTTTCTTCAGTTGTATGCAATTTACTTTTAGAAATAAATTATTCAGAAATGCTATGAATATTGTTTGAAACATGGTGGCTGGGTATGTACAGGATCATGATGGGCCAAAAAGTGGCGATATGATGAGTATGTGTAGGGTATGTGGCCGACGATTCTTCTTTTACCCAAAATTGATGAAACGAAAAGGGTTTTTAAAGGATATTCTCAAATTTCCACTAATATAAATTATGCTTTACTTTGAATTTAATAAATAATTATTATTCATTTTCTATTTGAATTATGACAAAATTCTTGATTGACAGGATGATTGAAAAACATCTATCGCTTTCAAACGGTATCACATTTTTTGAATCTAAGACATGGGTCACATTCTATGCTTCGCATACTATAGGATTAAAATAATAATAATTGAATTTCATGAAGTTTTGAGCAAATTAAGGTGGTTAGACATACGAGTTTTTTATATTTTTTTAAAGTTGTAATAAAAAATTCATAATTAATTATTTACTTGGAAAAAAATTACAAAAAAATATGCATCACATCCAGACATGAGTTGTCTACTTATGTCTAAAATATTATGAATTTTTTTTTATCATTTAGTATGGTTAGGGTGGTTAGACATACACTTACTTCTTATTTTTCCCTTAAATTTAAGTACTACTGCATTGAAATTTTAAATTTTCATCAAATAGATTTTTTTTTTTTAAATAAACCTAGTAGTTTAGAAACTACATTCAATTTTCTACAGATTCTATTGTTACATATTGTTGAAATAATATAGATAACTTATTAAAAATTTTATGTCAACTTGCCTAACTCTTTTTTTTTTGAATTTTTTGCCACTTAAGGGTTCATGTTTTTTCCATGATGATCTTGTACATACCTGACTGTCTCGCCTATGGTGTAGGTCAAAGTCCCATCGAGCCGAGAGCTGTAGTTGGTCAAAAAACCAATGTTTGTGGCACCAAATCAAGAGAGAAAATCTCATTCATATTGATCTGTATGTGGCCGAGACTATCCATGATCAATTTCACTATCACTACCCTTGTCATCAGAAAGGGGGTTTGTAAGTCCATTCACATGCCAAGCAACATAGCCAGCAACATGAAGTAGCCTCCAATTTTGTGCTAAGCTTTCTCTTGTAATCCCTATATCAACCTCCACATTTTGAAAAGGTTTGTATAGATATAATTATGACCAACTAAAAGTTTCATGTGCATCACTTTGTTCGAGAGGGATGGTCTTGAAAAGTGGGTAAACAATGATGATTGCAGGTTGTGGGTGAGCATGCCAAGCTAGACCTTTATGATTTTTGTAATATCTATATAGTTGTGAAAAATGAATAATTGATATTTCCTCCATTTTAGGTGGTCTTTGCATGTAGGAATGAATATAAGCACTGGAAAGATCATCACCATTTTCAACTATTTTCAACCGATGGAACATCTTCCTGCTAACATTCAAAGACAAGAAATGCTGACTTGAGATGACAAGGGACAACTTTTGCAGCATATGGCATGTTTCTTGAGCACCAATGTCATGATCAACAACCAAATTCATCATGAATTTTTGGTACACAAGCAACGCTTTATCCCCTGAAGAATTTGTATTTGCAAGCCTTTGTAAGATATCAATGTAGCTCTCAGATTTTTTCTCAGACTTTGATGCATATTTTGAAATGTAGTTTAGGAAAATTTGTCTAGACAATATTGGCTGGCAATCAACATTTTCTCACTAGATTGCAAACATCTCAGGGTTGTGGATATTAACATGCTCATCTAGTTTGTATGATTTGTTTAGCTTAATATCAATTTTCAATGTTGAAGATGGTTGTGTATTCCATGGAGCTTTGTAGCGACATTGTAATTGTTGGCCTTTTTTCCTTAGGAAAGTGTATTGAGTGCACTTGGTATGCCTTTGAATCTTGTTTAAAAACTGTTCATAGTCCAACATTGGATCCATAGAAGAAATTTGTGTAGTATTAAGCAGGCATGGGTCATCGTAGGCTAAGTGGTGGATCCTTAATATTAGTTGCTCTCAGGAACGAGGTTTCCATGTTGAAACATAGTGATCAAAGAATTTTTTTTCCTATTGAAGCTCATGTGGGTTGGACCAATCAAGCATGTCCATATTTGGGGCATCTAGAAGCCATAAGAAACCATGTACATGCATTGACCTATGATGTTGCCACTCATAGCTATACCAATAGTCCTTTGTGTGGAAAAGCCTCTCAATAACCTCTTCGCAGAAAATAGTGAATCGCAGGTGCATGTACAAGGTTGTTATGTACGGATTTTACACAATGTTCTCCTTGGAGTGTCTCTGGGAGTATGGAACATGAAATTGGGTATGAGGTTCAATCACCCTATGCAGATTAGGCCATTTTGTATCTGCAAAGCTCAAAGTGAAGAAAAGTGTCGGTGTACCAAGTTGGTGGATCATTGTTGCAAGCTCTTGTCAGCTCTTGGCCCAATATGAGCAGGTTTCTCACAAATATGCACTAAAGAGAACAATCTAGTTTGCTATTTGGATGTCTGGTATGTCCCAAAGCAACTATTGCAAAGCAAGAACTAACTTTGGTATTCTTTCCTCCAAGTTTTTTTTCACAAAAAATCTAACATGCCCCCCAAATCTATTATCATAGTATCTCATCAAGTGCAAGGAATATTCATGTAAGTGGGCTTGTATTGTTCTCAATTGTAGTGGCATTTCCATGCCAGTCGGGAACAGTGTTGGAAAATCCATACCTAACAACCGTTCTATATTATATTCATTAAGAGGGCTAGAATCTATTTCAGGCCAAGGCAATCTATTTTGAGTAGTGTCTTTAATTTGTAAGGCATCTCTAATTTCCTGCAATTCTTGAGGAGGGTTGGGCATCAACGAAATAAATGATGACAAGTCTTGAAGGTCAACTTCCTCAGCAACAACACTTCTACAGTTTCCATTGGTTCATTTGGGTTATTCCTCAGCTCTTCCATTATGTACAAGAGATCAAAGATGTCAGTACTTGTAGGAGGAAAAAAATTTAAAGCATCATAATCTATTGCAACATCACTATAGTATGAGTCATTCTCAATTTTATAAATTAATGCAGCCATTGCATTATGTTTGTCAACATAGCCATCATAGTTTGTCCCTTGTATACCAATTCTTCACACAATGAAAACTTCAAGATCATGTAGCTGGCATGGCAAAAAATTTGCAATGCCAGTGATGTCTTGTTGGAAGCTTATAGTATGGCCACTATATTTGTATTGGCCTCCCCTAGCATGGGTGACTTGTAAAACGAGAGCAACTCTAGCTATAAGCATTTCTTAAACTTGAGTAATCTTTGCAAGCACGACTTGTTGTGGCCCTGGATCCATTTTTTTTGCTAGTCTATATCAATGGACACCCTTTTTAGAAGCACAACACAAAAAGACAATGCCAGTGCTAGATGTTTAGACTCTCATGCGAGCATAGCTCCCATTGCAAGTAGAAAATGTTTTCAAGTCTGAGAAAGCATCAATGCATCGACAGAAGGATTGAATTGCTATGTGGAAAGGTTCACCAAATATGTTGCCTAAGGGTGGGGTTGTTGAAGGTGTGGCTAGCAATGCATTCCCAACATGGGGCTATGGTAGGGTACAGGGAAGTAGTGTGGGAGTAGTTTCATAACGATGGGTGCGGTTCAATGGTGAAGGGGTGGATGTTGAGGGGGAGCAATAGTGATCAAATGTTAATGGCAAGCTTGCTTGCAATGGTGGTGTGCCTAGCTGGGCATGGATCAGCAAGCCAACTAGCACTATGATGCTTATCTTTTGCAAGTACTTGGCTCACCGATCTGTACAAATCTAGTCTTTGTGGTGTGCATAATAAAGCTAGTTTCTTTTGTGGTTTTCTACCTTTCTACAATCTACACTTGATGTGGCATTTAAACATGAAGAAGGCTACGATTCCTACAACAATAATATTAACAACACAATAAAATTCTTGCAAAACACTAAGTTAAAGCATAATGGCATAACGATAACAATCAATCTAATTGAATATGCAACAAAGTAGCCAAAGGCACAATAGGACCAAAGTGTATAAATAATTGTATGTATTCATATACATTGTATTTAAAAGTGCTTCCAAACTCCAAATAAAAAACAAGAATGCAAGAACTCATTCTAATTGAGCTAGTGGCTAACTCAAAAGGAAATACATCGATTGCATTACTAAATTTGCGTATGGATAGGAATTATTGGAAACACCATGCATTGAAAAGAATTATTTTTAGGAGAGCATTATTAGTGTTAAACCATGTCATATATACTAGTAATTTGTGAATTATAATATGATACATAGTTTAATACTTAAATACTCTTATGAAAAAGAAGTCTCCTCAATGGTATTAGGTGAAGTATCTCTAGAATTTTTTGCCATTTGGTCAAACATGAAATGAATGTTTCTTATTATTGCAAATATACCACCTTCCATTCTAAAAATTACATTTAAATCCTATACAAGGAATAATAACCAAGGCATGAGTATTAACATTATGCATTACATGAACATATGCAATTTTTTTGCTTGTAGATGCAAACCCATGGTGCAAGGGAGGCATAATATGGAAAATAAAAAAATTGCATGAAAACAAAAACTTTTTGCTATATTCACTTATTGACAGTAACCAAGATAAACATATATGGAAATGTGTCTACAAATGTATATATGCATATGCAATCTGTGTTCAATGCAGAGTGTCATGAATGGAAAGTACGATGCACTATTTAAGGAAGATTGTAGTGATGTTGCAACCTATTGTTCTACACTATCCTTTCCTTCATGACACTCTCCAT
The DNA here is from genome assembly GCA_007258455.2 of Sequoia sempervirens. Taxonomy (NCBI): domain Eukaryota; kingdom Viridiplantae; phylum Streptophyta; class Pinopsida; order Cupressales; family Cupressaceae; genus Sequoia; species Sequoia sempervirens. Next base: position 192,936,206 of record VDFB02000017.1, read on the forward strand.
CCAAAATAAGTTTATATTTTTCATTGGGCATGCATATATACATATAAATATACATATAAATATAGTAGAATGCAGGCAACAATTTCCAACAATTTACAGGTTTTGCTACCTGGAAATATAAGATCATGTCTACACCAATTAAGAAAGTGACAATGGAATTAATAGAAAATGAAGCAATGAAAAATGAAATAGACCAAAGAAATACTCCCTTTCCACTATATAGTTATTACTAAGATATCACAATCAACAATATACATTGGATGTATATCTAGCAATTTGCTAGCTATAAAATATAAAACATTGCAGAGTAAAAAAAATTGGAAATTACAAACCTATACATTCAAAAATACTTTCTACAATAGTGACCCATCGACAACAACCCAAGAATGTGTACATGTAAATGGATTTACAAATGTATGTATACATATGAAATGTTTTCAATGGAGAGTGAAATGAATGGAAAGTGTAATGTACACTTTAAAGAAGAGTGCAACGCCACTACTTCTATGGTTGTGCATCAAACCCTCATTCGTTCCAATGACCATCCATAAAAGCTTCATGTTTTTCATTGGACATGCATATATACATACACATATACATATAGAAATATTACAATGAACACAAAACATGCTTGCAAACACCAAACCAAAAGAAAAGAAGATGTACTATCCATCCTACCATCTTGGGAACATAATCTTATTAATGAACATTTATATATACAAATAGATATACATACAAAATGGGAAACAACAAAACAAGGCTTGCTCTCCACCCTACCATATTGGGTCATGAAGCCCCATGGGCTCTCACCAAACCCCTGAGCAACAATATAGATTTTCGATCACTTTCATCAATGGTGGAAGCAATCATTTTCATCACACATACCAGATGTCCTATGATTGCAATAATTCTGCTTAAGAGCCTTTAAGAAATAATAAACAACAAAATAAGGCCTACTCTCCACCCTACCATATTGGGTCATAAAGCCCCATGAGCTCTCACCAAACCCCAAAGCAAGAACATAGATATAGAAAGACAATGTTACATCTGTTGGAAAGGGTGGATGGAATTCAACCTTCAAAGAAGCTTGCAATCTTGGCTCATAGCTATTGAAGGGGCTAAAGGAAGAGAAGAACACCAAACAATGCCTTATTGAAATTTGCAAATGCTTCCACTATCTCTACTCAAGTTTTTGAACAGTAGATATTGTCACAACCATTACCACTACATGGGCAACATACGACAACAAATGTTGATGTGAAGATGATGAGCTTCTACTAAGGTGCAAGTCCAACCATCTACTGTGAAGCTTTCTTGAAGTTGGCATCAACATATTTTCCAATTTTTACATGGGGCAATGACTGCAAGAGGAATAGAAAAGTTTTGGCAATGGCACTAATAATCAGAGACATGCACATTATATGTGCCATATGTACAGATATCTATCTATACAAAGGAAGCATAGGAATGTGCATACAAGGAGTACTCTTTTGAATATTATCTCACTTATGGTTCGAAGCTTGGTGTAGACTATATTTCTTGATCTCTATTAACATAGTGTTGACACTACAACAAATCCCTATGATTTGCTCCATTTTTTGCTCCATTTTTTTTCTTCCACCCACTGTTTGAATGTATTTTTTTCTAATTTTTTGAAAACGTCAGTGCTATTTATCAGTATGGCACCACTTTTGGTGTTTATTTTTGTTGATTAGGACAATTCAATGCTAATTTTGGTGCTTCTTTGTGCTGACATTAGCACTACCTTTAGCATTGATATTGGCTTCAAGTGTGGCACCACTGTTAGGGCCGCATTTGGCTTCAAGTTTAGCTTCAAGTTTAGCACCACTTTTTGGCTCTAACTTTAGCTTCGAGTTTAGCTTTGAGATTAGCGATGGCTTGGACACCCCTTTGTCGAAAATACTTATTTATATGCCTCATCAATGATGTAAAATAGTGAAATTTCAACAAGATATGAGCATATCAAGGAGAGAATCACTTACGTCACATCAACAAGGTATATCTAAAAGTTCTTGACGAAACACAACTCTTGGATATAACAAAGTAATGTCGATGACACATTGAGATATTAGTAACACAAATAAGATTGTATCATCGACACTCCTCAAGTAATGATCAAAAGCATATAGCGCTATACCACTGGCAAGGTGAGCAACATATGCGGTAGAGCAGTATACATTTCAACCCCGCAACAAGAAGCCTTGAGCAAGGTGGTAGTGTGGTAAACAATAGAAGGGAAGGGAAAAACGCTTCCATACCACACCAATAATCATGAGTCTCCTTGACATGGTAGAGTTACACTGATATATAAAGAAATACCACTGAAGGAAAATATCAATGAGACAGTGGCATATCGGCAAGAGATATTAACTTATCTCGACACTGGAAACCAATATTAGAGGAACTTAAGATCTAATGCTGATGAGATATTAAGATAATGGTAAGAAAAATAAGATTGTCTCATTAACACTCTTCATGTAACGATCAAAATCATACACCACTATACTACTAAGAAGGTGAGCAACATATGTGGTAGAGCGGTATACACCACAACCCCACAACAAGAAGCCTTGAGCAAGGTGGTAGTGTTGTAAATAGTAGAGGGGAAGGACAGAACACCACCATACTATAGTGGGTATAATAAGAGATGGTGGTAGTAGGGTAATCATGGCATCATTACAATTTACAACACTAAATGCAACAAATAACGTCAGTCAAAATTTATTTGAATAAATCATCTTAGTATAGCCTGCCAAAATACTCTAAAAATCTAATAAACATACTCTAATTTTTTTGTCAAAATCTTATTTTCAAGGATAGCCCACCAAAATGGAGTTTTAATTTTAATAAACATACAATAAAACCTTTGTTGAAACCTTATTTTCAGGCATAGCCTGACAAAATGGAGAAGTATTTCAGTAAAGAATGTCAGAGAATGGTAAGGAGATGTGCATGATAGGAGGCATAGGATTCATTGTTGTTTATCTCATTCCTACTTTGATCAACAAGGGTTACAATGTTCATGCTAGTATTTGTAATCTGGGTATTTAATTGACATATGTTTGCATAATCTCAAATTCCTTCAGATGCTTTTGAAGTATCAATGTATCCTATATAGGGTTTAGGATGAATTCTTTTAATTTAAAAAAATAAATTAGATGTTTTTGAAGTATCAATGTGTCCTATATAGGGTTTAGAATAATTTATTTTAATTTTAAAAAATAAATAAATGATGTATTTTCCTATGTTTAGATAATGTAGAGATCTCTTAAATCTACCCTAGCACAATGTCCTCTTTTGCACTGTGTTCATTACTCTAGCTGCTAGGGTTTTTCATTTGACATATTTAATATCTTCATGATAGTGTCTTTTAAATAGATCTCAGTCTTTGCTTTAATCTTTATCATGTAACCCTTGAGTTCCATAATCCACCTTCAATCTCTTCTAAGAATGTTGTCTTAAGCTAGACTGCATAGTATGTATATAAAGCAACTCCTTCATACCTACCATTGTTCCAAACCATCACTCACCTCCTTGTTTAAAATGTTTCCTCCATAAGCATAATAGCATGTTTTAAAATCATGGTTGATAGTGATTGACCATTAAGGTCACTACTTTCATCAAGATACAATGAGATTTTTGTTTTCAAAATTAAGGAATTATGCAAGATAACATTGTGATTTTTTTGTTGTGTACAATTTTATTTTCTTGCACATTTACTGCTTTGCTAACTACCTTTAAGACTAGATATTGTACCATTAGCTACAATCTCAAACAACTCACTCATTTTCACTTGAAGATTACTTTCATGAGCATCCTTTTATAAAATCAAACTATGCACTATAGACTGTCTACTTACTTACTAATATAGGGGACTCATTCTTTCATGCTATTTTGAGTTTTTATTTAGAAGGGGTTATAATATGTGGCATTTTTATGTGTAGGAAGAATATATTGTGATGCAACATTCAGGTATGGACAGTTTAGGAAAAATTGGATTGCTATTGGTGTCATAACCAAGTTGGATTATACCTTGAGCCAGTGTGAAACACTTCTGGGTGTTTTCACTTGGAAGCATAACCTAAGTATAGGAATTTAAAAATATCCAATAGAGGAAGTTCCTACATTCTAAAGATAAAATCACAAATTTCTACTTATCTAGTTTTTGATCCAACCTGACATCTTTAATATTTGATAGAGAAAGTTTGTACATTCTAAGATAAAATCATAAATTTTCTTGTCTTTGTACAATTTCTCATTTGAATTGTTTCTTTAACAGTTTTAGGGTCACATCCATGTACATAGCTTCTTCTTTAGCTAGTTGAATGCTCAGGCTCTACATTTCTCCAATCTCCATTGAAAATAATCAACATGCATTAATTTATGATTGTACCTTGAGCCAGTGTGAAACACTTCTGAGTGTTTTTGCTCTGAAATAGAACTTGTGTGTAGGAATTTCCAAATATCTGTTAGAGGAAATTTCTATATTCTAAAGATATATTATATGAAACATTCCTTATTTTCTATGAAATAGTGCATATATTCTTGTACTTGTAAATATTATTTTCCTGTTATGTCTATTAAAGAAAATAGAGTTTGAATAAAAAATGCTTCACCCTTTTTTGTAAGTGAGTATGTGAATTATTGTTTAAGGAAAAATCTTATAGTGTTTACATTTTCAGTTTACTAGTTTCAAATCTTCATTTTTTTTATATATAAAATTGTATGTTCTCTTTACCTCTAATGACATAAAATAGTAATGTCATCAGAATTAGGGTTTTCAATTTCAATACCATCATTTTCCACACTTTTGATATCCTCTTAAGTACAATCATCAAAATTTTATTTTTATTTCTTGTCCCAGTTAATCTTGATTCCTTTCAACACAACACAATAGGTTGCATGTTAAATTTCAAACATTTTCTTTGCATTTTTTTGTATATAGTATTTTCACAATGCATCATTATTTAACAACAATTTCACTTTTGAGATAGATAGTAAAAATAAAAGAAAGAACATGTTTTCTTTGTCAAGGGAAATGTATGGTGAATACCCTATGTCTTTTAGATAAGTGTCCAATCGAAATAAGACATAACTGATTGAATCTAATTTTCTACTATACAATTGTTCTTTTATGTGGAGGCTGCAACAACTTATCATGGATTAGTTTTTCCTAAGAAACAAGGTGTTTCTAAACTATGGATAGAGGGGGACTCTCCTAATGTGATTAATTTTCTCATGATGAAATGTCATCCTTCATGTTCAATTTCCAATTTTATCAACGACTTGATATCTATTATTAACTCTTTTGAGGAGATCAAAATCACACATGTTTTTCGTGAAGCGAACATGATGGTTGATGGGGTTACCAATGTGGGAGTGGCTGAGAGATCTGAGTGGGATTCTTTTGAATCACTACCTCTTAATTTGAAGTGTATTTCTAATGATGACTAGCTGGCTTGTTTGTAGGCAAGATGTTCTCCGGGAAAGGTTTTCCATTATGAGTTTAAGTTGGGTTTTGCACACCGACCCTTTGCTCTTTCCTTTGTTTCCGTAGAAGGATGGACTCACAGTTTTGGCAGGGTTACTTGGAATGATAATCCCACACGTACTTGTGGGTGTTTGTTGTATTTTTTTAGTAGAGCCTAGTTCATTTTACTTTTTCATTTCTTCCAGGTGTTCTTTGGTTTTTTCATTTGTTGCTTGTCACTATGGTTGGTGACCGTTGTAGAATTGAGTTGAGTTCTTGTGAAGAGTTTTAGAAAAAGGTTACTATGTGGGAGCACTTGGAATTAAGGGGGGGGGATTACTCAATTTATGCAGAGAATTCAAGGCCTAGACCTTGATGTAACATATTTCTTTGTGAAAGGATGGAATGGGAGGTCTCTACATTACCAAGGCATTGAGTTTCGAATTGAAGAGGATTTTATTGCAGAGGTAACTGGTCTTTTAGTTGTTGGGAGAAATTTTTATGAATTTCTTTAAACATGACAAGAGGAAGAAGCTTAAGGAAATTGGAAGTGGAGGTTATACTAAGAAGTCCTTGAAGCTACTTTGGAGGGACCTCGTGTTGGCCATTATGCACTACTTCACCCTTGAAGGTAGATTATTTGTGGTTTACAGTCACCATTTTATGCTCTTAAATCATTTTAGGCATAATGTTTTGGTCTCATTTCCTTTTTACCTATTACATTGTATGGAGAAGAGTATTGAAGACCATAGAAAGAACCCTAACAATGTGGTTCTTCATAAAGGGATTATGTGTTTATTTTTTCTCATATCAAGCTAAGTTTGATCTCGGTCTCCCCTAAAACTCCTAGTAAGAAGGAAGTTAAAAATGTTGGGTATGAAATAGGGGACTCTACCGGTGAATGGGTCAGTAGTTTGGAGGAGGGAGATTCAAAATATGAGGATATGTTTGTTGATGAAGGAGGCTCTAGGGAAAGGGATGAGGAATTGGAAGAATGGGGTAAGGGCGATGAGGCTGTTGTAGAGTTATTGGAGACTATGGCTAATCCTATTAGAAAATCTTCAAAGGGGAAAACCAAAGGAACGAAGAAAGTTAAAGCTTCTGCCAAAAGGAAAATTGAGATGGTTTCCCCTGGTTCAAATGTGAATCCCACATTGTCTTCTAGAAAAGAGCATTTGAACGGTTGTCATCTTGTGGGTGATGAGGGTTTGAAAGCTTGTCATCCTTTGGGTGATGAGGGTTTGAAGGGTTGTCATCCTATGGGTGATGTGGATCCTTCAAATTTTGATTATGTTTAGAATTCTTCATTGGGGAACCTTATTCCTGGTAAGGATGGTCTACTAGAGAGCTCCCTAGTGCAAGGACTCAAGGTGTCAATTAATTTGGGTGGTAAATTGAGTTTCCCTACTGATATGGGCAACTCTAAGATGGAGGTGAAGCCTAATGAGACTGGCTCCATGGATATGTAGGGGATTGATGTAGTTAATTATTCTTAGGATTTTTCTACTATAGAGAAGGAAGTGAAGAAGGAATGTCTAGAGGAATTAACTGATTTAGAGAATCTTCTAGATAAGGAGAGGATAAAGGTGGATGTTGTGGATGTTGAGGATTCCCTAGCTAAAGAAGAGGATTAATAGAATGGTGATTGTTCTAATGGCCCTGTTCACTTGGAGTAGAAGGGTCAGCCTCTGGTTAACTAGGATGAAATTGACATGAATACGTTTGTAGAATGGCCAAAGATGGGATGAGAAACCTACTTTCCCTGGTTAAGTGGTTATTTTCTAAGGTTAAGGAGCTCAATCTTCAGATGAAAAATTGGTAGGATGTTTGTGTTGCTATGCTAAGAGGTAACCAAAAGGAAAACTGAAATCAATGCATATTAAGCTTGATAAGCTACTAGTTGATGTTGATCGTTTGGGGGTTTCTCATGAGGAAAGAATTTCTTCTTTGTAAGTTATTGTTAATAAAGTGTTAGAGTAAAAAGTGGCAAGTCTGGAGGATAAAATGGGAAAGATGTCGGAGGACTTGAAAATAGTGATCAATATCAGCAATAACTCTTTGAACACCACTACTATGGATCTTTCTATTCTGAATGAGAAAGCATTGAATTGAAATGGAAAAATGCTTGACTTGGGTAATATGGAGGAAAGGATTCAAGAGATTATTGGCTCTAACCTAGTGGAGAAAGCAGAAGCTTCTACTCCTGTGTTGAAGAAGGACATGCAAGCGGGTCCGTGCCTTAGGACGACGAGCAAGATGAAAAAGAGGGTTGTTGTTGTTGTTGTTGAGAACCTGAAGGATGTTATCAGTATCCATGAGGAGGTCATCAAGGAGAACATGGCCTTGGCTAACGTTTTAGATAATTTGTTGTAGGTGGTGCTTCCTCTTTTGGTTCAACAAGTTTGCTGATGTTTTTTGCTTTTGGGTTTGCTAATGGGTTGCTAATATTCCATCTTATGTCAACTTCTTAGTTTTTTGGGCTGTTGGGCTTAGTGGTTTAATTTCTCTTACAACTTGGCATCATTGTAAAGGGTTTCAGTGCCCCTTTAAAACTTGTTTTTCCTTATCAAAAATTGATTCAATCTTATTTTCTACTGTACAATTGTTTTTTTATGTGCTTTTTACTTTTTGCATGTGGATTACCCTTAGAAGGAGACTACTTATCTTTTCTTAAATGAATCCTTTACATTTCCTGTCTATGAAAGGAATTTACTACTTGACAATAGGTTCATGAACTTCATACAAATTAAGATTGGTGTGAAAGGCCATCCCCACAACTATTGTTTGGTCTAGAATTATAATGGAAAATAAAAAAGCTTGCTAGGAGAATAAAATAGGTTTTCAATTGTCCAAGTACAACATAATATTACTAAAGAATTTCAAAATTTAGGCATTTGAGATTCATGGATGTCCTTGGAAGTCACCTACCTAATATAATAATAGTAAGTTAGTATGAACCTTTAGTCATAAATTAAAATGAAATGTAATGTCTCTATGTCTCTCACACATGAACGTTTCATATAACCACATACTTTGTAAATGTTGACAATCGACTTATGGAATTCCTTAAGTCAGTTGTGAGATAGGAATCTCCCCTAATTTCCAATGGCATGATATGCTATCAAACAAATTTATGAAAATTAATAACATTCGATTTTCATAGTCCATGATAGTTATGTAAAAATTTGCACACATTTTATCGAGAAATCTTACTCACATAACATTTCTGAAAAGGTCATTAGTAATTTTCTCACACAAAAAAATTATCAAAATAAATTTAGTGCTTAATAAATTTTGTCTCATCTATTTCCACCCACTTTCCTCTCAGTGATATAGTATTTTTACACCATCCATGTCCTCTCTCCATGGCCTCCTCTATGAATAAAAATGCTACCATAGAAGCTTTCACCGCACTGCCACCAAGAAGGAAGAAGAAACTTGCAGGACCACAGTAAAAACTGCTCTACCGTACCAAGCTGATGAAGGAGCCGCAGGATAGCGGTGGTCGCCACACTACCACACGCCAATGGTAGAAGACTTGTAGGAGTCACTGCAACTCATGTGCCACCACAAAATATTTCACCGCACTACCACCGAGAAGGATGGAGCATCTTGCAGGACTATGGTAAAAACTGCTCTACCGCACTGAGCTGATGGAGCCACGGAATATCGGTGGTCACAAAAACAAGGTAGGAGTTTGGGCTGGGAAACATTTTGATTTTCCATTACCCAATTCTATATCTTTTCAGCATTTGTAAATCAATTGTTCAATTCTATATCTTTTCCTTTCATGTAAAACAATGTAAATCACTTGTTTGAACACTAGAACTTAAACACATTTCATCTTGGAACTCCACAATATTTTAAACACTTGCAATTATTAAACATCTACAGAGGTTAATTTTGAATTTTCACCTTAAAATAAAATTTTGAACAAAAAACCTCCATCAAATTGAGTTGTAGTGAAAATTTGATAATAATTAGTTTACATTCATTTACTTGCATTTGTAAGCATTCATATACATCTACACACACTTCACATCCATTTCATATAACTATGTTTGGCATTTTTTTGTGAGTAAATGGTGAAAGAACATTGTATCCTTATCCACATTTTATGATTCATCCTATTTTGTGTTCATTGCAAAATAATATAATTGATTACACATGAATGATCAAAATAACAACTTGATAAAAAATAAAGAATTAACATTCATGCTAGTGATGTCGAGAAATATTTCCATTGTTTGGTCAGTGTAATCAAATTCAGGATGAGAACTTTGAGTCACAAGGCTAGGCTAGGAAAAATGTAGAATGATAGGTGCTTAATTAGGCACACTTGGTGTAGCCTTAGGCACCCCAAACTGATTACCTAAATGACCAAAATTTGGCTCTCAAGTTAGCGTTAAGGAAGAAATTAGACAACAAAAAAGGGGAAAAAAAGGAAAAATGATGCACAAAGGAAGAAATCAAAATCAAAAATTTAAAAATTTCTTGCGTGAAGGAAGAAATCAGATGAAATAAAAGGGAAAAATGCCACATGAAGAGAGCAGGGTGCACAAAGAGAGCACAAAGCCATGATGCACAGAGGAAGTCTAGTGAGGAGAGCACACAAGTATTTGAATTTTCTCATAAGATTATATCAAATTTATTAAATGATATTTAAATTTTTTTTTCTTCGATCAGTGATAATATTTTTATCTCAAAATATACAAAGCTCCAAATAAAAATTTCTTCCAGCACCATCACATCATGTCTGTTAAAACAAAATAAAAACCTACAAATCGAAAAGCCCTACCACAACTACCTAAAAACTATCCAGCTAACTACTACCCAAACACCATCTATTTATAGTATCGAAACAAAAAACAAGGCTTAACCCCTTAAACTTATACATCAATATCTAGCTTAAACACAGTAAACTAGTTTATGTGAAAGTTTCAGAAGCATTGCCCAGATGCAATGGGCACATTTTCGCAAGTAGCTTCACCTTCTTTCTTGAACGCAAACCCTTCTTCTCACATAACTCCTGTCTGGCCATGGATTTGATTCCTACTATTATCTCCTTAGTCTCCATTAATTTGATGCATAGTTTCAAAGCTTGCCACCATTGTTCCACACCCTCACTCCACATAGCTTTGGTTCTTCCTTCTAGCCACCTAATGAAAGGGTGATTTATCTCTACTACTTATTGGTCCACACCTTCCATGCCTTTTCTTACAAAGCCTTTTCCTAGTATAGCCCTTTCTAGGATAGTCTCCATGTTCACTAAGAAATCCCTATGCACCAATGCTTTCATCAGTTTCCTTAAAGCCTCCACCGAATCTCCTAAGTCTAGTATGCACGCCATGATCAGAGAATATATATCCATATTATTCTGATATATTTGCTTCAAATCTTCAAAGCCATTACCCAAAATGATTTGCACAAATTGCCTTCACATCCTTATACAGGGACAATCCACGTAGTCTCTTCATCATCACTTTTCCATCAAAAGGATCCATTTTCCTCCTTGCTTTCAGAGTGAAGTTGGCCTCCATTTCTTCTTTGGTACATTAGCCACCAGACTACTTCACACTGCCATCCTAACACTCTCCTTACTCCGCAATCCAAGAAGCATCGAAGGAAATCCAAGAAAAAACATCACTACATAGAAAATTTTCGTCTATCAAAACTAATGTCAAACGTACATCCAGCACCAGAAAAAAGAGCTAATTCTTCAATAATTTTGAAAAACATCCCTTAAATAATTTGTAAGTATATTTAAAATGTTAAATGATTATTTTTTTCATTTCCTTGGAAAAAGTAAATGATATTAATTAGTTTAAAATTAATAGTCTTCAATAAATTTATTTGGTTCATTAGTAATAGTCTTCAAAATTGGCCACCAATTCAAGTTCATTCTACTTTCATAATACTTTATATCCTTGAAAACCAAGCTCTCTAAATGGTATATCAAACTCTAGTTCAAAATATTTTAGATGAGGTTGCTCCTATAGCTATGTTACTCGCTTGGAAAATCCTTAAAACTCTGACTTCTTAACATTCAAAAGATAAATGGAATGTCCTCAACACCCAGTAGAGCTATCCAAAAAAGCTAACTAAAAGCTAACCTGGGTTTTTAGTTTAATAATTTAATTATAAAGTTTAAAATTTGAATGTTAATTTTTTTATGTGTTATTGGCTTATTGCAGAACACAACATTGTTTAATATTTATATCTATAAATTGTCTCTATCACATTAATAGTGTGTCAAAATGGAAAGGAACTTGTTGGAAGTAGTATGCTCTCAATTGCCAATACTTAGTGTATCTAGATCCATAGTTGGTAATGTCCAAACAAAAATTGTCCCAACAACCATAGGGAAATGGGCATGGGGGAAGGATTAGGTAATCAATTGACAGTATGACAGCCTCCTACATAGCCCATTGATTATTACCCATTAACTTTTCCCATTTCCCTATGGCTGTTGGGACAAGTTTTGTTTGGACATTAGTAACTATGCATCTAGATTCACTAAGTATTGGAAATTTAGAGGATACTACTTCCAACAAGTTCCTTTCTATTATGAATGTGATAGAGATAATTTATAGTTATAGATATAATTATTATTGGAAATTTGGAGCTTAACACTTCCACATTTCTTTGATCAGTTTGGAGCATAAGACTAAGATGATTCAAATTACATTGCAGCCAGGTAAAAATTTATTAAGTGCATAATAGTAGTATACTTGTGTATGCTTATTTCCTTCAGCTAAAATTTGTGTTTATACTTAACTAAACGATGTATACTTTTGTATGTGATCAAATTTTCTTCTATTTAATGATATTATTGTGTATTTAAGGTCTATTTAATAAAGGGTACATAAGACAAGTTTTAAATCCTTAAAAATCTTTAAATTTATAAGGTTTTTTCATTTTTCTGAGTCTGCACCAAGTCCCCAAGCTGAGTATGAGGCGAGTCTGAGTCACATTACTATGTTTGTTATACAAAAAAAAGGTGCTTACACATTGGTTGAATATATCCTCATCAAAATGACTAGAAAGAAATTTCAAATTTGTAAGTAAACTTTGACAGTCAAGAAAAACAATCATAAAAATTGGAAGTAAACTTTGGTAGACATGTAGGTGACCTTAATTCATCTGAATTTATGCCTCTTGGTACACATTAGGATCTCCCCTCCTAAAGTTTGGACCACACTCATTACCTCCATATAAAACTGGACATCCTTGGTCTTCTTGGTTCCCATGCCATGATATGGTTATACAAATGAAAATGAAGAAAAGTAATCATCTCCTTCTCTACTAGCTATAAGAATGCATGCTTAATGTTTTGATACATGATATCAGTTCTCTCTTCTGATCTCATGGTTGAATACTGAAATCCATTATGGTAGGCCTCCAGACTTCTAGTCATCTTTCATCCTCTTCCACCAAATGTTGGCTTGATCCACATGTCTACCAGCCTAATTGGCTTTGTTTTTGAAAGCTGAAGTTTATCCTGAATCACTAGTGTAGCTCTCTCTACCTTTTCAAACTCTTTCATTGCTACAAATCATCTCTAACATTTAATCATTTGTAGCACATGGTTGATGTGCTTTGAATCCTTGCATCTAAAGGAAATTTCCTTAACATAAATACTGCTAGGGAATTTCAATGTTTCCATTATAGTTGGCATTAAAGCCACTACCTACAACATTGAAAATTACCCTTATATAAGAATTCCCTCCATCTTGTTGGCTTGTAACACTCTTGATGGTGGCTACATAAAATTTGATTCTGATTCCTCTTCTACATTAGAGGGTTCACATCCTTGATCTGACTCTTCTAAACTATCAGAATCAGAATCACTAGCTTCCATATTCAAAAATTCCCAACTACTATCTTCAATAAATTTATCTAGATCATCAGTAATACTCTTCAAAATTTGCCACCAGTTCAAGTTCATTCTACTTTCATATTACTTTATATCCATGGAGTTTAGATGTTCCTTAATACCATCAAGTGAAGATTGAGGAATGGCATCAATGTGGAGTACATTCCACTTGAAGTCTTTGAAGATAGTAGCCATATCAAATTCCTTTTGGCCAAGTCCTACTCTATCAATGTTAACAATCTCAATCTCACTAATAGGGATTACTAAGAAAGGTAATTCCACCAACTCTACCAAATAGTTTACCGTAGGAATAATAAAAGTAGAGGCTTTGAAAGGAACTTGATGAAAACCAAGCTTGCTAAATGGTATATCAAAATCTAGCTCAAAACATTTTAGATGAGGCTACTCCCATAGCTCTCTTAGTCAACAAATCCTGGAAACTCTGTATTGATTTTAGTTTTCCTAACCTTCTGACCCCTCCTAAAGTTTGGACCACATCCATTACCTCCGCATAAAATTGGACATCCTTAGGTATGTACAGGATCATCATGGAAAAAATAGGCCCTTAAGTGGCAAAAAATTCAAAAAAATCAGAGTTAGGCAAATTGATGTAAAAATTTGAATAAGTTATCTATATTATTTAAAAAATATGTAAGAATAGAATTTGTAGCAAATTGAATGTAGTTTCTTAACTACTAGGTTTATTTTAGAAAAAAAAATCTATTTGCTGAAAATTTGAAATTTCAATGCAGTAGTACTTAAATTTCAGGGAAAAAAATAAGAAGTAGGTGTCTATCTGACCACCCTAACCACAATAAAATGATAATATTTTTTTATAATAGTTTAAGCATAAGTAGAGGACTCATGTCCTGATTTGATACATATTTTTTTGTAATTTGTTTCCAAGTAAATAATTAATTGTGAATTTTTTATTACAAATTTTTAAAAATAAAAAAACTCGTATGTCTAACCACCTTAACTCGGTCAAACTTTCATGAAATTCATTTCTTTTTTTTTTTAATCCTATAGGATGTGAAGCATAGAATGTGACCCATGTTTCAAATTCAAAAAATGTGATACTATTTGAAAGTTATAGATTTTTTTCAATCAACCTATCAATCAGGACTTTAGTTGTAATTCAAATAGAAATTGAATAATAAATATTTATTAAATTCAAAGTAAAGAATAATTTATATTACCCTTTTCATTTCATCAATTTTGGGCAAAAGAAAAGTCGTCAGCCACGTACCCTACAAAAACCCATCATATCGCCACTTTTTGGCCCATCATGATCCTGCACATACCCCCTTGGTCTTCTTGGTTCCCATTCCATGATATGGTTATGCAAATGAAAATGAAGCAAAGTAATCATCTCCTTCTCCATTGGCTGGAATAATGCATGCTTAATTTTTTGATACGTGATATCAGCTCTCTCTTCTACTCTCATGGTTGAATACTAAAATCCATTATGGTGGGCCTCTAGAGTTCTAGTCATATTTCATCCTCTTCCACCAAATTCTGGCCAGATCCACACATCTTCCAGCCTAATTGGATTTGTTTTTGAAAGCTGAAGTTTCTCCTGAGTCACCAGTGTACCTCTCTCTACCTTTTCAAACTCTTTCATTGTTATAGATTGTCTCTAGAATTTAATCATTTGTACCACATGGTTGATGTGCTCTGAATCCTTCCATCAAAAGGAAATTTCCTTAACATAAATAATACTAGACAATTTCAATGTTTCCATTGTATTTGGAAATAAAGTTGGTACCTGTAACATTGAAAATTACCCTTATATAAGAATTCCCTCCATCTTGTTGGCCTGTAACACTCTATATGGTGGCTATATGAAATCTAATTTTGATTCCTCTTCTACATTAGAGGGTTCATATCCTTGATGTGACTCTTCTGAATTATTAGAATCAAAATCACTAGCTTCCATATTCAAAAATTCCTAACCACCATCTTCAATAAATTTATCTGGATCATCAGTAATACTCTTCAAAATTGGCTACCAGTTCAAGTTCATTCTACTTTCATAATACTTTATATCCATGGAGTTTGGCCATTCCTTGATGCCATCAAGTGAAGATTGAGGAATGGTGTCAATGTGGAGTACATCCTACTTGAAGTTTTTGAAAACAATAGCCATATCAAATGCCTTTTTCCCAAGTCCTACTCTCTCAAGGTTAACAATCTCAATCTCATTAATAGGGATTACTAAGAAAGGTAAGTCCACCAACTCTACCAAATAGTTTACCGTAGAAACAATAAAAGCAATGTATTTGAAAGGAAATCCATGAAAACCAAGCTCTCTAACTGGTATATCAAACTCTAGTTCAAAATAATTTAGATGAGGCTGCTCCCATAGCTCTCTTACTCATTTAACAAATCCTTGAAACTCTATATTGATTTTATTTTTCCTGTCCCTCTCTTGTTCTTCTTCCTCAATTTCATTAGGATCATACATTGACCTTATTTCCCCTCCTAAAGTTTGGACCACATCCATTACCTCCATATAAAACTAGACATCCTTAGTCTTCTTGGTTCCCACATCGTGATATGGTTATGCAAATGAAAATGAAACAAAGTAATCATCTCCTTCTCCACTGGCTAGAATAATGCATGCTTAATGTTTTGATACATGATATCAGCTCTCTCTTTTGTTCTCATGGTTGAATATGACTAAAATCCATTATGGTGGGTCATGAGAGTTTTAGTCATCTTTCTTCCTCTTCCACCAAATGCTAGCCTGATCCACAAGTCTTCTAGGCTAATTGGATTTGTTTATGAAAGCTGAAGTTTCTCCTAAATCACAAATATTAGGTGTAAATTTTTTGAAATTTTATTATGGTATTTGCACTTCGATATGATGTAATATGATTATTGTTTCATCTCATATGTTGTAATATTAGATATATAACAGAAAAATAAATTATTGCATGAAATGAATTATAACTTTTCATTTTAAATGCTATTTTTTGCAAAACATGGGTCTTCTAGAAGATTAAGATGATCCTCAACATGATATAGATCCAAAAAATATTGGTTCTATTGGTACAGATCACATGGTAGAGGATGATGATGACGTAGATATGGAAGACACCAAGGGCAATGACAATGATGATGATGATGACTATGACGATGACGACGACGATGATGATGATCACGATGGTAATGATGATGATAAGATAGTTGGTGGTAGTAACTAGTGACATTCATGATCATATAGACTACATCATGGATCATTTTTGATATATTGTTATGATGACTTTTTTCATGATTACTATCATATGTATCATTTTCACATCCTACAATACTATATTGTTGAGTTCTATCATGTTGACATGTATCATTTTCACTATATCATTTGGACATGCATCATCTTGACTTGTATCAATTTGAGTTACATAATTTATCAATTTTATTTATATCATTTGTACATTTATAATTTTCACTTATGTCGATTGTTGGACATGTATCATTTTGACATGTTTTTTATGTTCTTTCATATTTGAATTTCACTTGTTTTAGTTATATATGATGATGAGCTTATTAGTATTGACTTGTCAAATTATATATATTAAAAGTTGACAATGATTTTTAGATGGATATTTATTAAGTATGATGATTTTAATTTATTGCTTAGGATGGATGTTGTCAAATTCAAGTAAATTATAGATATTTGACTCACTTGTTTTAATTATAGATGATGATCATGTTACAATAATTATATTGTTATTTAATCATATGAGTTAAATAATTAAATTACTTACTCTATAATCATATGAGTTATTTAAGAGGCACAATATATTTAACTAATTAAATTGAAATAAAACATATTAAATTAATAAAAGGAAGCAAAACAAGAAGCATTTTTAGAAGAAAAAAGAAGCAACAATGGAAGAAAAATTAGAAGCAATCTTCAAAGAAAAATTGGAAGCAAAACCAAAAGGAAGCGTGGAAGCAAAATTGGAAACAAAATTGGAAGCAAACTTGGAAGCAAAACTAGAAGCAAAAGGGGAAGCAAAACTGGAAGCAAAATCAGAAGCAAAAATGTAAGCAAAACTAGAAGCAAACCTGGAAGCAAAACTGGAGGAAAAACTGGAAGCAAAACTAGAAGTAAAACCAGAAGAAAAATCAAAAGAAAAACCAGAAGAAAACATGGAAGCAAAACTGAAAGCCTAATTGGGTGCTAATTTAGGCGCTATTTCCAATGTTATTTCCCAACACTATTTTAGGCATTAACAGAGGTGCTATTTTAGGTGCTAATGGGGATGCTATGATTTTCTAGTGTTAACTACGATGCTAATTCTGACGTTATGTCCGATGCAAATTTTAGAGTAAAAGTCGGTGCTGAGATGATCATGCTTGTTAGTGTCGAGTTGAGCACCAACTAGCTCGCCCAATTCGTGGACTAAAATACACTAAAATATGACACTATTTTAGGTTCTATTTGCTTGTTCTATTGTAGTGTGATTGTTTCAAATTTTGATAGGTTTCTATTGATAGAAGACTATATTTGTTGGAAGAACAAATATTGTTTAATCTATGGTCAACATCTTATGCCTATCATTTTACAAGGATATGTTATTGTGATTGTTTGTCTTTAATGGTTTTGTCTACCTGGCTTTGTGCTGAAAGAAATATTGTTTGATATATGGCATTTGTTATGTGGCTATGCCTACAATGCAACAAAATAGTTAACGTTATACAGGTTACATCTCATTGCATTAGCTATTGTTGATTATTGTTCTTTTCAATGGAAAAAAATAGTCAACCTTATACGCTTTATGTTAGCTTCCATTGGGAATTGTTCATTATAGTTCTATTGCTTAAGCTATATTGTTTCATTTTGGAGAAGGTGTTGTTCAATAGGTTGTATTCTTTCAATTTTTGAGCAGGTTGTACTGAGACAGGAGTGTTTTTTTGTATGGGTTTGTTACTGTCAAGTTTCAATGTGTTTCTCCTTAATGTTTGTATTTTCTTTGGGTATGTTTCCAATAGAATAATATATATATATATACATATATACATACATACATATATATATACATATATACATACATATATATATATACATATATATATATATATATATACATACATACATACATACATATATATACACATAAATATACACACACACACACATATATATACACACACATATAGATATACATTATTTGAATTTCCATTCAGACATTGTATGCAAAAGGTTATATTATTTGTAATAAACAATATTATCTCATTAATTCTTAGCATCTTATAGTTATTCTAATTTTGAGAATGTGCTATGGAGAGAAGACTATATTGTGTGTGGAAACAACTATTATTTGGTTTAAGGTTCACACTTTGTGTGTATGGTTTTGTATGCGTTTGTTGGCTTTCATTTTTCTTATGTTCCATGGATTTCTCCATTTGGGGTGGTGTCGCAACCAAAAATATTCTACTTTCTAAATTTATTGGTTTGTGAATAGAAGCTTATCCAAAATTGGTTTTGAACCTAAACCCATCACAAATAGAAACAATATAACCCCCAGAAGAGCACCTTATTGAAAATTAATAGTGACAAATGCATCAAAAAATATAGTCATTTCTTAGCAAAATCTTTTAGAAAATTGAAACAATACAATCGTGTGAACAACACTTTTTGGAAGAAATAATACAATCTAGCAAGTAGATTCACAGAAATTTCACAACTAATAAATAGACTTGCACCTTCACACAAGCTTTCCCTCTTCATGCACAACCACCTTGAAGAATAACATAAAACAAAACAATTACACCTAACAATCGATTTTTTGAAAATTACAGAGCCTTGCATGCAACATACAATATCTTGATAGAGATTTGTGTGCATATATATGTGTATCATGTATTTTTGTATGTAAGTTTCTATGTCTAGGTATCAATGTAAAACAATAAAGAAAAATTTTGCTACTGCTTTGCAATCTCTAATGATAGTGCCATGCTAGGTATGGATGTCATATCGTACTTGGGTATAATGTTTTTTATTTATACCATGGATCTCAATCCATAGACCACCATTGAACAATGATTTATTAAGAATACCCTAAACTTCTCTAGTATTTTGGTGAGTTTCAAATGCAAAGTATTATTGCACCCATTGCCAATGTATGCAACACATAGATGAAACCTTTGTGAAATTGCTTCATTTATGCTGAGGAGTGTGTGGCACACTAATCCAAGTAGTAGGTGGCAGATGTGTTATAACTTTGGCCAGCATATTTTGTCAACCTCCCATACTTACACTAGGAAATTTTTAGCAAGGAATTGTTTGGTGTGATTCTATTGCTATACTTGATATGAGAGCCATGAGCGATGAGGGTAAGCTTATGTGAGGATGCAAGCTAGATTAAGATCTGTGCAACTTTTATGAAGGTGCTTGTACGTTATTTTGTGTTTTTTGCATGGACAAATGGATACAAATGCAAAAGAAAAGTGTCACCTCTGATAATATTTTGCCCATTTTTGTCAGGAAACTTAGTAGGTAGATGTGTGTTTGAAGCAAGGAGGAAGAGCTCCATGTGGAAGGAAAAGCTTCATGATTTTGCTTGATTTGTGGTTCTCGCATTGTACCACGGTAATTTCTTGATTTGCCACAAGGTATTGTTGAGTGTTTCAAATATCTTCTGTCATCTATCATTTCAGTTTTGTGTGCATCACTCTGCATGGATTTGATACTGTCATCTTTGTTGGGCTGCATATATATGTACATATATATGTGTGTGTATATATACGTACATATATATGTATGTATATATATATACAATGTCTTGAGGGAAATTCAAATTATGTATGTGTGTGTGTGTGTGTATGTGTGTCTAACAACTAACATGCAAGATGGGTGGATATTCTCTATTTGTATGAACTTTGGTCAGAACTTTTGTCAACAATGCATGTTTTGAAGTTAGTTGAGTGAATATATATGCAGTTACAAAAAAGAAACATTGTAAAGTTAGCAAAAAAACTATACAATCTATGCCATTTACAAAAAGGAATTGTTGACTGCAGGTCTATAGCCCCAAATTATAACCAAAGATAGAGGATGAGACCCAACAACACCTTGCAAAGTACAATAATCCCAACAGTGTCTTGGCTAGCCATCAACCCTTCTATATCACAACTTTTCCACTGGCCGCCATAAAGGTTCCAAAGGTGGCTGGCACATGTTGGGAAGCTATATATCAACTATCAACAATTCCCTATACAAAACAACATAATATATATAGTGGTGCAAGCATGAACACAAAGCAAAAGGCTTCAATCACATAATCATGATTTCAACAAAAATGTACAAAGCAATTTTGCAATCCATTAGCATTCAATAGATATGATGACTATCAACAAATCTATAATTACAAC
Organism: Sequoia sempervirens; assembly: GCA_007258455.2. NCBI lineage: Eukaryota > Viridiplantae > Streptophyta > Pinopsida > Cupressales > Cupressaceae > Sequoia > Sequoia sempervirens. The sequence goes on from VDFB02000017.1 coordinate 192,956,959, forward strand.
TACACAGTGCATAGGAAATATAAGAAAGTTATATGCATCTCCAGTAAAAAGAAACACACATAAATAGCTAAACAATGGCTACTCCCAAATAGCCAGCAAACAAAGACACGAAAGCCACATAAATATGCCAAATATAAGCAAGCCACACTATACACCAGTAAGGCTACACATGCAAACAAAGAATGTTTGCATTTTGCTCGATGCACATGGGAAAAAACCAATAGAGGTGGCAAGAATAGAGAAAAGACAAGGTACAAATTTATAGGATCAAAGCCTAAGAGTTGTGCAACTTCGGGACAGCTAGAGCCATCGGCATTACTAGAGCCGCTGTTTGTAAAAGACACAGCTGCAACACCAGCAGCTCGCCACAAGTTCTATTGTGACAAGAACACAACAACCAAAGATTCAATTAAACCATCAAAAGCTAACAAGGTTCATTCTCAATTTTTAAATAGCAAACCTTTCTACATTCCTTTTTTTTTCTTGGCACATCTACAATATAATCAAAACAAATAATACAAAAAATGCACATTTACAGATATCTCATAGTTAATCTTATAGACATTATGTTAGATTCCATTGGGCATCATTGATTATGACTACTTTATAAGAGTATTTTATGCATCTAATACCATACATGCATATTTCTCCAGATAGTCCAAATGAAATGAGTTGGGATGATTGTGAAGAATTCCTTTTGGGTAACAAGATTAAAACACTCCATCAGCTAATATGGTAGGATGGAAATTAGGTTTACTATTTTTTTCTAGATACTGCATCCTACCGTGTGCACCAAGTATGGATAAATTATAACTACTTCATTCATCCCATTGCAAGTGCAGAGAAAATTATCCATTAAAAAATTATCCATTATAAAATATAGAACTTTAATATCTCCTGATTTACATATTCTCTATGAAATACATATGATTTCTGCTCTAAAATTCACACTTTTTATACACAAAACATGTATATGGTGTAGCATTTCCAATAAAATTTTTACATAAGGTACTAGGTGTTAGTTTTACCTTTGTGTTATAATTGTTGTAGTGGGATAAAATACCTAATGCTATGTAGTTCAATCCATTTTTCCATAATCACCACACTAAACTCCACACTTTTTTCTTATTTTTGTAGGCCATAACCCAGCCATAATGCGGAAATTGATAAACTAATCTACTACAAGCAACCTTTCAAAATAATGATAGTGACTACAAAACTAGTAACAATGGTCAAATTGAAAATCAGATCACAATGCACTTATTTTTTGATAGCATCTTCTTCTAAATGCTAGGGGCTATCAATCTTTCCTAATGCTCCATTCATTGTAGACTACATTTCAAATACACATATACATATATACACATACATATATACATCTAGATATATATACATGTATATACACACACACATATATATAAATGCATACATATATATACACATACACACACACACACACACACACACACACACACACACACACACACACACACACACACACACACACACACACACATATATACACATATAGACATATAGTTACACACATTATATGCTTTGTATGAACTTAGGGTCATCATAATAACGATTTCCCTTTTAACACCTTGCGAAACAAAACAAATGTTTGGGTAATTTTAAATAAGGCATTGTTTGGTGTCGCTCTATTGCTATACCTAGTATGAGGCCGAGAGTGGCGATAACAAGCTTTTGTGGGGTTGTAATTTGGATTAAGCTTTGTGCAACTTCTACAAACATAGTTGGAGTTTTTTAGTCTTTTGCAAAGGTAGATGGCTGGAAATGTAGAAGAAAAGTGTCCCCTATGATAATATATTGCCCTTTTTGTAGGAATGTTGGCGAGAAGATGGGTTATAAGTTTGGATAGATTTTCCTGACCCCCAATTTTATTTGTCTTTGATGGCTATGGGAAGTTGGTGTCTGTAGTTGCTTCTCTTAGAAATATAGTTCATATATATGCATGTATGTATGCACACACACACACACACACACACACACACACACACACACACACACACACACACACATATATATAGATTGTTTCTCCATCCGGGTCGGAAAACTTATGTGAAGGTGCAAGTGCATTTTTGGCTACATTGAAATAGAGTTTATATATATGCATGTCTATATGTGTGTGTGTGTGTGTGTGTGTGTGTGTGTGTGTGTGTGTGTGTGTATGTGTGTATGTATACATATATATTGATTGTTTCTCCATCTGGGTCGTTGTTGAAACCAATATTGTTTAATTTATCACCTTCGTTTTGTGGCTATGGTTGGAACAAAATAAAAAATAGTTAGTGCTCTATATCATGCTATATCATTTCATTTTTTGGAACAAAATAAAACAATTAATTATGTTCATTCAATTTTTGTGGCTTCCACTTTGTGGCTTTGGCTAAAACATGAGGGAATATAGTTGATCTTATGCCGTAGGGTGTATTGTTTCATTTTTGGAACATAATAAAATAATTAATGTTGTTGATTCAATGTTTGGTTACATTAGGTATTATTAATTATTGTTCTCTACTTTTTGCTATAGTGGGTGTATTTTAATATCAACATATATATATAAGTATATATGTATATATATATATATACAAGTATATATGTCTACATATATACATACATTTATCTATATATTTCAATTTCCCATGGGTTTGTCTTTATGGCTTGTATTTAGTAGATATGGTGGGAAAAGGGATATATATACATATATATACACGTATATATGTCTACATATATACATACATTTATATATGTATTTCAATTTCCCATTGGTCTGTCTTTATGGATTGTATTTAGTTGATATGGTGGAAAAAGGATATATATACATATATATATACACACACACATATATATACACATATATATACAAACAAATATATATATATATATACAAATATATTTCCTTAGGGTCTGTGTTTGATGTTTGAACTTTATGGGTGTGTTTGCAATGGAATAAAATTATAGAGGTTGCGGAGTTTTTTTTCATTTGTTATTGTATAGCTCCAACTATATTGTTGCTGGCTACATGTGGTTCGTTGTTGAAAGTAATGTTGTTTGATTTATGACTTTCATTTTCTGGTTATAGTTGAAACACAATAAAATAATTAATGTTGTTGATTCTATGTTTAGTTACACTAGGTATCATTGATCACGTATCTCTTCCTTAGGCTATATATGGTACATTTTAATATCAATATATATATATATATATACATGTAACATTAAAATTGTTAACGTTATGGAGTTTTGGTTGACTCTTATTGTATAGTGCAGGCTCTATTGTGACTTTCTGCATCTAGGTGGGTATTGAAACCATTTTTTTTTCATTTATGGTTTCATTTTCTAGTTATGGTTGGAACAAAATAAAATAATTATATATATATATATATAGAAATATATATACATATATACACATATTTATATATAATTCAATTTCTAGTGGGTGTCTCTCTATGGCTTGCATTTATTTGATATAGTGGTAAAAGAGATATATATATACATATACACAGACATATATACACACATATACATATATACATATATATACACATATATATACATATATATTCTTGTACAATTTATGTTTGATATTTGCAATTTGTGGCTATGTTTGCAATTGGATAAAATTGTACAGGCTATGGAGTTTTTGTCGATTGTTATTTTATAGCTCAGGGTATATTGTGGCTTAATCCATGCAAATAGTCGTTGAAAGTAATCTTGTTTCATTTATGCCTTTTGATTTTTTGCTTATGGTTGGAACAAAATAAATTTATAAAATAATTCATGTTGTTGATTCTATGTTTGGTTACATTAGGTATTATTGATTATCATTATCTCCCTTAGGCTATATAGGATAGGTATTATTCATTATTGTCCTCTAGCTTAGGATATACTTGTATCAACTTTGCTCGAAATTTTCGTCAGCCGCACGGGTTTTCCTCTTTTGTGGCACCAGGCTATACTTGGCGGATGGGTTATAGTTTGGCTAGGATTTTTATCAGCCCTACCAGTATACACACACACACACAAACACACATGCATACATATACATATATATATACATATATACATATACATATACATATACATATATATATATATATACATATATATATATATTGTTATTGTATAGCACAGGCTATATTGTGACTTACTCCATGTGGGTGGTGGTTGAAAGTAATGTTGTTGATTCTATGTTTGGTTACATTAGGTATTATTCAATTTTGTTATCTCCCTTAGGCTATATATGATATATTTTAATATCAATATATATTTGTAAGATTAAAATTGTTAAGACTATGGAGTTTTGGTTGATTATTATTGTAGAGCTTAGGGTATATTGTGGCTTTCTACATCTGGGTGGCTATTGAAACGAACATTGTTTGATTTATGGCTTTTGTTATCTGGTTATGGCTAGAACAAAATAAAATAATTAATGTTGTCCATTCTATGTTTGGTTACATTAGGTATTATTGCTTATTGTTCTCTACCTTGGGCTATACTTGTGTCAAATTTACTTGGAATTTTTTATTATCAATATATATTTGTAAGATTAAAATTGTTAAGGTCATGGAGTTTCGGTCGATTCTTATTGTAGAGCTCGAGCTATATTGTGGCTTTTTGCATCTGGGTGGCTATTGAAACTAACATTGTTTGATTTATGCCTTTCATTATCTAGTTATAATTGGAACGGAATAAAATAATTAGATTTATGGCTTTTGTTATCTAGTTATGGTGGCTTACTCCATGCAGTTGGCCATTGAAAGTAATGTTGTTTCATCTATGCCTTTCATTCTTTGCTTATGGTTGGAATAGAATAAAACAATCAATGCTTTCCATTCTATGTTTGGTTAAATTAGGTATTATTCACTTTTTTTCTATCCCTTGGGCTATATAGGATATATTTTAATATCAATATATATTTGTAAGATTAAAATTGTGAATGTTATGGAGTTTTGGTTGATTCTTATTGTATTGTTGAAGGTATATTATGGATTTTTGCATCTGGGTGACTGTTGAAACAAACATTGTTTGATTTATGGCTTTCGTTATCTAGTTATGGTTAGAAAAAAAATAATAATTAATGATTTTCATTCTATATTTAGTTACATTAGGTATTATTGATTATTGTTTTGTACCTTGGACTATACTTGTGTCAACTTTGCTTAGGATTTTTTATTATTAATATATATTTGCAAGAATAAAATTGTTAAGGTTATGGACTTTTGGTCGATTATTATTGTATAGTTTGGGCTATATTGTGGCTTTCTACATTAGGGTGGCTATTGAAACCAACATTGTTTGATTTATGGATTTCATTATCTCATTATGGTTGGAACAAAATAAAATAATTAATGTTGTCCATTCTATGTTTGCTTACAATAGGTATTATTGATTATTGCTCTCTATCTTATGCTATACTTGTGTCAAATTTCCTCACAATTTTTGGTATCCTTGCCATTTGCCGACTTTTCTAGAGCCTAGGAAAACTTGGTGGATGGGTTATAGTTTGGTCAGAATTTTGATGAGCCCTGCCTGGATATATATATATACATATATATACATATAGATATAGATATATATATATATACACACACATATATACATATATATAGATAGACATATATACATATATACACATTTGTATACATATATACATATACATATAGATATATATATACACATATATAGATATAGTGGTGGGTGACTTATAAGTTTGGCTAAAACTTTACTTGGCCTCCCATTTTTTTGGAATTCCAATTGCTGTGGAAAAGGTGGTGGGCGCAATTGCTAGGTACTTTGGGAATGGGGCGGCATTTTCTAGGCCACATGGATGGAGAAGTTTGTAGAAATTAAATGCTGGTATATATATATACATATTCCCACATATACATATATATACACATATACATACATATATATACACATTTACATATATACATATACAGATATATATATATATACACACACATATACACATATAGTGGTGGGTGGCTTATAAGTTTGGCCAGAATTTTGCTCGGCCCCTCATTTTTCTGGCCTTCCAATTACCGTGGAAAAGTTGGCAGAGGAAATTGTTGGGAGCTTTGGGAATAAGGTGACATTTTCTACACCATGTGGATGTAGAATGTTGTGGATATTAAACATTGGTTTGCATCAACATTAATTGTTGTATGTTTTGCATGTATTGTCAATGATCATAATAATAATAGCCATAAATACAAGCCATAAATGGAACAATAAAGCCTAACACAAACAACAACAATAAACAATCCCTTTATGCAAAACAACATGGAGTACATAACATTAACTATTTTACTGCATTCCAACCATCGCCACAAAACAAAAGATGTGAAGGAAACAATATTGTTATCCACACTCACCTAGATGGCCAAACATGCAAAACACTAAAAATTAGAGTCACAAATCCATATAAAAACATGCCTATAAAAGCTGAACCATAAATCAAACAATATCACTGTGAACAAACTATATCCTCTTTTTCCAATGGAACCCTATAAAAAATGCAACAGTATACCATAAAACAACACAACCTATATAACATTAACTATTTCATTGAGTTGAAACCATCGCACACAAAAACATGAATTCCAACAATGGCTCACATACAAAACTAACAAAACACCCAAAGCTCTAAGTAACAGATCGACTTAAAACCTTCACCATGGAAATGTGAACCCTAAATGAATCAATATTGGTTTCAATGGTAACCCAGATGGAGAAATTCATTAAAAACACAATAGATTAACTATTTTCTAGCCATTTGCACAAAACAGAAGCCATAAATGAAACAATATTGCCAACACTCACCCACATATGAAAACCCACAAAACACAAGAAATCTTGATTTCAAGATTCACCAAAAACACAACAAATTAACTATTTTCCAACCATTCACACGTAATTGAAGCCATAAATGGAACAATTTAACCAATAGTCACTGACATGCCAAAACCCACAAAACTATACAATATTTCCAACAACAATCGACACAATGAAACAATATTTCTTTCAAGAATAAACTAGATGAGATGCACCTCTTCCCAATTCCTTAAATAACATCCCTTCTTGCTTGCTTCCTCTTTCATGTGTTCTTTCTCCATGAGCTGCAAAAGAACACCACAGAATTATCACAACCCACACCTTTTGGAACCATTGACACATGCCAAAAAACACAAGATAACCTTTAACCACCTTCACAAAAATTACACAGTCATTCAAAAAACTTGTACCTTCATAGAAGCTTGTTGTCCGCACTCACAACTACCTTGAACAACAACATAATCCCTCAGAGTGACACTAAACAATATGCTATTGATAACTGCACAGACATTCATTTTGTTTTTGAGAACTTTAAAACAAATGTTACTTGCAACATCACCACTACATGAAAACCATACAATAATCAATGCTAATGAAATTCCACTAGCCTCCTCTACAATTCCCTCATTTCGTCAGACTCCTTTATCGTCGTGCCAAACACCTGCCACCTTTTACATGGCAACAGAGACCCAAGTCTGGCAACTTAAATTGGCAAGGCTAATGAAAATTCCAACCAAACTATAACCCATTCACCAAGTTTTCCTCGGTGTCGGACAAGTCAGAAAACAGTGAGACTAACAAAAATTATGATCAAAGTTGACATTTTAAAGGTAACCCAGATGGAGAAATTCACCAAAAACACAACAGTTTAACTATTTTCTAGCCATTCACACAAAATGAAAGTAAAAAATGAAACAATATTGCCAACATTCACCCACATGTGAAAATCAACAAAACATAAGAAATCTCAATTTCAAGATTCACCAAAAACACAACAAATTAACTATTTTTGAACCATTCACACACAATCGAAGCCATAAATGGAACAATATAACAAACAGTCACCGACATGCCAAAACCCATAAAACTATACAGTCTTTCCAAAAACAATTGACACAATGAAACAATATTTCTTTCAAGAATAGCCCAGTTGAGATGAACCTCTTCATGCTTCCTTCAATAACACCCCTTCCCGCTTCCTTCCTCTTTCTTTCATTCTTTCTTCATGATTTGCAAAAGAACACCATAGAATTATCACAACTCACACCTTTTGGAACCACCCACGCATGCAAAAAAACACAAGATAAACTTCAACCACCTTCACAGAAATTACACAACTATTCAATGCACTTGCACCTTCACAAAAGCTTGCCCTCCACACTCACAAATACCTTCAATAACAACATAAACCCTCAGAATGACACTGAACAATACGTTATCAATAACTGCACAGACATTTGTTTTGTTTTTCGAGGACTTTAAAACATATGTTACTTGCACCATCACTACTACACGAAAACCATACAACAATCAATGCTAATGACATTTCGCTGGCCTCCTCTACACTTCCCTCATTTGGCCGAACTCCTCTATCTTCATGCCAAATGCCCGCCACCTTTTACATGACAACGAAGACCTAAGTCCAGCAACTTAAACCGACAGGGCTGATGAAAATTCTAACCAAACTATAACTCATCCGCCATTTTTTACCCGGTGCCAGAAAAGTCAGAAAACAGCGAGGCTGATGAAAATTCTAAGCAAAGTTGACACAAATAACCTATCAGCTAATTGCAAATTAATAAAATAAAATGTATCTATATATATGTCATCTTAAATGAATGGATTCCACCAAATAAAATGAGTATCCCATGAACAAGAACATTAGTGGGTTGGCTTTCCACATGCATATGTGATGTATTGGGTTTCCACAATACCTGATGGTCACCATGAGGGATATCAAAGGTAGAAAAAAATTATACACATTTAAAAAAAAAAAATTTAGGTACCTTATACAAGTCATTAAATATCTCTTATCTTTTTTAAATTTTTTTTTTTTATTAGATCAATAGTTACAATTTAGAAATTTATTTCTTTCTAATTAAAAAAAAGTTGCCAAATATTAAGAATAGGACTTAAATTAAAATTCTATGTTAAATGTCCCTTTGAAATTTAAACTTAATCTCCACAATGAAAAATCAATACTTTAAACAATCTCCACAATCAAAAATCAATACTTTAACGAATTAAAATCAATCCTTTGAACAACTTCTAAATACTTGATGGAAGCAATTATAAACTCCAATTTTTCCTAAACACTTCATTCCAATGTAAGCAACTATATAACACTAACCTCTAGAATCCTATCTTAGTCCTTGCAAGCTTGAACGATACATGCTAGCGATCTCCTTCTCTTCAGTCGTTAGCTCTATACCATCACCCATGGCATTGAAAGCTCCTGTTTGAATTACTTTTCTAACACTACCTTGCAAATCTAACTGAAATCCCAAAGACATGTAAATTGGTCATCTCGATCTTCTTCTCCAGTAACGGGATTTTCAAAGACCAGAGAAGATCTGATCAGCACTCCATCTGCAATGTTCATTAGCAAGTTTGGCCAATCCACCAATGAATCGCCCATCACATTGTTTTTCTTTTACAGTTACTATAATATTAGTAGATTGAATGGGTTCTGTGGAAACAGTTCTGAGTCAAGAAAACCATCGTTATTTTCAGCACTCTTGGTGTTGTTGCCTAGCTATGTTACTTGTTTCAATGGCTGTTATGAAGAAGAGTATGCAACTTCGGCTGCAGCCGCCTGAATGTCTGTTGCAGAGGAAGTTGCAGGGCAAGGAAGCGAATGAATTGAGTTAGGGAAATTGAAATTGTCCGAAGACCCTCTTAAGGCCAAAGCAGCTGCATCATGTGCAGGAGCTGCCATCTTTCGTGTGGGGAATGAGCCCAACCATATCCTCTTCTCCTTCCTCGGCTCTCTGATTTCTGATACCCACATTCCCCACTTCCTCTTTCTCACTCCTACATAGGTAGGATGCTTTGTTCCCCTCCTATTTGCACTTACACTACTACTCTCCTTCCCCATCGATGATTTGAAGAGCTTAAAACAATCCGTATGCTAGTAATAAATTTTGTAGCAATAACTTTGTATAATATTCGAACACAATCAAGTCCTAGTTAACATTCTATTTACATGTAAAACAATGATAATACTAGTGAAAATACAGTACGAACACTATTAAATGTGGATTCCTCGTCCCATGAACTCAAAACAAAATACCACACAAAGTTTACACTACTAGATTTTTAAGGAATTTGTGCCCTAATCACGATAACCTAGCCTCAATATACGGATTTTTTCTATGGCTTAACAATGTCAGAGCTAACTGGATATCATCACTCCGCAACCAGAATGAGCTTACTGATATGTTGTCATGTGTTCCTATATTTCATCTATTCTTTCACCTACTACACTCTAACAACCGAGTCTATAGAAAGATGTTCGATTCCACTAACGAACCCTCCTCCGATGGACTTATTGATATGATTATTTAAATAAATTTAACGTATATATGAATTATAAATAGTTTATGATGCAGGAGCATCTAGTGGTGTAAGGGCAATCTTGCATCACCCAAAAATAGTTAATTTTCAAGTTTCTCAGTTTTTAGATGTTTTTACATTTTTTGATACCCTTTTCGTTATAATGAAATTCTCAATTTACTATTTTTATTTTTTGTTCCTAGGTTGAAAGATATTGTAGTTTTAGTTTCCCAGATTTGCATCTAAAAATCTTCCAAGTGGAATTTGAGGCACTTAGAGCTCCCGGATCGGCCCCAAAACTTGTTGAAATCGGCATAGAAAATTTTGAGTACGTTCTTGACTTCGAGACCTTTCCAATGGTTCAAACGGTTCGTGAATCAAAGTCCCAGATCAAAAGTTATGGCCCCGAGAAGTTGGCGCACTTTCTAGAAGATACCATTGCAAATGCTCTTTTGAAATTTGAATTTCATGTTGTAAATTTTTGGCGCCAAACCACCTAAACTCAATTTGAATGTTGTTTTGGCTCCAAACTAATGAGGAGCTTTGTTTATGGGCAGGTTTTCTAATTTTGGGGTAACCTTTTGGGGACAAACTCGCATATTGCGAAAGGGTTATTCTATAGCTTTCTATAGCTTGCATGTGTTGTAGAATTTGGGGATTTGAGATCCTCTGCATGTAAGAAGCTCCATTTTCTGAATAATAAAATTATTCTCTTGTTTGTGGGTTATTTTCTATGTCTCGGGTTTCGCCCTCATTAAGTGGTATTAGAGTGGGCTTTTTTTTTAGCGTGTGGACAAATCGCCAATAGTGAGGTAGTTCACACTAGGACCATGGTTGTGGGTCGAGGTCAAGAAAGATGCCTCCAAGAGTGATTCCTGGTAGGCGTGGTGGTGCCAGAGGTGGTCGAGGCGGCAGAGATGCTGGTGGAAGAGATGCACTAACAGCCCTTCAGAGACAAGTTGATGTGTTACAAGAGCAGTTGAGAAGAGGGTTAAACCTGAAGGAGGAAAGTGAGGATGAAGGAGAGCAAGAAGGTTCAGATGTAGAAGAGGAAGAAGAAACAATTGATCAAGACCAAATGCGGCTAATAAGGGCCATTTCAAAGATCGGGAAAAGACCCAGAATAGAAGTCCCCAGTTATTCCAGAAGTCTGAACCCGAAAGAGTTGATCGATTAGATCAACCAGCTAGAAGAATATTTTGAGTATGAGAAAATAAATGACCTAGATTAGGTTAAGTTTGCAAAAATGAAGCTGAAGGGCCATGCCAGTATTTGGTGGAAAGAGGTCCAGTTGGAAAGAAATCAAAGAGGAAAAGTCAAGATCACCAGATGGGATCGCATGGTAGAGAAACTGAAGAAGCAGTTCATACCAGTGGACTACGAGTTAGATCTGTTGAAAAAATTGCAAGGGTTGAAGCAAGGAAGCAGATTTGTGAAAGAATATACTGAAGAATTTCACAGGATAATCATTAGAATGGGTCACACAGAGGCCAATAAGGAGAAGGTAGCCCGATATCTTAATGGGTTACGACTAAGCATTCAAGAGGAGTTAAGCCTAGTTAGAATGACCACCATTGAGGATGTGTATCAGTTTGCTCTAAACGTGGAAGAGAAGCTAAACAAAAGATTCAATGGCAAGCAAAAAGGACGAGGAGGTCAAAGCAGAAGGGGCAATGGAAGACCTTCAGGAAGCCGAAATGATGATGAAAATAAAAGTAAAGATGTGGGTACCAGTCGAAGCCAAAGGAATGACAACTTCTACCACCCTCATGATCAAAATAGTGGTGATCAAATAGGTAGAGGACAAGAGAGATATGGACAAGGATCTGGATGAGGTGGTTTCAGAGGAACATGTTTCTAGTGTGGTGAAGAAGGGCATTGAGCCTATGAATGTCCACAACACCAAGGAAGGCCAGAAAAAAGGCCAGAAGGTAGTGGAAGGGTTGCGCATGCAAATGAGGAGGCCCAATCTGAACATTCAGATGATGCTAAAAGGGGAGAAACCCTAGTGATTAGGAGAGCCCTAGTGACTGAAGAAAAGGGACCAGAACAGAGGAAGAATCTATTTTGCACAAGGTGCAAGTGTGAAGGAAAATGTTGTGATGTCATTATTGACGGTGGGAGCACTAATAATTTGGTGTCAAAGGAGATGGTCACAAAGTTGAAGCTGAAGAGGGAAAGGCACCCGCATCCGTATCGGATTGCCTGGTTGCAGAAAGACCACAAAGTTTTGGTCAATGAGCAGTGCCTAGTAAAGTTCAAGATCGAGAGCTACCATGATGAGGTACTCTGTGATATCCCCATGGATGCATGTCACATGTTGTTGGGGAATTATGGCGGTTCAATAGGAGAAGCTATACATGATGGCCATGCAAACACTTATTCCTTGATGACAAAGGATGGGGTTCGCCATAAGTTAAACCCCTAAAGGAGACTGAAGAAAGGTGTCACGAGTGCTAGAATTTGTTATGTAGATGGAAAAATTTTTTAGAAGGTATGAAGCATGAGCGTGTGTGTTATGCATTGATTCCTAGAATGAGTAATGAGGATAGTGAGAAGGTTCCAGAAGAAGTTTCTGGGATGTTGGATGAGTTTTAGGATATTGTTTCTGATAATGTACCTGAGGGTTTACCACCAATAAAGAAGATTAGTCATTAGATTGACTTGATTCCTGGAGCCACTTTTTCAAATAAGACAGCTCATCGAATGACTCCAGCAGAAAATGAGGAGTTGAATAGATAAGTTCAAGAGTTGTTAAGAAAGGGTTTGATACGGGAGAGTTTGAGTCCATGTGCAGTACCTGCAGTACTAGCACCAAAGAAGGATGGGGAGTGGAGGATGTGTACAGATTCCTGAGCCATAAACAAGATAACAATCAAGTACAGATTTCCCCTGCCAAGGATGGATGACCTGATGGACTGTTTGAGTGGAGCTCAGTACTTCACAAAGATTGATCTGAAAGTGGATATCACCAGATCGGTTCGAGAGAGGAGATGAATGGAAGACTGCCTTCAAGACCAAAGAGGGCCTGTACGAGTGGTTAGTCATGCATTTTGGGCTAACCAATGCACCGAGCACATTCATGCGGCTCATGAACGAGGTACTAAAAGAATTTATGGGAAGTTTTGTTATTGTGTATTTAGATGATATTTTGATTTTCAGTAAGACATTGGATGAGCATCTGATGCATATTCGGAGAGCCTTTGAGAAGTTAAGAGAAGAGAAACTGTTGATTAATCTGAAGAAGTGCAGTTTTGTGAAGAGGGAGTTAGTGTACTTTGGGGTTTGTTGTCTCAGCAAAAGGTCTCAAGATGGACCTAGAGAAGGTGAAGGCTATTTTGGAATGGCCTACCCCAAGAACTACTACCGAGGTGAGATCTTTCCATGGTTTGGCTAGTTTTTATAGAAAATTCATTAGAAATTTTAGTAGTATTTGTTGACCCCTGACTGAAACAATGAGAGGGGATAGAAAATAATTCAAGTGGAGCACTGGAGCAGCAAAAGTTTTGAACTGTTGAAGTAGAAGGTGACAGAACAACCTATTCTAGCCCTCCCAGATTTCAACAAGGTGTTTCAGGTGGATTGTGATGCCAGTGGTTGTGCCATTGGAGCAGTGTTGAGCCAAGAAGGTAAGCCCATAGCCTATTTCAGTGAAAAATTAAATGATGCCAAGAGAAAGTATATATGTATATGATCAAAATTTTATGCAATAGTTCAAGCATTAAATAGGAGACATTATTTGTTGCCAAAGGAATTTGTTCTATATACTAATCATCAAACCTTGTAGTACCTAAATAGTCAAGGAAAATTAAATCAGAGGCATATGAAATGGGTAGAGTTTTTGCAAGTTATACCTTTTTTTGAAACATAGGAGTGGAAGTCAAATAGAGGTTGCAGATGCCTTAAATAGGAGGCATACATTGATGACAAAGATGCAGATTGAAGTGGTTGGGTTCAATGAACTCAAGACACTGTATGCAGAAGATCCTGATTTTGCAGAGGCTTGGAAAGCTTGCAAGGAACCTGTTATAGTGGACATGACAAGGTGGCTAGATTTCATAATCCAGGATGGCGTTATTTAAGGGAAGTCAATTGTGTATTGAGGAGTTCTATGAGGGAGAACCTGATAAAGGAGAAGCATAGTGGAGGAATGGTAGGACATTTTGGTCGGGATAAGACCATTGCCATTATCAATGAGCATTATTATTGGCCTTAGTTGTCATAGGATGTGAAGAAGTTTGTACAAAGTTGCAAAGTATGTCAGATGGCTAAAGGAGTGAGCCAGAATACAGACTTATATCAGCCCTTACCTGTACCAGAGAGGCCATGGGAGGATATAAGTATGGATTTTGTTCTTAGTTTTCCAAGGACACAACGAGGGAATGATTCAATCTTTGTGGTGGTTGATAGGTTTTCGAAGATGGGACATTTCATTCCATGTCAAAAGACCCATTATGCAGTCCACATTGCTGACTTTTTCTTCAAAGAGGTGGTGAGGCTACATGGTCTGCCAAAGAGTATTGTTTCAGATCGTGACACCAAATTTGTGGGATACTTTTGGAGGACCTTGTGGAAGAAGTTGAAGACAGAGCTGAAGTTCAGTTCTACACACCATCCACAAATAGATGGGTAGACAGAGGTTGTTAACAGGAGTCTGAGTAACCTACTGAGATGTTTGGTAGGAGATAAACCTAAGAGATGGGACTTGATCTTACCCGAGGCAGAATTTTCTTACAACAATTATGTCAATAGAAGCACTGGTAGATCACCATTCCAAATTGTGTATGGAGGTAGCCCCAGAACAGCTCCAGAATTGAGGAAGATGGACCACGAGAAGAAAATAAGTGCTGAAGCTAAAGATTTTGCAGAACACATCAAGGATATACATGAGAAGGTAAGAGAACATATTAACAAGATGAATATGTAGTATAAGGCTAAGGCAGATCAGAAGCGGTGGTACAAGGAGTTTCAGATTGGTGATGAAGTGATGATCCACTTGAAGAAAGAAAGGTTTCCAGTGGGAACATATAACAAATTGAAGATAAAGAAGTTCGGTCCTTGTAAAATTTTGAAGAATTATGATTCAGGGAATGCATATGAGGTAGAGTTGCCAGATGGATTAAACATTTATACTGTGTTCAACATTTCAGATTTGACAGAGTATCATGAAGGTGGTGCAGAGGAAGTACCAATGATGGAACAGTGTGGTATTCCAGCACCCAGTTTAGAAAAGGAGGAGATTGAGGAAATCTTGGATAGTCGTGTAGGAAGGAGTACCAGAAATAGGCAGTATGAAGAATATCTGTTGAAATGGAGAGGAAGACCTGTGGAAGATTCATCCTGGCTATCTAAGGTAGCAGTTGACTGGTTGGGTTTTCCTCAACCATATGAGATGTGATGGGGTCACTTCTCAAATTACCCTGAGTGCCTGATGTAGGAGCATCCAGTGGTGTAAGGGCAATCTTGCATCACCCAAAAATAGTTAATTTTCAAATTTCTTGGTTTTTAGATGTTTTTACATTTTTGGATACCCTTTTCGTCATAATGAAATTCCCAATTTATAGTTTTTATTTTTTTGTTGCTGGGTTGAAAGATAATGCGGTTTTAGTTTCCCATATTTGCACCTGAAAATCTTTCGAGTGGGATTTGAGGCACTTATAACTCCTGGATCGGCCCCAAAACTTGTTGAAATTAGCATAGCAAATTTTGAGCACGTTCTTGACTTCGAGACATTTCCAACGGTTCAAACAGTTTGCGAATCGGAGTCTCGGATCAAAAGTTATGGCCCCGGGAAGTTGGCGCGCTTTCTAGAAGATACCATTGCAAATGCTCTTTTGAAATTTGAACTTCATGTTGTAAATTTTTGGCAATAAACCGCCTAAACTCAATTTGAATGTTGTTTTGGCTCCAAACTAATGAGGAGCTCTATTTATGGGTGGGTTTTCTAATTTTTGGGTAACCTTTTGGGGACAAGCTCGCATATTGCGAAAGGTTTATTCTGTAGCTTTCTGTAGCTTGCATGTGTTGTAGAATTTGGGGATTTGAGATCCTCTGCATGTAAGAAACTCCATTTTCTAAATAATAAAATTATTCTCTTGTTTGTGGGTTATTTTTTGTGTCTCGGGTTTCGCCCTCATCAGTTTAATCTATATTGGTTAGACTTTACTGAAACATCAAATAGTTTAATATTTCAATAGTTAGTACCATATTTGTTGGCCTTTCACCCTCGTTGGTTGATTTAGGATCATTATACTTCCAAAGAAGGACAAACCGTACGAGCCCACCATGATTAGACCACATTCTCAGCCAATAATAAGAAACCAATTTCTTTTTATGTCTAAGCAGTGTAACAACTCTACCACCAGTCACTGTTGCTTATCTAAAATGATTCTGTGCTTTAATATACTTTTAGTCATTTTAAATAAGAAACTTAAATGTGTTTGATTTGGATTAACCTTCGTTTTCTATATACATACAATGTGCCGAAAAGATTCAGTCATCATTTTAAAAAAAATGTTATTTATAGATACCAAACAACCTAATAATGAGGAAATCATTATATTTCATACATCACCAGCGAACTTAAAAGAATCAAAGAGCATCACCGAATAGAATAATTTTTTAAAACTGGGAAATTTCATGTTGGTAGGTATATTGTAACAAGTTTCTTAATCATAAACAATTTATCACATTATACGCCTGGTTTAAGAAAATTTAAAATCTACAAATATAGTGACTTGATTCCAAACATTTAATTTATTAGATTTTATATTTATGATTCCTAAGAGTATAGCGATTCGTTTGTTAACACTACTTTGCGAGAATAAAATCCCTTTCACATAAATGTAAGCTATTTAAATAATGTTTGCAATCTTGTATCCAAGATTTAATAGAGTTAAATATTTAAAGTAGACAAATTAAATTATTATTTTTAAATTAATTTGCAGGAATAAGATATTTCTTTTTGGAATAATAATAAAAATAAGCATTAATTTTAATAAAATTTTCTTATACAAGTAAAAAAAAGAAATGTTTGTAATGTCATTAACATCTCTAGTTTTATACAATTTCAAAAATATCTATGGATCAAATAGTAGTGAGGTCAAAATCAACCTAGTTTATCAATTTTTGATGAGGTGGGGATATGAAAAGGAGATACTCTAAATGAATGTTCGCCTATACAATAAGTGCTCAATGGGTAGAATAATTCATTAAGTTATATGCTTATTAGATTTATTTAAAAATGGTCTTAATGTCTCTAATACGGTACTAAAGACCAATCATGTCGAGCATTGCATCAATGGTAGAGACAATTTACGCATGTTTAATTAAATTTTTTGAATGGTGTGATTCTAAATTTCTTCATCTTGGACAAGCTCTATCAATCCTTATTTTTTGTTTTCCCTTTTTATTCTAAATTTATTTGAGATATTTAATTCCTTTAAGATAAAGTTCAATATTGACCAAAAATAGAAGCACTTAAGCACCAAATTACATGACATTTTTTGGATGATCAGTAGGGAAGGGATCTTGATAGTTTTCTTAAGTTAACTTTTGAGGGAAACTAACCCTTGACAATTCTTATAGTTCAATTTTTCTTATGAATGAAGGAAATTGTCTATAAATAATTGTTATTGTCCCTAATATATTTGTGAATAAACCTATTATAGTATCGACATTATTTAGTCTGATGACCCTTAATATTTAGGGAGAAAAGAAAGGTATTAGGATAGTAATACCTACACTTGATGTAGAGTCATATCAAACATTATCGAAGGATCTATCATTTTTTAGTCTATTGATTTATTTTTTTATAAGCATTCTCGTATGGATCTCCTAGTTCCCTTAATGCAAATTATTCTTATTTCTTGTAAAAGAACTATTATTGTGTATATGAATTCAAATTTGCACCCCTTACACAAATTCCCCTTTTACACATCTTCACCTTAGAAAACCAAATCCAAAGTCAAAATTCCACATCAGTTGGTTGACTTCCTTCCACTTGGCATCTATCTGTTGTGTTAGTAGAAGAATATTTGTCAAGGATGGGTGCACGGCACACTTATGCCCCTGGAGGATTCCTACGTCTGAAGCTTGAAGAGGCATTACACTTCCTATTGGGAACGATTTGTAATGTCCCTCTTCGACCAACCGACCCTAAAAATGGAAGATTCTCCCCTCTTCCCTTTCAAATCCATTCATTCTCACTTCATTTCAACTTCTAGCATCATCTCTCGTAGTCTCTTCATAAGCTCTTGCAATCCCTCTTACCACTTCAATCCATTTTCCAACACTTTCAACACTCCATTACATCAACAACAACACTTCATCAGCTCCAGAAAGAAAGTATGAAACAATATATTGCAACATTGGCTTGAGGATTTATGAGACCTCCCTTCATGGTAGTTGAGGTGGTGGTGATTGTGCAAGCCTTCTTTCTCCTCCATTGGCTAGTGAGCTCTTGGTGGAGGTGGTAACGTTTCACTCCTCTCCTTTGTGATTTGGTTCAGTAGATATTTACTATTTTTTAGTGTTATTTACATTCCTTCCTTCTTTACTCCATCATATATTTCTCTATCATCGCTATCTGGTTTTCCGTGGAGGTGGAAACACTAAAACAGGGGTCTGATTGAGGCAGACCCCTATACAGGCCCAACAAATTTCTCCAATTTCTTGTGTAGAGGTGGATGTGCTTTTGGAGCTAGCTCGCAAATTAGCACCTTCGTGAGATTATCTTCATCACTCTAGCTCTCATCTATCTACTTTATCATATCCATTTCTATTTCTCGTACTTTAGAATATTTTTTGCTCATTTAGGAGTCATTAGCTAGGCCAACAACTTGTTTTCCAGAGGTTCATATTGTATTATTTGTCCTCTAGTCATATGGATGCCAGGGTAGCTAAGAGACACCAGTGCATCGCATTGTCATCTCAGAACCGTGCTTTTTTCCTTGGACAAAGAGTTACCTAAGGTATAGTATTCAACTCAAAAACTGGCTTGCCTAGCCTAAATTTGAGTTTCGGGTCTATAGAGTGATTGAGGAGCATTATAGTCCTCATCATTCTCGTCCCTCATTTCAAAACATCCCTTTAGAGTGAGGTAAGTTAGGGCAGCCTTTTGGTCTTGGCCCTCTGTGACCTAGAGCCTTGATGTGGTTGGTCCACCTCTCTTACATTTTTGGTGAACCTGATGTGAACCAACGTTTATCCATTCATTGGTGTTGAGACTCTTCCCTTTTACCTTATGATCCTTGAACGCTTGAGTGTAGTGAAGGTTTATGACCATCACAACCCAATCCACGACTTCTGGGTACATTGTTAGGAGAAGTGTATAACACCTTCAAATGGAAAGCATAAATTTCACTAATGGTTTCTCTACATGCATTTTTGTTGGTTTTTCCATTGGTCTTGCTACAAAGGAGTAGTTTTCAAGGGGTGAGGTAGGGATATTCAATGAGACTAACCACATCCCCACTCCTCCTGCATCTCCTACACCATCATTGGTAGATAAATATATTTCTACCCTTAGAAAGGGACTAGGTGACTTGGAGAATCACTTGGAAAAGGACCCAAATATGGCTACAGTCACTAGGGTTATCAGCAAAATAAAATATATGGTTGCAAAAGATCGAACAAACATAGAACTCTAGGATAGTCTCTCTAGTCTGACAGAAGCATGTGCCCCTTCAAAAAATCCTAATATTGTACAAGGGGCCACTTTTGAAGATGATGAGAGATGGTTGGGAATTTTGATGCCTCCCACATTTGTGTACATGGCCAATGCAGTCCCCTCGATCAACATCCGTTCTGCCCCCAAAGGATTTGAAACTATCAAAGTGAACAGAATAACCTTGGGTTTTAGCTTCACCCTTCCTGTCACCTCTAGTGGTGGAGGTTCTGGTAGTGGAGGTGGCCTAAGGGGAAAAAGTGGCACTAGCAATGGTGGTTTCGGTGGAGGCCACGGTGGTGACTTTAGAAGTAGAGGTGGCTCTGGCGGTGACTTCAGCAATGGTCACACTAGTGGTTCTAGAGGTGGCTTCGGTAGTGGTTTTGGAGAAGGCTCCACTTGACCTTTGTCATCCCAAGACCCTATTCTAGATACTCTTCTTTAAAATATGGGTAAGATGCAAACCCAACTAGTGAGTCTCTCCCGAGACTCTATCCAACCTATCTTTCAATCCTTTTTCTGGCATAGCCCATTGTTAGTTGCAATCCCAAACACTCCATTCCCACCAGGAATGGAGATTCCCAAGTTTGAAAAATATGGTGGCAAAGGAGACCCATAAACACATGTGTCCATCTTTAACACCTTGTGTACAGAATTCTTCTATCACGATGCATTGATGGAAAAACTATTCCCTCAATTTCTTAAGGATACAACTCTCGAATGGTAACATTCCTTAATCGAGAATTCCATCTTCTCATTCGATCAACTTGTGAATCAATTTCTCTGACAATTCCAAGCCAACATCAGTTCAAAGATGACCTTTTCAGATCTTGTCTGGTGCAAATAGGGTTGTAATGAAAATATTACTAATTTTATAGCATGGTATCAAGTGCTCTTCTTGCAACTCTCATATCTCTTCCAATCTCTTATCATTTTTTCCACCTTGCAAAACACAACTTGCATGCCCGTGGTAGTTTTTTTTTTTTCATGAGTTCTAAGCATACAGATCTTTGCTTGTCTCATGGAAGATGAACTGACATTTGATTTTTCTTTGTGGTACCTTGTTAAAGTTATCAACAGGTATAGCTTTGATATGTTTGAGTGGGAAGCCCACCTAGCGGCATGAATTTCCCCCATAGCCACCTTTGTGCTTGTGAGTGCATACCAACTAGCATATTTATCCCTTCTTTTGGGCTTTCTCACCTCGTAGACAACCAAAATTTTCATGGCCCCAGAGTGAGTATACTTGGGCCTTCTCACCCGGAGGATCACCATGATTTCTATCACCCTAGAGTGAGTATACATTCTCTCTCATCCTAGATCTAATCAACAACTAGTTGGATAGACAATCGAAGCTTCATCCGATTCTCCTTTTTCAACACTTGTGTGTTCCTTTATCCCTATGCTTAGTTTTACATGGGATCTTCATCCTGGGGGCTTGATCATCCCTCTTGATCATTGTATTCCATCTTGCTAACATAAATGCATTTGAACCCTCCTCTCGATGTTCATGGCTACTTTACTATGAGTCTAAAGCAAGTTCATCTTCTCACTAAAGTTGGGGCTAAAAGTGTCATAGAAAAATGGCCCCTTGTCATTTTCATGGTCTTTTAGGCCTTGCTTCTTGATGTTTGGCTCATTTTGCTTTGATTTTATGATGTAACATGGCTAGAACATGCACATTTAGGTACTAAAATTAAAATAATGACATCTTGTGAAGGTGTTGTGAAGTGTTGTAAAGCATTGCTACACTCTATTTATTACAATTCACCTAAAAATCACCTTTTCATCACTAAACAAGTCCTATTTTGAAGTGTTATGAAGTCTTGTAACAAAATTTCATGCTTTTCTAGGCACAAGTTCACTATTTATCCCTCTTATGCTTTATTTAACCACTTTATTCCCTTATAAGCTTCAAATAAGTGCATTTTTTAATGTAAACCGGACAAACAACATTAAATGTAATTCAAATGCCAACACCCACCTTCAAGTCCAAGTTGGGATCCATTCGCCATGGGTGGTGAATGGGTATGGTGAATGGGCCCCCCATGACTCTAAATTCAAAATATTTCAAATTTCCTTTCAGGTTTTTATTCAAAAACACTTGATGTCGGTCTGTGATGAGGTATGAATGGGTTACTAAGGCACAAGATTGTATAAATAAGTGATTTTCACCTCATTTTACATCCTCCAAGATTCACACATCATATTCAATCAATCTCAAGCATTCAAGCATCTTACAACATATTATGAAGCATTATTCAAGTATTTTGGAGCATCCGCTAACATTACTTTAGATTTGCATCATCAAGGGTTTGGTAAGTTTACACAATTTGCATATTATTTGTTTATCATTCTCTTACATTTCATTATTTTATTAAGGGTTTGATTACCAAAGTGGGGTTTTACCAAGACAAACCCCTATTTCCTAACCCTCAACCATTTTTCCCCTCTTGCATGGGTGTTTGCAAACTTTTGTATGCAAATTTATCAAGCATTTAGGTGTTGAAGATTGGTCAACAATTCAGCTAGGTGCTTCAAGTCAAATCAACTCTATTTCATGCTTGGAGAAGGTTTTTTATTTGTTTATCGTAGAATTGACTTCGGCAACCTGACAAGCATATTTTTCAAGATCTTGTGTTGTAGAGTTGTCTCTTGATTTCAGTTAAAGTTTCACACGTCTATAGGGAAGGTAACATCATGGCAAATTACATTGTGAATGAGGGGGTAAATAGGCAAGGATTGAACATGTGGAAACTTTTTATTGATTTAGGAGATAAAGTAAGGGCCTTATTAGATTATGATGTTATGCATGGGAAAGAGGAAAATATATTTAATGATTAAATGGAAAAGGGCTAAGTATATCAAAATCAAGATATTTGATGGAACTATGTCATGTTACTTAGCTGGGTAGAAAAAGAGGCACACTTTGTGGGTTCATTGGAATG
Organism: Sequoia sempervirens; assembly: GCA_007258455.2. Taxonomy (NCBI): domain Eukaryota; kingdom Viridiplantae; phylum Streptophyta; class Pinopsida; order Cupressales; family Cupressaceae; genus Sequoia; species Sequoia sempervirens. The sequence goes on from VDFB02000017.1 coordinate 192,979,993, forward strand.
GCTACGTAAAATTGCAATAGGTTTTCAGTGCTGGTAGAGTCTGCAGTGAGGTGCATACAAAAATGGGGGGGATAGGAAAAGAGTCGAGCCAAAAAGCTATGAATTGCACATGAGGAATTCTAAGGTTTGGAAAGAGGTTGTGAGAGAGGGTTTGGTTCCGTTCCTGGAAAAACTTCATGGGCCTAATACTATGGCTATGGACTATTTTGAGAAGAACTAGAACAATGGAGAAATAATCCTATTTGGGAGAAAGGTGAAACTGGATGAGAAAATCATAGGAGAGGAGACTGGAATGTCCACTGAGGGTGTGAAGTTTTATCATGACAGAAGGTTTTTAGATGAGGCAGTAATCAAATTCCCTAAGAAAGAAAAGGAGAAAATGAAACTGGTCAAAATTTGCAACTATTTTGAAATAGACACCATCAAGGAACTTTGGAGAAAGGTGCTACATGTCATAATGGAGTATATTACCTTGGACGGGAGATTCACCAGAGTTTATGGTCATCATTTTTCTATCCTTAACAACTTCCACCATAAGGTACATATTTCTCTACCGCATTATCTATTATGATTGTTGAGCAATAGCCTTGAGGACCACAAGAAAAGTACCAAGAGATACCCTATTCTTCATCCTAGTTTTATTAGGTTAATATATGAACACTATCAAAGCATGTTGGCTTTATCTAAACTGGTTGCCTCCATGGCTTATGAGGACTATTAAATGAACAGTGGTGGTTCAAAGAATTAGCCTAACCAGGAGAGAATTGTTGAAGCCCACTAATCCCCTATTCTTTCTGGTAAGAAAACCCAGCTTAGTAAACCCTAGCTTGCTAAAGATAACCTGAAGTTCTACCCCGGCTACCCGGTTCCCTTAAAGAATCCCCCTCTTAAGGGTTCCCCTACCAATAAGTTGGTTTCATACTCTGCAGACTCTCTGGAGGACAAAACTGAGAACTTTGAAGCAAGTAGAAACTCTGTTTCTACCCCTCCTGCCTCTTTCAAAAATGATGGTACTAGATTTCCCAGTTCTCCTAATCCAGATAATGTTAACCTCATTTTAGACAAGGATCAGTCTGGAGATATTCTTGGCTTTACAAGAAGTGGCATCAGTGACATTTTTAGGATTATGAAATGGGCCTATCAAGAAATAAATGATCTTAATCTTAGAAATAGGGTTCTAAATAGCAAGTTAGAGGAATTGGAATCGAAGTTGTCCACTCTTAGCAATGAAGAAGGAAAACGAAAAGAGAACAATACTAGAGCATGAGAAGTATAAGACTTTGGAAGCTGAAATTGTTAAAATAAAAAATAACATGAAAACTACTGTGGAACAAAACCATAAAATGGCTAGGCACAATGCCATTATCATCAATGCAATGTCTGAAAAGTTGAAAAGTCGCAACAGGGCTCATTGGTTGTTGATCTGGAAGAGGACAAGGATAAAAGAACCAACAAGGACCAAGGTATATTGAAAAAGACCCATGCCAACCTTAAGAGGAAAGTGCCTCCTACTACCCAGATGGTCCAAATCTTAAAGAGGGGGGTTCAGGAAATGAACGACTTGGAAGTTGAGACTATGGAAACATTAAAGTCCCAAGTTTAGTCACTATTTGCATTTTGTCTGGTCTTTTTGGTTCTTTTTTGTGGCCCTTTCTGGATTTTTGGTGGCAGTGGCTTTGTCATTTTGTTGTTTTCTTTACAACCTCTCTATTAATGGTGTCTTTGATGATCTTATATTTTGTTTGTAAACTTTGTGGTTTCGGGTCCCTATAAAACCTATTTTTTCCTCTTTCCAAAACATGTAACAAACATGGTCATGGAGCATGTATTATCTTTCTTTTATGTCTTCCCCCTTTACTGTATTGAGGAAGGAAATGCAAAATTTAAGTTATGTTTCTTATGAATTACTAATACGATTAACACCATTTATAGATCCAATGAAATTTTAGTTGAAATTTTTCTCATCAAGTCTTCTTTTTATTGTAGGAGGTGTTATTAGTAGTGAGAAAAAATAAAAATATAATATAGAAAATACAACATTTTAGTTATGTTTTTTACGAATATCAATAAGGCTATTAACATCACTTATAGACCTAGCAACATTTTTATTTGATGTTTCAATCATAGAAAATTTTCTTGTACAAACTGTCATTAGTTATATATATATATATATATATATATATATATATATATATATATATATATATATATATATATATATATATATATATATATATATATATATATATATATATATATATATATATATATATATATATATATATATATATATATGAAATTGTTTACCTATCTAGAAAATAAATCATAATGTAATAATAAACTAATATAATAAAAGAAATAAATTAAAAATTATATGTAGAGAGATCTCACACATAATATTATGATAATTTAGAAGGAATACATTTAAATAAAAACAACATTCATATATATCTACGATTCAACATGGGCTATTTAACTTAAATGTTAAAAGAATAACTTCAATTTGTGTAGAAATTATTATGGATCCCCAACTATTTCAGAGAATATTTAATGAATATTATCTATAGAGTGATATAAATTAAGCTTTAATTATAATTTAAAATATAAAAAAAAAATTAAGAACAAATTTATTATTCTTTTTAAATGTTTCTTATTAATTTATTATATATATTTTATTATTTTGATTAAAAAGTTGCATAATTAAACTTTAGATGAAATATATAAATTTTGATTAAGTAAGCAAGGAAAAGGCCTTGATCCCAAAAAAATGAAGGATTGACCATATAAAGCATATAACAAGGCAGAATAGGCCAATAAAATAGACTATCCAAACACATCAATGAATAAGGAACAATGGGTCAAGAACAACCACAACCAACAACAAAGAAAAAAGAAGAGCAAAGTAGAAACAAACAACTAATGAGAAGTTGTTCAAGAAACAAAGCTTGAACCAAGTAAAGCCTCTGAGGGCCTATTAAATGAAACTGTGACCGTCTTAGAAACACGTTTCTTCTTTTTGTGCAATGTTATCCAAGAAGAATTTGGAACTGAAATTAAGAAATTTTGATCAGAAGTGAAAGAATATCCTCCAAAGTAACAAAAAAGAGGAATGATAGATACTTCAAGTCAAACATTCAAAAAAAATCCCAAAGCATCATGATTAATAGTATTTTCCAAATAGGGGGGAGCAAGTTCCTCAAGGGAGGCAGTACGCTCAGAATTAGGAACAACCATGTCTAGAGACTGCACAACAGAAACCATAGGAGGAGCAACATCCACCACACCCATATTATTTTTCCTTGTAGAAGGAGAAGGTGGCCTAGAACCTTCATCAAAAGAAGTAGAGTCTGCAATAGGGGACACTATTAAGTGTTCACAAGGAGAATTCTTCCACTAGGTAGAAGAGGAAACATGACTTCAGCCTCAAGAATAGTTATGAGCCAAGTGACCAACAACAAAACAATGTCTGTAGAGAAAAGGAATGCCCTCATAATCCACCAGCTGAGACCAAGATTGACCATTAACTTGCAACAAAACCTCGCTAGGTAAATCCTTTTGCAAAATCTACCTCCACCAAAAGTCCAGCAAAAAGGATGAGAGTAAATTTTTTGGATGCAATATCCACTTTCACAAACCTACCAAAAGTATTACCAATGTCCACATGAGTAGATGGAAACCAGAAAGTGGATAAGAATCCCATTCCCAGAACCCATAGTCTAAAATATCTTGTCTATCATTAGGAGAACAAAAACCCTCAACAAATAAACCCCTTGTACAAGGGTAAATTTCCATTGAACAATCAACCAAAGGCAACCAATGATTAATGATCCAAAAGTGTAGATCTTGGAGTGAAGGCCACAAAAGGTAGTATCTACAGATAACAAAAATCTTGGAATAAAAATAAATATTTTTAGAAACTTCCTTACCAAAGGAGATAATAGGAGCAACATCTACTCACCACAAAGGATGTATAGAGCCCTCCCTAGACCTTTTTCTCTTTACAACATCAACAAATGAAGACCCAAACTTAGCAGCAAGAGAATTCACCTCCAAGATCTCAAAAAAATTTAGTGAAATCTTAGCCCTAGTAGGAACAAAACCCACATCTATAACACCCACAACAGGACCCAACAAATGCTCAGAGTCCACCCCAAGCTTATCAAACCACACAACATCATCCAAAAAATGCAAATCATAACCATTCGCAACAATAGGGGAAATAATAGTAGCATCCACCGAAGGAGGTTTTAGGGCCCACACATCCACTAAACCCATAGGAGAAACTATCATGAGATCCACAACTAGCTCACACCCACATGGGGAAGCTCACGAGGGACAACTACTAAACGCATTCAAATTAGCAAATGGGCAGGCGGAACAATAGGCTTCCATCAGAAGAATTACTTTTTTTTTTTTTAAATTAGTTTCAAAAAAATATAAATAGTTATCAAATAGATAGAGTAAAATTATTTCCAATCCATGTATAAAATTATTAATATAATGTAATATTTTTATTTCTTTTTTTTAAAGACTGCAAGAATTAGTCAAGTATTCGTCCCCCTTTAAAGCCATGTTTTACCATGGGGACAATGGGGAGTCTAGACCTCATGACCTCTTGTATCTATACCCCTATAAAGCCCTCCAGTACCATGGTGATGATGGAGAGACTAGACCTCATGACCTCTTGCTTTCAATAGGATGCTTTAGCCAATCGAGCTAGGCCCACCACCCCATAATATTTTTATTTCTAAGTTTTATATAAGAGTTTAATTAATCTTTCAATTGAATATATATTTTTTTAATTAAAATTTAGATAAAATATATAGCTATCAAATAAAACTGAAACTGTGACCATCTTAGAAACATGTTTCTTCTTTTTCTGCACCATTGTCCAAGAAGAATCTAGAACCGAAATTGACAAATTTTGATAAGAAGTGAAAGACTCTCCTCTAGAGTAACAAATAAGAGTAACAATAGATAATTCAAGTGAAGCATTTGAAACCAATCCCAAAGTATCATGATTAATAATATTTTCCAAATAGGGGGTAGCAGGTGCCTCAAGGGAGGTAGCACACTCAGAATTTGGAACAACGATGTCTAGATACCACACAACAGAAACTACAAGAGGAGTAGCATCCAAGACACCCATATTTTTTTTCCTTGTAGAAGGAGAAGATGGCCTAGAACCTTCATTAGAAGAAGAGTCTGCAATATGGGGCACTACTAAGTGTTCACAGAGAGAATTCTTCCACCAGGAAGAAGAAGAAACATGACGTGAGCCTCAAGAATAGTCTCAAGCCAAGTGACCAACACCAAAACAATGTCTGTAGTGAAAAGGAATACCTTCATAATCCACTAGCTGAGACCAAGACCAACCATTAACCTGCAACACAACCTTGCCAGGTAAAGCCTTCACCAAATCTACCTCCACCAAAAGTGAAGCAAAGAAGGTGTGATTAAAGTTTTTGGATGCATTATCCACTTTCACGAACCTACCAAGAGCACTACCAATGTCCTCAAAAGTAAATGAATGCTAGAAAGGGGATATGAATCCCATTCCCACAACCCATAGTCTAAAATAGCTTGTCTATCGTTAGGAGAACAAAAACCCTCAACAAATAAACCCCTTGTACAAGGATAAACTTCCATTGAACCATCAACCAAAGGGGACCAATGATTGGTGATCCAAAAGTGTAGATCTGGGAGTGAAGGCCACAAAAGGTAGTATCTACAGATAATGGAAATCTTGGAATAAAAATTAATATTTTTAGAAACTTCCTTACCAAAGGAGATAATAGGAGCAACATCTGCTCACCACAAAGTATGTATAGAGCCCTCCCTAGACCTTTTGGTCTTTACAACATCAACAAATGAAGACACAAACTTAGCAGCAAGGGAATTCACCTCTAGGACCTCAAAAAATTTCAATGAAATCTTAGCCCCAGTAGGAACAAAACCCACATCCATAACACCCACAATGGGACCCATTGAATGCTCAGAGTCCACCCCAAGCTTATCCAACCACACAACATCATCCACCAAATACAAATCATAACCATTCACAACAGTAGGGGAACTAATAGCAACAACCACCGAAGGAGGTTTTAGGGCCTACACATCCACTAAACCCATAGGAGCAACTATTGTGAGATCCACAACTAGCTCACACCCATGTGGGGAAGTACACGAGGGACAACAGTCAAACACATTCAAATTAGCAAATGGGTAGGGGGAACAAAAGCCTTCCATCAGAAGAATTACTTTTTCTTTTAAATATTTAGTTTAAAAAAAATATAGATAGTTATCAAATAGACAAAGTAAAATTATTTCCAATCCATGTATAAAATTATTAATATAATGTAATATTTTTATTTCTTTTTTCTTTAAGACTACAAGAATTACTGAAGTATTTGTCCCCCTTTAAAGCCCTTTTTTACCATGGGGATGATGAGGAGACTAGACCTCATGACCTCTTGTATCTATACCCCTATAAATCCCTTCAGTACCATGGGGATGATGGAGAGATTAGACCTCGTGACCTCTTGCTTTCAATAGGATGCTTTAGCCAATCGAGCTAGACCCACCACCCCATAATATTTTTATTTCTAAGTTTTATATAAGAGTTTAATTAATCTTTCAATTGAATATATCTTTTTTTTAATTAAAATTTAGATAAAATATATACTTATCAAATAAAACTGAAACTATGACCATCTTAGAAACACATTTCTTCTTTTCATGCACCATTGTCCAAGAAGAATCTAGAACCAAAATTGTGAAATTTTGATAAGAAGTGATAGAATCTCCTCTAGAGTAACAAATAAAAGGAACAATAGATACTTTAAGTGAAGCATTTGAAACCAAGCCCAAAACATCATGAATAATAGTATTTTCCAAATAGGGGGCATTAGGTGCCTCAAGGGAGGTAGCACACTTAGAATTTGGAACAACCATGTCTAGAGACCACACAACAAAAACTACAAGAGGAGCAGCATCCAAGACACACATATTATTTTTCCTTGTAGAAGGAGAAGATGGCCTAGAACCTTCATTAGAAGAAGTAGAATCTGCAATATGGGGCACTATTAAGTGTTCATAGAGAGAATTCTTCAACCAGGTAGAAGAGGAAACATGACGTGAGCCTCAAGAAAAGTCTCGAGCCAAGTGACCAAGACCAAAACAATGTCTACAATGAAAAGGAATACCTTCATAATCCACTAGCTGAGACCAAGACCAACCATTAACCTACAACTCAACCTCACTAGGTAAAGCCTTCACCAAATCTACCTCCACCAAACGTGAAGCAAAGAAGGTGTGATTACTTTTTTTGGATGCATTATCCACTTTCACAATCCTACCAAGAGCACTACCAATGTCCTCAAAAGTAGATGAATGCTAGAAAGGGGATAAGAATCCCATTCCCACAACCCATAGTCTAAAATAGCTTGTCTATCCTTAGAAGAATAGAAACCCTCAACAAATAAAACGTTTGTAGAAGGGTAAATTTCCATTGAACCATCAACCAAAGGGGACCAATGATTGGTGATCCAAAACTGCAAATCTGAGAGGGAAAGCCACAAATGGTAGAATCTATAGATAAGAGCAATCTTGGAATAAAAATCAATATTTTTAGAAACTTCCTTACCAAAGGAGATAATAGGAGCAACATCTGCTCACCGCAAAGGATGTGTAGAGCCCTCCCCAGACCTTTTGGTCTTTACAACAACAACAAATGAAGACCCAAACTTAGCAATAAGGGAATTCACCTCTAGGACCTCAAAAAGTTTCAGTGAAATCTCAACCCCAATAGGAACAAAACCCACATCCAAAACACCCACAATAGGACATGTTGAATGCTTAGAGTCCCCTCCAAGCTTATCCTACCGCACAACATCATCCAACAAATGTAAATCAGAACCCTTCACAGCAATAGGGGAAACAATAGCATCGTCCATTAAAGGAGGTTTCAGGGCTTGTACATCCACTAAACCCATAGGAGCAACTGTCATGAGATACACAACCAACTCACACCCCCATGGGGAAGTGAGAGAGGGACAACGGACAAACACATTGAAATTAGCAAATGGGCGGGAGGAACTGGAGGCTTCCATCAGGAGAATTATTATTTTTAAAAAATATTTAGTTTAAAAATATATATATATATAGTTATCAAATAGACAAAGTAAAATTATTTCCAATCCATGTATAAAATTATTAATATAATGTAATATTTTTATTTCTTCTTTTTTTAAGATTGCAGGAATCAATCAGGTATTCGTCCCCCTTAAAATACCTCTTGTATCCGTACTCCTATAAAGCAATCAGGTATTCGTCCCCCTTAAAATACCTCTTGTATTTTTACCCCTGTATAGCACTCCAGTACCATGGGGATTATGGAGAGACTAGACCTTGTGACCTCTTGTTTTCAATAGGATGCTTTAGCCAATCGAGCTAGGCCCACCACCCCATAATAATTTTATTTCTAAGTTTTATATAAGAGTTTAATTAATCTTTCAATTAAATATAATTTTCTTTTAATTAAAATTTAGATAAAATATATAGTCATCAAATAAAAAGAGTAAAATTATTTGCAATTCATATACAAAATTATTAATATGATGTAATGTTTTTATTTCTAAGTTTTATATAAAAAATTAATCTCTTTGAAATAATTATAAAAACATAAAATTGTTTATGAGAATTGATTAATGATTAAAGATTATTTTTTGTCAATCAAAATAGAATTGCATATTACTTTTAAATATAAATAAAATATACAAATAAAAATCAAATGCTTTTCTTAATATATAATAATTAACGAATAATAAAATTATGATTAAGCATCCAACAATTAAACTAAACCATATTAAAAACAGTAAAAAAAGACATTTAATTACAAATTAATAAAATAAAATGTATCTATATATATCATCTTAAATGAATGGATTCCATCAAATAAAACCAGTATCCCATGAAGGAACATTAGTGGGTTGGCTTTCCACATGCATATGCATTAGGTTTCCACATGCATATGCATTGGGTTTCAACAATACCTGATGGTCACCATGAGGGATATCAAAGGCAGAAAAAAATTATATACATTAAAAAAAACTGTTTTAGGTGCCATATACAAGTCATTATATATTTCTTATCTTTTGTAAATATATATTTTTTTATTAGATCAATAGTTCCTTTGAAATTTAAACTTACATCTCCACAGTTAAAAATCAATACTTTAACCAATTAAATTCAATCCTTTGAACAACTTGATGGAAGCAACTATAAACTCCAAATTTTCCTAAACACTTCATTCCAATGTAAGCAACTATATAACACTAACCTCTCTGAACAAACTAGAAACCCATTTTAGTCCTTGCAAGCTTGAACGATACATGTTGGCGATCTCCTTCACTTCAGTCGTTAGCTCTATACCATCCCCATGGCATTGAAAGCTCCTGTTCGGATTACTTTTCTAACACTACCTTGCAAATCTAAGTGAAATCCCAAAGAGATGTAAATTGGTCATCTCGATCTTCTTCTCCACTAACGGGGTTTTCAAAGACCAGAGAAGATCCGATCAGCACTCCATCTGCAATGTTCATTAGCAAGTTTCGCCAATCCACCCATGAATCGCCAATCACATTGTTTTCTTTTACAGTTACTGCAATATTAGTTGATTGAGATGGATTCTGTGGAAACCGTTCTGAGTCAAGGAAACCATCTTTATTTTCACCACTCTTGGTGTTGTCGCGTAGCTGTGGTACTTGTTTCACTGGCTGTTGTGAAGAAGAGTATGCAGCTTCGGCTGCAGCCGCCTGAATGTCTGTTGCAGAGGAAGTTGCAGGGCAAGGAAGCGAATGAATTGAGTCGGGGAAGTTGAAATTGGCCGAAGACCCTCTTAAGGCCAAAGCAGCTGCATCATGCGCACGAGCTGCCATCTCCGGTGTGGGGAATGAGCCCAGCCATATCCTCTTCTCCTTCCTCGGCTCTCTGATTTCTGATATCCACATTCCCCACTTCCTCTTTCTCACTCCTACATAGGTAGGATGCTTTGTTCCCCTCCTATTTGGATTTACACAACTACTCTCCTTCCCCATCGATTAATTGAAGAGCTTAAAACAATCCGTATGCTAGAAAGAAATTTTGTAGCAATAAGTTTGTATAATATTCGCACACAATCAAGTCCAAGTTAGCATTCTATTTTAATGTAAAACAATGATAATACTAGTGCAAACACTATTAAATGTGGATTCCTCGTCCCATGAACTCAAAACAAAATACCACGCAAAGTTTATACTGCTAGACTTTTAAGTAATTTCTGCCCTAATCAGGATAACCTAGACTCTATATACGGATTTTTTCTATGGCTTAACCTAGACTCTATATTTTCTATGGCTTAATACAGTACGAACACTATTAAATGTGGATTCCTCGTCCCATGAACTCAAAACAAAATACCACGCAAAGTTTACACTGCTAGACTTTTAAGTAATTTCTGCCCTAATCAGGATAACCTAGACTCTATATACGGATTTTTTCTATGGCTTAACAATGTAAGAGCTAACTGGATATCATCAATTCGCAACCAGAATGAACTTACTGATATGTTGTCATGTGTTCCTATATTTCGTCTGTTCTTTCACCTACTACACTCTAACAACCGAGTCTACAGAAAGATATTCGATTCCCCTAACGAACCCTCCTTCGATGGACTTATTGATATGATTATTTATATAAATTTAACGTACATACGAATTATAAATAGCTTAATCTATACTGGTTAGACTTCACTGAAACGTTAAACAGTTTAATATTTCAGCAGTCAGTAGCATATTTGTTGGCCTTTCGCCTTCGTTGGTTGAATTAGGACCATTATGCTTCCAAAGAAGGACAAACACTACGAGCCCACCATGATTAGACCACATTCTCAGCCAATAATAAGAAACCAATTTATTTTTATGTCTAAGCAGTGTAACAACTCTACCACCACTCATTGTTGCTTATCTAAAATGATTATGTGCTTTAATATACTTTTAGTCAATTAAATAAGAACCTTAAACGCGTTTGATTCGGATTAACCTTCGTTTTCTATATACATACGATGTTCCTCAAAGATTCAGTCATCATTTTTAAAAAAATGTTATTTACAGATACCAAACAACCTAATAATGAGGAAATCATTATATTTCATACATCACCAGCGAACTTAAAAGAATCAAAGAGCATCACCGTATAGAATAATTTTTTAAAACTGGAAAATTTCATGTTGGTAGGTTTATTGTAACAAGTTTCTTAATAAGAAACAATTTATCACATTATACGCCTGGTTTAAGACAATTTAAAATCTAGAATTATAATGACTTGATTCCAAACATTTAATTTCTTAGATTTTATATTTCTGATTCCTTAGAGTATAGCGATTTGTTTGTAAACACTCTTTTGGGAGGGAATAAAATCCTTTTCACATAAATGTAAGCTATCTAAATAATGTTTGCAATCTTGTATACAAGATTTAATAGAGTTAAATATAAAGTAGAAAATTTAAATTATTATTTTTAAAATAATTTGCAGGAATAAGATATTTCTTTTTGGAATAATAATAAAAATAAGTATTAATGGTAATAAAAAAATTTTATACAAGTAAAAAACAAAATGTCTGCAATGCCATTAATGTCTCTAGTTTTATACAATTTCAAAAATATCAATGGATCAAACAGTAGTCAGGTCAAAATCAACCTAGTTTATGAATTTTTGATGAGGTGGGATTATGAAAAGGAGATACTCTAAACTAATGATTGCCTATACAATAAGTACCTAATGGGTAGAATAATTCATTAAGTTATATGCTTATTAGATTTATGTAAAAATGTTCTTAAAGTCTCTAATACAGTACTAAGGACCAAATATGTTGAGCATTGGATCAATGGTAGAGACAATTTACGCATGTTTAATTCAATTTTTTGAATGCTGTGATCCTAAATTTCTTCATCTTGGACAAGCTCTATCAATCCTTATTTTTTGTTTTCCCTTTTTATTCTAAATTTATTTGAGATATTTAATTCCTTTAAGATAAAGTTCAATATTGACCAAAAATAGAAGCACTTAAGCACCAAATTACATGACATTTTTTGGAAGATCAGTAGGGAAGGTATCTTTATATTTTTCTTATGTTAACTTTTGAGAGAAACTAACCCTTGACAATTCTTATAGTTCAATTTTTCTTATGAATGAAGGAAAGTGTCTATAAATAATTGTTATTGTCCCTAATATATTTGTGAATAAACCTATTATAGTATCGACATTATTTAGTCTGATGACCCTTAATATTTATGGAGAGAAGAAAGGTATTAGGATAGTAATACCTACACTTGATGTAGAGTCATATCAAACATTATCGAAGGATCTATCATTTTTTAGTCTATTGAATTTGTTTTTATAAGCATTCTCGTATGGATCTCCTAGTTCCCTTAATGCAAATTATTCATATTTCTTGTAAAAGAACAATTATTGTGTATACGAATGAATTTGCACCCCTTACAAAAATTCCCCTTTTACACATCTTCACCTTAGAAAACCAAATCCGAAGTCAAAATTCCATATCAGTTGGTTGACTTCCTTCCACTTGGCATCTATCTGTTGTGTTAGTAGAAGAATATTTGTCGAGGATGGGTGCACGACACACTTCTTCCCCTGGAGGATTCCTACGTCTAAAGCTTGAAAAGGCATTACACTTCCTATTGAGAACGATTTGTAATGTCCCTCTTCAACCAACCGACCCTGAAAATGGAATATTCTCCCCTCTTCCCTTTCAAATCCATTCATTCTCACTTCATTTCAGCTGCTAGCATCATCTCTTGCAGTCTCTTCACAAGCTATTGCAATCCCTCTTACCAGTTCAATCCATTTTCCAACATTTTCAACACTCCTTTACATCAACAACAACACTTCATCAACTCTAGAAAGAAAGTATGAAACAATATATTGCAACATTGGCTTGAGGATTTATGAGACCCCCCTTTATTGAAGTTGAGGTTGTGATGATTGTGCAAGCCTTCTTTCTCCTCCATTGGCTAGTGAGCTCTTGGTGGAGGTGGTAACGTTTCACTCCTCTCCTTTTTGATTTGGTTCAGTAGATATTTACTATTTTTTAGTGTTATTTACATTCCTTCCTTCTTTACTCCATCATATATTTCTCTATGATTGCTATTTGGCTATCCGTGGAGGTGGAAACACCAAAACAGGGGTCTAATTGAGGTAGACCCCTATACAGGTCCAACAAATTTCTCCAATTTCTTGTGTAGAGGTGGATGTGCTTTTGGAGCTAGCTGGCGAATTAGTGCCTTGGTGAGATTATCTTCATCACTCTAGCTCTCATCTATCTACTTTATCATATCCATTTCTATTTCTCGCACTTTAGAATTTTTTTTGCTCATTTAGGAGTCATTAGCTAGGCCAACAACTTGTTTTTTGGAGGTTCATATTGTATTATCTGTCCTCTAGTCATATGGATGCCAGGTCACCTAAGAGACACCAGTGCATCGTATTGTCATCCCAGAACCGTGCTTTTTTCCTTGTACAGAGAGTTACCTAAGGTATAGTATTCAACTCAAAAACTGGCTCGCCTACCCTAAATTTGAGTTTCGGGTCTATACAGTGATTGAGGAGCATTATAGTTCTTATCATTCTCGTCCCTCATTTCAAAACATCCCTTTAGAGTGAGGTAAGTTAGGGTAGTCTTTCAGTCTTGGCCCTCCGTGACCTAGAGCCTTGATGTGGTTGGTCCCCCTCTCTTAAATTTTTGGTGAATCTAACATGGACAAACATTTATCCATTCATTGGTGTTTAGACTCTTCCCTTTTACCTTATGATCCTTGAATACTTGAGTGTAGTGAAGGTTTATGACCATCACAAACCAATCCATGATTTCTGGGTATGTTGTTAGGAGAAGTGTATAACACCTTCGAATGGAAAGCATAAATTTCACTAATGGTTTCTCTATACATATTTTTGTTGGTTTTTCCATTGGTCTTGATACAAAGGAGTAGTTTTTAGGGGGTGAGGTAGGGACCTTCGGTGAGACTAACCACATCCCCACTCCTCCTGTGTCTCCTACACCATCATCGATAGATAAATATGAGGTTGTTCACATTCCTTTTGAATATATTTCTACCCTTAAAAAGGGACTAGGTGACTTGGAGAATCACTTGGAAAAGGACCCAAATATGGCTATGGTCGCTAGGGTTATCAGAAAAATAAAATATATGGTTGGAAAAGATCGAACAGACATAGAACTCCAGGATAGTCTCTCTAGTCTGACAAAAGCATGTGCCCCTTCAAAAAATCCTAATATTGTACAAGGGGCCACTTTTGAAGATCATGAGAGATGGTTGGGAATTTTGATGCCTCCCACATTTGTGTACATGGCCAATGCAGTCCCCTCAATCAACATCCCTTATATCCCCAAAGGATTTGAAACTATCAAAGTGAACAGAATAACCTTAGGTTTTAGCTTCACCCTTCCTGTCACCTCCAGTGGTGGAGGATTTGGGAGGTTGAGTGTTGTAGGATTTGGTAGTGGAGGTGGCCTTAGGGGAAAAAGTGGCACTAGCAATGGTGGTTTCGATGGAGGCCACAGTGGTGACTTTAGAAGTAGAGATGGCTCCAGCGGAGGCCTTGCTAGTGGCGGTGGATTTAGCAATGGTCACACCAGTGGTTCTAGAGGTGGCTTCGGTAGTTGTTTTTGAGAAGGCTCCACTTGACCTTTGTCATCCCAAGACCCTATTCTAGATACTCTTCTTCAAAATATGGGTAAGATGCAAAGCCAACTAGTGAGTCTCTCCCGAGACTCTACCTAGCCTATCTTTCAACCCTTTTTCTGGCATAGCCCATTGTCAGTTGCAATCCTAAACACTCCATTCCCACCAGAAATGGAGATTCCCAAGATTGAAAAATATGGTGGCAAAGGAGACCCATAAACACATGTGTCCACCTTTAACACCTTGTGTACAAAATTCTTCTATCACGATGCATTGATGGAAAAACTATTCCCTCAATTTCTTAAGGATACAACTCTCGAATGGTAACATTCCTTAATCGAGAATTCCATCTTCTCATTCAATCAACTTGTGAATCAATTTCTCTAACAATTCCAAGCCAACATCAGATCGAAGATGACCCTTTCAAATCTCGTCTAGTGCAAATAGGGTTGTAACGAAAATATTACTGATTGTATAGCGTGATATCAAGTGCTCTTCTCACAACTCTCATATCCCTTCCAATCTCTTCTCATTTTTTCCACCTTGCATAACGTAACTTGCATGCCCATGGTATTTTTTTTTTTTTCATGAGTTCTAAGCATACAGATCTTTGCTTGTCTCATGGAGCATGAACTAACATTTGATTTTTCTTTGTGGTGCCTTGTTAAAGTTATCAATAGCTATAACTTTGATATGTTTGAGTGGGAAGCCCACCTAGCGGTATGAATTTCCCCCATAGCCACCTTTGTGCTAGTGAGTGGATACCAACTAGCATATTTATCCCTTCTTTTGGGCTTTCTCACCCCGTAGAAAACCAAAAGTTTCATAGCCCCAGAGTGAGTATACTTGGGCCTTCTCACCCGAAGGATCACCATGATTTCTATCACCCCAGAGTGAGTATACATTCTCTTTCATCCTAGATCTAATCAACAACTAGTTGGATAGACAATTGAAGCTTCATCTGATTCTCCTTTTCAACACTTGTGTGTTCCTTTGTCCCTATGCTTAGTTTTCCATGGGATCTTCATCCTGGGGGCTTGATCATCCGCTTGATCATTGTTTTCCATCTTGCTAACATAAATGCATTTGAACCCTCCTCTCGATGTTCATGGCTACTTTACTGTGAGTTTCAAGTTCATCTTCTCACTAAAGTGGGGGCTAAAAGTGTCATAGGAAAATGGCCCCTTGTCATTTTCATGGTCTTTTAGGCCTTGCTTCTTGATGTTTGGCTCATTTTGCTTTGATTTTATGATGTAACATGGCTAGAACATGCACATTTAGGTACTAAAATTAAAATAATGACATCTTGTGAAGGTGTTGTGAAGTCTTGTAAAGCATTTCTACACTCTATTTATTACAATTCAAATAAAAATCACCTTTTCATCACTAAACAAGTCCTATTTTGAAGTGTTATGACGTCTTGTAACAAATTTTCATACTTTTCTAGGCACAAGTTCACTATTTATCCCTCTCTTATGCTTTATTAAACCACTTTATTCCCTTATAAGCTTCAAATAAGTGCATTTTTTTAATGTAAACCCGACAAAAAACATTAAATGTAACTCAGATCCCAACACCCACCTTCAAGTCCAAGTTGAGATCCATTTGCCATGGGTGGTGAATGGGTCCCCCTTGACTCCCAATTCAAAATATTTCAAATTTCCTTTCAGGTTTTTCTTCAAAAACACTTGATGTTGGTCTGTGATGAGGTATGAATAGGTTACTAAGGCAAAATATTGTATAAATAAGTTATTTTCACCTCATTTTACATCCTCCAAGATTCACACATCATATTCAATCAATCTCAAGCATTCAAGCATCTTACACATCTTATCAAGCATTATTCAAGTATTTTGGAGCATCCGCTAACATTACTTCAGATTTGCATCATCAAGGGTTTGGTAAGTTTACAGAATTTGCATGTTATTTGTTTATCATTCTCTTACATTTCATTATTTTATTAAGGGTTTGATTACCAAAGCAGGGTTTTACCAAGACAAACCCCTATTTTCTAACCCTCAACCATTTTTCCCCTCTTGCATGTGTGTTTGCAAACTTTTGTATGCAAATTTATCAAGCATTTAGGTGTTGAAGATTGGTCAACGATTTAGCTAGGTGCTTCAAGTCAAATCAACTCTATTTCATGCTTGGAGAAGGTTTTCTATTTGTTTCCCATAGAATTGACTTTGGCAACCCAACAAGCATATTTTTCAAGATCTTGTGTTGTAGAGTTGTCTCTTGATTTCATAGAATTTTGGGATAGCACTAATTTTCCATCAATGGTGAATAAGTCCCACTTGAAGATTTAAAATCTAGGTTTTGTCAGATTTTGGATCCCGACAGTCAAAAACGGTTTCCCGATAGTTTTTTACCAGTAGTAGGACTAATTCATCACCCAGGGGGAATGAGTCCCATTGTTGATTTTTTGTGATTTTAGACAACATTTAGACCATTCCAAATTGTTCAAATTTTTCCTAGGTGCACATTGTTTCAATCCATTTCTTTTTGTTATGCATTTATTCATATTTAGTTCATTGTTTGCATATCATAGTGTATTTTCAAGCATAGAATAAATCTTAGTTTTGCATTCATAATCAGTCATATAGTTCATTTAATTACATTTAGTTCACTTCATTTAGCTCACATAACATCACACATAGCATAATTTGAATGAACCCCTTATCATTTTTGGCCTAAGCTCTCTCCTTTTAGGTGAAAACCCCTAGAAGAGCAAGAGACGTGCATGGTGCCAAAAATCTACAATTCAAAATGCATACCTTTTTATGTATGTATGATTTTAGGAATGCATAGTTATACATAGGTCATGTGCCTCTAGAATTACATGCATATTTTCTTTGTTGTTTTTGTATATAGATAAAGAAAATTAAATTTACCTTTATCTTTAGCATACCATGCAATTCCATCATGTATACGTATTTTCTTAGCAGTATTCTCTACAATGTAATTAACTTCTTGTTTTGCAAATTTAGACTTTTTCATGCATGGATATCCTTCATGCATGCTTTCTTCACTTTTATACTTGCATTAATTTTGCATTTATGTTATTTTCTCATGCACACATGCTTTTCTTTTTGCATGTGTGTATGCATAAGTTAGGGAACACACACATATATAGATTGCATGCATCTTTAGGTGCATATATGATATAGAATTTTATAAATGTATATATATAGCTAAACTAATTTTAAAGTTATCTTTGCCCTCACATATTACATATTTTCTGCATTAAGGCCTATATTTTTTATTTATTTTTTTTCTATTGTCATATGTTACTTATTGTAATTTTGGGAATTGTCCCCTAATATAATTTTTTATGTAATTCTATTAAAAAACCCTATTCTAATTAGATAACATTGGTATATAATAAAAAGAATTATAAATAGAATTTTATTCATTTAATAAATTTTTTTTCCTAAACAATTAAAATTTATTTAAAACTTAGAAGTGTCATGACATATTAAATAAAATCAATTTTAAATAATAGATCTAATTATACAAATCTTAAAAATTGAAACTTATACATAAGTAACATATATATGAAGGATATGAAGGATGTTGAAAAGGAGGCTGAGGAGTTGTTGAACACCTTGGAGTAGTGCGGAGGTGTTTGTTTCTGGCTTTTGGGGCAGTCCTTTTTTGGACCCTATTGTCTCTTTGTACTGTCATTTCCTTTTTGGGAAAGTCGTATGCTTGTTTGGACTTATTTTGTTATCTTTTGTTGTTTAAACTCTGTGGTTTCAAGTCCCTATAAAACCTGTGTTTTCCTTTTCAAAAACATATATATAATTTCATTTAAGAATTATTTATTATTCATGCAATCTATTGATCATTCTTACTTAATAATTAAAATTTATTGAAAACATACAACCTTATCATGATATTATATTAAACTAAATTAACATAAAAATCACACAAAAATAACATG
Organism: Sequoia sempervirens; assembly: GCA_007258455.2. Lineage (NCBI taxonomy): Eukaryota > Viridiplantae > Streptophyta > Pinopsida > Cupressales > Cupressaceae > Sequoia > Sequoia sempervirens. The sequence continues at coordinate 192,998,695 of VDFB02000017.1, forward strand.
TAATGATATTAGACAAGTTCGATAAAGTTAAAGTTTCACATGTCTATAGGGAAGGTAACATCATGGCAAATTACATTGTGGATGAGGGGGTAAAGAGGCAAGGATTGAACATGTGGAATTTTTTTATTGATTTAGGAGCTAAAGTAAGGGCCTTATTAGATTATGATGTTACACAAGGGAAAGAGGCAAATATATTTAATGATTCAAAGGAAAGGGCTAAGTATATCAAAATCAAGAGATTTGATGGGGCTATGTCATGTTACTTAGCTAGGTAGAAAAAGAGACACACTTTATGGGTTCATTGGAATGGCTACATAAAATTGCAATAGGTTTTCAGCACTGGTAGAGTCTGTAGTGAGGTGCATACAAAAATGGGGGCGATAGGAAAAGAGTCGAGCAAAAAAACTATGAATTGCACATGAGGAATGCTAAGGTTTGGAAAGAGGTTGTGAGAGAGGGTTTGGTTCCATTCTTGGAAAAAATTCATGGGCCTAATACTATGGCTATGGACTATTTTGAGAAGAACTGGAACAATGGAGAAATAATCCTATTTGGGACAAAGGTGAAACTGGATTAGAAAATTATAGGAGAGGTAACTAGAATGTCCACTGAGGGTGTGAAGTTTTATCATGATAGAAGGTTTTTAGATGAGGCGGTAATCAAATTCCCTAAGAAAGAAAAGGAGAAAATGAAACTGGTCAAAATTTGCAACTATTTTGAAATAGACACCATCAAGGAACTTTGGAGAAAGGTGCTTCATGTCATAATGGAGTATATTACCTTGGACGGGAGATTCACCAGAGTTTATGGTCATCATTTTTCTATCCTTAACCACTTCCACCATAAGGTACAGATTTCTCTACACCATTATCTATTATGTTTGTTGAGCAATAGCCTTGATGACCACAAGAAAAGTACCAAGAGATACCTTATTCTTCATCCTGGTCTTATTAGGTTAATATATGAACACTATGAAAGCATGTTGGCTTTATCTAAACCGGTTGCCTCCACGGCTTATGAGGACTATGAAATGAACAGTGGTGGTTCAAAGAATTAGCCTAACTAGGAGAGAATTTTGTAAGCCCACCAATCCCCTATTCTTTCTGGTAAGAAAACCTAGATTAGTAAAACCTAGCTTGCTAAAGCTAACTTGAAGTTCTACCCCAACTGCCCGGTTCCCTTAAAGAATCCCCCTCTCAAGGGTTCCCCTACTAATAAGTTGGTTTTGTACTCTACAAACTCTTTGGAGGACAAAACTGAGAACTCTGAAGCAAGTAGAAACTCTTTTTCTACCCCTCCTACCTCTTTCAAAGATGATGGTACTAGATTTCCTAGTTCTCCTAATCCAGATAATGTTAACCTTATTTTAGACAAGGATCAGTCTGGAGACATTCTTGACTCTACTAGAAGTGGCATCAGTGATATTTTTAGGGTTATGAAATGGGCCTATCAAGAAATAAATGATCTTAATCTTAGAAATAGGGTTCTAAATAGCAAGTTAGAGGAATTGGAATCGAAGTTGTCCACTCTTGGCAATGAAGAAGGAAAATGAAAAAAGAACAATATTGGAGCAGGAGAAGTATAAGAATTTGGAAGCTGAAATAGTTAAAATAAAAAATAACATAAAAACTATTATGGAACAAAACTATAAAATGGCTAGGTACAATGCCATTATCATTAATGCAATGTATGAAAAGTTGGAAAAGTTGCAACAGGGCTCATTGGTTGTTGATCTGGAAGAGGACAAGGATAAAAGAACCAATGAGGACAAAGGTATATTGAAAAGGACCCATGCCAACCTTAAGAGGAAAGTGCCTCCTACTACCCAGATGGTCCAAATATTAAAGAGGGGCGTTCGGGAAATGAACGACTTGGAAGCTGAGACTGTGGAAACATTAAAGTCCCAAGTTTAGTCGCTATTGGCATTTTTTCTGGTCTTTATGGTTCTGTTTTGTGGCCCTTTCTAGCTTTTTGGTGGCTATGGCTTTTTCATTTTGTTGTTTTCTTTACATCCTCTCTATTAATGGGGTCTTTGATGATCTTATATTTTATTTGCTTTGTGGTTTTGGGTCCCTATAAAACCTATTTTTTTCCTCTTTCCAAAACATAATATATATATATACATATATATATAATCTATATATATACATATATACATATATATATATACATATATATATATATATGTATATATATATAATGTATATATATGTATATATATATATATGCTTTATATATATGTATATATATATGTATATATATGTATACATATGTATACATATACATATATGTATTATACATGTATATACATATATGTATACATGTATATACATATATGTATACAGCATGTATATATGTATACATATATATATACATATATATATATATATGTATATATATATATATATATATACATATATATATATATGATCTTAAGAGCAATTGATATATATATATATATATATACATATATATATATATATGTGCATATATATATATATATATATACATATATATATATATATGTATATATATATATATATATATATATATATCAATTGCTCTAAGATCAATATTTGACACTAGTCTTGATAGGTTAACATAAAACAAATTAAGAAATTCTACAATACATTGAATTTCCTATGCCCATTTCTTGAACCATATGAAATAATTCTACTTGATTTCAAACAACATTGTTTGGATTCACTTAATTCAAAAGAATACTAACAAACATGGTCATGGAGCATGTATTATCTTTCTTTTATGTCTTCCCCCTTTACTATATTGAGGAAGCAAATGCAAAATTTAAGTTATGTTTGTTATGAATTACTAATACGATTAACACCATTTATAGATCCAATGATATTTTAGTTGAAATTTTTCTCATCAAGTCTTGTTTTTATTGTAGGAGGTGTTATTAGTAGTGAGAAAAAATAAAAATATAATATAAAAAATACAACATTTTAGTTATGTTGTTTACGAATATCAGTAAGGCTATTAACATCTCTTGTAGACCAAGCAATATTTTTATTTGATGTTTCAATCATGGAAAATTTTCTTGTAGAAAGTGTCATTAGTTATATATATATATATATATATATTTGAAATTGCTTACCTATCAAGAAAATAAATCATAATGTAATAATAAACTAATATAATAAAAGAAATAAATTAAAAATTATATGTAGAGAGAGCTCACACATAATATTATGATAATTTAGAAGGAATACATTTAAATAAAAACAACATTCATATATATCTACAATTCAACATGGGCTATTTAACTTAAATGTCAAAAGAATAACTGCAATTTGTGTTGAAATTATTATAGATCCCCAACTATTTCAAAGGATATTTAATTAATATTATGTATAGATGATATAAATTAAGCTTTAATTATAATTTAAAATATAAAAAAAAAAATAGGAAGAAATTTATTATTCTTTTTAAATGTTTCTTATTAATTTATTAAATATTTTTTCTTATTTTGATTAAAAAGTTGCATAATTAAACTTTAGATGAAATATATAATTTTTGATTAAGTAAGCAGGGAAAAGGCCTTGATCCCAAAAAAAATGAAGGATTGACCATACAAAGCATATAACAAGGTAGAATAGCCCAATAAAATAGACTATCCAAACACATCAATGAATAAGGAACAATGGGTCAAGAACAACCACAACCAACAACAAAGAAAAAAGAAGAGCAAAGCAGAAACAAACAAATAAAGAGAAGTTGTTCAAGAAACAAAGCTTGAACCAAGTAAATCCTCTAAGGGCCTATTAAATGAAACTGTGACCATCTTAGAAACACATTTCTTCTTTTTTGTGAAATGTTATCCAAGAAGAATTTGGAACCGAAATTAAGAAATTTTGATCAAAAGTGAAAGACTCTCCTCCAAAGTAACAAAAAGAGGAACAATAGATACTTCAAGTCAAGCATTCAAAAAAAATCCCAAAGCATCATGATTAATAGTATTTTCCAAATAGGGGGGAACGAGTTCCTCAAGGGAGGCAATGTGCTCAGAATTAGGAACAACCGTGTCTAGAGACCGCACAACAGAAACCACAGGAGGAGCAACATCCACCACACCAATATTATTTTTCCTTGTAGAAGGAGAAGGCGGCCTAGAACCTTCATGAGAAGAAGTAGAGTCTGCAATAGGGGACACTATTAAGTGTTTACAAGGAGAATTTTTCCACTAGGTAGAAGAGGAAACAGGACTTCAACCTCAAGAATTGTTATGATCCAAGTGACCAACAACAAAACAATGTCTATAGAGAAAAGGAATGCCTTCATAATCCACCAGCTGAGACCAAGACAGACCATTAACTTGCAACAAAACCTCGCTAGGTAAAGCCTTTGCAAAATCTACCTCCACCAAAAGTCCAGCAAAAAGGATGAGAGTAAATTTTTTGGATGCAGTATCCACTTTCACAAACCTACCAAAAGTATTACCAATGTCCACATGAGTAGATGGAAACCAAAAAGTGGATAAGTATCCCATTCCAACAATCCATAGTCTAAAATATCTTGTCTATCATTAGGAGAACAAAAACCCTCAACAAATAAACCCCTTGTACAAGGGTAAATTTCCATTGAACAATCAACCAAAGGCAACCAATGATTAATGATCCAAAAGTGTAGATTTGGGAGTGAAGGCCAAAAAAGGTAGTATCTACAGATAACAAAAATCTTTGAATAAAAATCAATATTTTTAGAAACTTCCTTGCCAAAGGATATAATAGGAGTGACATCTACTCACTACAAAGGATGTATAGAGCCCTCCCTAGACCTTTCGGTCTTTACAACATCAACAAATGAAGATCCAAACTTAGCAGCAAGAGAATTCACCTCCAAGACCTCAAAAAATTTTAGTGAAATCTTATCCCCAATAGGAACAAAACCCACATCCATAACACCCACAACAAGACCCATCAAATTCTCAAAGTCCACCCCAAGCTTATCCAACCACACAACATCATCCAAAAAATGCAAATCATAACCATTCACAACAATAGGATAAATAATAGTAGCATCCACCGAAGGAGGTTTCAGGGCCCACACATCCACTAAACCCATAGGAGAAACTATCATGAGATCCACAACTATCTCACACCCACACGGGGAAGCTCACGAGGGACAACAACCAAACACATTCAAATTAGCAAATGGGCGGGAGGAACAATAGGCTTCCATCAGAAGAATTAATTTTTTTAAAAAATATTTAGTTTCAAAAAAATATAAATAGTTATCAAATAGATAGAGTAAAATTATTTCCAATCCATGTATAAAATTATTAATATAATGTAATATTTTTATTTCTTTTTTTTTAAGACTGCAAGAATTAGTCAAGTATTCATCCCCCTTTAAAGCCATGTTTTACCATGGGGACAATGGGGAGTCTAGACCTCATGACCTCTTCTATCTAAACCCCTATAATGCCCTCTAGTACCATGGGGATGATGGAGAGACTAGACCTCATGACCTCTTGCTTTCAATAGGATGCTTTAGCCAATCGAGCTAGGCCCACCACCCCATAATATTTTTATTTCTAAGTTTTATATAAGAGTTTAATTAATCTTTCAATTGAATATAATTTTTTTAATTAAAATTTACATAAAATATATAGCTATAAAAAAAAATTGAAACTGTGACCATCTTAGAAACACATTTCTTCTTTTTCTTCATCATTGTCCAAGAAGAATCTGGAACCGAAATTGACAAATTTTGATAAGAAGTGAAAGACTCTCGTCTAGAGTAACAAATAAGAGTAACAATAGATAATTCAAGTGAAGCATTTGAAACCAATCCCAAAGCATCATGATTAATAATATTTTCCAAATAGGGGGTAGCAGGTGCCTCAAGGGAGGTAGCACACTCAGAATTTGGAAAAACCATGTCTAGATACCACACAACAGAAACTACAAGAGGAGTAGCATCCAAGACACCTACATTATTTTTCCTTGTAGAAGGAGAAGATGGCCTAGAACCTTCATTAGAAGGAGAGTATGCAATATGGGGCACTATTAAGTGTTCACGGAGAGAATTCTTCCACCAGGCAAAAGAGGAAACGTGACGTGAGCCTCAAGAATAGTCTCAAGCCAAGTGACCAACACCAAAACAATGTCTGTAGTGAAAAGGAATACCTTCATAATCCACCAGCTGAGACCAAGACCAACCATTAACCTGCAACACAACCTCATCAGGTAAAGCCTTCAACAAAACTACCTCCACCAAAAGTGAAGCAAAGAAGGTGTGATTAAAGTTTTTGGATGTATTATCCACTTTAACGAACCTACCAAGAGCACTACCAATGTCCTCAAAATTAGATGAATGCTAGAAAGGGGATAAGAATCCCATTCCCACAACCCATAGTCTAAAATAGCTTGTCTATCCTTAGGAGAACAAAAAACCTCAACAAATAAACCCCCTATACAAGGGTAAATTTTCATTGAACCATCAACCAAAGGGGACCAATGATTGGTGATCCAAAAGTGTAGATCTGGGAGTGAAGGCCACAAAAGGTAGTATCTACAGATAACAAAAATCTTGGAATAAAAATCAATATTTTTAGAAACTCCCTTACCAAAGGAGATAATAGGAGCAACATTTGCTCACTGCAAAGTATGTATCGAGCCCTCCCTAGACCTTTTGGTCTTTACAACAACAACAAATGAAGACCCAAACTTAGCAGCAAGGGAATTCACCTCCAGGACCTCAAAAAATTTCAATGAAATCGTAGCCCCAGTAGGAACAAAACCCACATCCATAACACCCACAATAGGACCCATTGAATGCTCAAAGTCCACCCCAAGCTTATCCAACCACACAACATCATCAAACAAATACAAATCATAACCATTCGCAATAGCAAGGGAAATAATAGCAACAACCATAGAAGGAGGTTTTAGGGCCTACACATACACTAAACCCATCGGAGCAACTATTGTGAGATCCACAACTAGCTCACACCCACGTGGGGAAGTGCACAAGGGACAATAGCCAAACACATTCAAATTAGCAAATGGGCAGGGGGAACAAAATCCTTCCATCAGAAGAACTACCTTTTTTTAAAAAAAATATTTATTTTCAAAAAAATATAGATAGTTATCAAATAGACAGAGTAAAATTATTTCCAATCCATGTATAAAATTATTAATATAATGTAATATTTTTAATTCTTTTTTCTTTAAGACTACACAAATTACTCAAGTATTTGTCCCCCTTTAAAGCCCTTTTTTACCATGGGGACGATGAGGAGACTAGACCTAATGACCTCTTGTATCTATACCCCTATAAATCTCTCCAGTACCATGGGGACGATGGAGAGATTAGACCTCGTGACCTCTTGCTTTCAGTAGGATGCTTTAGCTAATTGAGCTAGGCCCACCACCTCATAATATTTTTATTTCTATGTTTTATATAAGAGTTTAATTAATCTTTCAATTGAATATATATATTTTTTAATTAAAATTTAGATAAAATATATACTTATCAAATAAAACTTAAACTATGACCATCTTAGAAACACGTTTCTTCTTTTTGTGCACCATTGTCCAAGAAGAATCTGGAACCAAAATTGAGAAATTTTGATAAGAAATGATAGAATCTCCTCTAGAGTAACAAATAAGAGGAACAATAGATACTTTAGGTGAAGCATTTGAAACCAAGCCCAAAACATCATGATTAATAGTATTTTCCAAATAGGGGGCATTAGGTGCCTCAAGGGAGTTAGCACACTCAGAATTTGGAACAACCATGTCTAGAGACCACACAACAGAAACTACAAGAGGAGCAACATCCAAGACACACATATTATTTTTCCTTGTAGAAGGAGAAGATGGCCTAGAACCTTCATGAGAAGAAGTAGAGTCTTCAATATGGGGCATTATTAAGTGTTCACGGAGAGAATTCTTCAACTAGGTAGAAGAGGAAACATGACGTGAGCCTCAAGAATAGTCTCGAGCCAAGTGACCAACACCAAAACAATCTCTGCAGTGAAAAGGAATACCTTCATAATCCACCAGCTAAGATCAAGACCAACCATTAACCTGCAACACAACCTCACTAGGTAAAGCCTTCACCAAATCTACCTCCACCAAATGTAAAGGAAAGAAGGTGTGATTAAAAATTTTGGATGCATTATCCACTTTCACAAACCTACCAAGAGCACTACCAATGTCCTCAAAAGTAGATGAATGCCGGAAAGGGGATAAGAATCCCATTCCCACAACCTATAGTCTAAAATAGCTTGTCTATCCTTAGAAGAATAGAAACCCTCAACAAATAAAACCCTTGTAGAAGGGTAAATTTCCATTGAACCATCAACCAAAGGGGACCAATTATTGGTGATCCAAAAGTGCAAATCTGAGAGGGAAAGCCACAAATGGTAGAATCTATAGATAAGAGCAATCTTGGAATAAAAATCAATATTTTCAAAAACTTCCTTACCAAAGGGGATAATAGGAGCAACATCTGCTCACTGCAAAGGATGTGTAGAGCCCTCCCCAGACCTTTTGGTCTTTAAAAAAACAACAAATGAAGACCCAAACTTAGCAATAAGGGAATTCACCTCCAAGACCTCAAAATTTTTTAGTGAAATCTCAACCCCAATAGGAACAAAACCCACATCCAAAACACCCACAATAGGACATGTCGAATGTTTAGAGTCCCCTCCAAGCTTATCCTACCACACAACATCATCCAACAAATGCACATCAGAACCCTTCATAGAAATAGGGGAAACAATAGCATCGTCAACTAAAGAAGGTTTCAGGGCTTGTACATCCACTAAACCCATAGGAGCAACTGTCATGTGATGCACAACCAGCTCACACCCACATTGGGAAGCACGAGAGGGACAATGGCCAAACATATTCAAATTAGCAAATGGGCTGGAGGAACTGGAGGCTTCCATCAAGAGAATTATTATTTTTTAAAAATATTTAGTTTAAATATATATATATATATATAGTTATCAAATAGACAAAGTAAAATTATTTCCAATCCATGTATAAAATTATTAATATAATGTAATAGTTTTATTTCTTTTTTTTTAACATTGCAGGAGTCAATCAGGTATTCGTCCCCCTTAAAATACCTCTTGTATTCGTACCCCTATATAGCACTCCAGTACCACGGGGATTATGGAGAGACTAAACCTTGTGAGCTCTTGTTTTCAATAGGATGCTTTAGCCAATCGAGCTAGGCCCACCACCCCATAATATTTTTATTTCAAAGTTTTATATAAGAGTTTAATTAATCTTTCAATTAAATATAATCTTCTTTTAATTAAAATATAGATAAAATATATAGTCATCAAATAAAAAGAGTAAAATTATTTGTAATTTATATACAAAATTATTAATATGATGTAATGTTTTTATTTGTAAGTTTTATATAAGAATTTATTCTCTTTGAATTAATCATAAAAACATAAAATTGTTTATAAGAATTGATTAATGATAAAAGATTATTTTTTGTCAATCAAAGTAGAATTGCATATTACTTTTAAATATAAATAAAATATACAAATAAAAATCAAATGCTTTTCTTAATATATAATAATTAAAGAACTATAAAACTATGATTAAGCATCCAACAATTAAACTAAACCATATTAAAAATAGTAACAAAAGACATTTAATTACAAATTAATAAAATAAAATGTATCTATATATATCATCTTAAATGAATGGATTCCATCAAATAAAACCAGTATCCCATGAAGGAACATTAGTGGGTTGGCTTTCCATATGCATATGCATTAGGTTTCCACATGCATATGCATTGGGTTTCCACAATACCAGATGGTCACCATGAGGGATATCAAAGGTAGAAAAAAATGATATACATTTAAAAAAACTGTTTTAGGTGCCATATACAAGTCATTATATATTTCTTATCTTTTGTAAATATATATTTTTTTATTAGATAAATAGTTCCTTTGAAATTTAAACTTAAATCTCCACAATGAAAAATCAATACTTTAACCAATTAAATTCAATCCTTTGAACAACTTGATGGAAGCAACTATAAACTCCAAATTTTCCTAAACACTTCATTCCAATGTAAGCAACTATATAACACTAACCTCTCTGAACAAACTAGAAACCCATTTTAGTCCTTGCAAGCTTGAACGATACATGTTGGCGATCTCCTTCACTTCAGTCGTTAGCTCTATACCATCCCCATGGCATTGAAAGCTCCTGTTCGGATTACTTTTCTAACACTACCTTGCAAATCTAAGTGAAATCCCAAAGAGATGTAAATTGGTCATCTCGATCTTCTTCTCCACTAACGGGGTTTTCAAAGACCAGAGAAGATCCGATCAGCACTCCATCTGCAATGTTCATTAGCAAGTTTCGCCAATCCACCCATGAATCGCCAATCACATTGTTTTCTTTTACAGTTACTGCAATATTAGTTGATTGAGATGGATTCTGTGGAAACCGTTCTGAGTCAAGGAAACCATCTTTATTTTCACCACTCTTGGTGTTGTCGCGTAGCTGTGGTACTTGTTTCACTGGCTGTTGTGAAGAAGAGTATGCAGCTTCGGCTGCAGCCGCCTGAATGTCTGTTGCAGAGGAAGTTGCAGGGCAAGGAAGCGAATGAATTGAGTCGGGGAAGTTGAAATTGGCCGAAGACCCTCTTAAGGCCAAAGCAGCTGCATCATGCGCACGAGCTGCCATCTCCGGTGTGGGGAATGAGCCCAGCCATATCCTCTTCTCCTTCCTCGGCTCTCTGATTTCTGATATCCACATTCCCCACTTCCTCTTTCTCACTCCTACATAGATAGGATGCTTTGTTCCCCTTCTATTTGGATTTACACAACTACTCTCCTTCCCCATCGATTAATTGAAGAGCTTAAAACAATCCGTATGCTAGAAAGAAATTTTGTAGCAATAAGTTTGTATAATATTCGCACACAATCAAGTCCAAGTTAGCATTCTATTTTAATGTAAAACAATGATAATACTAGTGCAAATACAGTACGAACACTATTAAATGTGGATTCCTCGTCCCATGAACTCAAAACAAAATACCACGCAAAGTTTACACTGCTAGACTATTAAGTAATTTCTGCCCTAGTCAGGATAACCTAGACTCTATATACGGATTTTTTCTATGGCTTAACAATGTAAGAGCTAACTGGATATCATCAATTCGCAACCAGAATGAACTTACTGATATGTTGTCATGTGTTCCTATATTTCGTCTGTTCTTTCACCTACTACACTCTAACAACCGAGTCTACAGAAAGATATTCGATTCCCTTAACGAACCCTCCTTCGATGGACTTCTTGATATGATTATTTAGATAAATTTAACGTACATATGAATTATAAATAGCTTAATCTATACTGGTTAGACTTCACTGAAACGTTAAACAGTTTAATATTTCAGCAGTCAGTAGCATATTTGTTGGCCTTTCGCCTTCGTTGGTTGAATTAGGACCATTATGCTTCCAAAGAAGGACAAACACTACGAGCCCACCATGATTAGACCACATTCTCAGCCAATAATAAGAAACCAATTTATTTTTATGTCTAAGCAGTGTAACAACTCTACCACCAGTCACTGTTGCTTATCTAAAATGATTCTGTGCTTTAATATACTTTTAGTCATATTAAATAAGAACCTTAAACACGTTTGATTCGGATTAACCTTCGTTTTCTATATACGTACCATGTTCCGAAAAGATTCAGTCATCATTTTAAAAAAAATGTTATTTACAGATACGAAGCAACCTAATAATGAGGAAATCATTATATTTCCTACATCACCAGCGAACTTAAAAGAATCAAAGAGCATCACCGTATAGAATAATTTTTTAAAACTGGAAAATTTCATGTTGGTAGGTATATTGTAACAAGTTTCTTAATAAGAAACAATTTATCACATTATACGCCTGGTTTAAGAAAATTTAAAATCTAGAATTATAATGACTTGATTCCAAACATTTAATTTCTTAGATTTTATATTTCTGATTCCTTAGAGAATAGCGATTTGTTTGTAAACACTCTTTTGGGAGGGAATAAAATCCTTTTCACATAAATGTAAGCTATTTAAATAATGTTTGCAATCTTGTATACAAGATTTAATAGAGTTAAATATAAGTAGAAAATTTAAATTATTATTTTTAAATTAATTTGCAGGAATAAGATATTTCTTTTTGGAATAATAATGAAAATAAGTATTAATGGTAAGAAAATTTTCTTATACAAGTAAAAAACAGAATGTCTGCAATGCCATTAATGTCTCTAGTTTTATACAATTTAAAAAATATCTATGGATCAAATAGTAGTCAGGTCAAAATCAACCTAGTTTATCAATTTTTGATGAGGTCAGGTTATGAAATGGAGATACTCTAAACTAATGATTGCCTATACAATAAGTACCCAATGGGTAGAATAATTCATTAAGTTATATGCTTATTAGATTTATGTAAAAATGTTCTTAAAGTCTCTAATACAGTACTAAGGACCAAATATGTTGAGCATTGGATCAATGGTAGAGACAATACACATGTTTAATTCAATTTTTTGAATGGTGTGAACCGAAGTTTCTTCATCTTGTACAAGCTCTATCAATCTATAATTTTTTGTTTTCCCTTTTATTCTAAATTTATTTTAGAGATTTAATTCCTTAAGATAAAGTTCAATATTCACCAAAAATAGAAGCATTTAAGCACCAAATTACATGACATTGTTTGGATGGTGAGTAGCGAAGGGATCTTGATAGTTTTCTTAAGTTAAGTTTTGAGGGAAACTAATCCTTGACTATTCTTATAGTTTAATTTTTCTTATGAATGAAGGAAAGTGTCTATAAATAATTGTTAGTGTTCCTATTATATTTGTAAAATAAACCTATTATACTACCAACATTATTTAGTCTCATGAACCTTAATCTTTAGGGAGAAAAGAAATTTATTAGGATAGTAATCCCTATAATTGTGATAGAGTCATCAAATATTATCGAAGGATCTATCAATTTTTGGTCTATTGAATTTATTTTTTAGAAGAATTCTCATATGGATCTCCTAGTTCCCTTACTGAAATTATTCTTATTTCCTGTAAAAGAACTATTATTGTGTATAGGAGCGAATTTGCACCCCTTGCACAAAATCCCCTTTTACACATCCTCAACTTAGAAAACCAAATCTGAAGTCAAAATTTCACATCAGCTAGCTAACTTCCTTCCACTTGGAATCTATCTATTGTGTCGGTAGAAGAATATTTATCGGGGGTGCACGCATGACACACAAATGTTTATGTGTCGCGCTTACATCCCTGACAGATTCTTATGTTTGAAGGTAGTAGAGGCGTTACACTTCCTATTGAGAATGATTTGTAACATCCCTCTTCGACCAACTAACCCTGAAAGTGACAAATTCTCCCCTCTTCCCTTTCAAATCCATTCATTCTCACTTCATTTGAGGTTCTAGCATCATCTCTTACAATCTCTTCACAAGCTCTTGCAATCCCTCTTAGCAGTTCAATCCATTTTCTAGCAATTTCAACACTCCATTACAACGGCAACAACACTTCATTAACTCCGCAAAGCAAGTGTGAATCAAGCCATTATAGCGTTGGCTTGAGGTTTTACGAGACCTCCCTTCATTGTAGTTGACGTTGTGGTGATTTTTCAAGCCATTGTAGAGATCCGATCAGCACTCCATCTGCAATGTTCAATAGCAAGTTTGGCCAATCCTCCCATGAATCGCCCATCACATTGTTTTCTTTTACAGTTACTGCAATATTAGTTTATTGAGATGGATTCTGTGGAAACAGTTCTGAGTCAGGAAAACCATCGTTATTTTCAGCAGTCTTGGTGTTGTTGTCTAGCTGTGGTACTTGTTTCACTGGCTGTTGTGAAGAAGAGTATGCAGCTTCGGCTGCAGCCGCCTGAATGTCTGTTGCAGAGGAAGTTGCAGGGCAAGGAAGCGAATGAATTGAGTCGGGGAAATTGAAATTGGCCGAAGACCCTCTTAAGGCCAAAGCAGCTGCATCATGCGCACGAGCTGCCATCTCCGGTGTGGGGAATAAGCCCAGCCATATCCTCTTCTCCTTCCTCGGTTCTCTGATTTCTGATACCCACATCCCCCACTTCCTCTTTCTCACTCCTACATATGTAGGATGCTTTGTTCCCCTCCTATTTGCACTTACACTACTACTTTCCTTCCCCATCGATGATTTGAAGAGCTTAAAACAATCCGTATGCTAGTAATGAATTTTGTAGCAATAAGTTTGTATAATATTCGAACACAATCAAGTCCAAGTTAACATTCTATTTACATGTAAAACAATGATAATACTAGTTAAAATACAGTACGAACACTATTAAATGTGGATTCCTCGTCCCATGAACTCAAAACAAAATACCACGCAAAGTTTACACTGCTAGATTTTTAAGGAATTTGTGCCCTAATCACGATAACCTAGACTCTATATACGGATTTTTTCTATGGCTAAACAATGTCAGAGCTAACTGGATATCATCACTTCGCAACCAGAATGAACTTACAGATATGTTGTTATGTGTTCCTATATTTCGTCTGTTCTTTCACCTGCTACACTCTAACAACCGAGTCTACAGAAAGATGTTCGATTACACTAAAGAACCCTCCTCCGATGGACTTATTGATATGATTATTTAGATAAATTTAACGTATATATGAATTATAAATAGCTTAATCTATATTGGTTAGACTTTACTGAAACATCAAACAGTTTAATATTTCAACAGTCAGTACCATATTTGTTGGCCTTTCGCCCTCGTTGGTTGATTTAGGATCATTATACTTCCAAAGAAGGACAAACCGGACGAGCCCACCATGATTAGACCACATTCTCAGCCAATAATAATAAACCAATTTATTTTTATATCTAAGCAGTACAACACTCTACCACCAGTCACTGTTGCTTATCTAAATGATTCTGTGCTTTAATATACTTTTAGTCATATTAAATAAGAACCTTAAACGCGTTTGATTCGGATTAACCTTCGTTTTCTATATACATACGATGTTCCGAAAAGATTCAGTCTTCATTTAAAAAAAAAAGTTATTTACAGATACCAAACAACCTAATAATGAGGAAATCATTATATTTCATACATCACCAGCGAACTTAAAGGAATCAAAGAGCATCACCGTATAGAATAATTTTTTAAAACTGGAAAATTTCATGTTGGTAGGTATATTGTAACAAGTTTCTTAATAAGAAACAATTTATCACATTATACGCCTGGTTTAAGAAAATTTAAAATCTAGAATTATAATGACTTGATTCCAAACATTTAATTTCTTAGATTTTATATTTCTGATTCCTTAGAGTATAGCGATTTGTTTGTAAACACTCTTTTGGGAGGGAATAAAATCCTTTTCACATAAATGTAAGCTATTTAAATAATGTTTGCAATCTTGTATACAAGATTTAATAGAGTTAAATATAAAGTAGAAAATTTAAATTATTATTTTTAAATTAATTTGCAGGAATAAGATATTTCTTTTTGGAATAATAATAAAAATAAGTATTAATGGTAATAAAATTTTCTTATACAAGTAAAAAACAGAATGTCTGCAATGCCATTAATGTCTCTAGTTTTATACAATTTCAAAAATATCTATGGATCAAATAGTAGTCAGGTCAAAATCAACCTAGCTTATCAATTTTTGATGAGATGGGGTTATGGAAAGGAGATACTCTAAACTAATGATTGCCTATACAATAAGTACCCAATGGGTAGAATAATTCATTAAGTTATATGCTTATTAGATTTATGTAAAAATGTTCTTAAAGTCTCTAATATGGTACTAAGGACCAAATATGTTGAGCATTGGATCAATGGTAGAGACAATTTATGCATGTTTAATTCAATTTTTTGAATGCTGTGATCCTAAATTTCTTCATCTTGGACAAGCTCTATCAATCCTTTTTTTCTTTTTTCCCTTTTTATTCTAAATTTATTTAAGATATTTAATTCGTTTAAGATAAAGTTCAATATTGACCAAAAATAGAAGTACTTAAGCACCAAATTACATGATATTTTTTGGATGATCAGTAGGGAAGGGATCTTGATAGTTTTCTTAAGTTAACTTTTGAGCGAAACTAACCCTTGACAATTCTTATAGTTCAATTTTTCTTATGAATGAAGGAAAGTGTCTATAAATAATTGTTATTGTCCCTAATATATTTGTGAATAAACCTATTATAGTATCAACATTATTTAGTCTGATGACCCTTAATATTTATGGAGAAAAGAAAGGTATTAGGATAGTAATACCTACACTTGATGTAGAGTCATATCAAACATTATCGAAGGATCTATCATTTTTTAGTCTATTGAATTTGTTTTTATAAGCATTCTCATATGGATCTCCTAGTTCCCTTAATGCAAATTATTCGTATTTCTTGTAAAAGAACTATTATTGTGTATATGAATGAATTTGCACACCTTACACAAATTCCCCTTTTACACATCTTCACCTTAGAAAACCAAATTTGAAGTCAAAATTCCACATCAGTTGGTTGACTTCCTTCCACTTGGCATCTACCTATTGTGTTAGTAGAAGAATATTTGTCGAGGATGGGTGCACGACACACTTATGCCCATGGAGGATTCCTACGTCTGAAGCTTGAAGAGGCATTACACTTCCTATTGGGAATGATTTGTAATGTCCCTCTTCAACCAACTGACCCTGAAAAATGGAAGATTCTCCCCTCTTCCATTTCAAATCCATTCATTCTCCCTTCATTTTAACCTCTAGCATCATCTCTTTCAGTCTATTCACAACCTCTTGCAATCCCTCTTACCAGTTCAATCCATTTTCCAACATTTTCAACACTCCATTACATCAACAACAACACTTCATCAACTCCAGAAAGAAAGTATGAAACAATATATTGCAACATTGGCTTGAGGATTTATGAGACCTCCCTTCATTGTAGTTGAGGTTGTAGTGATTGCGCAAGCCTTCTTTCTCCTCCATTGGCTAGTGAGCTCTTGGTGGAGGTGGTAATGTTTCACTCCTCTCATTTTCTATTTGGTTCAGTAGATATTTACTATTTTTTAGTGTTATTTACATTCCTTCCTTCTTTACTCCATCATATATTTCTCTATCATTTCTATCTGGCTGTTCGTGGAGGTGGAAACACCAAAACAGGGGTCTGATTGAGGCAGATCCCTATATAGGCCCAACAAATTTCTCCAATTTCTTGTGTAGAGGTGGATGTGCTTTTGGAGCTAGCTGGCGAATTAGTGCCTTGGTGAGATTATCTTCATCACTCTAGCTCTCATCTATCTACTTTATCATATCCATTTCTATTTCTCGTACTTTAGAATTTTTTTTTCTCATTGAGGAGTCATTAGCTAGGCCAACAACTTGTTTTCTGGAGGTTCATATTGTATTATCTGTCCTCTAGTCGTATGGATGCCAAGGTGCCTAAGAGACACCAGTGCATCACATTGTCATCCCAGAACCATGCTTTTTTCCTTGGACAGAGAGTTACCTAAGGTATAGTATTCAACTCAAAAATTGGCTCACCTGGCCTAAATTTGAGTTTCGGGTCTATAGAGTGATTGAGGAGCATTATAGTCCTCATCATTCTCGTCCCTCATTTCAAAACATCCCTTTAGAGTGAGGTAAGTTAGGGTTGCCTTTTGGTCTTGGCCCTTCGTGACCTAGAGCCTTGACATGGTTGGTCCCCCTCTCTTACATTTTTGGTGAACCTGACATGGACCAATGTTTATCCATTCATTGGTGTTGAGACTCTTCCCTTTTACCTTATGATCCTTGAACACTTGAGTGTAGTGAAGGTTTATGACCATCACAACCCAATCCATGAATTTTGGGTACATTGTTAGGAGAAGTGTATAACACCTTCAAATGGAAAGCATAAATTTCACTAATGGTTTTTCTATAGGCATTTTTGTTGGTTTTTCCATTGGTCTTGCTACAAAGGAGTAGCTTTCAGGGGGTGAGGTAGGGACCTTCGATGAGACTAACCACATCCCCACTCCTCCTATGTCTCCTACACCATCATCAGTAGATAAATATAAGGTTGTTCACATTCCTTCTGAATATATTTCTACCCTTAGAAAGGGAATAGGTGACTTCGAGAATCACTTGGAAAAGGACCCAAATATGGCTAGGGTTGCTAGGGTTATCAGAAAAATAAAATATATGGTTGGAAAAGATCGAACAGACATAGAACTCTAGGATAGTCTCTCTAGTTTGACAGAAGCATGTGCCCCTTCAAAAAATCCTAATATTGTACAAGGGGCCACTTTTGAAGATCGTGAGAGATGGTTGGGAATTTTGATGCCTCCCACATTTGTGCACATGGCCAATGCAGTCCCCTCAATCAACATCCCTTCTATCCCCAAAGGATTTGAAACTATCAAAGTGAATAGAATAACCTTGGGTTTTAGCTTCACCCTTCCTATCACCTCTAGTGGTGGAGGATTTGGTACTGTAGGTGGCCTCAGTGGAAAAAGTGGCACTAGCAATGGTGGTCTCAGTGGAGGCCACAGTGGTGACTTTAGAAGTAGAGGTGGCTCCAGTGGAGGCCTTGCTAGTGGGGGTGGCTTCAGCAATGGTCACACCAGTGGTTCTAGAGGTGGCTTCGGTAGTGGTTTTGGAGAAGGCTCCACTTGACCTTTGTTATCCCAAAACCCTATTCTAGATAATCTTCTTCATAATATGGGTAAGATGCAAAGCCAACTAGTGAGTCTCTCTCGAGACTCTACCCAGCCTATCTTTCAACCTTTTTTTTGGCATAGCCCATTGTCAGTTGCAATCTTAAACACTCCATTCCTACCAAAAATGGAGATTACCAAGTTTGAAAAATATGGTGGCAAAGGAGACCCATAAACACATGTGTCCACCTTTAACACCTTGTGTACAAATTCTTCTATCATGATGTGTTAATGGAAAAACTATTCCCTCAATTTCTTAAGGATACAACTCTCGAATGGTAACATTCCTTAACCGAGAATTCCATCTTCTCATTCGATCAACTTGTGAATCAATTTCTCTGACAATTCCAAGCCAACATCAGATCGAAGATGACCTTTTCAGATCTTCTCTAGTGTAAATAGGGTTGTAATGAAAATATTACTAATTTTATAGTGTGATATCAAGTGCTCTTCTCACAACTTTTATATCTCTTCTAATCTCTTCTCATTTTTTCCACCTTGCATAACGCAACATGCATGCCCATGGTACTTTTTTTTTTTTCATGAGTTCTAAGCATATAGATCTTTGCTTGTCTCATGGAGCATGAATTGACATTTGATTTATCTTTGTGGTGCCTTGTTAAAGTTATCAACAGGTATAAATTTGATATGTTTGAGTGGGAAGCCCACCTAGCGGCATGAATATCCCCCATAGCAACCTTTGTGCTTGTGAGTGCATACCAACTAGCATATTTATCCCTTCTTTTAGGTTTTCTCAACCCATAGACAACCAAAAGTTTCATGGCCCCAGAGTGTGTATACTTGGGCCTTCTCACCCAGAGGATCACCATGATTTCTATCACCCCAGAGTGAGTATACATTCTCTTTCATCCTAGATCTAATCAACAACTAGTTGGATAGACAATTGAAGCTTTATCCGATTCTCCCTTTTCAACACTTCTGTGTTCCTTTGTCCCTACACTTAGTTTTCCATGGGAGCTTCATCTTGGGGGCTTGATCATCCCTCTTGATCATTGTATTCCATCTGGCTAACATAAATCCATTTGAACCCTCCTCTCGGTCATCTTTTAGGCCTTGCTTCTTTATGTTTGGCTCATTTTGCTTTGATTTTATGATGTAACATGGCTAGAACATGCACATTTAGGTACTAAAATTAAAATAATGACATCTTGTGAAGGTGTTGTGAAGTCTTGTAAAGCATTACTACACTCTATTTATTACAATTCACCTAAAAATCACCTTTTCATCACTAAACAAGTCCTATTTTGAAGTGTTATGAAGTCTTGTAACAAAATTTCACACTTTTCTAGGCACAAGTTCACTATTTATCCCTCTCTTATGCTTTATTTAACCACTTTATTCCCTTATAAGCTTCAAATAAGTGCATTTTTTAATGTAAAACCAACAAACAACATTAAATGTAACTCAAAACCCAACACCCACCTTCAAGCCCAAGTTGGGATCCATTTGCCATGGGTGGTGAATGGGTCCCCCTTGACTCCAAATTCAAAATATTTCAAATTTCCTTTCAAGTTTTTATTCAAAAACATTTGATGTCGATCTGTGATGAGGTATGAACGGGTTACTAAGGCACAAGATTGTATAAATAAGTGATTTTCACCTCATTTTACATCCTCCAAGATTCACACATCATATTCAATCAATCTCAAGCATTCAAGCATCTTACACATCTTATCAAGCATTATTCAAGTATTTTGGAGCATCTGCTAACATTACTTCAAATTTGCATCATCAAGGGTTTGGTAAGTTTACAGAGTTTGCATGTTATTTGTTTATCATTCTCTTACATTTCATTATTTTATTAAGAGTTTGATTACCAAAGCAGGGTTTTACCAAGACAAACCCCTATTTGCTAACCCTGAACCATTTTTCCCCTCTTGCATGTGTGTTTGCAAACTTTTGTATGCAAATTTATCAAGCATTTAGGTGTTGAAGAATGGTCAACAATTTAGATAGGTGCTTCAAGTCAAATCAACTCTATTTCATGCTTGGAGAAGGATTTCTATTTGTTTCCCGTAGAATTGACTTTGGCAACCTGACAAGCATATTTTTCAAGATCTTGTGTTGTAGAGTTGTCTCTTGATTTCATAGAATTTTGGGATAGGACTAATTTTCCATCAATGGTGAATGAGTCCCACCTTAAGATTTAAAATCTAGGTTTTGTAAGATTTTGGATCCCGACAGTCAGAAACTAGTTCCCGATAGTATTTCACCAGTAGTAGGCCTAATTCACCACCCAGGGGGAATGAGTCCCATTGTTGATTTTTTGTGATTTTAGACAACATTTAGACCATTCCAAATTGTTCAAATTTTTCCTAGGTGCACATTGTTTCAATCCATTACTTTTTGTTATGCATTTATTCATCTTTTAGTTCATTGTTTGCATATCATAGTGTGTTTTCAATCATAGCATAAATCTTAGTTTTGCATTCATAATTAGTCATATAGTTCATTTAATTACATTTAGTTCACTTCATTTAGCTCACATAACATCACACATATCATAATTTGAATGAACCCCTTATCATTTTTGGCCTAAGCTCTCTCCTTTTAGGTGAAAAACCCTAGAAGAGCAAGAGACGTGCATGGTGCCAAAAATATATAGTTCAAAATGCATACCATTTTATGTATGTATGATTTTAGGAATGCATAGTTATACATAGGTCATGTGCCTCTAGAATTACATGCATATTTTTTTTGTTTTTTTTTGTATATAGATAAAGAAAATTAAATTTAACTTTATCTTTAGCATACCATGCAATTCCATTATGTATACGTATTTTCTTAGCAGTATTCTCTACAAAATAATTCATGGGCCTAATACTACAGCTATGGACTATTTTGAGAAGAACTAGAACAATGGAGAAATAATCCTATTTGGGAGAAAGGTGAAACTGGATGAGAAATTTATAGGAGAGGTGATTGGAATGTTCACTGAGGGTGTGAAGTTTTATCATAACAGAAGGTTTTCAGATGAGGCAGTAATAAAATTCCCTAAGCAAGAAAAGGAGAAAATGAAACTGGTCAAAATTTGCAACTATTTTGAAATAGACACGATGAAGGAACTTTGGAGAAAGGTGCTTCATGTCATAATGGAGTATATTACCTTGGATGGGAGATTCACCAGAGTTTATGGTCATCATTTTTCTATCCTTATCCACTTCCACCATAAGGTATAGATTTCTCTACACCATTATCTATTATGTTTATTGAGCAACAACCTTGAGGACCACAAGAAAAGTACCAAGAGATACCCTATTTTTCATCCTAGTCTTATTAGGTTAATATATGAACACTATCAAAGCATGTTGGCTTTATCTAAACCAGTTGCCTCCATAGCTTATGAGGACTATGAAATGAACAATGGTGGTTCAAATTATTAGCCTAACCAGGAGAGAATTGTGTATGCCCACCAATCCCCTATTCTTTCTGGTAAGTAAACCCAGCTTAGTAAACCCTAGCTTGCTAAAGCTAACCCGAACTTCTACCCCGACTGCCCGATTCCCTTAAAGAATCCCCCTCTCAAGGGTTCCCCTACCAATAAGTTGGTTTCATACTTTGCAGACTCTCTGGAGGACAAAACTGAGAACTTTGAAGCACATAGAAACTCTATTTCTACCCCTCCTACCTCTTTCAAAGATGATGGTACTAGATTTCCCAGTTCTCCTAATCCAAATAATGTTAACCTCATTTTAGACAAGGATCAATCTGGAGATATTCTTGGCTCTAGTAGAAGTTGCATCAGTGATATTTTTAGGGTTACGAAATGGGCCTATCAAGAAATAAATGATCTTAATTTTAGAAATAGGGTTCTAAATAGCAAGTTAGAGGAATTGGAATCGAAGTTGTCCACTCTTAGCAATGAAGAAGGAAAATGAAAAAAAGAACAATACTGGAGAAGGAGAAGTATAAGAATTTGGAAGCTGAAATTGTTAAAATAAAAAATAACATGAAAACTATTATGGAACAAAACCATAAAATGGCTAGGAACAATGCCATTATCATCAATGCAATGTTTGAAAAGTTGGAAAAGTTGCAACATGGCTCATTGGTTGTTGATCTGGAAGAGGATAAGGATAAAAGAACCAATGAGGACCAAGGTATATTGAAAAGGACTCGTGCCAACCTTAAGAGGAAAGTGCCTCCTACTACCTAGATGGTCCAAATCTTAAAGAGGGGGGTTCAGGAAATGAATGACTTGGAAGCTGAGACTGTGGAAACATTAAAGTCCCAAGTTTAGTCGCTATTGGCATTTTGTCTAGTCTTTTTGGTTCTTTTTTGTGGCCCTTTCCAGCTTTTTGGTGGCTATGGCTTTCTCATTTTGTTGTTTTATTTACAACCTCTCTATGAAATGATTCTACTTGATTTCAAACAACATTGTTTGGATTCACTTAATTCAAAGACTACTAACCAACATGGTCATGGAGCATGTATTATCTTTCTTTTATGTCTTCCCCCTTTACTGTATTGAGGAAGTAAATGCAAAATTTAAGTTATGTTTCTTATGAATTACTAATATGATTAACACCATTTATAGATCCAATGATATTTTAGTCGAAATTTTTCTCATCAAGTCTTGTTTTTATAGTAGGAGGTGTTATTAGTAGTGAGAAAAAATAAAAAATATAATATAGAAAATACAACATTTTAGTTATGTTGTTTATGTCAGCAAGGCTATTAACATCACTTGTAGACCTAGCAATATTTTTATTTGATGTTTCAATCATAGAAAATTTTCTTGTTGAAAGTGTCATTAGTTATATATATATATATATATATGAAATTGCTTACCTATCTAGAAAATAAATCATAATGTAATAATAAACTAATATAATAAAATAAATAAATTAAAAATTATATGTAGAGAGAGCTCACACTTAATATTATGATAATTTAGAAGGAATACATTTAAATAAAAACAACATTCATATATATTTATGATTCAACATGGGCTATTTAACTTAAATGTGAAAAGAATAACTTCAATTTGTGTAGAAATTATTATGGATCCCCAACTATTTTAGAGGATTTTTAATTAATATTATATATAGATGATATAAATTAAGCTTTAATTGTAATTTAACATATAAAAAATAATAATTTAGGAACAAATTTATTATTCTTTTTAAATGTTTCTTATTAATTTATTATATATTTTTTATTATTTTGATTAAAAAGTTGCATAATTAAACTTTAGATGAAATATATAATTTTTGATTAAGTAAGCAGAGAAAAGGCCTTGATCCCAAAAAAAATGAAGGATTGACCATACAAAGCATATAACAAGGTAGAATATCCCAATAAAATAGACTATCCAAACACATCAATGAATAAGGAACAATGGGTCAAGAACAACCACAACCAACAACAAAGAAAAAAGAAGAGCAAAGC
Organism: Sequoia sempervirens; assembly: GCA_007258455.2. Lineage (NCBI taxonomy): Eukaryota > Viridiplantae > Streptophyta > Pinopsida > Cupressales > Cupressaceae > Sequoia > Sequoia sempervirens. Next base: position 193,022,812 of record VDFB02000017.1, read on the forward strand.
AGAAACAAACAACTAAAGAGAAGTTGTTCAAGAAACAAACCTTGAACCAAGTAAAGCCTCTGAAGGCCTATTAAATTAAATTGTTACCTTCTTAGAAACATGTTTCTTCTTTTTGTGCAATGTTATCCCAAAAGAATTTGGAACTGAAATTAAGAAATTTTGATCAGAAGTGAAAGACTCTCCTCCAAAGTAACAAAAAAGAGGAACAATAGATGCTTCAAATCAAGCATTCAAAAAAAATCCCAAAGCATCATGATTAATAGTATTTTCCAAATAGGGGGGAGCAAGTTCCTCAAGGGAGGCAGTACGCTCAGAATTAGGAACAACCATGTCTAGAGACCGCACAACAGAAACCATAGGAGGAGCAACATCCACCACACCCATATTATTTTTCCTTGTAGAAGGAGAAGGTGGCCTAGAACCTTCGTCAGAAGAAGTAGAGTCTGCAATAGGGGACACTATTAAGTGTTCACAAGGAGAATTTTTCCACTAGGTAGAAGAGGAAATAGGACTTCAACCTCAAGAATTGTTATGATCCAAGTGACCAACAACAAAACAATGTCTGTAGAGAAAAGGAATGCCTTCATAATCCACCAACTGAGACCAAGACCGACCATTAACTTGCAACAAAACCTCGCTAGGTAAAGCCTTCGCAAAATATACCTCCACCAAAAGTCCAACAAAAAGGATGAGAGTAAATTTTTTGGATGCAATATCCACTTTCACAAACCTACCAAAAGTATTAACAATGTCCACATGAGTAGATGGTAACTAGAAAGTGGATAAGAATCCCATTCCCATAATCCATAGTCTAAAATATCTTGTATATCATTAGGAGAACAAAAACCCTCAACAAATAAACCCCTTGTACAAGGGTAAATTTCCATTGAATAATCAACCAAAGGCAACCAATGATTAATGATCCAAAAGTGTAGATCTAGGAGTGAAGGCCACAAAAGGTAGTATCTACAGATAACAAAAATCTTGGAATAAAAATCAATATTTTTACAAACTTCCTTACCAAAGGAGATAATAGGAGGAACATATACTAACCACAAAGGATGTATAAAGCCCTCCCTAGACCTTTTCGTCTTTACAACATCAACAAATGAAGACCCAAACTTAGCAGCATGAGAATTCACCTCCAAGACCTCAAAAAAATTCAGTGAAATCTTAGCCCTAGTAGGAACAAAATCCACATCCATAACACCCACAATAGGACCCATCAAATGCTCAAAGTCCACCCCAAGCTTATCCAACCACACAACATCATCCAAAAAATACAAATCATAACCATTCATAGCAACAGAGGAAATAATAGTACCATCCACCGAAGGAGGTTTCAGGGCCTACACATCCACTAAACCCATAGGAGAATTTATCATGAGATCCACAACTAGCTCACACCCACGAGGGGAGGCTCACGAAGGACAACAACCAAACACATTCAATTTAGCAAATGGGCAGGAGGAACAATAGGCTTCCATCAGAAGAATTACTTTTAAAAAAATAATATTTAATTTCAAAAAAATATAAATAGTTATCAAATAGATAGAGTAAAATTATTTCCAATCCATGTATAAAATTATTAATATAATGTAATATTTTTATTTCTTTTTTTTTTTTAAGACTGCAAGAATTAGTCAAGTATTCATCCCCCTTTAAAGCCATGTTTTACCATGGGGACAATGGGGAGACTAGACCGCATGACATCTTGTATCTAAGCCCCTATAAAGCCCTCCAGTACCATGGGGATGATGGAGAGACTAGACCTCATGACCTCTTGCTTTCAATAGGATGCTTTAGCCAATCGAGCTAGGCCCACCACCCAATAATATTTTTATTTCTAAGTTTTATATAAGAGTTTAATTAATATTTCAATTGAATATAATATTTTTAATTAAAATTTAGATAAAATATATAGCTATTAAAAAAAACTAAAACTGTGACGATCTTATAAACACGTTTCTTCTTTTTCTGCATCATTGTCCAAGAAGAATCTGGAACTGAAATTGAAAAACTTTGATAAGAAATGAAAGACACTCCTCTAGAGTAACAAATAAGAGTAACAATAGATAATTCAAGTTAAGAATTTGAAACCAATCCCAAAGCATCATGATTAATAATATTTTCCAAATAGGGGGTAGCAGGTGGCTCAAGGGAGGTAGCACACTCAGAATTTGGAACAACCATGTCTAGATACCACACAACAGAAACTACAAGAGGAGTAGAATCCATGAAACCCATATTATTTTTCCTTGTAGAAGGAGAAGATTGCCTAGAACCTTCATTAGAAGTAGAGTATGCAATATGGGGCACTATTAAGTGTTCACAAAGAGAATTCTTCCACCAAGAAGAAGAGGAAATGTGACGTGAGCCTCAAGAATAGTCTCAAGCCAAGTGACCAACACCAAAACAATGTCTGTAGTGAAAAGGAATACCTTATAATCCACCATCTGAGACAAATACCAACCATTAACCTGCAACACAACCTCGCTAGGTAAAGCCTTCACCAAATATACCTCCACCAAAAGTGAAGCAAAGAAGGTGTGATGAAAGTTTTTGGATGCATTATCCACTTTTACGAACCTACCAATAGCACTACCAATGTCCTCAAAAGTAGATGAATGGTAGAAAGGGGATAAGAATCCCATTCCCACAACCCATAGTCTAAAATAGCTTGTCTATCATTAGGAGAACAAAAACACTCAACAAATAAACCCCTTGTACAAGGGTAAATTTCCATTAAACCATCAACCAAAGGGGACCAATGATTGGTGATCCAAAAGTGTAGATCTGGGAGTGAAGGCCACAAAAGGTAGTATCTACAGATAACAAAAATCTTGGGATAAAATTCAATATTTTTAGAAACTTCCTTACCAAAGGAGATAATAGGAGCAACATCTGCTCACCACAAAGTATGTATAGAGCCCTCCCTAAACCTTTTGGTCTTTACAACATCAACAAATGAAGACCCAAACTTAGCAGCAAGGGAATTCACCTCTAGGACCTCAAAAAAATTCAATATAATCATAGCCCCAGTAGGAACAAAACCCACATCCATAACACCCACAATAGGACCCATTGAATGCTCAAAGTTCCCCCCAAGCTTATCCAACCACACAACATCATCCAACAAATACAAATCATAACCATTTGCAACAGTAGGGTAAATAATAGCAACAACCACCGAAGGACGTTTTAAGGCCTACACATCCACTAAACCCATAGGAGCAACTACTGCGAGATCCACAACTAGCTCACACCCACATGGGGAAGTGCACGAGGGACAATAGCCAAACACATTCATATTAGCAAATGGGCAGGGGGAACAAAATCCTTCCATCAGAAGAATTACCTTTTTTTAAAAAATATTTATTTTCAAAAAAATATAGATAGTTATCAAATAGACAGAGTAAAATTGTTTCCAATCCATGTATAAAATTATTAATATAATGTAATATATTTATTTCTTTTTTCTTTAAGACTACAAAAATTACTCAAGTATTTGTCCCCCTTTAAAGCCATTTTTTACCATGTAGACGATGAGGAGACTAGAACTTATGACCTCTTGTATCTATACCCCTATAAATCTCTCCAGTACCATGGGGACAATGGAGAGATTAGACCTCGTGACCTCTTGCTTTCAATAGGATGCTTTGGCCAATAGAGCTAGGCCCACCACCCCATAATATTTTTATTTCTATGTTTTATATAAGAGTTTAATTAATCTTTCATTTGAATATATATATTTTTAATTAAAATTTAGATAAAATATATACTTATCAAATAAAACTGAAAGTGTGACCATCTTAGAAACACGTTTCTTCTTTTCGTGCACCGTTGTCCAAGAAGAATCTAGAATCAAAATTGAGAAATTTTGATAAGAAGTGATAGAATCACCTCTAGAGTAACAAATAAGAGGAACAATAGATACTTTAGGTGAAGCATTTGAAACCAAGCCCAAAACATCATGATTAATACTATTTTCAAAATAGGGGGCATTAGGTGCCTCAAGGGAGGTAGCACACTCAGAATTTGGAACAACCATGTCTAGAGACCACACAACAAAAACTACAAGAGGAGCAACATCCAAGACACGCATATTATTTTTCCTTGTAGAAGGAGAAGATGGCCTAGAACCTTCATTAGAAGAATAGAGTCTGCAATATGGGGCATTATTAAGTGTTCACGAAGAGAATTCTTCAACCAGGTAGAAGAGGAAACATGACATGAGCCTCAAGAATAGTCTCGAGCCAAGTGACCAACACCAAAACAATGTCTGCAGTGAAAAGGAATACCTTCGTAATCCACCAGCTGAGACCAAGACCAACCATTAACCTACAACACAACCTCACTAGGTAAAGCCTTCACCAAATCTACCTCCACCAAACGTGAAGCAAAGAAGGTGTGATTAAATTTTTTGGATGCATTATCCACTTTCACAAGCCTACCAAGAGCACTACCAATGTCCTCAAAAGTAGATGAATGCCGAAAAGGGGATAAAAATCCCATTCCCACAACCCATAGTCTAAAATAGCTTGTCCATCCTTAGAAGAATAGAAACCCTCAACAAATAAAACCCTTGTAGAAGGGTAAATTTCCATTGAACCATCAACCAAAGGGGACCAATGATTGGTGATCCAAAAGTGCAAATCTGAGAGGGAAAGCCACAAACAGTAGAATCTATAGATAAGAGCAATCTTGGAATAAAAATCAATATTTTCATAAACTTCCTTACCAAAGGAGCCAATAGGAGCAACATCTGCTCACCTCAAAGGATGTGTAGAGCCCTCCCCAGACCTTTTGGTCTTTACAACAACAACAAATGAAGACCCAAACTTAGCAATAAGGGAATTCACCTCCAGGACCTCAAAAAGTTTTAGTGAAATCTCAACCCCAATAGGAACAAAAACCACATCCAAAACACCCACAATAGGACATGTCGAATGCTTAGAGTCCCCTCCAAGCTTATCCTACCACACAACCTCATCCAACAAATGCAGATAAGAACCCTTTGTAGCAATAGGGGAAACAATAGCATCATCCACTAAAGGAGGTTTCAGGGCTTGTACATCCACTAAACCCATAGGAGCAACTGTCATGAGATGCACAACCAGCTCACACCCACATGGGGAAGTGCGAGAGTGACAACGGCCAAACACATTGAAATTAGCAAATGGGCCAGAGGAACTAGAGGCTTCCATCAAGAGAATTATTATTTTTAAAAAATATTTAGTTTAAAAATATATATATAGTTATCAAATAGACAAAGTAAAATTATTTCCAATCCATGTATAAAATTATTAATATAATGTAATATTTTTATTTCTTTTTTTTTTAAGACTGCAGGAATCAATCAGGTATTCGTCCCCCTTAAAATACCTCTTGTATTCGTACCCCTATATAGCACTCCAGTACCACGGGGATTATGGAGAGACTAGACCTTGTGACCTCTTGTTTTCAATAGGATGCTTTAGCCAATCAAGCTAGGCCCACCACCACATAATATTTTTATTTCTATGTTTTATATAAGATTAATCTTTCAATTAAATATAATTTTCTTTTAATTAAAATTTAGATAAAATATATAATCATCAAATAAAAAGAGTAAAATTATTTGCAATTTATATATAAAATTATTAATATGATGTAATGTTTTTATTTGTAAGTTTTATATAAGAATTTAATCTCTCTGAATTAATTATAAAAATATAAATTTTTTTATAAGAATTGATTAATGATTAAAGATGATTTTTTGTCAATCAAAATAGAATTGCATATTACTTTTAAATATAAATAAAATATACAAATAAAAATAAAATGCTTTTCTTAATATATAATAATTAACGAACTATAAAACTATGAATAAACATCCAACAATTAAACTAAACCATATTAAAAAAGTAATAAAAGACATTTAATTACAAATTAATAAATTAAAATGTATCTATATATATCATCTTAAATGAATGGATTCCATCAAATAAAACCAGTATCCCATGAAGGAACATTACTGGGTTGGCTTTCCACATGCATATGCATTAGGTTTCCACATGCATATGCATTGGGTTTCCACAATACCTGATGGTCACCATGAGGGATATCAAAGGTAGAAAAAAATTATATACATTTAAAAAAACTGTTTTAGGTGCCATATACAAGTCATTACATATTTCTTATCTTTTGTAAATATATATATTTTTATTAGATTAATAGTTCCTTCGAAATTTAAACTTAAATCCCCACAATGAAAAATCAATACTTTAACCAATTAAATTCAATCCTTTGAACAACTTGATGGAAGCAACTATAAACTCCAAATTTTCCTAAACACTTCATTCCAATGTAAGCAACTATATAACCCTAACCTCTCTGAATAAACTAGAAACCCATTTTAGTCCTTGTAAGCTTGAACGATACATGTTGGCGATCTCCTTCACTTCAGTCGTTAGCTCTATACCATTCCCATGGCATTGAAAGCTCCTGTTCGGATTACTTTTCTCACACTACCTTGCAAATCTAAGTGAAATCCCAAAGAGATGTAAATTGGTCATCTCGATCTTCTTCTCCAGTAACGGGGTTTTCAAAGACCAGAGAAGATCCGATCAGCACTCCATCTGCAATGTTCATTAGCAAGTTTGGCCAATCCACCCATGAATCGCCAATCACATTGTTTTCTTTTACAGTTACTGCAATATTAGTTGATTGAGATGGATTCTGTGGAAACAGTTCTGAGTCAAGGAAACCATCTTTATTTTCACCACTCTTGGTGTTGTCGCGTAGCTGTGGTACTTATTTCACTGGCTGTTGTGAAGAAGAGTATGCAGCTTCGGCTGCAGCCGCCTGAATGTCTGTTGCAGAGGAAGTTGCAGGGCAAGAAAGCGAATGAATTGAGTCAGGGAAGTTGAAATTGGCCGAAGACCCTCTTAAGGCCAAAGCAGCTGCATCATGCGCACGAGCTGCCATCTCCGGTGTGGGGAATGAGCCCAGCCATATCCTCTTCTCCTTCCTCGGCTCTCTGATTTCTGATACCCACATCCCCCACTTCCTCTTTCTCACTCCTACATAGGTAGGATGCTTTGTTCCCCTCCTATCTGGATTTACACAACTACTCTCCTTCCCCATCGATGATTTGAAGAGCTTAAAACAATCCGTATGCTAGAAACAAATTTTGTAGCAATAAGTTTGTATAATATTCGAACACAATCAAGTCGAAGTTAGCATTCTATTTACATGTAAAACAATGATAATACTAGTGCAAATACAGTACGAACACTATTAAATGTGGATTCCTCGTCCCATGAACTCAAAACAAAATACCACGCAAAGTTTACACTGCTAGACTTTTAAGTAATTTCTGCCCTAATCAGGATAACCTAGACTCTATATACGGATTTTTTCTATGGCTTAACAATGTAAGAGCTAACTGGATATCATCAATTCGCAACCAGAATGAACTTACTGATATGTTGTCATGTGTTCCTATATTTCGTCTGTTCTTTCACCTACTACACTCTAACAACCGAGTCTACAGAAAGATATTCGATTCCCCTAACGAACCCTCCTTCGATGGACTTCTTGATATGATTATTTAGATAAATTTAACGTATATATGAGTTATAAATAGCTTAATCTATACTGGTTAGACTTCACTGAAACGTTAAACAGTTTAATATTTCAACAGTCAGTAGCATATTTGTTGGCCTTTTGCCTTCGTTGGTTGATTTAGGACCATTATGCTTGCAAAGAAGGACAAACCGTACGAGCCCACCATGATTAGACCACATTCTCAGCCAATAATAAGAAACCAATTTCTTTTTATGTCTAAGCAGTGTAACAACTCTACCACCAGTCACTGTTGCTTATCTAAAATGATTCTGTGCTTTAATATACTTTTAGTCATATTAAATAAGAACCTTAAACACGTTTGATTCGGATTAACCTTCTTTTTCTATATACGTTCGATGTTCCGAAAAGATTCAGTCATCATTTAAAAAAAATTGTTATTTACAGATACCAAGCAACCTAATAATGAGGAAATCATTATATTTCCTACATCACCAGCGAACTTAAAAGAATCCAAGAGCATCACCGTATAGAATAATTTTTTAAAACTGGAAAATTTCATGTTGGTAGGTATATTGTAACAAGTTTCTTAATAAGAAACAATTTATCACATTATACGCCTGGTTTAAGAAAATTTAAAATCTAGAATTATAATGACTTGATTCCAAACATTTAATTTCTTAGATTTTATATTTCTGATTCCTTAGAGTATAGCGATTTGTTTGTAAACACTCTTTTGGGAGGGAATAAAATCCTTTTCACATAAATGTAAGCTATTTAAATAATGTTTGCAATCTTGTATACAAGATTTAATAGAGTTAAATATAAAGTAGAAAATTTAAATTATTATTTTTAAATTAATTTGCAGGAATAAGATATTTCTTTTTGGAATAATAATGAAAATAAGTATTAATGGTAAGAAAATTTTCTTATACAAGTAAAAAACAGAATGTCTGCAATGCTATTAATGTCTCTAGTTTTATACAATTTCAAAAATATCTATGGATCAAATAGTAGTCAGGTCAAAATCAACCTAGTTTATCAATTTTTGATGAGGTCGGGTTATGAAATGGAGATACTCTAAACTAATGATTGCCTATACAATAAGTACCCAATGGGTAGAATAATTCCTTAAGTTATATGCTTAGTAGATTTATGTAAAAATGTTCTTAAAGTCTCTAATACGGTACTAAGGACCAAATATGTTGAGCATTGGATCAATGGTAGAGACAATACACATGTTTAATTCAATTTTTTGAATGGTGTGAACCGAAGTTTCTTCATCTTGTACAAGCTCTATCAATCTATAATTTTTTGTTTTCCCTTTTATTCTAAATTTATTTTAGAGATTTAATTCCTTAAGATAAAGTTAAATATTCACCAAAAATAGAAGCATTTAAGCACCAAATTACATGACATTGTTTGGATGGTGAGTAGCGAAGGGATCTTGATAGTTTTCTTAAGTTAAGTTTTGAGGGAAACTAATCCTTGACTATTCTTATAGTTTAATTTTTCTTATGAATGAAGGAAAGTGTCTATAAATAATTGTTAGTGTTCCTAATATATTTGTGAAATAAACCTATTATACTGCCAACATTATTTAGTCTCATGAACCTCATATAAAATATTATCGAAGGATCTATCAATTTTTGGTCTATTGAATTTATTTTTAGAAGCATTCTCGTATGGATCTCCTAGTTCCCTTACTGCAAATTATTCTTATTTCCTGTAAAAGAACTATTATTGTGTATAGGAGCGAATTTGCACCCCTTACGCAAAATCCCCTTTTACACATCCTCAACTTAGAAAACCAAATCTGAAGTCAAAATTTCACATCAGCCAGCTAACTTCCTTCCACTTGGAATCTATCTATTGTTTCAGTAGAAGAATATTTATCGGGGATGCGCGCATGACACACAAATGTTTGTGTGTCGTGCTTACGTCCTTGACAGATTCATGTGTTTGAAGGTAGTAGAGGCGTTACACTTCCTATTGAGAATGATTTGTAACATCCCTCTTCGACCAACTAACCCTGAAAGTGACAAATTCTCCCCTCTTCCCTTTCAAATCCATTCAGTCTCACTTCATTTTAGCTTCTAGCATCATCTCTTACAATCTCTTCACAAGCTCTTGCAATCCCTCTTAGCAGTTCAATTCATTTTCTAGCATTTTCAACACTCCATTACAATGGAAACAACACTTCATTAACTCCACAAAGCAAGTGTGAAACAAGCCATTATAGCATTGGCTTGAGGTTTTACGAGACCTCCCTTCATTGTAGTTGACGTTGTTGTGATTTTTCAAGCCATCTTTCTCCTCCATTGGCTAGTGAGCTCTTGGTGGAGGTGGTAATGGTTCACTCCTCTCCTTTTTGATTTGGTTGAGTAGCTCTTCACTATTTTGTAGTTTTGTTTGCATTCCTTCTTTCTTTACCACATCATATAATTCTCTATTGTTGCTATCTGGATGTTTGTGGAGGTGGAAACACCAAAATGGGGGTCTGACTGAGGCAAACCCTTATACAACCCCAACAAATTTCCCCTCTTTATTGTGTGTAGGTGGACATGTTTTTAGAACTAGCTAGAAAATTGGCACCATGGTGAGATTATCTTTGTCACTCTAGCTCTCATCTATCTGCTTTATCATACCCGTTTGTATTTCTCATACTTTATAATTTTGTTTTGCTCATTTAGGATTCATTAGCTAGGTCATCATCTTATTTTTTGGCAATTCATACTGTATTCTCTATCCTTTGGTCATACAGACACCAGCACACCTGACAGACACCAGCACATCATGTTGTTCTAGAACCGTGCTTTTGTCCTTGGGAAGAGAGCTACTTGAGGTAAATATTGAATATAAAAATTGGCTCACCTCATCTAAATTTGAGTTTTAGATCTATGGAGTTATCGAGGGGCATTATAGTCCTCATCATTCTTATCCCTCATTTCAAAATATCCCTTTAGAGTGAGGTAAGTTATGGTAGTCTTCCACTCTTGGCTCTCCATGACTTGGAGCCTTGACATGGTTGGTACCCCTCTCTTACATTTTTGGTGAACTCAACGTGAACCAACATCTATCGATTCATTGGTGTTGAGACTCTTCCCTTGCAGTTTGTGATCATTGAACACTTGAGTGTTGTGAAGGGTTATGACCATCACAACCCAATCCATGACTTTTGGATATGTTGTTAGGAGAAGCATATGACACCTTCTGATGGAAATGACAAAGGTCACTACTAGTTTCTCTAAAGGCCTTTTTCTTGATCTACCATTGGTCTTGTTGCATAGGAGTAGTTGTCGAGGGGTGAGGTATGCATCTTCGTTGAGATTGACCATGTCCTCACTTCTACATTTCCTACATCATCATTGGTAGAAGAATATGAGGTCGGTCACATTCCTTCTAAATATATTTCTACCCTTAGCAAGGGACTAGGTGACTTGGAGAATCACTTAGAAAAGGACCAAAAGATGGCTTGGGTCGCTAGGGATATCAACAAAATAAAATATATGGTTGGAAAAGATCAAACAAGAAGAGAACTCTTGGTTGGTATCTCTAGTTTGACTGAAGCATGTGCCACTCCAAAAAATCATAATATTGTACAAGGAGCCACTTTCAAAGATCATGAGAGATAGTTGGGAATGTCGATACCTCCCACATTTGTGTACATGGTCAATTCAGTCCCTTTCATCAGCATCCCTTCTTCCCTCAAAGGATCTGAAAGTTTCGAAGTGAATAGAATACCCTTTGTTTTTATCTTCACCACTTCTATCACCTCTAATGGTGGAGGTTTTTTTGTAAAGTGGCACCGGAAAAGATGGTTTTGTTGGAGGCCATGGTGGTTACTTTGGAAGTAGAGGTTGCTCTGACGGAGGCCCTGTTGGTGATAGTGGCTCTGGTAGTGTTCTTGACAATGGTCACATCGATGGTTCCAAAGGTGGCTTTGAAGGAGGCTCCACTGGACCTTTGTCATCCCAAGACCCTATTCTAAATACTCTTCTTTAGAATATGAGTAAGATGTAAAGCTAGCTCGCGAGTCTCTCCGAAGCCTTTGTCTAACCTATCTTTTAACCCTTTTTCTAACAGAGCCCATTGTTAATTTCAATCCTAAACACTCCCTTCCCACAAGGAATGGAGATTCCCAAGTTTGAAAAATATGGCAGCAAAGGGGACCCACAAGTTACACATGTGTCTACCTTTAACACCTTGTATATAGACTTCTTCCATTTGATGCGTTGATGGAAAAACTATTCCCTTGATCTCTTAAGGTTATAGCTCTCGAATGGTAACTATTCCCTACCTGAAAATTCCATCTTCTCATTTGATCAACTTGTGAATCAATTCCTCTAATAGTTCCAAGCCATCATTAGACTGAAGATGACCTTTTTGGATCACGTCCAATGTAAATAGGGTGATTATAGTGAAAATATTACTAATTTTATAACATGATATCAAGCACTCTTCTCACAAATCTCATATTCGTTTCCCAATTCTGATGTGCAGAAGGTTTTCATAGGGAACTTGCAAAGACCTTGGGAGGAGAAATTTTCCCTTATGAAATACTCTTCTTTCACACATTTGTGCACTACATTACGAGAGTATCAACAAATGATAATTCAGTTTGGGGCATCCTCCTCATGCTCTCGTTTAGAAGGAAAGTCCATCATATCAATCTCTAGGAAAGGTAAGGCTATTGCAAATGTAGTAGTTGCTATGAATGATAATAGCATCAGACATTACTGAAAATTCACAAAGTTAGCAGAATTTGTTTCTTTCATATGTAAATTTTTTTAAAGGATAAGATCATAACCTTGGATAATCCCAAACCTCTTAAGGAACCTTTCCCTAGTTGGTACGATCCGAATACCCTCTGTTAGTATCATCAAGTTAACGGACATGATATTGAACATTGTATGCACCTACGTCATGAGATACAAGAGTGCATCGATGATGGTACTTTCATCTTGATGGAAATAAAAAAAATATGAACAAATCAATGGTGAAGTGAATTGTAGATATACACAAACCCATTTCCATCACATTCTACTAACATGATTATCGATCCCTCTGATTCAACCATTTAGCCTAAGGCCTATGTTAACATGGTGACAATTACTCCTACCGCATAACCTATGCTTGACTCCCCGAACGTGACTTTCACATTGTAGGATTTTCCCTTAAACAAAAAGTCCTCTCCCCTCTATATTCTTACTCGCCTCAATGGTAACATTGTGAAAGGGGTCTTAGTTGACCCTGCGAGTCAAGTGAATGTCATTAAAGAAGAGATGTTGTGGCTTATTTCATTACATAGAAAGGAATACAAAGAAACAAAATTTACTATCCGTACACATGATGGTCTTTCTCCTAATTCATATGGCTCAATAAATTTTTCCATCCTAGTTGGACCTAGGCTTATATACATAATCTTTAATGTTATTCCAGAGTTGGATCTATTCAGGATGAAGTTGGATATACCTTGGCTAGCTTCCATGAGTGGAGTTGCCTCCATCATCCACAACTGTTTAAATTCATCCCATGAAGGTGTTATGCATGTAGTTCATGACACTGAGTACAAGCCTCTAGTATCCTATGGGGGATATTCTTTAGATCACTTTTGGCCTGCCTCAGTTGGTTTGCTCCCTCCAAGAATGGACCTACTTCACAAAAACTATGTGAAGTATAAGACCTGGGCAATGGATAGCCAAGATTGACCCTCCCAGTAGCATCCCCTTCTTAAAAGGGAAAAGAGAAGCCCCCTTGTCCTCAGGATGGATCTCCTCCTCTTTCTAGAGAAGAGTTTTGGATGAATATGTATGGCTTTTATCTATTGAATTTGATGATACCTACTTAGCATAAGCCTAAGATCAGGATATTAGACATCTATACTAAACTACCTAGACCTTGGTACTACTTTTATGGTATGGGAAAAGGTCTCCATGCAGTATCTTCTATGTCTCAGCCTCTACGACTTTTGACCAATTCTACTTCCAAAATAGAAAACAGTAAGAGGCCTGCTATCAAGGAATTAGAGTTGACTCCCCCTATTGTTTCTCAACGTGCCCTTCCTTTTCTCATTCAAGATATTTTCCCTCCATTGGAAATAGCTATAGTGGACACTACCATGCATGAGTAAGAGACCTCTATCCCCTCACAACCTCCTATCTTTAGTTCAAAGAGTCACAAAAACTGCCTTGCATGTGAGCGCAAGCACTGGCAAAAGGATCTTGTGGATGAGCAAGCTACCTTGTAGAGGAAGAAAGAGGAGATGACCTCCCCTACTTTAGGGCCCCTGATGCATCCTCCTCTCTCCTCCCCTCTGCTTCCATTCAATCTATTTCAATCTCGCTTCTAGCTTCCACAGTGAGTATGAATGTGCCTAACCACAAAAGGAGCAAGTGTTCATTACTCCTTCGGCAGAGCCACCCTTGTTGATGTCCCTTCCAGATGTCCCTCCTTTCCCAAAGCCCATAGATATTCCAAAAACTTTAGTAGTATCTGCTATGGTTTTCTCTCCCTGCTCTTCCTCTGTACCTTTGGCCTCGTTTGTGGGGAGTTCACATCCCTTGAAAAAGAAAAAGGTGGAGGGTGACCCTTCTAGCAACAAAGGATGTAAGAGGATCCCACCTCTCTGAAAGGTGGTCCCACATTGGCTTGTTTTGTCTTAGTGAAAGAACCAGCCCCAGCTTCCCTTGAGTTCCTCACCACTCCCAAGTCATTCAATGAGCCAAGTGGTGAATCTCAAGCACTACCTTCTCCATCCATTGAGGTATGACATGGAACTTCTATGAAGTACATGTTTAACACTTTGGATGAAGTTTCATCGTTGTCAGTGATCTTCACAAAATCATTGACCATATCTCCACAAGATCTAGTGGAGGATACCTTGGAGGGCCTTCTTCCTTAGCCCTTGTTGCAAGAGGGTCAAAATCTCCTCCTTTAACATTGCACCAATGTAGGCTCATCTACCTTCCCCTTATGATGATCTATATTGGGAAGTGGATGACCTCTTGGTCGATTAGTGTTAGGGGGAGGGCTCTTTTTTATCTTTAGATTAGATTTGTGTGTGTTGTGATGTGTTCCTAGATGACCCTTATCACCCTTTTTGGTGCTTGGATAAAGGTGTAGTTTTTTTATCGTAAAACTTCTATTTGTATCATCATTCTTCTATGTTTGTGATCGATTTTCAACAAATTTGGGATGAAGCAAACAATTTGGGGTATTTAGGCTCCCCTTCCCTGTTCACCCAATTTTTTATATTTACTTTGTTTTCTCATGCATTCTTCACACAGTTTGATATAGTAGTGGGTTGATGATAGTTCATTATATATATATATATATGTGAGTAGATTTGACCCCAAAATAACAGATCACCCCTGTGCCCTTTGTTTGTGATGTCTTTGTCTCCTTTAGCTTTTATATTTCTCTCTTCTTTGCTTGAGTTGTCACTTTCATGTGTGAAAATGCCATTACTCTTATTTTCAAAAAATGTATCCATTGCCAATGAATCTTTGCTTGAGAATATTTGCAAACTTTTTCAAAGAATCGCATTCTCAACTTGGACCCTAACCGAACATGTTTCCTTCATCATGGGTTCGCAAAGAAAGAATTTGAGAACTTTCCTTTGAGGTGGAAGCAACCTTTACCTTCCCCTCGCAAGGGGGCATCTTCTTCCTTTTGAATTCCCCAATGAATTAAATGTCTTTTGAAAGGATTTCTTGTTGATGAATTGAAATCTTGTCTACACTCTCAAATAGCTCATCCTTCGAGTGGACCCCTTTCTTCACACTGAATTTCTGAGGGACTCTTTTGAAATTTTTCCAACTTGTTGATAGTCTATGTGACTATCCACTTTCTTTCATGTGTGGCCACTTTCAGTCATGCTCTATTTTCAAGTGCACCTATGAAGTCACTTTCTAACTTTGTGGAGTCTCCTTCAAAATTCCTCCATGTGAGAGATCTTGGGGGATGCCTCCTTGTAGGTTTGTGGGCCTGTGAGGTGCTTTTTCTAAGCTTCCTCTATGTGAGAGATCTTTGGGTTCAATCCCTTGTAGGTTTGTGGACCTATAGGGCACTTTTTATAGGCTTCCATCATGTGAGAGATCTTGGGGTTCACCTCCTTGCAGGTTTGCAGGTCTGTAAGGCACATTCTTTGGGGGTTTCCTTCATGTGAGAGATCTTGGAGGACACCTTATTTACAGGTTTGTGGGCCTGTGAGGCGCTTCCTTTCTTGGGATTCCTTCATATGAGAGATCTTGTGGGTGGCCTCCTTTTAGGTTTGCAAGCTTGTAAGATGCTTTCATTCTACAACTTCATAGTTCTGCGGGGCTATGGAGTCCATTGCCTACCCTACTCTTTTGAGCTTGCCAAATTGTGATCTACTTCCTTGATGGTTCAAGTATACATTTCTAACCCTATTCACTCTTCAGTCTACTTTACCAAATCAGTCATTAGTATTCATGCTCACTAAAGTGGAGGCAAAATGTATAGGAGAAAATTTGCACCCCTTACGCAAATTCCCCTTTTACACATCCTCCCCTTAGAAAACCAAATCCGAAGTAAAACTTTCACATCATCTAGCTAACTTCCTTCTACTTGGCATCTATTTGTTGTGTTGGTAGAAGAATATTTATCAGGTATGTGTGCACAGCAAGTATACATTCACATCACACATTTACGTCCCTGACGGATTCCTGTGTCTGAAGCTAGAAGAGGCGATACACTTCCTATCAGGAATGATTTGTAACATCCCTTTTCGACCAACTGACCCTAATAATGGTAGATTCTCCCCTCTTCCATTTCAACTTCTAGCATCATCTCTTGCAATCTCTTCACAAGCTCTTGCAATCCCTCTTAGCACTTCAATCTATTTTCCAACATTTTCAAGAATCCATTATAACAACAACAAGACTCTATCAACTCTACAAAGAAAGTGTGAATCAAGCCATTGCAACATTGGCTTGAGATTTTGTGAGACCTCCCTTCATTGCAGTTAAGGATGTGGTGATTCTTCAAGCCTTCTTTTTCCTCCATTGGCTAGTGAAATCATGGTGGAGGTGGTAATATTTCACTCCTCTCCTTTGTGATTTGGTTGAGTATCTTTGTACTGTTTTGTAGTTTTATTTGCATTCCTTCCTTCTTTACTCCATTATATATTTCTCTATCATTTCTATCTAGTTGTTCATGGAGGTGGAAACACCAAAATGGGGGTCTAATAGAGGTAGACCCCTATACAGCCCCAAAAAAATTTCCCCTCTTTCTTGTGTGTTGGTCATAGTACTTTTGCAGTTAGCTAGAGAATTGGTTCATGGGTGAGATGATCTTCATCTCTATAGATCTCATCTATCTGCTTTATCATATCTATTTGTATTTCTCATAATTTATAATTTTGTTTTGCTCATTTAGGAGTCATTAGCTAAGTCATCATCTTGTTTTCTGGAAGTTCAAACTATATTCTTTGTCCCTTGGTCATACACATGCCAACACACTTGAGAGATTCCAACACACCATTTTTTCATCCCAGAACCACACTTTCATTGTTGAGCAGAGAGCTACCTAAGGTACAATAGGGTGATCCCACCATACTAGTTTACAATTTCTAGGAGATCCTGATTTTTGCTTAAATCACATATTTTTAGAAAATATAGTGATTTAAGCCTTGAAAATTTTCATTTGAAGGATTCCAATTGAAGAGGGTTTGATCAAACCACCTTAGATCAAATTTCCTTGGATAGAACCCCACTAGTTTTAAACCATACCTATAACAGAGTCTCCTTTACACCTATCAAAATGCTAATAAAAAACCACTTTTGATTTACCTTTCAAGGGATCAAATGAATTCATTTAAAACTTATTTTTTCAAGTATCTAGTCCTTATTATAAGCTTCCCAAAATTATAATTTTAAATAAATTTAATTATATTATTATATTTTTTTAATTTCTTGTGAATGTAGGTTTTTCACCAAAAAATCAAGATCTTTGTTCTACACATGTGGAAAAATAGCAGATTATCAAGATCAACCTTCAATCAAGCTTTTACATCATATTTATAATGTTTTCATTCTAAACTATCTGTCTCCACCAAACAAAATTGACTTTTGAAGTACATGACTATTTTCGTTCCTCAAATCTACTTTTTACAACTTTATAATTTTGCATTTTTGCATAATTAGCAACTTTTTAATATTTTTGCACTATTTGCAATATACACCACCTAGACACCTAATATTTATCAAATATTCTTAATGTAACAAAAAAATGGTCATAGTGACCTTATTTATACAAAAGGCACGCCAAATCTAAAACCTAGACCTAATCAACCTTGATTGACAATTTTGGCTCCAAGGTGCTTTTGCACCATACACCCCAACTTGTAAATTTTCCAAATATCTTGGAAATATTAATGTGACTTGTCCTACCTTGTAATATTTATGCCTCTTTCCTTCTCGCATTCTTCCATCAAGTTCACTTTGTTTTTGGTTCTCACTATCCTCAACATGCTTGTCCCTGTCTTCACTTATTTCTTGCTCCACTCTGTCATACTATTTTGTGGGATTTCCTTTACCTTCTCCATCTTCAAATGTTTTTTTATCACCTTCCTTCACACTTGTACACTCACCTCCATCAATTTTTATCACTTCTTTCTTAGTCTCTTGTTTATACCACTCTCCAATAGCTCTCTTATCTGCAATTTTATCTTTGTCAGCAATACCTTTACACCTTGCAAACTCTGTCAAACCTATCAGTAACTTATTCACTATCCCATCACTATCACACTTCACTGTCACATCAATCCCATCCACTTTACTAACTTTTTTCTCTTACTCACTATACCACCAACCTCTATATTAACAACTTTCATCTGCCTCTTCTCTCCATTCACTGCTACTATAGGGCATATGATTGTCCCCACCAAAAAACCTTCACTCATCTCTTGCCTTTCCAAAGGATCTATACTCTTATACTACTCTATCTTAGATTGAGGCACTTTCTTATCTATTTTCTTCCACACAAAATCATCCCTTATGCGAACTATATGTCCTTTGTTCTCACTCTTCCTCTCAACTCTGTCATGCTTTACATTGGCTACCAATCCCTTACTCTTACTTTCATCAACACTCACATATTCCTTTTTCCCAGTCATAATGATCTCACCATGATCTTTTTCCTCTTCATCCAATGGAGTTAAGATTAATTTCCTACCATCCTTCGAAATTTTGTATTTGATTTTCCTCCCATTGTATACAAATGACCTATCAAACTGCCAAACCCTTCCTAGCAACATATGGAAAAAATTCATGGGTAGTATGTCACAAACAAATCCCTTTATTGACCAATCTGAAATTCAACTATTTATTGTTCACACACCACCATAGATTGATTATAACTAACCCATGAGACTTTATATGGATTTTATCTAGGCACTCTTTCCAAATGAAATTTATCCACCATTTCACTAGATACAATGTTGTCAGTGCACCTTAAATAAACTATTACTTTGTATACCTCATTTTTGCATCTCTAGGTTGTCCTATACAAGGATCTTCTTTTAATTTTCGCTCTCACCTTTGTGGTCTTCAAAATTTGTCTATTCATCATCAACATCTCACCTACTTCAAGAGTAGCATGAAGAGTATTGGAGTTTGGACTTTCAGCCTCTTCCTCTTGAAGAATTTGTGCTCTTCTGTAATTTTTCTTTTCTCCTCCACTTGGTGTGGTTCAAAAATTCTTTGGACACTTGGAGAATGGGTGACCAAAATCACCATAGTTATAACACCTACCTTCAAACTCGTTAGAATCTCTTCTTTTCCTAAAGCTTGTTCTTCCACCTCTCCATCCACCTCTTGATTCAGGTGCTTGTTATCTACTTTTATCAGCATCTTCATGATCTTCTTTGGACTATCTTGTGCCTCCTCCTCTATTAATGTTACCTCTGCCCCTTCCTTCTCTTTCTTGTCTTCTCTTGATTCTATCTTCTACCCTTACGGCCATTTGGAAACATTCTTCTACTATCTTAGGAGGGTTCAAACTGATTTCATCTCTTATGCTCAATCTTAAACCACTCAAATACCTAGCCACAATTTCAACCTCATCTTAATTGTTACCTACCCTAATAAATAACCTATGAAATTCATCATTATATGACATTACATCCAACTCCCTTTGCTTCAAATCTTGTAATTTCATAAAAGTCTATATGGCATAATCTGCTGGTAAAAACTGAGCCTTTACTTTTGCTACCATCCTATCCTAAGAGATTATTTTGGACTTACCTTTGTTGACCCTATCTTCCTGAAAAAAATTCCACCATGTTAGGGCTTGGCCCTTCAATTTTTTCTTTGCATATTTCATCATTTTGGACTCCAACTAGAGGGTTTCCTTCTTCCCCCGCATCTTCTTTATCACTTTGGTCTTCATTCACCATTCCTCTTCTCTGGTTCTTCTCCAGAGTTTCTATCCTCACCAAGGTAGATTCTTGAGACTCTTTGTAGAGCCTTTCCTTTTGGAACAATTTCTCCTTCAATTTCTTTATCTCCTTTTCCATTGCACTAGCCTTTGGAGGCATCTTCACAATCTTGCCTCTTCACCTTCCAATCAAAAACTGCAACTTTCTTCTTCAAGGAACTACTTCCTTGCTCTACCACATTTTATGTAAGTAGGGGAGGAAATTCAACACACTAATCACAAAATTAACCAACAAAACAATTATCAGATCACCAAAAGCTCAATTTCACTCTCAACCAATTCACTTTGTTTCCTTGTAGCATTGGAAATCCAATTAATCGGGTATAGCTCCTCAATGACCTTCTCTTATACCAACACCTAGACCATTTCAAGGACCCATAAAGAAACTCTATAACATATCTCAATCAATCTATTGGTTTCTTTGGCACAATTCACTCAAATTAGGCTTCTAATGCCAACTAGGCCTCAAATTAGGCCACTTTAACAAAGAGACTTTCCTATAAACTCTTCCAAAACCTCTAAAACCTTGGGGAAGAAATTATCACATGTAAAAACCTTAGAATCCACCATTCATTCTCAAGAATCACTTCATCCAAGTTCTTAACTGCAAAACCCTCCTTATTCTTCTAAATCCTAGGGTTTTATTGAAAATCTAACATACCACCCTCAAAGAACCTTCTAACCACCTCAAACAAGTTCATTTAGGCCTTTAGAAACTCAAAAATCAACTACCCACACAACCACAACAAGATTCTAACTTTAGCATATCAAAACCACAAGAATTCATAAGGAAAACACCAAAATCCACCCTAGGGCTTCATTCCCAACTTAACTCCTGACCTCCCCTATATAAAATCAACTTTCCCACACCTTTCTAATGATGATGTAGACCCATTCCTCAAGGCACAGTAATCACAGTATGAGGAATGGGTCAATTTTCCATTTTAATTGACTTGCAAACCCTTAAGACTGTGTATATAGACCGGTTCAAGAAAATAGTCTATAAAATACACCAACTTCAATGAAAAACCTTCAAGGATTATTCAAATGAAAGATAAAACTATATGCTAAGTTGTCTCTTAGAAAAATGAATCATTGAACTATTGTGCAGGCCGTATAGTTCAGGAAATATGAAGAAAACTCAGAAAATCACTAAAAATAGGAGTATTCTTTATTTATTTTGCTTTCAATCTTCAAGATCAACCTTCAATTGAGATTTTACATCATATTTATAATTTTTCCATTCTAAAATAACTATATTTACTAAAAAAAAAATTGACTTTTGAAGTACGTGATAGTTTTCCGCCCTCAAATCTGCTTTTTACAACTTTAAATTTTGCATTTTTGCATAATTAGTAAATTTTCAATATTTTTAAACTATTTGCAATTTGCACCCCCTAGACACCTAATATTCATCAATATGCCTAATTTAACAAAAAAATGGTCATAGTGACCTTATTTAAACAAAGTACACACCAAATCTAAATCCTAGAGCTAATCAACCTTGATTGATAATTTTGTTTCCAAGGTGCTCTTGCACCAATATTAAATGCATTTATTGAGTTTTTTAGGATTTCAATTGAAATAAACCTTGGGATATGTCATAAAGGGTCTTTGGGGCCTATTAATGATTATTCAAAGGACATGAATGCAAGGGTACTAAAATAGGTGCAAGTAGAGTGTGAAATTGTACTATCTATGGAAGAAGCGAGTACAATTTTTGACACTATATTTAACCCCCACTTTACTAAGAAGGTGACCTAGGATCAAACTCACACTAAAGTTGAAAAATACGCATGAAGAGGGTTTCAAGTGTACAAATTCTAGTGAGATAGGATGACAATGGTCAAGAACGATGATCAAGGCCCTAGGATCTAGATCCTATGGCAAACCAACATAGGCAAAAAAGAACACACATGTGAATAATGTATGAAGCAACAACAAGATACAAGCATACACTGTCAAAGACATAAGGAATAAAAAGAAACAAAAAGGGGTCGATAAAGCCTCAATTGTATATCCAACACGATGTGGACTAGGTCTAAGCTATTTTTCCAAAAAAATATGTTTACAAGTGGAACACGATGTCCACTATGCAAACAAAATGCGCGCTCACATGGGCTAGTGAAATCTAGTATCCACTAGGTGAACCTCCAGAAAGGTGAGACAAACACACACATTTGTTGTGCACCCACACAAACAAGCAAGTGGCTATGGGAAATTCATGCCTATGGTCGACTCCCATACATACTAACCATACCAAATCTATACATCTTGATAAATTTGATAAGGTACCACACAACATGAACAATGGGATTCATGAGGCAAGAAAAACTGTGTATGCTAAGACCCAAGAAAAGGAAATATGACTCCACAAGAAAATAAAGTGTGTTATGCAAGGTGGCCATATAACAGTTATTATAAATGCGAAATAGTGTAAGGTACATTCAAATCATTTTTTTTTAGCTCATGTAAGGTCTTAAATTAGGGAACAACATTCCTAATGTCTCCAAGAGAGGACCAATTAAAGAATAGAAGATTCACAACTTAGGGAATGCATTCCAGTTGGAATTTACACTAAGAGGAGTATAGTATGGTAAGAGAAATCACACTTTTGATGGACATCATGCCCAATGTCACCAAAAAGAGAAAGATTCGTAGCATGAAGTAAGAACACCACATAATGAAACATGAGTTGTAATTTAAATTGCAAAAGAATAATGCCAATGTATTCCCCCACTTTAAATAAATTGCTAAACACCATGCTGTGAGAAATTACTTTAAAGTAGAAAATGATAAATTCTAACAATAAATAGGACATGGGATCTTATTTAGAAAAATATATGCCAACTCATATGTTCCAAATAAATCTACATCATGGAAAGGGGTTCCCTCGCAATCAAATCCCAAAATAATAGACAAGGGATCCATGGATTCAAGGTTAGTATTTCTTTGCTACAATGTTGTTAGAGAGCTCAGAAATGTCATCATTCCAAAAATAACTCATGGAATGGGAAGAATGATACAAAGAGATAAAAAATAAAGAAAAATATTTTGGGTCAACATGGAAGAGACCTAAATATCTTGATTCCTTG
>VDFB02000017.1:193046037-193063285 GCA_007258455.2 Sequoia sempervirens
AAAGAAAATTGAAAATCAAAAACAGGAAATTGCTGAATTGAAAGCAAAAATGGATGAAATGCTAAAGGTAACCGGTCAAATTATGGAATGCAGACCGCCACCCAGAGTTTATGCTCTGTGCCTCAAAGAACAGTTTTTATGGTTTCAATTGATGAGAATTTCCAGAAACCAAGACCCCATAATTCATTCTGCCAAAGAGTTTTATGAAGCGTATCAAGCAGCCCCTAACTGGTTAAGGAATTCTCTGTGTGAATTCTATTTGCATGGATTTTTAATACCACTTGAAACAGAATGGAATCCTCTTCCATACATTGGTGATATTCATTTGAGAGCATTCATGTCGTGGGCAGCAAGTGAGGTGAATTATGGTAGACAGTGGGAAACGTATGAGGAAATTGAGAAAACAGAGCCTGTCCCATTACGCTCTCAAAGTTCAAACCCACATGCAATGCTGAAAGATTGGTTTGCATTGACATATGGTATTAATAATGTTTCAGCCAGAGCAAAAATATTTGACATCAGAAAGAAAGTATATGATGAATTCTAGGCACAACAATATTCATTTTGGAGATTAGCATATACCAGAACTGAGAAAAGATGGGAAAAGTTGACTGTTGGGTTAAGAAAGTCAGAACCACATGGTCCCTTAAACTTTACAGCTACACTCAAATGAACTAGCAGATATATTCAATTGGGACTTCAAACAAGATTTGAATTGTGGCTGCCACTAACATTCACACCCCCTGTGCTAATGTGGCCCCTGTATCCTCATCAAGCTACAAATCTTAACAGTGAATTAGAAGACCGCAGATATGAAAGGTGCCGGGATTTCAGAGGATTTTATTACAGGTTTGGACATCCATTCTAGAGTCATGCAGCCACTACTGACTTCAGAGAAACCACCAGGAAAGTTAATGCTGGAGGACCAGCATTGGGCTAAGTAGGGGGCAGTGATGAGCCTAAAATATGCTCATATAATTGATGTTATGATAAACTTTAACAATTCATTTTTATGTTATTTCATATAGTCATGAAACTTTGTTGAAACCTTTATGGGGATAACCCCGAGTGACTTTATATATTCCTACAACCTGTGTTGACTTGATTGCATTTTGCTGTCTCCTGACTTCAAAAAATACCGGTATATCGTGATGTAGCTTTTGGATCGGTGAAGTAGATTTTGAAATGTGTGATTAATGAATAGATATCGTGGTATGTACCTATATATGCTCTTCTTATGCGCCTCAAGTACCTTTTGTTTCGCTATGGTGGTTGAAGAATGATTGAGTCAAGCGAACGATTCTCGCCTTGGCAAGAAAGCCCATTTCCTCAAGGCCGACTTTCGAGGAAGCTCACAAAAGACTCTTTGACCAAACCCATTTGGAAGATTTTTAAATGGTACCAATTTGGAGAGAGTGAGCGCTAGATTCTCTCTCTAATCGAAGTTGAATGGCATAAACCATTTATGTTTGCTCCTGGATTCAGTGATGGCACTTTACTTCCACGTCTTTCTTCGATGAAGTTAGTTAGTTAGTTGTTCGTTTAATTTAAAAATAAGATACTCCTCCTACGCGAGGTAGTGGTAGAAGATGAATAGAATGAGTAATAGATGATTTTTTAGGTAAGATAGAAACAGAGTAGCAGAGATCATGTAAGAATCAGTATGATAATGAAAGACATAATCTATTTGACCAGAAGCGGAGTTTGTTGTTAGTTTTCACACCAACAAGACAATGTATTTCGTTCTGTTTTCATGAATAAAGATTGATGAAGTTCTGAGTTCAGCATCTATGTAATCAGTAGATGCTTGCTAAGGGGGCCCACTTAGTAAGTATCTGTAGTTAATTAGTTAGATGTTCTTTTTTGCTGATATCCAGTTAGCTTTCATCTTTTGAAGTTTTTATGCAAACTCAGTCTTACACTACTCCTGCAGCATAGAGAGTCCCTCCCTGTGACTGTTCCTGCAGCATAAGGCCATTTCATGGTTTGTGCTTCAGTCGTAGCTGTTACAGTTTTTGTTTTAATCAAGCATAGTTGAGTTAAAGAATTCTACATTACCATTCTATAGCTTAGATAGAATTTCTTTCCAGTATGTATTTTTGCTAAGATTTGACCAAAACAAATTCCTAGTGCATATATTTTGCTGCGCCATTTAAAGTCTACGTCCCCTGGTTTGACAAGTAAATGAACGTCCACAGAAAGATATTAGTCACCTGTCGGAATGTCCAATTCCTAGGAAAGTTTCATTGTGATATTCATATCCTTTTGTGAGTGCGAGACATGGATAAAGCCTTGATTGTATATCCAACACGATGTGGACTAGGTCTAAGCTATTTTTCCAAAAAAATATGTTTACAAGTGGAACACGATGTCCACTATGCAAACAAAATGCGCACTCACATGGGCTAGTGAAATCTAGTATCCACTAGGTGAGCCTCCAGAAAGGTGAGACAAACACACACATTTGTTGTGCACCCACACAAACAAGCAAGTGGCTATGGGAAAGTCATGCCTATGGTCAACTCCCATACATACTAACCATACCAAATCTATACATCTTGATAACTTTGATAAGGCACCACACAACATGAACAATGGGATTCATGAGGCAAGAAAAACTTTGTATGCTAAGACCTAAGAAAAGCAAATATGACTCCACAAGAAAATAAAGTGTGTTATGCAAGGTGGCCATATAACAGTTATTATAAATGCGAAATAGTGTAAGGTACATTCAAATCATTTTTTTTTAGCTCATGTAAGGTCTTAAATTAGGGAACAACATCCCTAATGTCTCCAAGAGAGGACCAATTAAAGAATAGAAGATTCACAACTTAGGGAATGCATTCTAGTTGGAATTTACACTAAGAGGAGTATAGTATGGTAAGAGAAATCACACTTTTGATGGAGATCATGCCCAATGTCACCAAAAAGAGAAAGATTCATAGCATGAAGTAAGAACACCACATAATGAAACATGAGTTGTAATTTAAATTGCAAAAGAATAATGCCAATGTATTCCCCCACTTTAAATAAATTGCTAAACACCATGCTATGAGAAATTACTTTAAAGTAGAAAATGATAAATTCTAAAAATAAATAGGACATGGGATCTTATTTAGAAAAATATATGCCAACTCATATGTTCCAAATAAATCTACATCATGAAAAGGGGTTCCCTCGCAATCAAATCCCAAAATAATAGACAAGGGATCCATGGATTCAAGGTTAGTATTTCTTTGCTACAATGTTGTTAGAGAGCTCAAAAATGTCATCATTCCAAAAATAACTCATGGAATGGGAAGAATGATACAAAGAGATAAAAAATAAAGAAAAATATTTTGGGTCAACATGGAAGAGACCTAAATATCTTGATTCCTTGTGTCATCCCGAAAAGGAAAACACAAGAAAAAGAAATGATAAAGGCTAATATTTTGGGTCAACATGAAAGAGACCTAAATGTCTTGACACCTTGCATCATCCCCAAAGGGAAAAAACAAGTCAAAGAAAAGATAAACGTTGATGACATATAGAAGAATGCAAATACAAATAGATGAATTTCATAAAGAGAGAGATACATCAAATAGAAGGGTACATGGGAGATCACATTATGCACATGCAATCACACACATAGCATGAAAAAAAACAAGAAAAAGACAAGACTAGTAAGGCACATGTGAGTCCACCTATAGCAAGACATCCATATTCCAATCTTGTTTATTGTATGGGGAAGGTGGAAAACTAGCCAAAGGGACAATAGAAAGTGTGATACTAGGAGCATCACCGAGTTCAACACTTGGTGAGTCACTCTTTTTAAGAGGATCATCAAGGTTGTTATCATATAAGCTCATGGAAGAAGAAAACAATAAATTTAATTAATTATGAATAGTTTCATCATTAATTTTAGCAATCTCATCATCATCATCATCATCCAAGTTAATCACAATGGGAGGTCAAATGATAATGTCCAAGGAAGGTTTAGTCCATGTTGTGGTTGTGATATAGGATCATTTTGTTGTGGAAAAGAGGGAGACTCATCTTGTATTGCTTCACTTGAGTTTGGATGTTGATTTTGTTTGTTATTTTCTTCATTTACCCTTTAAGCAATAGCATGACGTCTACACCTAAGCTCTGTAGCATTTTTATTTCTTTTGGTACCATTTTAAAGTTGTGTTTATGTAGGAGCGGCTTTATCAACCATAGGTTTATTTTCTTCCCTTAGAGGAGGAATGAAAGGAACCATGTGAGGTTGTTCAACTACTTTCTCTTTAGCTTCGTAAACTTGTTTTATCTTAGGAGGCATGACATGATTGTTTTGGTTATCTCTTGGTAATTTTTAGGAGATAGGAAAAGGATTTATCTTGGGTTGGTCTTGGTTACTTGGAAGGGATTTTGGTTCAATTATGGTTTTTTCAAGGATAGGAGGCCCAATCATGGCTTGATGTATGTTTCAAAGGGATAATTCTGCTATGTGCTTTTCCTTAAAATTCGGATAGGATTCAAAAAGTAAATCTTAATTATTTTTAATAGGTTCGATAAGATCGGTCCAAAAGAAATATAATGAGAAATTCCCATGAGATGAAATGGGATTAAAGCCACTATGGTGCATAGTAAATATCTCACTGTCAAAGGGAAACTTTAAATATTTATACACAACAAATGAGATGACTTCCATGTAGCTTAGCCATGGATAACCAATCTTCACACAAAATTGATCTAGTGTAGGGATGATGGAGAATGAGACATCTAATTATTTCAGTCCAAATTTTAAAGGAAGGGTAATCAAACCTATTGTAGATAAAGAAAAACCATTATGCATTTTTATCCATGCTTTTGGTTTATCATATGTATCTTGATAGAGTTCATGCACAATAAGAATTCTTTAGTGATCATGTTCTCTCCATGGATGGTATCACTTACTATCCCATTAATGGGGTTATTATTGATTTAGATGACTATGTAAAGAGGACCATCAGGTGCCTTTTTTATTATATCCTTTGATGATGAATTGATCTGACATTGGTTTCACAAAAATGAACCAATGGTAAATAAGGGTTCCACCTTTGGGATATGGTATTTGATCTATTTCACACTTTAATTCATTAGGAAACTAGATCCCTCAACCATGTTACTTGATTGAGGAATGGCTAGTGGATTCCTTGGATAATTGGATGGGGGTTCACCATTAAATGAAGCTTCAAAAGGGACAAATGCAAACACTTATGCAAACTCACTATGAAACCTAGAAAATTGAAATCATGAAATCAAACTGATAGACTAAATGGAACAAAAAGTACCCTGATGAATGGAGATGCCAAGTCAATATTTTAAAACTATGAAAATTGATGTTTAGGCTTGCACTAGGACTAATATGATAGGTAGGGCATATGAGTCTTGCTCTAGGGTTTTCAAGGAAAAATCCAGAATTCTTCTTTCAATTGTCAAGATCTATTGAGTAGTGCTCAAAAGTTGTCTCATGAATAATATTCCAAGTTAGGTGACTTATTCCACTTCACCTAAATTTTTAAAACACATCACAAGAGAGAGAAAATTTTTGTTTTGTTAGAGGATGGGGTTTTACCTTGGTCAAACTCCATTTTGTTAATTAAACATTGAAATGAAATGAAATAGCATGAAGGAATGATGAATGAGAAAATGCAATATTGTAACTCACCAAACCATTGAAATGAGGGTTACAAACTTGTGTGAAATGGCTAGCATGAACGTGCATATTGACTCTTAATTGAATGCTTAAATATTTTTCTTGAATGCATGTTGGAATCATGGAACCTACATTACAAATGTTAGCTCACAAATACACATGATGCATGAATACTTTGACATGATGCTTGAATCTTGAGTATCGCTCCAAATATTTGATAACTTTCTCCTTAATACTCTTGATCTCATAAACTTGCTAGGATACTTGAATATTTGAAAACTCTAGATCTTAGATAAAAAAAATCTAGGTAAAATAATGATTTGAAACCTTAGTTTTATAGGAATCCTATCTAATTTATTGTTTATTAGATCCCAATGTTAGTGTAATTAAATTAATTATTACACTAGCATAAGTTAACTTAGGTCATTTAGTCCTAGGTTGCATTTTAATAAATCATTAATAATGGGGTAATGTTCCCTTCCATGTTTGTAGGGATAACATTCCTTCTAAAAGATAAGTTGTCCTTCTAGAACTTATCTCAATATTTAATAATTTTCTAGATAGGGTTTACATGTTGTCACATGTTGTTAGATCATGACACATGGAAACATCTCATGGATCTTATATTTTCTCTTTTTCCTATATAATTATCCATTCTGTACATTTGTAATCATCCAATCTCATAATGTAGATCAATATCGAATCTCCATTGTCCATGCCTAGTTGCAACACTTTCTATGTGGTTCATTATATTTCCTGGCAAAGGTCCTCCATTGAAGACTATAGCTTTAGGGGCACTGTGCATCCATAATCTCAACATGGTATCAGAGCTTTTCCAGTGAAATGTCATCCCTCGATCAAGAAAGTTGGTGTGTGAGATTCTTTACAGGCTTGAAGGTTTCCATTGAAGGCTACTTGATTTCACCTGGTCACCAAACTAATTTCTAAAGTAGATAGAGTTAGATCTGAGCTTTCCATTGTCTTCAAAATGCCTCGAAACCCTAGGATCACTTGTCCATTCATCAAAATTGGATACACCAACTCGGGAGCCATCAAAGGTATTTTTGGGCTTGCAAAATCAACCGTACTATCTATACAATTTCCAGTAAAAAATCACCCCTGTCAGTTGTCCTCTAAGGTAAAATTTTTTTAGTCGGAGACACTCTTTTTTCAAAAACAAATCGGGCTTATATTTCTATTTGTTTGGCAAAAAAGGTCAATTTATGGGCATTTTTCTATAGTTGTAGAAAAATATTTGGGTAACTGCTATTTAAATCACTTGTCGGCATATCATAGGGTTCACATTTTTACATTCATCAACATTTTCTGCATAATGTTTATGAATTATATTTATCATTCGGCATATTTAAGGGTTTGTTTATCAGCTTTAAATTCATCGATGGGAGTTTTTCGTAATCGGTATTTGTTTTCATTTTTTGAATTGCCAAGTCTTTGGCATTATTTAAAAAATATATCTATCAGTTATTATACAATTTGTAGGAAAAGGTTTTGGTTGGCATTGGTTGTACTTTGATAGAGGGCACGTCGTATCATCCAATGGCCCATCCATTGGATGTTGTCTCTTCATTCAGCCTCTGGCTCCATCTTCCCATTGTCCTGCCAACCCATCTCCCATTGACTATTGATTATACTACCAGTTTTTTTATCAGTGTTGTCCAGCCCATGCCCACCGTTGGAGTTTTCCCATTAGCTAGTTTTCCACTAGCTCATTCTCCCATTGATGCATATGTTTTTTTTTCCCTCGCCCACCGAAGACCTTGGTCCTATAAATGACCAAGGACCACTTGATCCAAGCGGCACCACCATTGCATGGTTGCTCCACCTGAAATGTTTTTCATGATAGCAGCTCTGCTTGCCCACTACTCTATTCGGGGGCATGGTTCTTTTGTCCACTTAAGCCCTGTGGTCATATCAGTGACCGAGGGAATTTTTTTTTAAGCCTGGGTGCTAATTATTTTGCACCAATTTATCTTGCAGAGTGCCAAATATAGGAATTTTTTTGTTTTATCATAACTTTTCACGAGGGTATCAAAAATCAGCAAACAAGATACCATCAAAAAGGTAATTTTTGAGAACCTTCTAGTGGTGACATTAGTTTTGTGAAATTTTTCTCACAGAAAATTCTATAGGGCCAACTAAAGACAAAACTCTAATCTGGAGTCAAAGGCTCTTAAATTTGCAACTATTCATTGGATTTTAGTAATTCCAGCAGCATCAAGAAGTATTTTCAGAGTTTTTCTTCATTAGTCTAAAGCCCTTGATCAGTTTCAACTCTAGGTACTCTTGCATTGCTTTTTTTAGTTTGGTGCATTTGTTCAATAAATTGGATATCATGAAGCTTGGGAAAATTTTGTTTGATCCGGGTAGCATCACTTCAGTTGTACATCATCTTTGGAAACTTCTATTTGTTGTTGAAGGTCAGTGTCTTTGTGTTTTTTGTAGAAATTTCATTATGGGGCTTGCATATTCTCCTTCTTTGGTTATGTTGCATAAGGGAAAATATCAAGAATGGCGGGATTGGATCACACCATCTCCAATCACTTGCATTGTTGCCACATTTTTATGGTATAGTTCCCCATCCAAGTGAAGGTATTCAAAAAATTTCTTGGAGTTGTACTAGGTACACCATTTTGGAGATCATTGGAACGCAAGTTGATTGTGATGTTTTGAGTTCTATTGATCATTGTGATTGTCCTCACATCCTTTAGACTAAGCTTTGGGAGATATATGGAGGATCATACTCTCCACCCTTCCTCGATGGTCATGATTCAGAATGTCATTCTTTAGATCAAAGACCCCACGATGATATTATTGTGCAGGAATTTGATTACCTTGAATCTTCCAAAGAGGTTGACAAGGTTCCTTCAAGTGCTTCTTCTCCAATAGAGACTATTGGTATCCCTTCACATTTAGTGATTCCTTGTCTAGATTCATTGATTGAGGCTTCCACCATCATCATTCATCAGGACACCTTAAGTTTTCCAAACTTGACATCAAGGCATGGATTCATTTTAGGTATCACTGACTTGGCTACTTCTACAGGTTTGGAGGACATTCTTGAGGAGATATCACTCCTCTATTCAGATCCCACTTTGGAGAGTTTTGTTGAGTCTTCACATCCTTTTGTCTCAACCATGCTTGGGGATATTGAGAATATCTTGGAGGCACTTCATTTGTCTTTAGAGATTTCATGTATGAGACTTCTTCCCTATCATTCCATTTAGGATTTGAGGTTTCTTCAACATCCACCATTGGATTTGCTTCTTCCAAGTGGGAGACTTGTGGTTTGGACACATTTGGTGCTTCAGACTTCTTTCAGTGGTTTTGAGGACACTTCACTCAAGGGGGCTATCAAGTCTCCATCATATTCATCACATCTTAGTCTTTGGATATTGTTCAGCATTTGGTTTTGCATCATCCTGGTTTTTCACCCTCTTCATTGATTGTGGCATATACATCTTCAGACATGGAGACATTTGAGCAGAGTTCAGAGACACCATCATCATCCATATTCATCCTTCCTTGAATTCATATCCATAATGGGAAGTATCCCTACACTTGTACTTGGTTATGTTTCTTCCAAAAGGGAGACAAGTTATTTTCAACACTAGATCATGTTTTGTCTTTAGACAGTTACAATTTTTAGAGGTGATCACATCTTCTGGGGGGCCTATATAGTCTCACTCCTTCCCTTCTATGGGGGGGCTATTGACTGTATTTTATCCATGTGACAAACAGTGTACTTAGGGGTATTTCAAAGTCCTCCATCCTTCCCATCCTATCTCACTTTTTTTTTTCATTTCATCTCCTTTTTGGAGAGGGGTTTTGTTCCCATTGGGTTTTCCCATTTTCTCTAGTTGTGGGATATTTTCTACATCTTCATGTAAATGGGTACTTAACATGGCCTCGTAGCCGAGACCCATCACCATCTCTGCATAATAATTGCATTTTCCTCCCTAAGTTGCACTTATGGGGGGGTGTTAGTGTAATTAAATTAATCATTACACTAGCATAAGTTAACTTAGGTCATTTATTCCTAGGTTGCATTTTAATAAATCATTTAATAATTGGGTAATGTCCCCTTCCATGTTTGTAGGGATAGCATTCCTTCTAGAAGATGAGTTGTCCTTCTAGAACTTATCTCAACATTTAATAATTTTCTAGATAGGGTTCACATGTTGTCACATGTTGTTAGATCATTACACATGGAAAAATCTCATGCATCTTAGCTTTTCTCTTTTTCCTATATAATCAGGCATTTTGTACATTTGTAATCATCCAATCTCATAATGTAGATCAATATAGAATTTCCATTGTGCGTGCCTAGTTACAACACTTTCTGTGTGGTTGATTATCTTTCTTGGAAAAGGTCATCCATTGAAGACTACAACTTTAGGGACCCTATGCATCCATAATCTCAACACCCAAATGCTGACATTTGCAAAATTTGAATTAAAAACCTTGATTTCCTACATAAAACCAAAAAAATGCCCCAAATAGGACTAATACACCAAGCGTGGCATATAGGTCCCACCCAGGGGAATTAATACACCTAGGGTGGCATATTAGCCCCACTCTAAGTTTTTAGGCTGAGAGATTGTCGGGGGGTTAGAATATTAAATGCATTTATTGAATTTATCATGATTTTGTTAGTAAAATGGTAGAGGAATAACTAGAATGGAAGATTTAATAGATTAGTGTAAACCAAATTATGCAATGTAAACCATATGGAGATTTAAACAACTATAAACAATGGAAATGAAAAGAATAGAAAACAAAACACATAACACAGTGTTTACCTAGAGAAACCCTTTTGGGAAAAAATCCACCTAGGAAGAGATGAATATTTGTATTAACAATAATGGTGTTTCAAAATACAATCACTCTAACTCCTCTTCAATCCAACAACATCTATGTACCTATAAAACATCTCATAGTGTCTCCAACTCAACCCATGAATATATATACTCACTAGGGCTCAAAATACCGCCATAAAACATTACCATGGGTCAAAACAAGGTTAATAAATACCATGGTATAAATCCATTCGACCCCTTACATGCTAAACATGGTCTCTTACATGGCATTACACCCTCTTATAGGTTGTCATAAGAATTCCTAGAAAATAGGAGATGCTCTTACATTCATCATAAACCATCAATAGCTATCCCCCACTTTTAGCCCTTAGAGTTGTAATAAAATCTATCATAACTTCCTTAAAAATAGGCTTTCCATGTCATACCACTAAGTGGGAATCTTTTGACAACTAATAACTTATTATTCAAGGAACCAACATGTGGAAAAAGTGCCAACACAAAATCTCATGCCCCTTTTGATGGAGCACAAGTATTTAATTAAAAAAAATGATATTTATCAATAGGAAAATGTAAAAAAATAATAAATAAATAACTTAGGAATTTCCAAGGTTGAGACACCTTGATTCCCAAAATTCTCCCACTTGTTGAATAACTTGCAAAAGCTAGGGGAATCATACCATAATGGAATCAACTAGGTACAAGAAAAAGGGACTGTGGCCTTTCTGCACCAAATGAACTTATCTGTGCTCACAAGTTTGATAAGATAATCAAAAGTATTATCCTCAATGTCAATTTTCTTCAACTCAATTTGTTCATTAGAAACCATTTCTTGAACAAAAATGGTATTTGCATATTTACATGCTTTTCTAAGCATGATACATAAGATTCTTGGCTAAATGAATTGTGCTCTCACTATCACAACCAATCTAAACTATCCTACAATAGAAACCAATACCTATACACAAAACTTATTATCATACTACCTCCTTATAAACATAAGTAGAATCCATACACTCTGTTTCAATGGTGGATAACACAACTATAGCCTACCTTTTACTCATCCAACTCACTGCTCCTCCAAAAAAAGTAAACACATACCTATTGGTGGACCTTTGACTATCCAAGTCACCTGTGCAATCTGTATCAACAAATAAATGTATGTGCAATGACTTGACCACATTATTAGTACAATGATAAACCAAAAAATAAATAGAAGTACCTCACAAATATATAAACACACTTTTAACAAAATTCCAATGCTCTTTACCATGGTTAGACATAAACTGGCTTATAACTCCCACTTCCTGGGCTATATCTAGTCTAGCACAAACCATTGCATACATCAAACTACCAAAAACACTAACATAAGGAACCTTAGAAATATCCTGAATACCATCATCAGAATTAGGACACATATCCAAGCTCAACTTAGTACCAACTAGAAATGGAATACTAACTAGCTTAGAATCATTCATATTAAACCTTTACAAAATAGTATCAACATACTTACTATAACTCAACCAAATCTTTATGTTATCACAATTTCTTCTAATTTCCATTCCAAGAATGTATTTAGTAGCCCCAAAGTCTTTCATATCAAAAGTACTAGAAATTTATTCCTTGAGTTCACTGATCATTACCTTATTGTTACCAATAAACAGCATGCCATCAACATACAAGATAATAATTAGAATATGATCATCAATAACCTTAATATATACATAATGATCCTCTTCACTCCTAAGAAATACCAACTTTAATGCAAAAGTATCAAAATTTTGATACCACATTCTAGGTGACTGCTTCAAACCATACACTTATTTATTTAACCTACAAACAAAGTTTTCATTTCCTTTCACAACAAAACCATTAGGTTGTCACATATCAATCTCCTCCTCAAGATCCCCATGAAAAAAAGTTTTTTTAACATCCATTTTCTCTATCTCAAAATCATAAGCAACAACAATAGATAACAAGAATCTAATAGAAGTTCATTTAGTGATAGGAGAGAAATTTTACAAAAATTTACTCTCTCTCTCTCTCTCTCTCTCTCTCTCTCTTGGAGTAGCCCTTATCCACTAATCTAGCCTTATACCTTTCCAAGTGACCATCTACTCCAAGTTTCTTTTTCAACACCCAATTACATCCAATGGACTTTCTTCCTTTTTGAAAATTAAGAAGATCCCAGGTGTTATAGTTTTCCAATGCCATCATATCCTCTTGCATAGCCTACAACCAAGACTCATTTTCCTTTGAAAAGAGAGCCTCCATGTAAGATTTGAGTTCATCGTCGACACTTAATAAAGCAAATATACAATTGAAATCAGGTTGGATATACCTATCGACTTGATTCCATTATCTTGTGGATCTTTTGAGAGTAGGAGAAAGAGGATCTTGTTGTTCTTGATCTTGATCAACCTCTTCTTGATTTTCTTCCTCATGTTCTTTTATTTGATTAGTAACTTCTTCCAATTCCTCATCTTCTTCCTCCTCATTGAATCCATCTCTTTGTTCTTCTCAAGGTGTATCTCCTTGCTTAATTTCAAAATGCACACTCTTTCCCTTATCCTTTTACTTTGGTTTTTTAGGTATAGAAATAACACTAAGCTCCCTAAAAATCACATCTCTAGAATATATAATTTTCTATGTTAGAGGATTGCATAGCTTATAACCTTTAACATTATCAACATATCTAATAAAAATGCAATTTTTAACTTTAGGATCCAACTTAGTCCATTTTTCTTTAGGCACATGAACATAAGCCTCACAGCCAAATATCCTTAAATTTGAAACAAAATTTTTCTTACCTATCCACATCTCATAAGGTGTTGTTTCAAGAACTTTACAAAAAGATCTATTAATCAAGTAACAAGAAGTACTTACAGCTTCTTCCAAAAAGCATCTATCAAGACATGAATCACTTAACATGTTTCTAACTCTTTCCATGATCATCTAATTCATCCTTTCTACCACACCATTCAGTTGATGAGTATACAGAGTTGTTTTCTATCTCAAAATTCTTGCATGCTTACAAAATTCATAAAATTCCTTAGAATAGTATTCCCCTCCATTTTTTAGACCTTAATACCATAATTTTATAATTTGATTTCTTTTTGACTAAGGCTTTAAATTCCATAAAATTAGTGAAAACTTCAAATTTATGTTGCATAAAATATAACCAGGTGGTGCAGGAGCACCTAGGTTACATTAGGTGGCACTAGGAAAATTTGGAAGCCTAGCATGAAATCTTGAGAATTTAATACTTTAAGGTCATGTTGACCATCTAGTTTTGTGTTAGAGGTGTTAGAATATGTTAGAAGGAAGGTTGTTCAGTAGTTCAAGGTAGATTGGATGAGTTTCACAACTTGTTTCCATTAGGTTTCACTAGGTGTTAGAAATAAAGCCCAAAATGTTGCATTTATGCAATTTTGGCCTAATGTGGTGGTTATATCTGACCAAGAGATGAAGTAACCATTTTATAAACCTTTATAAGGTGGATTTTGATTTGGAGTAGAGGTTAGAATCATTGGAGTTTGTAATCAATTTGGAAAACAAGAAAACAGAGTCATTGAGTGTGCATTTCCTATTTGTTTTTCCTATTTTTGAGTTAGTAGATTAATGGATTGAATAAGGAATTTTGGATAGTTTAGAATGTAGTGTAAATACTTTTCAGGAATAGATTAGTTTAGTAGTTATCTTGCTGCATTGGTTCAAGCATTTCTTTTGTTAGGTTAGCTCTTTTCTTGTAAGTTTTTGTTCTAACTGTCAGACCGGCAGAGATGGAGCTCTAGCTTGTGTTTCCCCTATACCTAGTGTATGGGCTATTGGAAACAGAGGCTAGACTCCATTATTGTACATAATGTAGAGGTAGGATTCCTTAGGAGTTAAGAATCAATGACAAAGAGTTGTTCCTAGGCGAGCTTGGCAGTGCCCGGTTAGGACAGTTAAAGAGTGCAGAGCACTAAGGTTGTAGGGGTAACAATCTCCCAATGAAATATGGTGTGGAGAGGATGTGGAATGCCTTACAGAGGCTTGGTAACAAGAAGGAGGCTTAACAAAGACCAGGAGGTGGCAGACAAACTAACTAATCACAAAGAGGTCAGAAACTAGCTTAAAACAAGCCTAATTTTGCTAGGTTAAGGGTTTGAGCAGTGTACAAACAGTGGAGGCTCCAAACCCCAAAAATCTTCAAGGTGTGGGCTAGGGTACTAAAAATTCCAAGAAAAGAGTTGGGGTCAATTGGATAATTTGAGTACACTCTCCATTCTTCTCGGGTTAGGAGACCTAATTGGGGCTCTAGGCCTTGTAGCCTTTTTCTAACCCTAGGAGAGGGTTTGGTGGAAGCGATGGAGATTTGGAGTGACTAAAAAAGAACCCTAAATAGGTTGCTATGATGATTTTACAACATCTTTACACCCCTACAAGAACCTAACTAAATGTTGAGGGTATTTGGCCTTTAGGGAAGAGTAAGGATCAAGGGTGAGAAAGTGGCAAGGCACCAAGATTGGCTTGGTACAATGAGAGAATATTGATAGTGGGGTTGGCCAGTAGGATTAGGGGAACCTATACTTGAGATAGGACCTAAAGGATAAGGTGAAAGAGTCACCTAGGAGTTCTTGAGAACAAGGACCCAGAGCATGGGATAGTGAGTGTCTCATCCAACCCTACCCTATCACCAGGTAAACCTTGTAACATCATCGATAAAGGAGACAAAAAATAAACATTCCCTAATTGATTCAACATCCATAGGATGAAACACATCTGTATGAATTAATTCTAATTTAACTTTATATTTTGTACTACCAGAAGGAAATGATTTTTTGTTTTGTTTACCAAACACATAATGTTCACATAAATCAAAACTCTCATTAGAATATGATAAACCGTCTAATATTTTTTTATTCAAAATAGACTTTAAAGCAGTCTCACTTATGTGACCCAATCTACAGTACCACAATGTTGATACAAGTGTTTTCAGATTTTTCTATTACAAATGTAGAGTTTATAAAATTAGTGACTTCTAGCTTAAACAAGGTTCATTTTCTTTTCCCTCTTGCTATCACCAAATTCCCTCTTACCAATATATAACCATGCTCATCAAAAGTTACACATTCCCAAAACATTCAACTTCGAAACTAAAATCAGATTTCTAGCTACTCCAGGAACATGGAAAACACCAAGAATGGTTTTAATCTTCCCATCACTGAAACACAACTTAACCTTACCCCTTCTAACAATCAAGTATGATGAGTTATCACTGAGGTAGATTTCACCTAAACCATATTTCTCATATGTATTAAACCACTCCTTTTGAAGAGTCATATGAAATGAGCATATTGAATCAATTAAGAAATTTTCATTAGTCATAACTTGAAGACAAGAAATCAAAGCTTTATCATCTAAGTTAAAGGAATTATCTATGGAGGAATCAACTTGTTTATTTGGATTTCTGCATTCATTCTTCACATGTCCTCTTTTCCCACTCTTCCAACACCTCACTATGTTCTACTTTCTAGGAGTTTTAGATCTACCCTTAAAATTTTCCTTAGGCCCATTATTATCTCCTTTGGACCTTCTTTCTTTAGGCCTTCTCCTTATATTGAGAGCATCACCTATACTATCCATAATTTCCTTCTTCATCATTTCTTGTGACAAAAAATTTGGCACAAGAACATCTATCTTTGTATCTTTAATGTTAGTAGTGATATCAAGTATGAAATTATCCCAACATTTAGGCAAAGAACAAAGAAGCATAACACAATTATCTAAGTCTTCTTCAACTTTGACATCAATAGAGGCTAACTGAATCAAAACCATATTAAAATAATTTAAATGCTTGGCTATAGATTCACCTTCCTTCATCTTAAGAGAAAACAACTTTCACTTCAAGTAGAGTTTGTTACCCATAATTTTTGCATGATATATTTCACCTATCTGGTTCCACAAAGTGTATATAGTATTTTTTGGAATTACATTTAGGAGAATAAAATTAGAAAGACACAACCTGATAGTGCCTTGTTCCTTTTTATCAGCTTTCTCCCAATCTTCATCACTCACTTTCTCAAGTTTGACTCTATTTTGCACAACAACCCACTGATCTTTTTCTTCAAGGAGATCCTCCATTTTTAGCTTCCACAACAAAAAAACAACTTCATTAATTTTTTTAGTATCCAAATGGTAAGAAGTTGTAGCAATGATTACAAAATGCTGAAAAAAACAACTCAACAAAACTCCTACTAAAGCTCAAAAAACCTTCATTCTACCACCTAGAACATAAAACTGGCCAAGCTCTGATAACAAATGTTAAAAAGATTGTAAAGGAATAGCTATAATGGAATATTTAATAGATTACTATAAACCAGATTATGTAGTGTAAAGCATATGGAAATAAAAAGAATAGAAAATACAACACATAACATAGTCTTTATGTGGAGAAACCCTTTTTGGAAAAAACTCCACCAAAGAAGAGATGGATAGTTGTATTAACAACAATGGTGTTTCAAAATGTGGAGACAATAAGGAAAAGTACAAGTCTTTGGAAGAAGAAATGGTTAAAATTAAAAATAACTTGAAAACTGTTGTGGAACAAAACCATAAAATGGCTAGGCACAATGCCATTATTATCAACACTATGTCCGAAAAGCTTGAAAAAACACAATAGGGTTCACTGTTTGTTGACCTGAAAGCAAAAAAGGAAAGAAATTTTGAGGACAAAGGTATTTCTAAAAGGACTCAGGCCAACCTCAAAAGG
>VDFB02000017.1:193063385-193204908 GCA_007258455.2 Sequoia sempervirens
ATGATGAGGTTCAATGGGATTGGGAGAGGATTCTGGCTTGTCATTGTTCCTTGGGAAAAAGGATCTATCCCAGTTTTCTTGTTCTCTAAGAATCTTAGGATTGTCATTATCCGATGCTTGATCAAGTTTGAATTTTTTCCAAAAATTTTGTTCAAAGGTAAGCTCTCCAGGTTCAATGAACAAGTCATCAAGACAACAGTCACTTAGGGATCACTGGGAGCCAAATTCCCATTCATGGGAGTTAGTTTCTGTAAGGTATTCCTCAAAAGTCTCAACACTTTCTGAAGCATTCATGCACTCACTCAAAATTCCACTGGTACATCGATCATCATTGTCAGGTGGACCATACCCTTACCCAAGTTACTTCAGTTGTTTGAATGTTTTTATGGGCTCTCTTTGCCTAGTTTGATTTCTACCAAGGCCACTAGTTTTGTCATAGCCTTTAGCCTTCATGATGTCATATCCTTTACCATATATCTTAACTGGTAATGGGGGTAAGCCTTCCATTTCTTTATAGAGCCATTTGGTTATATTGGCAAGGCCTTCTTTACTAATGTATCCCCATTTTAAGAAAACTAGTTTTGGTGGAACTTTGAAGATTTCCTTTGGTTCCATTCTGAAACACAACCAACTATAGACCATAGGAGACTTGGGTATTGTTGTGATGCTATATGTTGCATTCAATTTGAACTCTCCATAGCCTAGGTCCTCGACCTTGACAGTGGACTCATCCTTGGGAAGTGAGGAAGATGATGGTGTGATGAATGATGTGGAAGGAATGGACATGGATGATGATGCGAGTGTGGATGTGTCAATGTATTTTGAAGAAGAAGAGCTAGGACCTTCTTGGTTTATGGGTACTCAGTTTTCAGAAATACCCCTAAGATTGGTACAATACTGAAAGGGGTTTGGGTCTCCATATATGGTGATTTTTGTGTCGTCAAAGGGGAATTTCAAGCACTGGTGATATATGGAGGGAACAACCTTTAGAGTGTGAATCCATGGGCGACCGAGCAAGATGTTGTAAGGTAATTCTAGATCTAGGACCTAGCAAGTTGTGTCCAGAATGACTGGCCCAACTCTGATAGGAAGAGAAATAATGCCTCAAGAAGAAAATTCTTCATCATCATATGCCTTTATGACTATGCTCTTTGTAGGGTCCATGCACACATCAAAAAATCATAGAGCCTTAACCAATTTTAGGGAGCATATGTTCAATTCTACTTTGCCATCTACTAAAACTCTTCTAAACTTGTGCTTATGGATGAAAGTTTCGATGTGTAATGCATCATTATGGTTGGTCTTGGGTGACGAATAGTCTTGATCAGAGAATGTTATATGGTGAGGTGTAGTGAGGTATCCCACCATGGTCTAAAATTGGTTGACATCCATGTCCTGTGGGATGAAGGAATCTTGTAAGGGTTATCGAGTATAGCTTTATGTGCAGGGGAAATGCAAAGTAACTCAAGTATGGAAATATATGTAGGAGTTTATTTGAGCTGGTCTATAAGGTTAAAGTGACTCTTAGATTGCCATTTCTTTGTGGTCAAGACAAGTTGAAATTGCTTAATAGATGGGCCTCGTATTGTGATGTTAGGTTGTCTAGAAAGAGGCGGACCAACTATGGTGACCTTGCCACTTCGAGTGGTAGAAATGCATTGAGGTTCTCTTTTGACTGTTATAGTATTGACACACTCATTATTAGTTCAGACATTCTTTATAGTAGATCCACCAAAATAGTCATTTGTGGCATGGGCATAATTGGCTTGATTGTTGTTTGTCCTAGGACCTGACATTAAAGATTTATTATAACCACGGTCTTGCAGTGGATTCTTATGAATGGTATGGTCAACATTTGATGGAAATTGTCGCCCACCCAATTTGATTATTCGACTCTCAATGAAGTCTTAAACCACATTTTTGAGATGCCGACAAGAGGATACCTTATTCCCTTTGGCCCGGTGGTAATCACAAAAAGCGTTATCATCCCACCATGACGGTTTAAATTTCCCCAGGTCAGATGACTTAGGTTCCTATAGTGTGATGATACCAGTTTGGAGTAGTTTCTTAAGGACATCCTCAATTGGTTCCCCCAAAGTGGTGTATGTTTGACTTTTCAGGAATTGTCTTATCTCATAGGGTTGTCCTTGACTTTGACTATTTTGACTACTTTGGTTAGTTGGAGTGACATTTGTGGGGGGTGTCAATATCGTTGTTGGTTTGTTTTTTAGTTGAACCCCTTTTGGAGTGAGGACTGGACCCATGGTGCTGACAGCTTTAGCATCAACCACACCGTCATTGGTAACATGTTTATTTTTGACCCAATATTTATTTTTGTCAGTAGGTGGGTTTGTGTTTGTGTTTTTAGGAACATATTTTAGCTCTCCTTTTGCAACAAGAGCTTTCTCAACCTAGACACCCTTTTCGACTAGGTCCATGAAAGTTGTACAACAGTGAACCTGTAATTCA
Organism: Sequoia sempervirens; assembly: GCA_007258455.2. NCBI lineage: Eukaryota > Viridiplantae > Streptophyta > Pinopsida > Cupressales > Cupressaceae > Sequoia > Sequoia sempervirens. The sequence continues at coordinate 193,065,855 of VDFB02000017.1, forward strand.
TATTTCATGGGGCCAAGAAGTGTTTGAACAATCATGTCAACCTTTTCTTTTTTGGGTATGTCGATGTGACAACGACTAGCTAAACCTCTCCATTTTTGGAAGAATGGGATAAACATTTCACTTGCATCCTCTTGCGTGAGAGTGCATAAGCTAGTGATGGAGGTTTCCATGTCGATGTTATATGAATGATTTTTTATGAATTTGTGTTTAAGTTCATCCCATGTTTTGATATCTTTTTCAGTGGAGAACCATTCAAGGGCAGGACCTGCAAGACTTTTAGAAAAGAGTCGCATCAAGTATGTTTGTTCATAGGAAATGTCCATACAGTTGGTCACAAGTTCTCAGACATGTTCAATAGGATTTGTCTTTCCTCTATATTTGGTAAAGTTTGGTGACATATAGCCTGGAGGAAATGGAGGAATGTATAAGTTTGTGTGAAAAGGATATATGGATAAGTCATATGAAACTTGAGATTTCTTGTCAGACATTTGTAGATTTTATATAGTCTTCTCTAAACCCATTAGCTTAGCTTGTAGGGCATCGATTATAGGGTTATTTGTAGCACCATACATTGGAGTTATTACTACACCATGGGTCCCCATTTGTTGTGAGTAGATGTTGGTGTTTTCTTGAGGGATGTGTTGTTGTGGAATGTATGATGTGTTTTGGTTTGCATGTTGTTGGTACTGAAAGTTTGGATTCAGAACATGTTGGTGGATGTGAATATGGGATGAATATGTTGGAATGTGTCCTCCAACCATTTGAGTTGTAATTTGGGGAATATGGTGACCCTAAATATTTTGGTGTCCAAAGGATGCCCTATGTTGTGTGTTTTGATTTCCTTGTTTGAGTTGTTGAAATTGTCTAGGAGGAATGTTCATGTCTTGTCCTTGGGAGGGATTGGTATTAAATTGTGTTGATGTGTTAACATTTGGCTATGGTCCTTGAATAAAGACACGCCATTTGCTTCCTCCCAAGGGATTGAATGAAGTACCAATGAGAGGATTTAATGAGCGTGCACTCATGGTACTAGATATAGTTGTAAGTAAAGGATCCAAATAACATGATGATGCACCCATGGGATTAACAAATGTGGTAAATAGAGGATTTGAACAACTTTCCCACACTTCCTATGATCTAAAAGTGGAGCCCACTGATTGTGATGATATTGTTGACATTATTGGCAATGATTGTGAGATGAGTGGTGTTCCTCCAATGGATGTTGCATTGATTGTATTGGAATTTTTTTGATTGGTGGAGGTAGCACTAGTGATGTTTGTGACAGTTTGTGAGGTGGCATTGAAAATTGTATTGCTTGTGTTGTTTTGAGGTTGACTATTATTAGTCATGTTCTTGGCATTGTTGACATTAGGGTCAAGTGATTTCAGTCTCAAAGTATTGATGTCAAATCCACGTGGTAATTTAGCTCCTTGACTTAAAAGTATGGCCAAATATCTATCTCTATCATATAAGACCATTTGTTCTACAAAGGAGGATTCCTCTGGATCTTATGCTACTACCTCTAGGTTTTCCTCAAGTATTTTTCGGTATTCATCCTTTCGTAAGAATGGTTCAAAGGGGTTGTTTGATGAGGATGGCATTCTCATTAGAGGTTGGGTGTTCATGTTGTTAAAGGGATCGTTAAAAGTACAATTTGGTTCATAAGTGTGATTGTTAATATTGGAATTGGAATCTTGTGCAAAGTTTTCCATTTGTCTTTTCCTTCTTTGGAGTCTAGTTTCCACCATAAAAGGGAATTACTCAAATGAGAGTGATGAGAATGATATCTAAATGCAAGGATGGTGCTAGCCTATATATATATATATATATTTGTGATAAAAGGATGACAATGCAAGACTATATTTTTGGATTTTCGATAATAAGGGATGGCAATGTGACGATGTTGTCTAAAGAAAATGACTAATGTAAAATGATGACTAGGATGACAAGTTATGACACTATTTTTTTTTTGTGTATTTTGGAATAAAGAATGACAATGCAAGATGATGATGACATTTTTCTAAGGAAATGATTAATGCAAGAGGACAAGGTTGTCAACGCCAAAGTGCCAAATGAGGACTAAGATGATATTGTTGACTAAGGACTAAGATGATTAATGTAAAGTCTAGGTTCAAAATGAGGACTAGGATGGACAACATTAATGCAAAGTCTAGATGCAAAATGAGGACTAAGATAAACAATGCAAAGTCTAAGTTCAAAATGAGGACTAAAATGGACAATATTTGGAGAAAGGTTTTCCTAACCACTCTAAGCTTGACTTATGTCTCAATTTTGATTATCAAAGGACTTGATAAGGGGCCTAAGTGACAAGGTCAAAATGGTATGTGATATTTCTTAACTAAACTCTTGAGTTGGAAGTTCTCACAAAAGGGACAATGATTGAAAAAGAGTAGTAATGACTATGTCCCAAGATAACCTAGTTTTGAAAAAAATGGTTTTGCAAAGGGCGGTGAGTTAACCTAATCCAAAATCTACCAAGATGAAACCATAAGGACAAGTTTATGCTAGAAGTGATGATTATGATGCCTAGGGAATGCAACTAAAATTTATAAACCTATGGGAAAAATGAAAGATAGTGAATGCAAATGATGGATGTTTTGAGCAATTCCAGTTTTGATTTCTGATAGAGACTTTTTCAAAAAGATATTTGACAGTAGGCTAAAATGTTTGGACTCAGATTCTAGCCTATGATAGAGTTTAATTTTTTGTTAAGCGAATGCATCATTGTAGGTAGTGAATGTGTTACAATGATCAAATGCAGCTCTACAGATGGAAAATGTGGTGCAATTTTTCAAATGCAGCTTTATAGATTGCATTTGGGGCCTATTTATTAGATGCAACTTTTTAAATTTCAAATGCGGTGTAAGACATATGAATGTGGTGTTTGGATCAGCAAATGTTTTTTAGAAAAGAAAATTCATTGCAAAGAATGTCACATGCTATGTGACAGAGTGAATGTGGTTTAATAGATGCGGTGTAGAATGTAGGAAAGTCAATTTTTTTGATGTTTTGGTCAAAAAACCAAATTGTTTAAAGTTTGAATATTTTGTGCCTAGATGTTTGAATGTTGTTTGTTTCATTTTAGTATCTAGCAAACACTTAGAAAACATGCTATTTTGAATGTAATCAAACACAAAAGAGAATAAGTACAATCCTATGGTTAAGTCAGGACAATATTCACTGGACTCCACATGGGTTTCCCCAGCCGCATATCAGTAGTGTGTGAATCCAGAAGCTTGGCTACACAGGATCCCCCTTCTAGTGCACTCTCTTAGGCCAAACAATCTTCCAACCCCCATGAAACTCCCATGGAAGATTGATCAGCTCTACTAAAGACTGCGAAGATGTGGAAGGCTTCACACTGACTGTTGTACTAGCAAATATAAGGTTTTTGGCTGTGATCAAGGGAAAATTCTAAAATTTGTTAGAGGGGTTAGCACAATAACAATTAAAATTCCTATGAAGTAACAAAGTACAAAGGAAGTGATGTGAAAACAAAAGGAACAATGTTACCCTAGGTCTTCATCTTCCATGCTTCACCTTTGTTACACCTCCTAGCTTGCTGTAAATAGAGATGCCCTCAGATTTGTATGAGCAACTATGACAAATGACAAGACCAAAGCAAGTTTTGAAGGATTTATTGAAAGAAATGACTTGACAATAGACTAAAATGACAATGACTGCAAATGACAATGACCATGAGTTGACAGAAAATGAGCATGAGATGGAAGAAAGATCAAGAGAGAGAGAGAGAGCCTCCAAGAGCCAGAGAGATAAGAGACCAAGAGAGAGCCAAATGAGAACAAAATTGCCATTTTATAAAAACTGCAATTTTAAATGTCTAATGAGATGAGAAGATGACAAAAACCTAGAATCAATGATCAAAGATTGAATGTTACCCAATAAATTGGGGTTAAGAATTAAATTGAGAACAATGAGATGAAGGCCAAGATTGGTGTAAGATAATTTAGTAGAAATTCGAAAATTAAATGAATGTCAAAAGATAAATTAATTTGGAAGATAAGATGAAAAGCGCGGACGAGGGAGTTCTTTGGAGAAAATTAAATAATAAAATTTATTTACTCCGGTGACCAATGAATATTAAATAATAAATATATTATTTAATTATGGAGGAATATGACAAAAGAATTGTTTTGAATTAAATAATGATTTAATTCAAACTCAAGAGAATTGGCTAAATTAAATAAATCAAATTTATTAATTTAATGAGAGAAGAGGTTAATGAATAATTAAATAATTAAAATAATTATTTAATTATAGTAGAAAATGGACAAAAATCAAATAAATTAGAATCTATTTAATTTTTAAAAGAAGGGGACTTGCTTAGTGACGTAATTAAATACATAAAATTTATTTATTTAATAATCAAGAGGAATAAATGACAAAAGGGGAATTAAATAAATTAAGAAATTTATTTAATTAAAGGAAGACTTTAGGTAATTAATGGCGTATTAGATAAATAAATAAAATTTATTTATTTAATAATCAAGGAGAAATAAATGATAAAAATGAATTAATTAAATAATTAAAATTATTTAATTAATAGAAGAATTATGACTTTAGAAAATAATTAAATAATTAAAAATTATTTAATTATGCAAAAATAAAAGGGCAATGTTATGAATAATCTAAAGTTTACCAAGCCTAGGACAATTTTGCTTGTGTCTACATTTGCCCTCTTTGTCATAATGTATGTCGCGTGTGAGCCAAAGAAAATAAGTCAAAAGTGTTGATTGCAAAATAAGATGAGGAAGAATGTGAGGAGGTTGTGTATGCCCCCTCGGGAAGACAGGTTCCAAGAACATGGGTGTGCTCTCGAAATGGATGAGAAGACTAGAATATGAAGAGACAAAGAAATGTTAATGAAAATGATATGGATGATGAGATGGATGCAATGCCTACATGAGACGAGTGAGAGAAAATGACAAGACTAAAGAAGATGCATGTTAGTTCCTAAACCAAATCCTTCAAAACATTGCCATAGGACTAAATTTATTGCTCTTAATCATCATTGGGTGGTAAAAATGACACAAATGGACAACAAACACCATGATATGACGTAGACCAAGGTGTGCAAGGTCATCCACTTGAAAAACAGACAGTCATAGACAAGGAATGTCCTAACTCATACCAAGGGCCAAGTTGCCCCAGTCTTTTTGTCAAGACAATCCACAGACAGCAATCAAAGAAAATAAAAGAGGCTAGGAGACATCATCGCACCTCTAAATCCTTCATGGGACATCCTCGAGGTAGCTAATAACATGACCAAAAAGACAAGATAGTAAAAAAGTATAAGACAAAATAGCCAAGATAGTCAAAAGATAAGACAAGATAGACCAGAAAGATTAACAGCCATTTTATTTTGTTTGCCAATGTTTGTTTGCCAAAGATTGAATTCTTGTTTGTTTGACAATTTTGACAATTTAAGAGCTTTGCCAATTTGACAATGTTGACAGTTTGACGGGGCCTATTGTCAGGAAGGACACATCCTGAAAAGGCAAAGGACATTTTGACGAGGTCTAACTCCAAGAAGGACACATCTTGAAGAGGACCAAAGAATGGCAAGACTGACATTGTTTTGACTAATATGTTTTGGCAAGTTGACTGATGTTGATTGTATGATTGATTGGACTATGTTGTATAATTTTGACCAATTTTGACATTGACATTTCAAATGACTGTCTTGTGTCTGAGTTTGACTATTTGAATTATTTGACCGATGTGATGATTGTGACAAATGCCATGATTTTATTTTGACAAACCTAAAAGGACTGACCTAATGTCTCGGGGACTCATCGACTGATGGCCTTGGCTACGTAGCAAATGCGCAGAGACAACGTAGTTCGACAATGACATGGACTGACTGACATCACTGACTTTGACTCTATTTTTAGGATTTTGACATTAATTTGGACGTTTTTTGTGTTTTTTTGGATTTTGAAATTTTATGATTTTTTTTGGCTTTTTGACATTTTGTGATGTTTTTGGTCTTTTTTTTCCGTTTATGATTTTGGATTTTGAAATTTTATGATTTTTTGGCTTTTTGACATTTTTGGATTTTGGATTTTTGACATTTTATGATTTTTTTGGATTTTTTGACATGTTTTAATTTTTTTGGCTTTTTTTGAGAATATTTTGAGGTGTCAATGGATGAAAATCTGGGTAGCCTTTGTGCTAGATACCAATGACAAGGAGAAAACCAAGTCTAGGTGCAAAGAGATAAATGGGATTAATGGATGAAATGGATGTATGCATAAGAGAGCAAGGATGTGATCTCCAAAGACTATGTCGCATAGGAATGACATGCCTCATTCTAGGTACAAGACTTAGGATTTTTCATGACAAAGCTGATGACAATAGGATAATGATATGATTGGTTAGATAGGATGAGGTATGTCAAGAGATACCCAAAAAACATGTTTCAACACTTTGCCCCTATATCTTCATCAAGATCAAAAGGAGAAGAGTGGATAAGTGGACCCAATATGATAGGCATATATGATGGCTAAGATGGTAGGTAGGATGGAAATGATATGACATAAAAATCATAGGTTGGATAGATAAGACATTGTGCCCCCAAGTGTAAGCGACATAAAAGATCAAACTACACATGATGCTGTTTGCGGTTTCATCATAGTACTTATCCAAAGAGCCTGTTTACGAGTTTCACCATTGGATGAAGGTTTCTCTTTACTTTTTTTTTTTTTTTGACTTTTGACTTTTTGGATAGGAGAGACTCAAGTGTCTAGTTCCATGAAAGGTGATAACCTCACTAGAGATGGATGTCATTGCATGGACCATGTCAAATATCATTATGCGCATAGATGTTGGTAAGGGATGACATGAAAAGGGCGATGGAGTAGGTAGATGATGGATTATGATGTGTATTATGGAGGAAAATAATGGATTATGTAGGACTTATGAAAAAGATGAATGGGGAGGCTTAGCCAAAAGCATGGACCATAGGGATATGATAGGGAAGATATGTAGGATAGTGGATGGGAGGTGACGAGATGGAGGTATAAGGGCTTGTTGTGAAATGGAAGGGAATCATGACCAATGGTTGCACACATTGTGATAAATGTTGAAGCTTTTGATGTGGACGAGGTGTAGAAAGCAATGGAGATGTTTGCTTAGGAGATGGGTGATGAAGTGCTTTAGGTACCCACATAGACTTAGTATTTTTATGACTTTTATTTTTCTTGTGGGTTTTCAGAATTTGAGATTTTTTGATGGAATATGCATTTTGGATGGAAGTGGATGGTTGGGATTTTTGTGACATGGATGCCTTATTCGACTTGCCTTCTTTTTTCTTAGGTACCCAAACCATTTTGTTTTTAGACCTTTCTTTTGAAGGTATGGGCTTATATAGCTTTTTAGATGTACTTGGCTTTGACTTTTTGAAATTGTATTCTAAGGAATTAAGACCTTTAGAATTTTTGACTTTATAAATAGAAGCATCCAAATTTTTATTTTTGAATCCCATGGGGTGGATGGAATGAGTGGGAGCTTTATGTTTACACAATGTGTACATTTGTTGGTCATGACTAGGATATTTAGGGTATTTATGGATAATTGGATAAGAGGATTGGATGGTAGGGATATTAGGTGTTGGAAGTAATGGTGGAAAAGCGGATGGAGGGGTATTAGGAGTTGGAAGTAATGGTGGCAAAGCGGATGGAGGGGTATTAGGAGTTGGAAGTAATGGTGGTAAATTGGATGGAGGAAGGTGTATGGTCACATGCTTTTGACATTTGTAGGATGACGATGGTGGAATGGCAACATATGTCTTAGGTGTATGGTAGGATTTATGATGGAAGGAGGCGGACTTAGGAGACATGGGGGAAGTACCAACATCTTGAGATTGATGTCCTTGGGGTATGAAATGGACAATGGGACTAGGTGTAGGTGGAACACGAGACATGAATTCTTTATTGGAAAGACCAAGTGGATATGATGGAGGACTTGCAATGGGGTCAATAGTGGATGATGGAGGATTTAAAGGATCTTGAATATGTTCATTTAGATCCACATTATTGGTTTGATCTTCCATACTAGCTTGGTAGGCACTTGTGTCATCAAGGGAAGTGGATGTTGATGGATCATGGATAGGCTCTTCATCATTATGGATATCATCTTGATCATAAAAGAGATAAAGATTATGGACAGGTTGGATGACAATGATTTCGTCTTGATTAGGACTAGGGCTTGATGTTTCCACATGCTTAGGATTAGGCTCTTGACATACATCTTGGGTTGCTTGAATGGAAGTAGAAGGGGATGACTCTTGGAGAGACTTGACATGTTCAAGATGGTCAACAACATAGGAGCATGATGGAGGTTGATTTGGACTTATGAGGGGAGAATCTTGACTTGGCTCAAGGGGTTGTGGATGACATGGTTGACTTGAAGGACTTGGCATGATGTTTGAGGACTCTTTTGTATGTTCAAGTATATGAGTTGAATGACATGGTGGCAATTGATTCCTTTCTTGTAGCCCTTGGGTCACATCCTTTGTAGGTGGATTGGTGGATTTAGATAATGCCATCAATTTATGCTTTAAATATCTAAATGTAAGGGATTGATTTGATGGAGGATTAGATGATGGTGGGGGTAATGAAGAGTTTGATGGGTTATAAGATGGAGTGGCCAATGGATTAGGACTAGGACATGGTGGATTAGGGATATTCATTTGATTGGATGGTGGTAAGGGTGCATGGACTAGATTGGTGTTCCCCTTGTCAAAGGTGGCATTAAGACTTAAAGGTTCTTGATGTTGTTGCCAAGGTGGACTTGGGAAGTTACGTTGTTGTTGTGATATGGGTGGACATGTTGATGTGGCATTGTCATAATAGATAGATGTGTTAGGTTGGCATAATGATGAAGGTGACACATAAGATTGGGGTTGAATGTGTTGAGGTTGAAATGGTGTTTGGACTTGTGATATGATTTGTTGTTGTAATGATGATTGAGGGGTTGAATAGGATAATGACTGTTGAAAGGTTGATTGATGTGGATAAGAGTTGAAATTAGAAGAGTTGTGATAGGTTGACGAAGAGGTAACATGATATGTGGATGGATGAGGTTGATATGATGATGTAGGTGACACATTAGGTTGATGTGAAATGTGTTGATGTGGTGATTGGACTTGATAATGTGCTTGTTGGACTTGACAGTTGGCCATGAGGTATTGGATTTGTGCTATGAGTTGTTGCATTTGTGGTGATTGGTTGGTTTGAAGTTTTTGGATAATGTTATGGGTGCTTTGAATGATTTGTTGGTATAAAGGTGTTTGATTTGTTTGAGCTTTATGAAGCATGTGAATAAGCCCTAGTGCTATGTCTTCAAATGTTGTCATGGTGTAAAATGATGTTGATTAGATGAAAGAGATGATGATGTGGAATGACGAGATTGGATGACTTGGATGATGTGGAAAATTTTTATTGGAAGTTTGACTTGGGCAATATCAAACACAAGATTTTACATGTAAATGCATAAACACACACACCAAGCACAATGATAAGTTTGTCTTCCAAGATTAAATGCTATGATTAATCAAGCACTTGAATACACAACAACAAGCCCTATGACTAGTCAAGTGGGGTATGGCCAATTAGGTCTCAAACTAGATTGCACAAGGTTGACTAAGGAATGATTTGAAAGAAAAATCTTGCCACACAGCCAGGAGAAAGGGGTAACCCACCCTTCACCTTCACTTCCCAAAGGTATAAAGTTCTTTGGGGCTTAGCCAAGAGTGACAAGATTTTAACTTCCAAACAATCGTGTCTTTCGATTTACACTTCGATTGAGGTCGTCCCTAGGGGTGATGAAATCCCCTAGCAGGCCTCCTATGAAGGGTTTGACAAAAGCAAATCAGGTGAGGTGTTTGTGATCACACACACACACTTGATTCACACTCACAACAATTAATTTCCCTTAGAAATGAAATGTTTGTATGCAAACAATAGAAGCACATGTTCTTTTTAACCCCAATTCAAATGTGTAGGCAGACAATGGTTAATTTTAGACCCAATTTTGATATGTGATTGAAGACAAAATTCATTTTTAAGAGCCCAAATCCAAATGTGTTTGCAAACAAGGATTAATTTTATGCCCCAAATTGAAATGTGTGACAAACAAGATTAAGAAATGGAAGATGGAATATGTGCACCTGATTATTCGCTTTCCAATTTGTTGTGTATGAATGATATTTCTGCCACTAAAACTCCTTATAATCAGCTACAAAATCAAAAGAAATAATATCATAATGCAGCCAATAAAAAAAAATAAACTCATTAGAAAATTGCAATTTCAGATACATATTTTTCACATAGCTGAATTAGATTCGATTATTTGAAGACATTATTGATCTGAAAAATACAAAATCAAAGAAGAGACTGATATTATTTTTCAGAGACCTTTCCAGAAATGTAAAGAAGTCAGAAAAATTCCCTATTGTGCGCCCAATATTAATTTTCTATTGAAAATCATAAAAAAATTATAAGAAATACAAAATAGCTCCAAAAATTCTGATTTTTTTACTGGAGACGTCTGATGTCATTCCAAATCTGTAAAAAATTTTTTGTGAGTATATCTGTAACCGTGAGTGAGATATAAGCAATTTTTTTTTAAACCCTAATTTCAAAACATCTATTTTTTTGACTAATAATTGCACATAAAAATTTAAAAACTAAAGAGTAGACCCCTGTTAAAATTAAAATAGCTTTCCAGAAATGTAAAAATATCTGAAAAATTCGATTATTTACTCCCAAAATTAATTTTTTATTAAAAACAGAAAAATAATTGTAAAAAAAGAAAAACAGATCCAAAAAATCTGATTTTTGGAATGAGAGCTCTTGATAGTGTCCTCGACCTACAGAAAACAAATTGTGAGAAAATACAAATCCGTGTGAAAGATATGGTCGAATCCTTGGAAACTAGGGTTTTGTCCAAAAATGATGCCAAACCTGCAACAAAAAGCTAACAAAACCTGCAATAAAAAGAAACCCAACTCCAAGATTTCTCAAAATGTGTTAAAATACGTCGGGTTCACCAATGTGATCAAGGGAAAATTCTAAAATTTGTTAGAGGGGTTAGCACAATAACAATTAAAATTCCTATGAAGTAACAAAGTACAAAGGAAGTGATGTGAAAACAAAAGGAACAATGTTACCCTAGGTCTTCATCTTCCATGCTTCACCTTTGTTACACCTCCTAGCTTGCTATAAATAGAGATGCCCTCAGATTTGTATGAGCAACTATGACAAATGACAAGACCAAAGCAAGTTTTGAAGGATTTATTGAAAGAAATGACTTGACAATAGACTAAAATGACAATGACTGCAAATGACAATGACCATGAGTTGACAGAAAATGAGCATGAGATGGAAGAAAGATCAAGAGAGAGAGAGAGAGAGCCTCCAAGAGCCAGAGAGATAAGAGACCAAGAGAGAGCCAAATGAGAACAAAATTGCCATTTTATAAAAACTGCAATTTTGAATGTGTGGCCAGGATGAGAAGATGACAAAAACCCTAGAATCAATGATCAAGATTGAATGTTGCAATAAGAATTAGGGTTAGGTTAAAATTAGGGCAAATGATAAGGATGAAGGGCCAAGATTGAATTATAAGATAATTCAATCAAGGGTCGAAATTAAATGAGATGTCAAAAGATAAGAATTAATTTGGAAGATAAGATGGCACGGACAAAGAGGTTGCTGGAGAAATTAAATAATAAAATTTATTTACTCCAGGTGACCAGTAAATAATTAAATAATAAAGATATTATTTAATTATGGAGGAATGCGACAAAAGGAATCATTTCGAATTAAATAATAATTTAATTCAAAATTCAAGAGAGTGGACCAAATTAAATAAATTAACTTTATTTAATTTAATGAGAGAAGAGGTTAATGAATAATTAAATAATTAAAATAATTATTTAATTATAGTAGAAAATGGACAAAAATCAAATAAATTAGAATCTATTTAATTTTTAAAAGAAGGGGACGTGCTTAGTGACGTAATTAAATAAATAAAATTTATTTATTTAATAATCAAGAGGAATAAATGACAAAAGGGGAATTAAATAAATTAAGAAATTTATTTAATTAAAGCAAGACTTTAGGTAATTAATGACGTATTAGATAAATAAATAAAATTTATTTATTTAATAATCAAGGAGAAATAAATGACAAAAATGAATTAATTAAATAATTTAATTTATTTAATTAATAGAAGAATTATGACTTTAGAAAATAATTAAATAATTAAAAATTATTTAATTATTAAGAATAAGAAAGAACAATGTTAGATAATCCAAGAGTTGAGCCTAGGACATTTATGTGTCTACATTGGCTTTTACAATGGTTTTTAATTTGGGACCCCCAATTAGAATTGTCTACATGCAGCACAAGATTAATCTCTATTTAGGAGTCACTCTATCCTGAAGGGATTACGCTCAATAGGTTTTGGGGAGTACTACTTGGTCTGTATAACACATCCACACTCTTAATCTTAGGTTTTCCCTTAAGATTCACATTTATATACCAGTCAGGGGTAGTTTGGTGAAAAATATATGTCGCTAGTTTGAGTCACTTTGGGGTGATGAAATCCTAGCGAGCCCAATTTATAGAGTCAATAACCATTTTCTCTTACACACAGGATGCATTACAAGTGTGCAAGGGATACTCACGATTATTGGGTCAAGTTTATAGAAACAAAGGTGGTTTGGCTTTTGATCACCTAGTTTGCACGGGTGATAGCATAATCCGCATTACTGCAACTTCAAACACAATTAGGTAGAATTGAAACATGTTCATTTATCTTCTATTCTAAAAATAGCAAGCACAATGTTTAGAAGTGAATCTTAGACACTCAAATCTGCAAAATCACATGTTAGGAGTCTTATCAAATAGTCTTGGACCCTCGAAATGTAACCACCACACGCTGCGAACAAAGGTTAGTAACACAAAAACATATAGGCGAGAATGCAAAAAGAAAAGCAGAATGCAAAAATGAAAACACGAATGTAGAGCTTGAAAATAAATATTACTAGGAAAATGTGTCTAGCAGGCGAATGTGTTGCATGTAGCAAATGTGGCTTGATGTTGTGTTCTGGTTTTTGATAGGCTAGTATAGTTTGGAAAACAAATGCATCATTTGAATGATCAAATGTGGCTTAGTCTATCAAATGCAGTGTTTTGGACTATGATTGTGGTGCAACAAATCAATTGTGGCATTTTGGCTTGTGAATGTGTCGTGATGTAGTGGATGCAGCTCAAGAAAACACCGTCGTCATTCTTGTACCTACAAAAATGATAGAAAATAGAAAACTATACAGGCAATAACGTTGGTTCACCAATGTAACGATGGGTAATTTTAAGTTGTGATTAATCGATTAAGCTATCAAATAAAACCCAAAGGCTATAAGTACAGCAGCTAAAAAAGAATTAATTATACCAATTATTCTTCGAAGCCTCCATGATTCATCTCCATAGCACCTTCTAGCTCACAATGAATGTATTATTATTGCTCTCAGATTTGTGTGTGTGAGCAAATGATTATGACTATGCCCTATGCAAGTTTTGAAGGATTTGAATGACAAATAATATACATGCCTATGCCTATGACAAAATGACTATGCTTAAGAGTAAGTATTCAAATTAAATATTGCAAGTGCAAAGTACGCGTGTGTAAAATCTAAGCATAAATGGGTTAGCCTAAAATGTGAGCAAAATTGGCATTTTATAGAAAATGCAAAATTTGGAAAGATAGATAATTAATAAGCGAGATGAAAGCCTAAAATCAACAGTCAGATTGTACATGACAACCCCTAATTAGGGTTAGGGAAAGATCATTGAATGAGTGGTCAAGATGTCATTTGAGAAAATCAAATCGGCGGTCGAGAATAAATGTGATAATTAGCCAAAAAGATAAAGATTTTTCAAAAATCAAGAAGATAAAGACTTCTTGATTTGTAAGATTCAAAAAATCAAGAAGATAAGAGTTGAACTGAAAAGCAGATTTGGAAAATCAAGAATTTGCTCAATTACTTAAGTTTTGGAAGAAGATTATCTTTTTGAATAAATTAATTCAAAAATATAGATTTTGTGTGACAGTAAATAATCTTTTCAGATTGTTTACTAAAACGAAGTGACAGTTAATAATGTGAGATCATTTTAAGTAATAAATTGATTTAAAATGAGGGAAACATTAATATAGGAAATTAAATAATTAAACATAATTATTTAATTTAGATGATAATGACTGATAATTAAATAAGTTAATTAATTCATTTAATTGTGAGAATTAGTGACATATTAAATAAATAAATAAAATTCATTTATTTAATAATCAAGAAGACATAATGAATAATGGAAATTAAATGAATTAAGAAATTTATTTAATTGTAAGAAGACAATAGACCCTCAGTGACGTATTGAATAAATAAATGTAATTTATTTATTTAATAATAATGAAGAATACAAGAGACATGATTTAATTAAATAATAATGAATTATTTAATTAATAGTGGAAAATGGACCAAGGACATAATTAAATGTCATAATTATGCTAGGACGAAAGTGGTAAAAAAATAGAGCTTGTAGGCTTAGGTCATTTTTATGTGTCTACAATTTTTGGTTGTTGCGGTTGGGACCCCCTTATTACTTTTGAGGCCTAGGTAAGTGTCTACAAAGCTCTTGATATATTTAGTCACAAATTTGAAGTGACATAGGTAGATGACCCTATGGACTTCCTCTTTTGCTAAGCAGAGGATGTCGATGTGTTGACTTCCTCCTCTACTTGCTCTTCTTCTTCATTGGGGTCATTGCCACTATTGGCGCTTGAGTTAGAAGTAGGATGCTCCTCATTGCATATCCTATCAAACTCTTCAGCATCCTGCACTCTTTCATAAGGTGTGTCAGGTTGTTTTGTCTCTTAGTGATATATCCAGGAGGTTCTAATCCTTTCAATAGTCCATTCTTCTTCATTTCTCAGCTTATTAAACATGACTTTTCCTATTTTGGTGTTCTCATCATAATCTGCCTCGATGAAACAGAACTTATGCCATGGTAACCTATTGTATTTTGTGTGAATATGAATCAGGTTGACTAATAACTCATCTTCATCCTCTAGTGAGCTGCACCTCCTCTCCCAGTAAGGCCGATGGCTATGAGTTACCTTGAGATGCTCATATGGAAAATCATTGAAAGGGTTATAATTCCATTTATCATAGATCATCACCAACCCTAGATGAGCCAACTTATCTTGCAACAGTGGGTGTGTTTGCTTCTTTTTAATGACTACTATTTTGAAACTTTGCGGGAAGGTGAAGAATCCCCTCCTGTTGGCCTTTTTACTAGAGAAAGTAATATCAATAATGCATGCCTACCAGAACATCTCAAGGGATAGCATTCAATTTTTAAAACACGTTGGAAGGAGGAATGTATCCTTGATTAAGCCTCACATCCGAATGAATGTGAAATCTACTATGAAAAACTAGTCACATTTGGGAATGAAGTTCTCCATATACTATATATGCATTAGAGTGAGCCGATTAATACTCTCCTCTTCTAGTAAATCTTGTAAAAGTAGATTCAATAAATAATCCAAAAAAGAATAGTAATCAAAAGTGGAAGAGAGGAGAGGATTACAGACTCAAAACTAAATTTTCTTTGTTCCTTTCATCAAAAATAGAAAAATTCACCTGCTTATCAAAGAAATTTGGGTTCTAATGCAAAAATATATGGGCAAGATAGGAAATAAATATGAACTTCCATTTAGCTTGGTATTTGTTGATTTTCTCTATCATTTTCTTTGCAAGGAACTGTTCAAAATCATACTAGAAATAAGATTGTTGCCTACAAAACTAGAAACCTAGGCCCAATTGAAATATGTGCACCTCCTTGTTAGTGTCTAGACTAAAAAAAATGCCATAATTGAAAAGGAATCTTGTAGGTCTTGTAGGAAAGTGCCATGCTACATCAGAATTCTAGGTGGCTTCCCTTGCTTTGCTTCGATCCTTTGGCTTTCTTTGTTATAAAAATCCATATCCTTATTCCCGGTGCTCCATATATTATTCCCCTGTGTAGGAGTGAATGTCTCCATTGGTATCCCTCTGCTCTTATGATTAGGAATACACAACATATTCTAGATGGCTACCAGAGTGATATTAACCAACAAGGTCCGACCCTTGATGGTGTTGGTGTTTGAGTTAAAATGACTAATGGTCACATCGACCAATTCAGGGAAGTAGTGCACAAAAGCGACCATATATTGAGGAAGTTCGTTGGACCATACTTTTTTTACCATTGAAATTTCCTTTATGGACACCTTCATTATTTTATAGGCTGCTTCCCTTAATCCTTTAGGGTTCTTTGCAAGAAAAGGATCATGAATGTTTTTCCCATCTCCCTGAATTAAGCTCTAGTCTCTATAGCTTTTGGGCTTGCCTAGCTCTTTTGTGTTTCCCCACCTTGTCTTGTTAGGAATACCTGGTGTCACCTAAGAATTTTTAAAAAAAATATCAACAACTGGTGCCCCTCATATGGCTCTAAATAAGCTTTTTTTTGCACCTCCCTGTAATTCTTGGCTTTAACTTTCTGCCATTTTTGCTTTGTGGGAAACTTTTTCTAACTTGAAACTTTCTGTAATTTTATTTCACTTTCTGTAATTTTATCTTGGCTCTAGTTCTGCACTAGAAATTATTCTTGCTCTAGGAAACATATTTCAAATGAACTTTTAACTTCTCAAAGACTTCACATGCAATACTTAGCTATTTTTCGTGAAGGTGGTAGACGGGAGTTACCTTTTGCATTTAATTTAGCATGTACTACCAACCCTTGGCTTGTGCAAGATGAATCACTTGTCATTTTGATGTGATGAGAATTCATAATTGCAAATAGCAACCATATTGTATAATGCAAATTTTCTTAGAACTTGAGCTGATGCTTTTCTAGTAGCTTAAGCATTCATATGCATTGGTAATTAATATCTCAAAAGGAATGGTTAAGCCAAAGATGTGATGAACATTTTAAAAGATATGAGCTCTGCCTTGGAATAAGAAAAATATCTAGAGAATGACACCTTAGTCCTTGGTCGTGCATAACACCGCTGATTGCTACCACCAGCTTAGGCTAATTAATTAGCCCTTATTAGTTTTGCACATAGCAAGTTGTACTCAACAGACACAACTAGGTGAGAAATTCGAGCTAAGCTCAGGCACAACTTTCAAGTTGGTACTCGATTAGCATCACATTTATGGTAAGTAGATTACCACACATTTCCTTAATTTTTCTATAAATAGGCATCTAAGCAGTAGAAAAATCACACTTAGCGATTAGAGAAAATTTGGTAGTAGGAAATTGGTTTAGGAGTTTAGCATTGGAAGTGCATAGTGTTTTCATAGGTTAGACTTAGGTACTTTGCAGAGATAATTTCAGGCTAGTTGCAGAGTGGTTTCTAGTATGAACACCCCAATTAGGTTATTGTGTCACAAGTCTTAGACTAACTATTTAGGTGAAATTTCCACTAAGCATTTGAAAATGATGATGAAGAACAAGCATTCACTGGCTATTATAGCCATGGAATGGGTTTTTGGACGGGATTGGCTTGAATACAAGGACAAGTATCAAATTAACACTGATGTGTGCTTGCACTTTGTCACCTCCATGCTGGATATAGGAATTCCCAAGCCCCTAATCCTTCATCTTGTGAAAGAAATATTCCCTAAGTACCTGAATGGCCTTAGAGAGGTAGTGGCAAATGTTTCATTTGGTGGAGGCATACCAACCACGAGCAACCTATGGAGGTTCATAGAAGAGGATACGATTGTGCGGTGGCTACCATTTCTGAGTGGCTTCTACCTCCAGTCACAAGATGAGAACTGCTAGAGGGTCACTCAATCTTACCATTTCTGTATCTATATAACGTGGTGTCATTTTATGACATCAACTGGTATACAGACTTCAGGAACCTTATGTTCCCTCTCCCTCTGGCCGTTTCTCCATTTAATGATATTGTTGCTGGTGATGATGTCCTTGTGGACGAAGATGTTGTGTACACTAGTGTTGATGCCTCCCTTGTTGTTGCCCATGCTATGGACTGAAGACTTATGTGCCTTTATTTTTTCCTTTAAAAAAAATCATAGCAATTAGCTTGTTTTTGTATACATGCCTTAAAAAGGCTTTCTATAAAATATATAAAAGAAGAAAAATAGAACTATATGCTATTTAGAAGTGTGGATTTAAGCCATTTTGATAATGTAAATATCAAAGAATATATATAATAAAAATATATTTTTATAAATCATCTCATTGTCTACTTTCGTATTCTGCAACTGGGTCATCTTTTCCTTTTTTAGAATATATGTATCAATTTTGCATGTGGGTGTCTAATGAATTTCTCCTTCCTTTTAGCTATGAGTTTATTTTTCTACTTTTATGCAATAATGGGTTACTCCCTCTTTTCTGCATCAAACGATAGGATAAATAAAAGAGACCAACCAACAAAACAAAAAGGAAAGAAGGGAAAAACATTATAGGCATATTCACATTGGTAGGGAAGCAAGCTTAATTAAATAGTTTCAAGTGAATTATGTTGATTGGAATTTCCAACAATTCATTTTCCATAGTTTCTAACTCATATGTGTTATGTTATTTTCATTGAATTATCTGGAATAGGCATTCCTAAAATCTATCAAACTTCTCATGCTGACTTAGTTGCGTAGCCCTTTCATTAAATTTTAGCACTACGTCTTTGCACTTTAGACCTTTATTGGATGCTTTCTTATCAAACCACCTTTTAACCACTTGTTGGAAATTAGTCATGGTTGCTAGGGAATTTTCTTTTTTTTCTTGTACTTCTAGCAACTTAGCTAACTGCACCTCCAAATTGTGTTGTTTTTTTCCACCTCGAGAGATTTTACCAATTGTAGTGTCGACATCTCCATAGATATAGGCAATAATGCCTCTTTTCCATATACTAGCTCATACGGTGAAGTCTTGAGGACTTTCTTAGGAGTGATGTGGTCTGTCCAGAGCATTTTTTGGAGGTTTTTATGCCACTCCTTTTGGTATTTAGACCAATTCTTTTGAGGATTCAGGCCAAATTTTTGTTTATCAACTTGGTAAGTCGTTCCCTTGTAGGTAGTAGTTTGATGATTCTTTAAGGAATATGTCATGTGTAAGTTCGAATTGACTTACCTTAAAGCCCAGGAAAGCTTTAGCATTATTAGAGGTGGTAGTTTTAGGTAGGTTGAATCTTGTCACCAACTCTTCTAGAAAATGCACTCTCTCTACTTCTATCACATTTTTAATTGGCACGACTTCAATCCACCTGGTAAAGTAGTCAGTGGCCGTCAAGATCCATTTATGTCCTACACTGGAGGCTAGGTTGATCATTCTGATGAAGTCCTAACCCGATTGCACAAATGGATCATCAACCACTATCAGATTGAGGGGCATTGCAAAATTCTTTCTTCTTCCTATGAAGAACTAGCATTCCTTGTAGGTTTTCACCAAGGAGTAGGAATCTTTGAAGAGTGTTGGAAAAAAGTATCTTGTGCACATGATTTTGATGGTGGTTGTCTTTATGGAGAAATGTCTACCCATAAAACTGGTGTGGTAAGTACTGAGGATCCTCTTTGCCTACTCTGTGGTAACACACAACAATAGAATGGCATTAAAATTTCTTTTGGACATGATCCCTTCAATGAGTGTATATCTGCTATTTTACAGTTAGTAGAATTAGTAGAATCTCTTCTTCTAAGAAGGATGACCCAATGGATACTTTCCTATGTGCATAAATCTTACTATATCCACCAACCAACAACCTTTAGAATCTGACTCATTCATTATGACTAACTCTAGCTACTCTTCTTTGGTGGCCATTTCTTCATCGTGCGCAAGGTATTCACACAACCCTCTTCCCTGAATGGTCTTGGTAGGCTTAACCTCAATGTCATATTTGAGGATCTTGGTGATCCAATTGGCTCTTTTCTCAGTGATCCCTCCTTCCATGATGTATTTGTGCACATTAGAATGCACAACATAGACAATCACCTTATTGCATGATATTAAGTGTTGGAACTTCTTGAGCCCCTTAACAATTGCAAATGTTTGCCTCTCTACAATGTTGTAGTTTGTCTCATATTCCTATAGGGTCTAGGAGTGAAATTCTATTGGATGTTCTCCCTTGTCCTCATCAAATTTCTAAGTCAAGACAATAGCAATGTTGGACTTGCTATTGAATACATAAATTATGAAATATTTTTATAAGTTTGGATTAACCAGAACATGATTGAATAAAATAGCATCCTTGACTCTCCCAAGGCTTCTCTAGGTTCTTTGGATACCATGTGCCCCAATAGCTTGCCTTGTAGAAATCTAAATACACAATTTTTTGGGTTTATGGATATCTTGAACTCTTGACATTTCTTGAAAACCATTTGAAGGTGATCAAAATGATCATCTTTGGATTTGAAGAACATCATCAAATCATCCAAATAGATCAAGACAATGTTGTCAATTAGTTTGCTAAAAGTGATATCTATTACCCACAGGAAGGTGGCTCCTGTATTGGAGAGGTGAAATGGCATCTTGGCATATGTGAAAGTTCTCCACTTGGTAGTGAATGTTGTCTTATGTTGATCATCTCCTTTAACCCAAAGCTGATTGTAGCTGGAGAAGCCATCTAACAAGAAAAAATCTCTGATCCTGCCACTATTTGTAGGATTGACTCCATCGAAGGTAGTGGGTAAAGATACTTTAGGGATGCTCTATTTAGGTCTTGAAAGTCCACACATAGATGAATATCTTCATTCTTCTTTCGAACTAGGACTAGATTGGATACCCACATGTTGTGCTTGATTGAGAAAACAATTTGGGACTGGATTATCTTTGTTAATTCTTGTGCCATTAGTGCTTCAATATTAGGATTCACTACTCTCTGTCTTTGAATGGATGGTTTTGCACCTTCCACCAACTCTATTGTATGTTGGATGATGTTGGGATCATATCCCTTGAGCTCATCATATGACCAAGCCACCACTCCCTCATATTTTTGACAAAAGACAATAAGCCTTTCTTTATCATGATGTGAGACATCCTTCCCAACTTTGAGCTTTCTTCCATCTCTGACCTAAAGGTCCACATAGTCACCTTTGTATGCTATGTACATCCATTTTTTGTTTCTTACATCATCACAATCGAAAAGATTCTCAAGAGTGGCTAATCACTTCAAAAGCTTGTTATATTTTAGTTGAATTATTTATCTCTCATATGCTTTGACAATCCTCGGTTGGAGCTGATGAAAAAATTCTCCTGAATGCTAGATAAATGAGGCAATGTGTTCATCACTGTCAAACAATTTCCAACTTTGGTCATTATCTAGAATCACCAATCATACTATCACTCATACAGAGCATTTGTTGTGAATGAGATTGATGGTGGGATCAAACTGGGATCTGATTGATGCCATGTGATCCACATTTGTATTCTATTCTTGGGGAACTATCTATATGTTGAAGGCTTCAAACCCTCAATCAGGTCCCAAACTCAATGTTTATAGGATCACATGTGGAAATTCCTGGCCACATAAATTCCTCAAACTTGATTTACTACTAGTTTGGAATCTACAAACACCATTAATTGCATAATGCCCATCCATTCTGTAAGGCTAATACCTTGTACAAGTCCTTCATATTTAGCTTCACTTTTCAAGCAAGCGAACTTGAAGCGGAAAGACCTCAATTTCTTTTAATTATGTGGGTATATTAAACATATCCTAGCTCCTAGGCCACTCTTGCATCTTTCTCCATCGAAATGTAGCGTTCATAACTCTGAGGTTTGACCATTCTCTGGTTTTCTAACGACCTTTGGGAGCACTATATCTTCATCATAGATGAAATAGGTGTCCAACCTGGTGGCATGGTAGTTTTCGAAAGGATCAATATCCATATGTTCGCTTGATAAAACATCTTCTTGATCAGTCCAATCATTGGTCACCTTTTCATCTTCTAGTAGCTCGGTGCAATACACTTCTTTCTTGGTGATAAAAGTATGAACAACCTCAAAGCTGATCATGGCCTCATTGGCCACATGCTCTGAATGTAGAGCTTCAAATTCTATCTTCATTTCAGCACCATGCTTGGTCTTGAGAATGATGTGAGACCAATCCAGGGATAGGTATCAACCCACCTTTGAAGTAAATTCTTGGGATAGGTAGAGGCCAAACATGGGGGGGACATCTATGATCATAGTATCTTACGGTACAGTGATACTAGGGAAGACAAATAGAGTCAAGGGAAGATCCTTGATGAGATCGATAGTTTCAACTATGGTTCCATCAAGCTACATGAATCCATTTTTTAAAGGTTCATAACTAAGCCCTAAAGCTTTAGCTATCTATTTAGGCATAGCTATGGTCCTAGCACCAGATTCAATCATGGCATTGTGTAATAACTTCTCTTCCATAATAAGCATTAGAAAGAAGGGTTTGGGTTTAAGGTTATCTCTTACCTCAACAAGGGCTTCCACTATGCTATTTGTGATAAAAAAATTCTGGAGGTGATTGATCAATAGCCTTTCCTTTGAGTAATTGCTCCTTTGGTTCAATTATTAGATCCTCTCAGAGTGCCTTTTGTAGTAATGTCTTTTGTTTTGGGATTGCTAACATATCCCAAAGAGACACATTAGTGGATGATTTCATTAACTGTTCCACCATGTTGAAGGGTGGTGGATTAGGATATTTTTTCTCTTTTTCTCTTGTTATGATGATGTCCTTCTATAATGGACATTGTGGCATCACTGTGGAGGTACTAGGAATTTGGTTGGAAGAACTTTTAGGTTGCAGATTGACTAGTTGTGGAACAATTGGTTCACCTGTGAATATCCTCTTTGAGTGAGTATTATAATTGGATTGTACTTGTGGTGTTTTAGATATGGACACATCATTCGAAAACAATGCTTCTTCCTCTTCCATCCATGAGAAGAGTGTGTGATCAGGAGTGATGTTCGCTTCTTGTTCTAGTGACGTCCCTTCCATTTATGTGGTGAGCACCACATTGTCCATTTGTGAAGAAGCATACACATAGCTTTAAAGATCAGATGCTATGTCTTAGCTTTGTTTCTCTACCACCTTTTGTTGTAGGTTGCCCCATAGATAGTTTTGAGGCATGTGTGAATTGCCGCATAGGAAGCACCAATGTTTGGTGTCATCCACTAAATTTTTCTGCCTCATGGTCAACTCTCTGCTTGAGCTTAGGTTGGTGCTTTGTAGCGGAGTGGGTACCGACACTATCTAATTCATCATTTTCACCTATAGATTTGTGTGGGAGCCTCCTTGGAACTAGTTTTGCTATTAAGAGGACCTTCCACCTTGATAATTTTGGTAGGTTAGCTTCGGCTATATTCCCTGGTTGTGCTTGATAACAATTATCTAATTTGCCATATGTTGCAACATTTCCTTGACATCACTCATATCCTCCTTGGGAGAACTAGATGTAGATGAAACATTATGTGGCATGATCAAACATGTGCACCTGGATTGAGGAGGATTCAATGTGCTAATAGAAGGAATCTCTTGAGTGGGAACCAATATTTCTAGAAATATAGGAATGATGAGCAGAGGTGGAAACTTTCCAATGTCTATCAAATCTTTCTTCACCTTGACAACAACACTATATGTGCTTGACAGTGTAGTTCTACTGAGAGACTGGATCATCATGGAAATGTCAAGGTTGGGTATGTGTAGGATCATGATAGGCCAAAAAGTGGCAATATGATGGGTATGTGGCTAATGACTTTTTTTATCCAAAATTGATGAAACGAAAAGGGTTGTTAAAGGATATTTTCATCTTTCCACCAATATAAATTATGCTTTACTTTGAATTTAATAAGTAATTATTATTCATTTTCTATTCAAATTATGACTAAAGTCCTAATTGATAGACTGATTGAAAACATCTATAGCTTTCAAATAGTATCACATTTTTGAATCCAAAATATGCGTCACATTATATGCTTCACATACTATAGGATTAAAACAATAAAAATTGAATTTCATTAAGTTTTGACCAAGTTAAGATGGTCAGACATATGAGTTTTTTATATTTTCTAAAATTTGTAATAAAAAATTCAAATTAATTATTTGCTTGGAAAAAAATTATAAAAAAATATGTATCACATTGGGACATGAGTCCTACTTATATCTAAAATCTTATAAAAATAATTATCATTTTATTGTTTAGGGTGGTCAAAACACCTACTTATTTTTTTCCCTAAAATTTAAATACCACTGTATTGAAATTTCAAATTTTCACCAAATAGATTTTTTTTTTTAAACAAACCTAGTAGTTTAGAAACTAAATTCTATTTTCTACAGATTCTATTCTTACATATTTTTGAACTAATATAGATAACTTATTCAAATTTTTATGTCAAGTTACCTAACTCTGATTTTTCTAATTTTTTTGCAACTTAAGGGCCTATTTTTTCCATAATGATCCTGCACATACTCAGTTGATAGAATTCAAATAGAACATAAATGTCAGATCAGGCAGAGGTTAGATATCAACTTGAATTCTCTTCTAGCTTGTATGGAACTAGGCATTGAAGTTAGCCATGGCTTCATGCGGGGCTCACTTTATAATCGAAAATTGATAATATAGCAAAGATTGGTCTCCTTCGTTTGAGAATCTCTGGTAAAAAGGATCTCTGAGCTTGTCTCGAGTACTGATAGTGTTTTCTTACAGTGTGTGGTGCCAATCTAGTGCCTTACCTCAAAATCAGGCAGTGAACATCCTTAGCACTATATTTTAGTTTGTAATGCCATGTACCAGAAATATGTCTGCAACATCTTGTGGATGTTTAAAGGGTGTTCTTGAGCCATCTTCTAATGAATTTGGGTATAGCTTTTAGAGCAGTAACTAAGATAGTGGCCCAAATGACAGGTACTACTGGTATAACAAGAGGAATTTTGGCATCCCATGCCACATAATTTTGGTTAGCGAAAGGCAAAATGGAGAGCAAAAAGGGTAGAGGAAGTGAAATGTTCACTAATTGGGTCACAAGCTATACTGTCCCTAATTGTGGTACTAATAAACCAGAATTATTTGCTATTTGGGACCTAGTAATAGTTTGATGGCTCATACACCATTATGAAAATTAAATTCATTTAAGTAGAAGTCCCGTTGGGCATGCCAGGAAAATAAAAAAAAATTTGATGCAAAAAATTGGCAAGGTAACAACCATTTGTGGTAAAATCATTTTATGAAGGACTTGTTGCGCTAAATTGAGTAACCTCCAAATTTTTAAAGAAGTCAATGATAGGCCAACACTAGGTATAAATAATAAGAAAGATTTAACGCTTTATAATCAATTTTATTTTGTTCTATACATGTTAATCTGGGGGCATAGACTTGCGAGAGGTGTCATGGTTGTATGCCAATCAAAGGGGTGAAATTCATGAGATGAGTGGTTATGAATTTAGCTATAGAAATAAACCTACAACAAATCAAAATGAAGATCAATTTCAGCAATAAGAACTGTCACTTCATGAAGACAAGAACAAAAACTCACAAGAATTACATAATTTAAATGAACTACAAACCACACTTGCAAATAATACAAAAAACAACATTCAATCAAAAACTGAAACAAACACACTACTAAGCTATAGAAATAATAATGAAATAAATGTATGAGAATTTAAATCATGTAGCTATTAAAGTTTTAAATCTATTGTAATTGAACCAAGCTAACAGGAAATAACACATAAACATATTAACAATAAAAATAAATAAATTTCACCATGTGTCACCAGGGATTGGGCCCTTGCTCCATGGCTCACAGGTGAACAGAATGAGGATGTTCTTCTATGCAGTCAAAATAAACACTGTCATTTTATTTATCAAAAAATCACTACATGAAATTCTGCATACATAAATCTCTTTGTAATATTTTGTGTGTACTAAAAATCTACCTTTCGAGCTGATATATATATATATATATATATATACAACTCCAATCTAAAACTTCTACGCACGATAATAAATAGTTTGTTTGGCTTGGAACAAAAAAATTGGAGATGAATAGTTCACATGTTTGCTAGCCATATATTAAAATGACTTTGTTACAACAACAAGTGAAAATAGAAAATAGGTATATTATTGGTTTCCTCCAAGCACGTCTTTATCACATGTTATTCTCCTTAATTAGTTTTGGTAGATGAAAACCTCTTTTGATGTGGAAATAATGAGGCAATTGGAAGCCATGTCTATGCATTGAAGTGGCATAAACAATACAAAATAAATATAGGACGTGTCTTTTATTAACTGTAGATATTAAGGTGAAAACCATGTTTGGAATGTCCAATCAAATGCTGATGTGTACATAGCCATGTATGACAGATTTGACACCTCATGAATGTGTTGGTAAATATGGTCACTAGAAGAAAGAATGCACTGAGATGATGTGGCAAGATTCCATGTAGAAATGATGGAAAACAAGATGGTTCCTACACAAAAGATGACAGGAAGTTTTGTATGTTGTGAGCTAGCTATATTTTCCAAGACTAGAAATCAAAATGCTCATTAGTAAACTCAACCAATAATTATTTTCGATAATTTAATCTCAAAAATATATTAAATACCTCTTAGATATATTTAATCATATGTAATGTAAATAATAGAATTTTATGAAAATGGAGTGGAAATGGAATATAGAAATGGATATGAACATATGTGAAAATGACATAAAATGTAGCATAAAATGAGACACAAATAGCTCTCATCATTCCCCCCAACTTAGTATATTGCATGTCCTCATGCAATCATTATGATCGAGAGGTCTTTGATTTGAAGTTGTAGCCATCTAAATCTCATCACATTTTTTTATCAATTCCTCTTCATAGAAAACCTCATGAATTTACTTTCAATTATTTCTCACAATCTCATCATAACAAGCTTCATGTTTTTTCTTTATTTTTCAATTTATTCAATCCTCTGCCAAATTTTGTGTTTTCTTTTCCATTATTTCTATTTTTACTTTTCAATTTCTCTTTTCTTTTTTACTTTTCAAATTTTTATAACATTAATTTTTTTTCAAATGATATATATAGGAGGTATCATGAAAAATTATCTCCACTTCTAGCTATGTGAAATAGGTGAAATTATAGACAAGATGAAGGATGAATATAATGATAGGTAGTATGAATTATTTTTCAAGGTCGAAATAATGGATGGGATACTAAGGATAATGATAAATAATGGATGAAAAGTTAGGTAATAAGTATGATGAGCCTCCCCCCAACTTAAAGGGTTGGCCGTCCTCAGGAAACAAGGAGAAGGTAGGCATGGATTATGCATATATCATTAATATAATAAGAAACATTAATAAAGTTAAGAGATAAAATAATGAAAAATAAAATTGACTATTTTACCAACTCACGTGTCCTTTTATGCCAAGGTCTGGTAGCCAATGTAGCTCAACAACTCTGAATCTCTAGCAAGGAAGGAACCAAATACTGCACCAAGAAATGCAATATCACAAAAAGATCTCCATATGATAGAAGCATTGTAGAACATATTGTTGGTATTTGACTCTTTCTTGACTTTTTGAGCACCTCAACTGAATGCATAAGTCATGCCACAGGTGATCAAAATTGTGGAGAACACAACAAACTAGAGAATAGTGCACAAGTGAGCAGCAAGAGGTGCTAGAGACACTCAAATAGAGAGAAATCATGGAAGCGAAAGAGTACCTAAAAAGAAGTAACTCATAGAAAGATCAAATTATTGCATATTTGTTTCTTTTCTTTTCTTTTTTCTTTTCTCAATTTTGATAATAACAACAGATCGCTAGTATCCCAATTTTCAATCTATCACCACCTAGAGGCACCAAAAATTTGGTTTTCACCTCTAATCTTATTTTGGAGTTAGTATCTTCCGAAATCTAGTTTTCAGATATCAACTGGCCAACAATGCTCAAAGGTTTTCATTGTTGGATCTTTTATTGTGTTTTCCCTTTTTTTCCTCTTTTTTCATTTTTCATTTTTTTTTCATTTTCCATTTTTCAATAACTACATATAATGAACAAAGAAAAAGAAACCCCTATATGGATGATGAAAATGATACCATCCAAAGCATAGAGTTCCATAATAATCCCTTTAATGAATGTCACCTTTGAAATTGGTTACATGATGTAGAGCTTGAAGTGATGACCAATGGCAAGAAATATACGTCAAGAAGAGTGCATAACAAAATTGCATAATATGATCCCATGTAGCACATGCCACTATATCTGAAAGTTGATGATAGAAGTTTGGAATACATGCCCAATCATGTGGTTGAAAGAATTACTCACAAGAGAAGCAATTTTCCAAAGAGAAGGAAATGTAGTGAAAAACCAATGGAGTCTCTCAACTTATCCATATATCTTTTGATAGGTGGATGAAGCAATCTTCATGAGGAAGTGAAGTGATAAACATTAGATGATGCTCAAGCTCCTTGTATGCCTTCAAGCTGTCACTGGATGTGTGGCTTATGAAGAATGACCGAGAACATGGTACAAGAAGAGTCATGGTCACACCAGGTTATAATTTTTCCTCCACATGATCTAGCGTCAAGGATGGTGAAAAAGAGAAGTTATGTAGAACATATGACACAAAAATCCGTGTATGGGTGCCAAAAGTATAGCACAAAAGACACGTAACTTTCACCATCTAGTTAGCAAGGCTTACAAAATGTGTCATCAGATGCTTATGTAGAGAAGCGTTATCAACTTGGTACTGGTGCAAAAGTGTTGAGTAACCACAATAAGAAACCTTTAATCATATTCTCAAGACCAAGTAAATCAAGTATAGTAATATATAGTATCATCCATTTAATAACTCTACCATTAATAAATATTGTATTCATTTATTCAAATGAAGGGTAGAGTTATTAATATGAATAAGTACTTGATAAGAATAATATGGAATAATTAGAATTAATTCTTGTGTAAACATAATAGAAATGGAATGCTAACCAACACAAGAATGTATATCTTGATTTGGTCAAAAGCTCACACATGTGGTCTAAAAGTACCAATGAACAATCGATGAAGACTTTATCAAGAATCAACTCATTATTTCCAAAATTCAATGGATTTTCTTTTCCACCAACTTAATTTCATATTGAAAAAGAATGAGGGTGTTAGGATAATCCAAATAATCAAGAAATACAAAGATATTATAACACCTTGAGCCTTCTCAATGAATGGTCATCTTAAGATAATCCAAAAAAAAATCAAGAATGAAAAAGATGTATATACTAATATCTTGATCCTTGGTTAATGAATGTTCTTCCTCTAGAGCATTTTTAGTATGGTAATTTAATGCTTGCAATCCCATCTAGTTGTGCTTAATCATAAAAGAAAGTTTCAATGGTCCTAAATCAACAAGTATGTGAGGAATATGCATTTTTATGCTGAGCCTCAAAAGATCTATATGTTTGAATATAAAAACATTTATCAATGATAGATCTTGTAGGCTTTTATTTGTTATCTCACACAAATCTTGAATAATCAATGCATTTAGTTCAAAATTTCTTATTGCATGACTAATTTCAATACACACATTCATGAGCTCCATAATAAAGTTTAAAAACTCATTTTTAAGTGTTCCCTCATGTGTGTGAATTCCCTCTAAAAGTTTTGATTTGTTAAGTAAGAGGAGCGTGTTTGAATATTGGATAAATTTGCATATTGTTCTTCTAATTCAAGAAAATAAAAATCACACCCCTTAGTTATTTCAATTAATCGTGATTCATCAATTTGAAGCAGATTATCAAAATGTAAAGGGATCCATGAATTTGCATTATTATAAGTAGTTTCAACAATCTTATTATGTAATATCTTATTAGGCATTGTGACTTCCTTTGGTGGATATGGTGAAATGAATAGTATATGATATGAATGTGATAATGAAAATGGTAGAAGTTGTTGTGGATATAAAGTAAGTGAGATGAAGTAGGATGGGTATGATGGATATTGGGGTCGCTTTGAGCATTCTTTATTCCATTCTTGGTAGTATGGACATTGTTTCCATTCACCAAATTTACTAGATGAAGAAGCATTTTGTGAAGAAACATATTGTCTTTCTAATCTTGTAGAATGATAAGACATGTTCACATCATTAATCATGCCTTGATCTTCCCAATTTAATGCATGAAGTTGTCCCTGAGTCACAAAGGAGACTAGCTCACATTCCCCTTTATTGTGATGAGGCTCACTTATAACTTGGATATCTATTAGCTCATCCTATTGATCAACTTGGAATGTGCACTTAGCTTCCTCCTTAGAACAATCAGAACAACACATGGTTAAATACTCATCAATTATCTGTTCTTTCTCATTTATAGAAATAAAATTTGTAGATGTCTATGAGAATGGAAGATCAAGATACTCTATGTTACATTCATTAGATAAAGGGGGTATTAAAAACATTACCTTGTGGACCAGCATGATTTCCCCACCAATTTCTTCATTTTTGAAGTATTTTTCTTTGAAAATTGATGTATTCAAATTACATTGGAAATCCAACATTTTTATGTTTTTGTGTTGTTTCTTCAAAATTAATTCTTACCTTTCAATTTACTCACAACAAATGGTAATAATATATAAATGGTTCTTTAAGATCTACCTACAAACTAAAAAAATGCATCTATTATGATTTAAAACAAAGAAAACCAAGGTTAATCATCTAAACAAGGTCAATAATTGCGTATATTTTCACCAAGGTGTGATGGTCCTAACTCAACACACTAAGCTAACCGGCCTTTAAAATCTCTCCCCCAAAATGACACCAAAATGATAGGCCAACATTAGGTACAAATGAGAAGAAATATTTAATGCTTTATAACAAATTTCAGTTTGGTCTATACGTGTCAATCCAGGGGCATAGACTTGTGAGAGGTGTCATTCATGTATGCCAATCGAAGGGGTGAGAGCCATGAGATGAATGGTTATGAATGTAGCTATGGAAATAAACTTACAACCAAAAAAAATGAAGATTGATTTCGACGATAGGAACTATCACTTCCTTGCGATAGGAACAACTCACAAGAATTATAGAATTTAAATGAACTACAAACCACACTTGCAAATAATACAAAAAAAACATCCAATCAAGAACTGGAATAAATACACTGCTAAGCTACAAAAATCATAATTAAATTATAAAGGTACGAGAATTTAAATTATGCAGCTATTAAAGTTTTAAACTTATTGTAATTGACCTAAGCTGAAAGGAAATAACACAAAAACATATTAACAATAAAAAGAAATAAATTTAACCATGTGTCACTAGTGAGTGGGCCCTTGCTCGATGGCTTGAAAGTGAAGAGAACAAGGATATCCTTCTACATAGTCAAAAGAAACATTGTCATTTTATTTATCAAAAAATCACTACAAATTCTTTGTACGTAAATCTCTTTACAATATTTTGCATGTATTGAAAATCTACCTTTTGAGCTAATATATATAAAAATAAAATCTAAAAATTCTATGTGCAATAATAGATATTTTTTTTTCTTGGAACCAATAAATTGGAGATGACTTTTTCACGTGTTTCCTAGCCATATATTAAAACAATTTTGTTACAATAGCAAGTGAAAATAGAAATAGGTATATTATTGGTTTCCTCCAAGCACATCTCTATCACATGTTATTCTCCTCAATTAGTTTTCATAGATGAAAACCTCTTTTGACATGGAAATAATGAGGCAATTGGAAGTCATGTCTATGTGTTGAAGTGGCATAAACAATACAAAATAAATATAGGACATGTCTTTTGTTAACTATAGAAATTAAGGTGAAAATCCATGTTTGGAATATCCAATCAAATGTTGATGTATACATATCCATGCATGAAAGATTTGACACCTCATGAATGTGTTGGTAAATATGGTCACTAGAAGAAAGAATGCACTGAGATGATGTAGCAAGAGTCCACGTAGAAATGATGGAAGACAAGATGGTTCCTGCATAGTAGATGATAGGAAGTTTTGTATGCTACAAGCTAGCTATATTTTCCAAGGCTAGAAATCAGAATGCTCATTAGTAAACTCAACCAATAATTGTTTTCCATAATTTAATCTCAAAACTATATTAAATACCTCTTAGATATATTTAATCATATGCAATGTAAATGAGAGAATGCTATGAAAATGGAATAGAAATGGAATATAGAAATTGATATGAAAATATGTGAAAATGACATAAAATTTAGCATAAAATGAGACATAAATAGCTCTCATCAACTGGATTCTTCTATAATTGGGGTTTTGGAATGGGAATTTAGGAAGAAGATATAAAAATAAATAATCTAACTAAAGTGATGTGCCAAAATTTAGATAAAAGGCATGATAAACCTACCTTTTGGATGTGGTCTAAGGGCCTGCTTAGCAATTTACCATGTCCTAGAATAAAGGAAATTAAAGATTGTAGCATGAACAACTCATTCAATGACATAAAATAATTATCACACCCATTATCTGAAAAGAAGAGTCAAAAGACATGATCTAAACCAATAAACTTGCATTCAAATATACACCATTCAAACAATAATGGAACTTGATGTAAAGTTTATCAATAACATAAGAAAAAAAAAGGTCAAACAATGGCACAATCTTTGAGTTCTTGCAATAATCTAAACAATAAAAAGGCCTAGTGTCTCTCCAAAAATTCCATAATTCTTAAAACTAGTGGAACTTGAAAACCATATAGCATTTAATCTTCGAACTCAGAACCCATCATTAGAAGCAGAGATCAGTATATATAGCAAGCCTCCCACCACTGGCAAGCAACAACTAAAAAGATTTATCTAGAATCCTGAGCAATGATGATGCAACTATGATTACCCTTGACTATTGTAATAGAAAAGGTTTAGGTAATAGCATTTGGTCACTCCCCATTCAAGTGCATCCCTTGCAAATGAATATCTCATAAGGTGTTTATAAGAATGACTGTAATGTGCAAAAGCTTGTACTTGTTGTAGCAACAATGATGTATGAATGTAATAGTTTTTAAATGAATGAATTGAAAGTTGTCTTTTGTTCATGTTTCTTTGTCACTCTTTCTTTCCAACAGCTATTGGAAGAGCTATGATCTACATTGTTGCTTCTCCAATCAGCTACAATATCTTATCTCAAGGAAGCAGCACGACATACAACTTAAAATCTATGATCCTATCCTTATTCCTTTAATCTTCAACTTTCTCAACTACTAACACTTATGTAGCAGCTTAACCAAACTATGGTGGCTGGGAACTCCTATGATAATTTCAACATCATCAGTCCTTGTTCTTCTGCTCTGAAACCAATTTTGAGAATAAAAATGCACATAAAGTGCTAAAACAGTGATTACTTTATTCAATTATGATAAAATGATTACAAATCTATAAATCTTGAATGTTATGGTATTTTTCAAATGAATTGGCTATGCAACCTACAAATGGGATTCATTTTATCATTTGATAGTGTTTATTAATTAATAAAAAATAAAGAATACAATGGCATTCTTTATTTTTAATTAATTAATAAATAGCATCAAATTGTCAAATCAAGCCCATTTTGTTGTCTGCATAGACATTGCCTTTGTTAAATTCTATTCATGATTACATGATTTAGTCAACTGATCAAAGATAGTAAATGAATTAATTATTATCTCATTATATAGAGGTTGTGAGCAATCTGAAAGATTGCTGGAAATTTATCATGCAATTCCATGGAAATTATGCAAATTCTATATTTAAAAATTCTATTTTTATTCTCATGCAACACTGCAGTTCTATCTTAACTTTATCCTAAAGCAATATGGAAGAAATGACCACATATTCCACCACTTCTTTTCAATTTCAATCATTAATTGTATCGAGATTGAACTAATTATGATTGTGATCTTCAAATCTTCAGTGAATAACATCTATGGCTGACTTCATTTTTTTCAACTTTTGTGGACTTCCCTCGTAACATGGCATGTGGTGTTCTTTTTTTGAATTGTGCTCTACTTAGCTATGACTCTTTCAGGGGTCCATGCTTTCTCTCCTACTATAGTGGGCTTAAGTTCTATTGACAAAGGATTGTGGCCTTTTCAAAGGCTAGGATTTGTCTTCCTAACACAATTTTACATTGGTGGCTTAGACTAATTTCTTGTAAACAACAATCTTGTGATCTCATCGACCTTGAATGAAATGGTTGGCTTCCTTAGTGACTTCTTTTCCTAGCTAGATTGCAATATCTCTTCTTTGCAATTTCACAACTCATTCTAAATCTTTTTCTCTAATACCAATTGAAAGATATAATGATAAAGTTATTGGACTATACTCAATGTTGAGTTTTTTGTAGCTCAGACAAGTACTTTTGCATGTGTGGTGTCTACGCATGCATAAGTCATCTAGTAATATTTTTCATGCACTCAAAGAAAGATTTGTAATCTTCAGTAAAGCCAAAAAAGTACTTTAGTTTTACTTTTAGTTAATAGCTATGTTTAGTTTAGAGGTGTTAAGTCACCGAGGATTATTAATTGGAGTGTGGACGAAGAGTTTGATATATCAAAAAGATGATAATTTCATAGAGAAGGTGAGGAAGAAAGAGTAAGAGAACTTCGGTGTGAGAAGTGGAGGCAATCACAAACTACTATACTTTCTGCTATAATTTTCAAATTCTTCTGTGAGCACGAAATTAATAAAATTATTCTTTGCTGGTTTTTTTCCCCTTATGGGATTTCCAAGGTAAATTATCTATGTCAATTTTCATGGCTTGATTCTTTTATTTCCACTGCACAATTCTAAGTTAAAGAGCTCAAAGTATTGTTGTTCATAAATTTCAGATTTGAAATTTTTTATTTTTTGTGCATAAAATCTAATTATAAAATATTTATTGGAATAGTAATCTGATCTAGGCTCTAAAAAAATTAACATGGTATTAGAGCTATAAACTCTAAATACGAAGCAAATCTTTGTGACACATATTTAAAGAAAAAAACTCATATTTTTGTTTATAGTTCTTTTGGTGACTATGGCAACTAGTGTTTGATACGAGGATAGGTTTGAAGGTGCATCTAAGTTCTTGCAATGGAAGGTTCGGATTACATATGTTCTCAAGGAGAACAGGTTGTGAATCTATGGTAGTACAAAAGTGACACCACCAACAAATGATCTTATTTGCTTAGATTAACATGAAGTAAAAGAGGCCAAGGCTCAAAGGATTATCCTGGATGGAGTAAGAGATCATTTAATTCTTCATTTATTGGGGGAAGACACCACCAAGGAGATGTGGGATATGCTCACAAGATTTTATCAGAGCAACTATCAGAGTCATAAGATGATGCTCAAGGACAAATTACATAATACCAAGATGTACAAAGGAAAGAGTGTGACCTCTTACTTTGCCAGGATGGCATGGGTAAGGCGTGATTTGGCTGCTATTGGAGAGATGATTGATGAAGATGAGTTGGTGCATATAGCCTTGAATGGTTTTACGAAGCACTAGGAAGTGTTTTTCAAGTGTGTTGTTGGCAGAGATCGACTACCTGATTGGGTGAGGCTTTGGGATGATTTTGTTCATGAGGAGACTTATGAAGGTGCTCATCGAGGAGATCAAATGAATAAGGGTCAAGATGAAGAAAATCTTGCTCTTGCAAGCAAAGGTAAGAAGTCCAATAAAAATAAAATAAAAGGTTCTTCTTTCAAGAGTGGGAAGAAGAAAGATCTGAGCAAGATAAAATGTTTTTGCTGCCATTAGATGGGTCACTATGCCATTCAATGTTTAAATAAGAAAAATAAAGACAAGCAAAAGCAGCAAGTTGCTTCTACAACATAGGTGGATGAGTTTACATCATGATTTGAGAATGATTTTTCACTTATTACCTATCTCTCAAGTTCAATTTCCAACAGGGTATGGTATATTGATAGTGGGGCTTCTTGCCACATGACAACAGTCAGAGAATGTTTCACCAAGTTGGAGAAGAAGATGTTGGATTTCTATAGTAAGCTCATAGACAATGCCAAGTATAGTGCAACTAGTATTGGCATCATCAAGTTTTAGAGGAAGTCTAGAAATCCATTGTTGGTGGAGGCTGTGTTGTATTTCCTTGGCATGACAAAGAATTTAATCTCAATTTCTACTTTGGAAGACAAGAGTTACATTGTGACCTTTGAGAAGGGAAAAGTCTATATTTTTCCAAAGGATTCCAAAGTTGCAAAAGTGATTGGAGTCAGTCATGGAAACTTTTTTTTATTATAGTTTGAGCCAACACATGCATTGGTTATTAGCTATAAAGGGCTAGGAGAATTGTGGCACAAGAGGATGGATCACCTTCACCATGGAGCACTTAATATTCTTAAGGAAATAGTGACGGGGCCGCCTGAGATGAGGACAAAAAAGCATGAGGTGTGCAAAGGTTGTGCACTTGGGAAATATGTCAAGACCAATTTTCCAAGCAAAAAAATTAGATCCAAAGGTATTTTGGATCTTGTACAGTCAGATGTGTGTGGACCTATGTCAACAACATCCTTGAATGGATATGAGTATTATGTTATTTTCATTGATTATTTCTCTAGGAAGACATGGATATATTTCATGAAGAGTAAAAATGAGGTCTTCAGTAGGTTAAAAGAGTTTAAGGCTCTTGTGGAGAACCAAATAGGGAGGAAGATAAAGATACTCAGGTTTGATAATGGAGGTGAGTATACCTTGAATTCCTTCAAATATTTCTATTCTCAAGAAGGTATCAAGAAAGAGTTGATAGTTCTGTACAACCCTTAGCAGAATGGGGTTGCTGAATAGAAAAATAGGGCTATATTTAGAGCAGCCAAGGCCATGCTTCATGATCAGGATCTACCTTGGTTCTTATTGGTAGAAGCTTGCAATACAACAATGTATTTATAGAATAAGATCCCTCACAAAGTGTTGGGCAAGTTGACTCTAGAAGAGTTGTTCACTAGTAAGAAACTAGATTTGTGGCACATTCACATCTTTGGATGCCTTGTGTATTGTCACATTCTTGCTGAGAAGAAAACCAAGTTGGAACCTACTACTAAGAAGAGTATCCTTGTTGGGTATAGTGAAACTTATAAGGCTTATCGGGTTTACATTCTTGCTCTTAGGAAAAAAAAGGTTTCTAGAGATATGAAGTTCAAGGAAGAGATGGCTCTTCAAAAGTCTAGCAACTTGATGAATGAGGAGGAGAAATCACCTAGGGTCGAGGTAGCACAAATTCCTCAAACTTTAGTCATGCAAGCTAGAGAGAAGAACAAGCAAGTTGATTAGGTTGATCAGAAGGAGGAAAAAATAATTCCTCAGCCTCAAATTCCTATTACCAATAAGAGGAGAAATAGGGAAGTTGAGCAGACACTGAGAGAGGCTCAAGAATATGTCGGTGATCCTCATGATTCAGTCAAACAAAGAAAGGCTCCCAAACATTATTTTGAGTATGTGGCACTTATGAGTGAATTAATTGAAGTATATCCTTCCAACTTTCAAGAGGCATCCAAGCATCAAGTGTGGAGAGATGCCATGTTGGAAGAGTATTCTTCCATCATGAAGAATAATGTGTGGGAGGTGGTACCACAACCAAAAGGTAACTTTGTGGTAGGCTTGAGATGGTTGTATAAGATTAAGCATGCTCTAGATGGTAGTGTGGAAAAGTTCAAAGCCCAGTTTGTGGCTAAGTTATTTTTTCAAAAGGAAAGTATTGACTATGATGAGACCTTTGCTCTGGTAGCCATGTACTCATCCATAAGGGCCATCATTTCTATAGAAACACAGATGGATTGGATGATTCACCAGATGTATTTGAATACAAAATTCCTCAATGGAGTAATTGAGGAAGATATATACATAGAGTAGCTAGAGGGTTTTGAGGTGCATGGGAGGGATTCCCATGTATATAGGTTGAAGAGAGCACTATGTGGGTTCAAGCAGGCTCCTATGGCTTGGTATGCACACATTGATGGTTGCTTACAGAATGTGGGCTTCACCAAGAGTGAGGTAGACCCAAACCTATATTACATTCAGGTGAAGGGCGAGCCTCTCATATTGGTGTTGTTTGTTGATGATGTTTTACTCATAGGGCTAGAGGAGCTCAAAGCACACTGCAAGTAGGATCTTATAGAAGAGTTTGAGATGAAGGACTTGGGGTTGATGCGCTACTTTTTGGGACTGGAGTTGTAGCAAAAAGAGGGATAAATATTCATTAGACAAGGGAAGTATATAGTTGAGATCTTGATGTGATTCAAGATGGAGGACTATAGGCCAATGTCCACACCACTTGTGACCAACTAGAAGAAGATTGATGCTTCCAGATCAGACGCAGTGGACCTAACTTTATACAAAAAGTTGATAGGCTCTCTTATGTATTTGGTCAACTCCAAACCAAACATTTGTTTTGTAGTGAACTCTCTTAGTCAATTTATGGTGGAACCTAAACTTGTGCACTAGATATCTATGACGCATGTTTTGAGGTATCTCCAAGGCACAGTTGATTGTGGGTTGAGGTATGTTTTAGTAGGATGGAGTGAAGCTTGATGGGTTCACTGATGCAGATTAGGTAGGTAGTACAGCTAACAGTGTAGTTTTTGTTTGGGATCAGGAGCAGTCTCTTGGTATAATAGGAAATAGAAGTCAGTTCCACTGAGTTCTATGGAGGCCGAGTATATGGCAGCCATTATGGCTACATGTGAGGCAATCTAGCTTTGAAAACTTCAAGTTGCTCTTTTTGATTAGGAGCTAGATCCGACTATAATTTATTGCACGATAATCAGAGTTGCATCAAAATCTCTGACAATCTAGTGTTCATGACAAGTCAAAGCACATTGAGATCAAGTTCCACTTCATCAAAGATTGTGTGTAGAAGGGGATAGTGAAGCTGAAGTACATTCCTAGAGACAAGCAAGTAGCAAACATCTTGACTAAGGCTTTGATCAAGGGGAAGTTTTTGTACTTCAAGGATAAGTTGGGTGTTGTGCAGAACACCTTCCTCACTAAGAGGGAGTGTTGAGTTTGCTATAGCTCAAAAAGGTACTTCTGCATGTGTGGTGTGTACGCATGTATAAGTCATCCAGTAATATTTTCCATGCACTCAATGAAAGATTTGTAATCTTCAGTAACCCCTAAAAAGAACTTTAGTTTTACTTTTAGTTAATAGCTATGTTTAGTTTGGAAGTGTTAAGTTACTAAGGATTATTAATTGGAGTGTGGAGGAAGAGTTAGATATATCAAAAAGAAGAGAACTTCATAGAGAAGCTGAGGAAGAAAGAGTAAGAGAATTTTAGTGTGAGAAGCAGAGGAAATCACAAATTTCTATACTTTCTGCTATAATTTTTAGATTCTTCTATGAGCATGAAATTAATAAAATTATTCTTTGTTGGGTTTTCTCCCCTTGTGGGATTTCTAGGGTAAATTATCTATTTCAATTTTTGTGGCTTGATTCTTTTATTTCCACTACATAGTTCTACATTAAAGAGCTCAGTGTATTGCTGTTCGTAAATTTTAGATCTGAAAATTTTATCTTCTATGCATAAAATCTAAGTATAAAATATTTATTGGAATAGTAATTTGATATGGGCTCTAAGAAAATTAACACTCAAAACTAAGCTAATAAAAAAGAATAATTTTTCTCATAAAATAGTGCAGACAACAAAACTAAATTAAATGATAGCTATAATATTAAAATTCTACTACACTTCTCTCTGTATATAAGATTTTTTAGATAACAATGCTTAAAATTTGTGATCATGCAAGATTGGCCTCTTAACAATGAAACACATGCAAGCTAAATTAGAAGAGCTGTGATATTCTTTGTTGCTTTTCCAATCAGCTATGATCTCTCCTTTCAAGGAAACAACACAATATACAATTAAAAAACTATCATCCTATCTTTCTTCATATGGTCTCCAACCTTTCTCAACTTTGAACACTTTTGTAGTGGTTTAACAAATTCATGGTGCCTAGGAAAACCTATGATAAGTTCAACATCATTTGTCCCTTAATATTCTTCTCTAATATCAATTGAGAGAATAATAGTTCACAAAAATTGCTACAATAATGATTACATTATTCAATAAAATGATTAAAATTCTATAAGTTTTGAATGTCACTCGTCAAATTCTATTTACATGATTTGATCAACTAGTCAGAAATTAGAGACATTGAATGAATTACATATTACTTCATTACATAGAAGCCTTGAACAATTGAAAGACCTTTGAAAAATTATGACTCAACTCCATTTTAATTACAAGCTTTTAGAATAAACTTACAAATTCTATGTTTTAATTTTTTAATTTTATTCTCATACAAGAGAATAAAATTTTGTCTTAATTTTATCATCATGAGATGTGAAAGAAATTACCACATTAGTTGCATGTGAGTGTCTCTATTAACTCATAAAATCATGACATTTAATATATAAAATTTCTCGATCTAATCTTCAGCAACTTGTGTGAATACCCTTACAAGTAATATACCTCCATCAAAGAAAATGATCAAACCCTATCATTATTTTTCTCATAGTCCTTGAATGGATTTCATATTAGTCTTATTCAAATTGCTACATTCTTGCATAATGTGAGTATAAATATATGTATTAACCATTTGGGTGTTATGAATCTAATTTTATCATTCTATGTTCAAAATGAAATTTGATCTATTAAATTTCCATTAGAGTTGGAATTAGGCTTGGGACCCATGAATAAGACCTCTTGAGATAAGGGATTTATATCAATTGTTGAATTCAAGATCTAAAGTAGCAGTTACCCTATGCTAACACTTAATTAGTTTCCATGGCTATTCTGAGCTACATTCAGAATGTAGATATAATCTACCATAATTTAATGTTAATCCCTTGATTTCATTCAAAAAAAATGAAAATGAAAGGATTCTTTTAATGAAGAAGGAAAAACAACCATACCTAGTATCTATTGAGAAGTGCTTCGAGGGGCTTGGAATTTGATGGTATATTTAACTATTTTTTCAGTTTTAGATGGGATAATTACAATTATAAAATTTATTTTTATATAATATGTAAAATCCTCAACTTAGGAACAACTTTGTCTTTATAAAAAATGCACAACAACCAACTTAACCAACCAAACATATTCCATGTAAATTAAAAGTGTTAATTTCAATAGCTTTACATTCACCATGGTGGCAACAATAATAAACACTACTTATATTCTTACACTCAAACCTGTGGTAAGGTCCCAAGGGTGAGATATTTCCTAGACCTACAACCTAATCCTTGAGGGTTCGTGATGACCCTTCCTATGTATCCCCTCATGGGAAATCAGAGGCTTCTTAGTTAACCCCACGATGATAGAGGGAGTTCAATCTCTCCTATTGTATGAGATCTGTTATCTCACCTTTATCCCATAACTATTAGTTTAGTACATGCAAGCTATTAACATAGTCAATTATAATATGATGATAATAACTTGCCATCAAGTGTTGGGTCTTTACCAATCATTACTAAACATTAGTGTACAAACATTCAAAATATTCACAAGAGATCATTCATACCATAATCTCAAAGATTATACATAATGGCCATCATGAGAATACCCCCATATATACAAGCTGATTAGCTCATATATAGTACAAGTACAATAGTGACTGGATCATACAGAGATCACAAGTGCAATAGTGAGTGGATCATATACAAATCACAAGTGTAATGGTGATTATCTCATATGTACAACACATGTACCACAGTTATTATCTAATTTTCATATCATAATTACATTAGTTGTTGGCTCTAACATACATCACAAATACATAGCATCGAGCTCCAATATACATCACATACACAGAGACACACTTACACATTAAAATGGCAAACACAAGTCCATAATGCATCCAAGATAGAAATAATATCAGTGCATTGGAAACTACATCATGGGTCTTATCATTTCTTTCAATATTTTGCACCATTGGACAAATGGGAAGAGGATTCAGTGCATCTCATACTATACTGCAAGTATGTCCTCAACCCCACAAGGCTAATTATATAGTCTAACAATTGGGAAGGGGATTTGGTTCATGCCATACTACACCGTAGGTCAATCCACCATCCCAAGGGTTCCCCAAGTAGTGAACCTACCAAACTGGGTAGATTTTGACTTCAATCGCCTATAGGCCACCGGTGACAAGTTTTCCCACCAAAGAAGAAGTAGCTCCCGAAATATACCACCTTGTGACCTTAGTGGTATTTTCAGCTATCTTTTTTGCAATCTCGAGTAACACATGGCATTAGTCAACTTTCATAGTAATTTAACAATCCCTTCATGCTTTTAGATAATGAACAACATGGGTGGGATTGTGAAGCATGGGGAAGAAAAGTAGGATTTCAAATCTTTGAACAATGGAGGAGGTTGTGGAGTAGGATCTGAGGAATCCCAAGAAGAATCAGTGCATGTTTAGAGTGAGGAGAAAGGTAAAGATGAATTAGATGAGAAGGAAACTAGAACTAACATTCTGGTGGACCCAAGAGGGAAGACATACTCTGAGGGTTCTCCTGAAGGACAAAAATGTGAAAAAACCAATGAAGTGGTGGGGGGCACTAAAAGGGAAGGAGAAAAGAAAAAACCTTGGTCTTCATTGTTTGGAGTTAAACCAAATGGAAAATTAGTCTTCCCTCCAGTGTGAAATATTTCTGACCCAATGACAAGTATTTTTTCCATCTCTATGCCTGATTCAATTATTGATCATAACATTGCTTTGATGGAAAAAGTTATGGTTGGTAATTTAATGGGCCCTAGACCTAATGTTGAGGTGGTTAGGGAGTTTGTCAAAAATAAGTGGAGAATCAATGGTACTTGGACGCAAGCTATAGAGTTTTATTCAATTCCTTTTGCTTGCTTCAAGTGCAAAAAATTGAGGCATTGGGCTAAGAAATGCCTATTAAATGCTAGAAAAGATAAAGAAAAACTCTAGTCTAACCCTAAGACTATTTGGAGAAAGAATCCTGAAGGGGAAGGGAAAGATAGCATTACCAATTTCCTTAATGAGGAATCTGGTAGGAAATCTGAAGTTCAGAGGAATGCCACTAGAATCAATGGAAAAACAAGGCCCAAGGAATATGATGTTTAGAAGAATCAACAAAAAGGGGTAGAAAGCTTCTCTGGTTCAAAGGAAGAAGGAGAAGACATCTTGGTGAATGTTGGGGATAGTAATAGGAATAAGGACTTTGTCTCCTCCAATCCTGAGATGATGTTAGAAGGAAAGGAAAATGGGAGTCCCAGATTGGAGGATATTCCTATCTAGGGTTTGTCTCTAGATATTGGCATTCCTATCCTTACTCCTTCCTATTGGTGTTTCTTCCTGTAAACTAGGTTTGTCTCCTAATCTACCTATGGAATTGCCAATTACAATTAAGGGCAGCTCAGAGGACCTGGACCAACTGACGAGGATTTTAATAATAACCTCCTACACTTTGGGCTCTGCAAGACCCGGGAGGGTGATCCT
This sequence comes from Sequoia sempervirens, assembly GCA_007258455.2. Lineage (NCBI taxonomy): Eukaryota > Viridiplantae > Streptophyta > Pinopsida > Cupressales > Cupressaceae > Sequoia > Sequoia sempervirens. The sequence continues at coordinate 193,109,398 of VDFB02000017.1, forward strand.
TATAATGTGTTTATAATCTTTGCACCAAATTCATAAACAAACATTAACAATTCACAAATAATCCCACAAAAACTCAACAGAATAGGATACCACTAAAATGAATTGGCATTTCACCAGTAATATCAACTACTTGGAGCATGAGATGATTACAACATTATTCCATAACTTATGATAGTCATTTTATTTTTAGTTTGGCAGCAAGCCCTAAGCAAAGACACACAAACACAAGGTTTCACAAACTCATACAATTTAGATCAGTGCCATATACTATTGGGGAGTCAAATTCATACACATTCATTATTCAACAATAGATTTAAATACTTAGCACCGATGATCCATAACAATATTGCATTACACTAGTGTCAATTCTTTCCCCAACCCAATACTTCTTACTAAATCCCTTTACAAACATACCCATCCATGATTCCATCCAAGCATTTTAATTAATTCTTTGAATTAAAGCCAAAATAGAAAACACACACATCAGAGCAATGAGATGAACATCATAATCCTTGATTATTCTATTCAAAATTATGATATGTTTGTACAAAGGAGAGAATTGAGCTTGAGATATAACATCATGGCTTAAATTCTAGTACTGTTACGAAACATCTGATCTTCATAAGTTTAAAACCCATTTACAAGATAACCCCAACCCTAAATTGCCTTAACATTCAAAAAAGTTCTTATAATTTGCTCTGCAACTATACCTAGACTCGACCTTCAAATATATCTGACTTGCCAACCACTTTTCCAGCCTTGAAATCCTTCTTATAGAAAATGAAGGAGCAATAAGCATCGAGCCAGAAATTACATGTCACTGATCAATTGGACCACTATGTGCTAGTTCAAAACTAAAACCAAAACCACTAAGTCTTGGAGCATCATTTTGGTTATTCTACTCATCACACAAAAGCCACAACATTTGTTACATCTCAAAACTTGCACCCAAAGACATCGTGGAACAAAACCAAAATCGGTTACAAAATAACCACTGAACTGTCAGTTGCCAGTAATATACATTGTTTCATTCCTCTTTGGTTAAGTACTTGTCAACCCAATTCTGATATTCTTCATCCATTGGCCAATTAAAGTTCACCACCTCCCTCATCTTGGTACTATAAGGTGTGAATTTCACCACAACCTAGTTGGCCTCCCTTTCAAATGACTCTAAGAACATGCTGGTATTAATTATTTTATCCATGCTACTTACCAACAAGTCATGATCCAAGTCATCACAAATTAATTTGATTTGTGCATCAATAACCTCTTCTCCCTTTCTTGCCACTGTTGTAGTGTCTTAACATTTCCCCGTGTATCTATTATATCTGGCAGAAAAGTGTCATTCCAATCATCAAAACTCTTTATTAATTCTCTAATTTTTTTATTCAAATCATCAGGCAAGGCCTAGAATCCCTTTAATGATTTCACAAAGATTTAAGCAGGCCTTAATGACTGGGGCCTGTTGTTTACATCAAATCTAGAGGTCTTAAACATAACTTCTAAATCAGTGGCCCTAGGGATCCACTTCTCAACTAGAGGTAGAACCACTTCCTGATCTCTGTTAATGTTTTGTATTCCACCCAAAAATAAAGAATATAATGAATGTACTGCTGGCAACTTAGAATCAACCTTCTCATTCAAATGCCTCAAAACAATGTCAACCACCTCATTGTGTTTAGCTACAACATTATCCTCTTTTTCCCTTAGGGTAACCTATAATTCTGTTATTTTATTCATCATCTACCCTTTGGCAGGATTAGAAGAATACTCAACCTCCTCTTCAATTTTCCCTAGTGTAGGGCTATCAATAGGTGTTTGAATTGGTGATCAAGGAGTAGAAATGATTGGGACAATAGGGGCAATGATCCCAAAGTAGTATGTATTGCTTTGGTAGTAGGGGCACTGAAGGATTCTCCCACCTACCCGTATCTTAGTCTATCTACTTCAGACTATAGCTCAACATTTCTTTGTTGCATTCTACTATACTCCTCAATTATTGCATTGTACTTTCCATCAAGCTTTTCTTTTTAGCTTCATCCCTTTCAGTTGTCTTCTGGGCCAATTTGACCACATTCAATGTCAAGCTTGTGGCCTTTGTCATTGAGGTTTCAAAAGCTCTCTTGATGATAAGCCCCCCCTTAAATTTGGGCTAATATCAGCCACATTCGGTTTTCTACCCTGAGGTGCCAATGCCCATATGGCTAAGGTGTTCTATTCTTCACTAAAGAAAAAGTCTTGTAGGGTTGCCTTGACTTCCTCTTCACTACTTTGCATAGGATGCTTGGACTGCATGATAGCATTGAATGCTATAGCATCAGCTATGTCCCATTCAGGGAGAAGTAAGACATCAGCCTGAGACACAAGTTTCATTCCTTCATTAGGAGTAATGTTCTATAATTGCTCCATTAATTCGGCTTTAACCTCATCATTCTCCTGGTCAGAACTATCAGGTCTTGATTCACTCCTTTTCTTGTATTTGTCCTGATATTCTTCAAGTTTCATCCTCCATATCAACTACAAGAATATAGGATTTTTCACAAAGGCATCATCATCCAAGAATGCCTTGCAGGCCACCATCCTGGCATCTTGTACACACTACCCCTTTATATCCAAATCAGTTAGCACTAATTGTGCTGATCTAGGAGGGGAGGGGATGCCAACCTGCATGTCCTGATCAGTTACAATTATCTCATCCACTAGAGCCTCTTGTGATTCCTCAACTCTTTGCCTCTTAAAGCTTGGCTCTGACGGTGGCTCCACAGGGTCATCCCTAGGTGGTGAATCCAGATCCACAATCTTTATCCCTCCAGGCTTTCTAAGCCCATGACCTAATTGTGAAGACGTTTTCATTATTTGTTTGCCTTTTCCATGTCCTGCATCTTCATCACTACTATCATCCTCCTTCCTTCTATATAAAGGCCTATCCCTTGGTGGTTGATAGGTTGGCCTTTCTTCCTCAGGTCTCACCTCCAGTCCTTGAATTTTTTAGTCTGCTTCCAGATCAATCTTCTTAGTTCTCAGGGTGTTCATGATATCTCTAAAATTACTTACTAGGAAATCAATTCTTTTGTGAAATGGAGTGAACTCCATTAGTGGATCATATTTTGGATCTAGCTTATGCACCATGGCCAGTATTTTCTCATAAGCAATCCACTTCTCTTTATTTAATTCTTGCCGACTCAAATCAAACTCATTCCTAATCAAATCTTTAGGAAAATTGAAAACATGAACAAACTTGCCACCCTTAATTATTTGTCTGAACAGGGAAAATAATCCCTCAGGATCATGTTGCCTCACCGATCCACTTTTCAAACGGTAATCATCAAAATATCTATCAAAGTGAACCCATCCTCCCTTGGAAAATACAAAGTCTAAAACAACAGTATAATTGGGGAACAAAGTCCCTTTTCCTCTTCCTGTCAAATTGTCTTCATGAATGCAACCCAGTTGCCACATGACCTCTACAAATCCCATCCTTGATGGTACATTATATGGGAGAATATGAGGAGCTCCTTGGAAACCATAAACCCTTAGGATAGTGCTTACAGGGTATGGAATGATGTCACCCCAATTATGACATACCATCAAATCAAACTTTCTTACTTTGGGTTAGAGGAAATCATGCAAATCCTCAGGAATACTTGGTACATTTACCATCAGTCTAGCTCTAAGCCTGGAAGCAAAGCAGTTATCAAACTACACAATGCTAGTACCTCCCTTGTTGCAAGACAAATCTGCACTCCAAGCCTGCACCAGTAATCTTTCTCCATTCACCTCCTACCTCAACTCCATTTTCTCTGAGAAGAAGTCAGCATTCTCATACAATAACATATGCATTAATAAGGAGTACCAAAAGAAAGGAGTACTAATGTCTCCCACATATAAGTTCAGCAAACCCTCATGTATCCTTTTAGCAAGGAAAGAAGCATAGTCATACACTACAAAAAAGTTAGGATGCTAAATTGGAGCCCCCATAAACATATAGGCAATGGGCATCACAGTATTAGGGCTGAAACCTAAAATTTGGAAAAGTGAATAGAAAGTTGCCAAGAAATGATCAGAAAAACAACTCAACCTGAAAGGTTCTCAATCAATCAGGCTGATGTGAATTGTTGAACTGCCCACCATGGCTAGATGAGGAGGAAGCAATTTTGATCTGAAAAGAGGTTGTGTTTTGGCATACTCTTGCTTCATTTCCTCAAGGTCTATATGGACCAAGAATGAACCATATTCACTCAAATCAAAAACCCGCCGTATCACATTTGCATTTATATTCAGTAAAACCTTGCCATCATTATCCCTAATAATCCTTGTGATAGGATCATATCTTGCAGCCAGTGCCCTGAGTAGGTCAACATCAGGAAACACATTCGGTACCACAAGCTTTCCCATATCATATCTCCAACCATTTGAAAAAGGATGAGACAGATTTCCCTGCCCATACCATCTTCTAAACAATTCCAAACCTGTCATTGGCACCCTAGCATCCATAATGTTATAGGTTTTATATCTCAATCCTTCACCTAAGGCTATCCCTCTCATTAAAACCAAACCCCTCTTCTTGTCATTTGTTGGAAAAGGGAATTGGTCAAGGAAATCATCATATAGATTCCTTTGCAAGTAATCAATATGGCCAGAATGCTACTTTGTTGGCATCATTTCAAACAACTAGGACTTCTCCTAAGATCAAATTGTGAGCAAACTAGGGCTACCCAAAATGAAATTATAGTAAAATTTTGCAATTTCCCACAATTCAAAAGAAACAGTAACCCTAGAACCTTAATCATGAAAAACCCTAATCAACACAACATAACCCTCCATAAGAATCACATTCGAGCATAATAGTGATAAAGAAAACAACTCACAGAAAATCATGTCCTGTAGAATATCAAACCTTGCTATGACTACTTTGAAAACTCTATCTTTGGCTCTGGACCACTTCGAAAACACTTGAATGCCTCAGTGGTGAAAGCAGTCTGAAATTAAATTCTTAGAATTTATGAAAATTGGCGCGTAGACATCTCGTCCGCCATTAAAGCTTACTTATCTCATCCGCCATTAAAGCTTACTTGCATACTGCACCAATGGCTTCAATTGTATTTGACACAAATTTAAATCTTCATCATCGATCTCTTGTTTCTATCAGATCATCAAACGGTCCTCCTTAAAAAGGCTAACAACATCTCCACATCATTTTCAAGGGCCCACCATAACACGTAGCGCTAAAAGAATACACATGGCGCCCACCCACGATATCACAAACATTAAAATCCCTTCAGTTTAGGATCACACGATGGTGGGAAACCATTGATTTTCATCATCAGTGATCATGATCATACATAACAAGGAACAACACCAAAACCTATCTATCGAGCAACTTTCTCACCAAATTTAGAACATCATCGTTGATTATGAACACATGCATCTCACATGTGGTTTAGTAACCTACTCAATAATGTACTAAAGTCTGATACACATATTAAACACCTTATTCACTCTTTTCAGCACTAGCCACCTGGGACACGTGGCACCAGCCCATGATATCATGATCACCAAATAGCCAGCGGTGATGTCATTGCGAGATCACAGGGAGCGGTCAGGATCAACCATAGGGAAATCAATGGTCATCAAATAACCCCTGCAAAACATTAAAGTTACTTAGAAGAAAATAAGGGGAAGGGGACACCACCTAGGGCAATGATAGTTGATGACTCAATGTTGTTTTAAAAGCATAGGGCGCGAACCAACTTTGACCTTAGTAAAATAAAAGGAGGCCAGCGAAATATTTAACATTTTCATTAAAAAGGGCCAGGCCTAGACGATTCAATGGGACATAAGTTGTTTTTAAAACCTCTTCCAAAAGGTAATGAAATCAAAGACCCAACCCAAAGACATAACAACAAGGGTTCATGAAATCAAAGCAAAATTCCAGCCCTAGGTGCCTTCCGAATAATCAAGACAAACTAGTAATTGTAAAGAAACCATGGACCTGAATTTGAAACTCCATCACTTCCTCTGAAGAATTTTTTCCCTCGAGTGAGGATCCTCTTAAACTAAGTGAAAAATAAACTCCATATTTTTTCAAGGACACATTTGAGTATCTAAGCCAAAATAATGAAATTTCAAGAGACAATTTGAACCATCTAAGGAATGGCTAGATGGATACTCTCCCATGGGAGCAAAGAAGAATGTATGACAAGGAATGGGAATCTAGGAGAGAGTTGGAGAGCCAAGAAGATACTGATTGGGAAGAAGTTCTTTCTAAATCAAAGAAAAAGGAGAGAAGTAAACAACAAAATACTCTAAGTGGAGTTGTTACAAGAACTAGAGCTAAGGCGGATTATGGTGCTACTAAGTATAACCAAGGAAGAAGATCGGGTAAATGGTAGAGAGAGCATGATAGCTTTTAGGACACAACAGATGGTGTTCAAAATACCATCCTGAAGATTCTCCAATCCCTTGGTAAGATATGAAGATTATGTCTTGGAATATTAGAGGGCGTAATAGCATTCATAAGAGGGATGTTCTACACAATTTTGTTAGGGATCATAAACTTGATATTCTTCTTAAATCCAAGAAACTAAAATATCTAAAGATAAAGTGAAGAAGATTAAAATGTTTCAGAATTGTGGAATCCAAGGAAATAGTTTAGATGGTGCTTCAGGAGGAATTGCTACTTTTTGGAACCAGAAATTTATCAAAGGAGAACCTTTGTTGGAGAGCTTTAATCATGTGCCTACTAGATTCACTCATATCATAGACAATTTTAGCTAGATTCAGTCGAACATCTATGCTCCTAATGGGAAAGAGGCCATAAAATCTATTTGGAATGAGCTTTCTACATTCCATAGGATCTTTGATAAAGACCACTGGATTGTTATGGGAGACTTTAACACACCCCTTCTGAATGAAGAGAAATTTGGAGGTTCTCAGGCTAACTTGGAAAGTAAATCTGACCTCTTGGACTTCATCAATAACAAGGAGTTGATTGATTTGGACTTGTAAGGAGTTGCATATACCTAGTCAAATCGAAGAAATGGTAAAGACCTGATTCAAGTTAGGATAGATAGAACTTTAATTTCTAATCAGTGGCTTATAAACTATTACTATTATCTTAAAGCTCTTTCTAGAGTAGGCTCTAATAACTTTCCTATAAGTTTTGTGGCAGACCCTATAAAGGCAAAGAGGAACTCTCCCTTTAGATTTGAAAGAATGTGGCTTTCCCACCCCAATATTTTTGAGGAAATCTAGAAATGGTGGAATATTGATGTTCTGGGCACTGCTATGTTCATAATTGCTAAGAAACTAAGGGAAGTAAAAAAAAAATTAAGTTGGAAAAAAAAATTCCTTTGGAAATATCTTTGGCATTAAATTTGAACTTCAAATTGAACTTTCAGAGATCTAGGATAAAATTCAGAGGGAAGGATACATAGAAAATAATAGAGCAAAAGAAAATGAGTTGTTGGTGAAAATTCATGATATTATAGCTAAAGAGGAGGAGTTTTGGAGGCAAAGACCTAGAGTGTTGTGGCTTTCAACTAGAGATAGAAATACTAGGTACTTTCATTTTTCCACCATAAAACACAGGGCTGCCAACAAAATTTCTCACATAGAAGTTAATGGAAAGAGATTTGAGGAAGAGGAAGACATCAAAAAGCAAGTTGTCCTCTTCTTTAACAACCTTGTCTCAGTGAATGGGGAAATCAACCATAATCACCAATATTTTATGTTAGAGGACATCCCTAGGGTTGTGGGTATGGAATATAATAATAAGCTAGCTGCCATCCCCTCTAGGGAGGAAATTATGAAAGTTGTCTTTTCTTTAGAAGGAAACAAGGCCACTAGACCTGATGTGTTTCCTATGTTCTTTATTCAATGGTTTTGGGAGATTGTTGAAAAGGATGTTGTGAATGTTGTTAAAGAATTCTTTAGATCCAAAAGTTTTCTTAAGGAATTGAATGCTACTTTTGTGGTCCTTGTTCCCAAGAAAATTGGGGCTAAGGAGTTTAGGCATTTAGGCCTATTAGTCTCTGCAAATTTTTTTATAAAATCATATCTAAGGTGCTGACATCAAGGTTTCTTACTATCCTTCCTTTGTTGAAATCTCCTCAATAGAATAGTTTTGTTCCAGGAAGGAAAATCTTAAACTCTATAGTCATTGTTCATGAGAATATCCATTCGCTAGTGGAATCTAAAATTGAAGGGTTTCTTTTTAAGCTGGATATTTCCAAAGCTTATGACTGTGTTGATTGGGAGTTTTTATTCAAAATTATAAGGGTGTTTGGTTTTAGCAGCAGAGTTATTCAACTAGTGAATCAATTGGTTACTACTATCTCTGTAGACATGCAAAATTAACATTATGCATTCAATTAGGTCCATTCATCAAGTAAACCAGATTCACATCCATCCACCCATCAGGTAAATTAGGTTCATTATCCATTTAAATTAAATAAATTAACTTTATTTGATCATTACCTCATTTGATTAAATAAATCAATTTTAATCAAACCATAACATAAACCATCTTCTAATCTCATCTCATGCAAATTAATCCACCTTTATCTTGCATCATCCTTTTAATTAAATAAATCAAACATTTATTTACTTAAATCCCAAATGCATTTTCCATCCCTTTTGATTTAAATAAATCAAATATTCAAGTCAAAGTGGGTCAAAATCACCTAATCATCACATCCTCTAGCTTTTCCCACTTGCACAAATAAATCAATTTATTGATTTATCAAAATACTTATTTTCTTTCAACTTGGCATCTTTGAGGAATATTCCCTCGAGTTTGAATCTCCCCCCAATTTGGCATGTACATTCAACAAAGCAATTAATAAGCTCTTACATGTCTCTTGCACAAGTCAAACTTAGCATTTACTCTCAATTTCAAATTTGAAATCTCCCTCTATTTGGCACATTGACCAAAATGTGCTCATCCTCAAGCCTATCACAAGTTGACAAGTGGCCTCTTCTCATTGGCTTATCTTTGTCCCACATTCATTCATTTGGCTATTTCTCTCATCAAAAAAATCTTTAAATAGAAGCTTCATCCTTCAACAAATCCTCCACAAAAATCATTTACAAAGCTTATGCAAAGTCACTATCTTCATTGGAGAACTAATTTTGTCCATTGCATCACCATCATTGGCATTATCAAGGGTTGGGAAAGGGCTATCTTCCACAATAGCACCAATCCTATATGAGATAAACATACTTCATGTTTTTCATGTGCTTATTTAGCTTGCTTTTGTCATTTGTTTGCATTTGGAAGCATTGATGTATCATTTCATAGAGATGTTATCTGTTTTGTTTTCGCAACTAACCATACTAAGTGTGTGTGTGTTGGGGGTTTTAGCAAGTTACAGATTTCACCATCACATAAATGGTGCTAGAAGGAAGGCTTGAGTTTATGAGTTTCATTTTTAACTACTTTTGCTTTGGCATATAACTTTAAGTTTCGCTTTCGCTGATTTTCGATGACAAATGATTTACCTTCTATTGAAGGTATCTTATATGGATTATTTTGAAAAGCATGATGTCTCTATTTCAAAAGAAGCTGAATGAAAGAATTTGAGCATTATAAAAGAAGCTTTCAGAGTTTTAGGTACTCATTTCTTGAAGTTGTATTCTATGAAAAGTCACCCATTTTGGAAGCAGCACTATTCTATTTTTCAGTTTCTTTAAACTTCCTATTCATAGTGGGATTCTCGATGCAAATTCGTAATGTTTTGGTCATGGTGGTTATATCTGCTATTGCTCATGTCACTTATCATTATTATGGTTGTAGATGTGAGTTTTTTTATTATTACTGCACCTATCTATTTTGCTAACGTGCTTGTTTATATTTCTACTATTCTTGCTACTCTTGCACCAGCTCAGATCTTGGGGTTTGTCAGAAATGTTGTCTTCTAAAAAATAGTAAATATTTTTTAAAATTTTTTTTGTCCAAACTCACCCATTCCCTTATGATTAGTTCTTGTTTTGTATTCTCAAAAGGATTTTTGGAAAGCTTTTGATCATGCGTACATTCATAACAAGCCTTGCCTTTTTTTCTCTTTATTGAAGTGTCGTTTGTCTTTGTCTAGGGAATGGGTTGTATTGTCTTGTATGACTAGAAATTTATGGCTTTCATTTTAAAGTCATCTTGCTTTGAGGACAAGATCAAAATATGCGAATGTGATCCGATTCTGATTCATGGGGCTTTAATTCTATAATAGATATGATTCATGAATTTTTTCAGTTTTAGCAGGAAAATAGCATACTTAAATTTGACATTGCATTCAGAATATTTTTCTGGCGTATATAATAGTCACTGGTTTTTATTTTTTACACCTGCCAATGGTATTTTCCTAAGAGTTCCTTTTGCATTCTGCCACAAGTCTGTGAATATGGTTTTACACTTGCCAATTGCCTCAATGTGAAAGTTTTGTTTTAATGATTATTCTTCATTAATAGACTCTACTTATGCTTTAAAGTTTTTTTTAAAGTTTTGTGAAAGTATATTTAATTTATAAATGACCATCCAGGCTACACGGAAGAAGAGGGCCTGAATTATATGGAAGGATTGAATGAAGACGCGCTTTCCAAATTGAACCACTAATTTTTAATGCGTGTCGACATACCCAAGAGTTATAGAACACTTCTTTTCAGCACAACTAGGATAATGAATGTGGTTTACAGGAACAAAGATGGCTTTTGGAATTCCACCGAGGAGCTTGTAGATTCCATTAAATAAATCTCTCTACGAACTAGTGTTGTAATATATTATGATTATGGGGTCTTTTGAAATATTGGAATAAATGGTCCAACATAAAAGAATGTCATAATGAAGTGATGTAACTGTCAATAATAGTTGTTGAGACTCCCAGTTCATTTTCATTAGATGCAATTTGTTGTCAAAGTTCACTATCAACAATCTATGTTTAGCTATCTATAATTAGATGTCTTATCAGTATGCAGTTGAGGCTTTTTTTTAGCTATAAAAATGCAATTTATAATGGGAAAATGTATTTGCTGGAAAGTTGAACCTTTATTCATTGTCTCCACGTGGTATTCATCCCCATTTATTTCATTGTCTATAAATCACAATTTGACCAATCACGTGTTTATGGTGAAGTGATGCAGGTGTAAAGAGTGGAGTGTAATGTCTCTAGTTGCAAATACCATTGCTATTAGACTATCCCTATCAGTTAATGCTTTGTTGGACATCTGTACTCTATTCCAAAGCTCCCACTTTTTCCCACGTAGGCAGAGAGGATACAAAGAAGGTTAAATAATTCATCCTCACACCTACACAATGGCATAAGGAAACTGCTTGCTCCAATCATAGGGCTAGAAACTCATGCCATCGATACAAGCCAGCTAGATAGTCATTCAACCTTTTTATTTTTTTTGGATAATGAATTTTCCTAATCGGACCATATCTTGAAGAATATGGGCACCAAATCAAATATGGAAATGTTGTCCATAGAGGGGTTGATGTGACTTGCTTCACTCTATCAAAAGAAGATGTTGCGCACCAAATTTAGAGAAGTTCCTATGCAAATCATGTCCCATCACAAAGCATTTCTGTCATTAAAGCGTTGTTGTATAAAAAGAAAGCATTAAGAAAAATCTAACACCTGGCATACGTATAGTCGATGTTGGAAAAGGTTGGCATAAGTAGAGTCTATTTTTCTTTGAATATTAAAGCTACTGACTTAATGGCATTTTTAGTGAGCATTGGTACTATCAAAAAAAATATGATAGCCTTCTACAAATCTTTAAGGACAAATGAAAAATATAATAAGATTTTATAGATTTAATTTTTTTTCTCATTTGTGTAGATTACCGTCACTATGGGAAGCAACCTAAACTTGCATTCAAGCAAATTGCAATTACTATGATATCTTTTTATGAAGATAGGGTCTAAGTTTGACATAACGAGATTTTAATGTTGCAAGTTGGTTGTTAGAAAAAGGAAAAAAAATTAATTGATAATCTATGATTAATGTTGGGTTGATGATATTTTCAATTCAATTATTCTTTTTTTCCTTTTGAAGGTGGGGGTAAGCTAAAAATATAGTGCCATTTATCATTCAAAAAATTCAAGTGCCTTATCAAAAGCCAATTTTGTTTTACTCTTCTCTTAAAAAGGTTTCTTCAAATAGTTGGCATTTCTTGTGTATACTACTATTATTTTACCATACATTCCTAACTTTTATTTATGTTAATAGGTATAAAGATATGAAGGCTAACGAAGGGAAACAAAGGAAAATGAGGAAAGTGAAAGAAAAACAAAGGTAAAGCAAAGAAGAAAAGTGAAAGGTGTCAAAGGAAAATGAAGGAAAAGCAAGGATGGATTCTAGTTTACACAAGGAGCTCACAAGAAGCAATCTTTGGAGGAATCTTGGATAATGGAGCATTAAATTTGAAGTTATAAAGCATTTTTTAATGCTCGGAGCTTCCATTTATTGCTTTAATTTTCTGTTTTAGGCCAACTAGATGATTGTTTTTTTTCAAAGTTGAATTAAAATTGAACCTTAGATACTTACTAAACTTCAATTTGGGTTCTAAAATTGAACAATCAACCTCACATTTGGCCTGGAGTTTTAAAATGAATTCATCATTGCTTTGAGGCTTAAAATGAACATGTTTTTTGGGTGTTTCGTATTCTCTTATTCAAAGTAATCTCATCTAAAAAGGCGTATGCACTTCTATTGTGCTTCATGACAATCTTGAGAACCAAAAGTATTATTGATGACATTAAGTTGCATAAAATATTGCCTCCACACTTCAATTTGGGCTTACAATTGAACAAGATCTTGTGCGAGTGTGAGTGAGGGCATTATTGCATATATTGTCTCTCTTTGTTGCCATCAAAGATTGATCGAGTTACAGATTTTGTCTTTACTCACTTTTGTTTATCCTAGAGGGTCTGCCTTGGGGAAAAAGTACTTACCCAAGGGAATGACTCAACCGATAACACTCTAAAGCCAAGAGTATTTACAATCAGGATATAAATGTGGGTATTGGAGTAAACGCCAATATCACGTGGCTGATTCTAACAAGATGGATCTGAAAGGGGACTCTTGTCGTATGGGTCAATCTCCATGAACAGAAAGTCCTTATTAAAACCCATGTGCTAGAATTTTCCAAAATCCTTTAATCCATTTATTGGTGCAAGAACACTCATTTTAAAGCCGCCCCACATTTTTACAGTCTTTTAGTAGAAATGGAAAACATGCCATGGGAGTTTCATGGGTGTTGATGCTTGGCTGCCACGTATAAGTGAGTGTTGTGGAGGCAAGCCAGTGGGGTCAAGCATCTAACCATTCGCTAAAGATAAGCGTAGTTGGACTTGTCCAAGTGGGGATTCAATAAATACTGTCTTTCACATCCATAGGGTTGTACTTGTTCTTGGTTTGAAAACACAGTGCTTTGATCGAAAACATTGAAAACCAACGTTCAACATGAGCATCAAAACCCTTTAGGAGAGGAAAATATCTTTGAAAAAATTCACATGTTATTGCTTTCCCTTGGGATTCACATCCTTAGAGGCTTCTAAACATTTGGACTTCATCTCAATTTGCTCCTACTAAAGTCAACTTTAGGTAACCTTTCTCTTGATTTCCTTGATTTCCACATAATGCACTTTGTGGGATGAAAGAAAATTAGGGCATTAGACATTCAGTTTGAAAGCTAATCAAGAAATGTTTGTGGTAAAAAAATCCATCAAGAAAAGATTGAATCAATTGGACCCCACACATGAGCTTGGCATTTTCTGGTCATATGGTTTTCATACAAACATTGGTCTTTTGATTTTGAATTACTCTTAGAGAAAGGCATGTTCTTCACTATCTTGGTCTTGTAAACAAGTCCTTCCTAGGTTCATTTAGGATCAAATCAAACACTTCATCCAAATTCCAAACATCTATCAAAACCCATCCCACCAAACAACTTTGGAGCTTTTGGAAACATCATTCTAGGCTTAGGAAAATCATCAAAAATCAAAATAACCTTGTTTAGTTAGGTGTATGGGAATGCATCCATTCTCATACATTTAATTGAATTATCACTATCATTTGAACAAATTCATCCTAAGATCACATCCAACATCTTAGGTTTTACAAGTTCATTATCCAAATCAAATAATCAAAATCAAGCCCTAAGTCTAGCATTGATCCAAAGTTCCTAAACATTTGACACCCATATCATTCACCCCTTTTCACCATTCATCTCATCATTGGTCCTAAACACCCTAGAGGTCACTTTTACAACAAGATCAAAACACAAGATGAAAATGGAATATAACTTGATCCATACATCCTAAATAATCCAAGTCAACCAAACTATCAAAGCTTTACAATGCTGATTGATTATCAACACTCACACTTATACAATCTATACATGGGATCATTCTATCCTACAAAATTCAATGGTAAAAATGTGAGAATTCCCCATCAAGAGTTTGGAACACATTTCCCAATGGTAGATCTAAATCCAAACCTACAATTCCATCAATCGAACAATCAATGCATGAGCCTTCAAACAAACAACATCATCCCATCAAATCTCTACATGCCAAATGAGAATGTACCAAGTACAAATTTACCAAACATGAATGTTTTGAGTCCAAACTTGGTAAAATTTGGGGTAAATATGTTCACAAATCATATGAATACTGTTCAAAGTCAAAACAAGATGTTAACAAGTCAAGGTAACACCATGAAAAATCAAAGTTACCTAAGTCAAGGCAATGTGGTTCCCAACAAAGTTCAACTTCAACCCATAACGCCAAATTTAAATATCATCCCAAATCGGAACATTATCTAAGATTAGTTTGTCCATGATCCCATTCAAACACCACAAGGGAACACTCCAAATCTACTTCAACAAAAGCCAAATCAAGGGAATCAAATTCAAAATCAAGATCAAATTTTGCTAGAGCAACTTGCTTCACATTCCAAACTAATTGAATTATTGAGTCAAGAGATATCTTCACTCCAAAATCAATACTCCATCCATTGGTTAATCCATGTCATCAAAGTAGTAAGTTGTGTCCACAACAGGGTCAAGAACAATATTTCTAATGTCAAGAAGTTGGACATCAAGATCAACCCCATCATGAAGATCAATCACCACATCTCAAAGACCAATCACCACATCTCCAAAATCAATCGCTACAAGGTCAATTTAAAGTGCAAATCTCACAAAGAAATAAGCAGAAATACACACCACTTGGGAGACCAATCGAATCAGTCCCACAACAATTGGTACAAGAAAATCTCATCAAAATCCCTCTTTTTGTGAACTATCAAGAACCAGACATAAAACCACCAGGGTATAATGAGAAGCACCTTTGTGATTATCATAGAATAAAGGGACACAATACATTAGATTGTGTTCAACTCAAAAAACTCATACAAGACCTAATTGATCAGAAGATAATCACTATTGGGGATGATGATAGCATTGCCAATCTCTCCACCACAACTGTTGAGAAAAAGGAGAAAGATCAATCCATCACTGAGCACCTTGAAGCTGTGTCTACTTCATCTGAAGATCAAATCAACATACATCAAAAGTCACTTTTAAATCATGATCAAAATCCACCAACAATACCCAACAATGATCCAATTCAAGAAATGTCAACATCATTTGACCCTATGGTTGAAGATATTGGAAATCCCTCCACCACAATTGTTGAAAACAATGATGAAGATGTATCCATCAATAAAGATATTTTTTCCTCATCCAATGAGGCATCAACCAATGATCATGTTGAAAATGTCTCTACATCACCTAATGATTTAGAGAGCATATCTCAAGAATTTGTTCTAAAGCATGATCAATATCTCTCACCAAAGTCTAGCAATGTGTTAAGGTAAGAAATGGCAGATATCTAACAATTAAATGTAGATTTAAATAATAAACAAAGAAACTAAAACACACACATAATAAATCATAACACAGAGAATTTAACATTTTTCACCCAATCCGGGCTACATCCACCAAACCGTAGCCATCCAATACTTTTATTATCCAATGTAAAACCTATTACAATCTTTCAAATAATCACATTTTTCATCATAGTGTAGTACCCATATGAACCCCTTTTTATCAAGCTTAGAAGCTTCTAGATTTTGGGTTCTACAAAATCGGATTTTTCCTTTTTCGTTGATTTTTCCCTTTTTCGGTGATGACCCTGACAAGGAAACATGTTGGGGTGTATAGTATACCATGGGCTATACAGTATAGAATGATCAATTGCCACATACCAACAATCTCCCACTTGGAGACTAATCAGGCTCCATACCAACACAATCTCCCACTTAGAGACTGATCCTGGACAACACTACTGCAATTACAGCTCCCACTGGAAATAAGCACCTTGGATCCTACTGCTTTGTTATACTTGAATTCAACCTTGAAGGCCAACCAAAGTTGAAGAGGAACTCAACTTCTCCCTTGTCACTACCTTTGTAAACATATCTGCTGGATTGACATCTATATGTATCCTGTCGAGCTTTACCTATTCATCCTCCAACACTGACCGAATGAAATGATATCTCAACTGTATGTGTTTTGTTTTAGAATGCAAGGAAGAATTATTTGCAAGATGTATAGCACTTTGGCTATCTGTAAACAAATAATTTTCAGCCTGTTGTTTCCCCAACTCATCCATGAAGAGTTGCAACCATATCATCTCCTTTTCCACCTTAGTTGTAGCAACATACTCTACCTTTGTGGTGGATAAAGCAACCACCTTTTGCAATCAAGAAATCCAACTCACTATTGTCCCACCAACTGTAAATACATAACTTGTGCTACTCTGCTTGGTATCTATATCGCCTGCCAAATCTGAGTTAACATAGCCTTTTAAATTAGTGTTAGAGACCACAAAACATAAACATTTATTGGATGTACCTCTCAAGTACCTAAGAATCCATTTTACTACATTGCAATGCTCAACTCTGGGATGACTCAAATACTTGCTAACAACTCCTATGACATGTGAAATATCCGATCTCGTGCATACCATGGCATACATTAAACTACCTATACTTGAGGCATATGGTACCTTGGACATTTTTTCTTCCTCCTCTTGTGTCTTTGGAGACATATCCTTAGTCAATTTAACATGAAAAGGAAAAGGTGTATTAACAACTTTGCATTCTCCATATGAAATCTCTGCAACACCTTTTCAACATAATTAGCCTGAGATAAAAATAATTTTCTATTTTTCCTATCTCTAGAAATTTTCATACCAAGGATTTGTTTTGCTGCCCCTAAAACCTTCATAGCAAAATATTTTGCTAACTGATGTTTTAGCTCACTTATGTGATCCATGTTAGACCCTACTACAAGCATGTCACCAACATATAGACATAAAATAATGTAGATATCATTATCCAACCTCTTAAAATAAACATAATGGTCAAAATTACACCTGTTGTAGCCTTGCTCAACCATAAAGCTATCAAATTTCAAGTACCATTGTCGAGGTGTTTGCTTCAAGCCATATAAAATTTTCTTCAATCTGCACACTAGTTTCTCCTTACTTTTGACCTTAAATCCTTGTGGCTGGTCCATATATATTTCCTCTTCCAAATCACCATGGACAAAGGTTGTTTTAGCATCAAGGTGTTCTAAATGCAAATCTTCAGTAGCCACAATACTTAAAACAATACGAATAGAAGTCATTTTAACAATTGGAGAAAAAATCTCATCAAAATCAATACCCTTTTTCTATACAAATCCCTTTACAACTAATCTGGCTTTAAATCTTTTCTTACCTCCATCCTCCTCTTTCAGCCTATAAACCCATTTGTTTGGTAAAGCCTTTTTACTTGTAGGAAACTTGCATAATTCCCAAGTTTGATTTTTCATCAAGGAATCCATTTGTTCTTCCATTCCATGCTCCCACTTAACTTTGGTATCCACCTACATAGCTTCATCATAAAATTCTGGTTCACCAACATCAGTTAACAAAATAGTATACAAAGAGGGAGAGAATCTTTCTGGAGGTCTACTTATCCTTGAAGATCATCTAATAGGAGTTTGTAGTATTTGTTGTTGTTGTTTCCCAGCATGAGGAACCACTGGAACATCATTATTTGGAATATCATCCAACACTGCATAATCATTTTCTTTCTTCTCGTGCTGCAGCAACAGATCTTTGTACAACACTTTCTCATTGAATATGACATCCCTACTTCTCACAATTTTCTGATTTTCAAAATCCTAAAGCATATAACCAAATTCACCAATGCCATATCCAACAAATATACACTTCTTTGATTTTGCATCAAGCTTGGTTCTATTTTCAGAATCTACATGTGAAAATGCTTCACAACCAAAGGTTTTGAGAAAATAATAACTCATCTTCTTACCTTTCCATGCTTCCTCTTGAATACCACAACCCAAGGATTAGAGGGACCTCTATTAATTAAATAAATAACATTGTTTACAGTCTCTGCCAACATTTTAAAAGGAAACCCAACATGCAATCTCATAGTCTGTGCACGCTCCATTATTTTTCTATTCATGCGCTCAGCCACTCCATTTTCTGCCTACGAATACCATTAGAGGAACTATAATCTTCAAACTCTTTGCTGCAATAATCACCACCATTATTAGATCTGAGACATTTTATCTTTTTACCCGTCTCATTCTCAACCAAGCTTCTCCTTTTTTTGAAAGTTTCAAATACATCAGATTTCTTCTTAAGGAAATAAATCCATACCTTCCTAGTTGCATCATCAATGAATGTAACATAATATAGAGAGCCATCGAGAGAAGATACCTAAGTTGGTCCCCATACATTTGTATGCACAAGCTCCAATTTCTCATCTTTCTTTTGCTTCCCATGCTCGAGAAAACTTACTCTCTTTTGTTTTCCATACACATAAATTTCACATAAATCCATATTAACACATTTTAGACCTGGTAAAACATTATTTGAATGAAGTACTTTTATACCTTTTGCACTCATATTCCCAAGTCTATTATGCCACAGTGCTGATTCAGAGTCCACAACAACTGTATGATCTTCTACCTGCTAAACTGCAACAACTGTTCCTAAACATTGACCTTTTTATGTAATAATTAAAGTAGAAGGAATAGTATGACTTGTACAAAGATATAAGGTGCCTAATTTCACACCTTTTGCTACCACTAAGGAACCCTTTGTGACCTTCCAATTTTTATCACTAAATGTAACAACACAACCTTCATCATCTAGTTTCCCTACTGAAATTAAATTTCTTCTTAACTTTGGAACATGCCTTACCTCACGTAGTAGCCAATGATTCCCATTCTGCAACTTAATCTTGATTCTTCCCTTTCCAACAATCTAATAGGGTTCATTATCTCCTAGATAAACCAACCCAAAATCCCCTTGGACATAATCAAGAAAATAACTTCTATGGGGAGTAGCATGAAATGAAGCCCCTGAATCTAACACCCAAGAATCACCAGCATTATCAAGGGAAAGAATCAAAACATCCTCATCAGATTTATTACTTACCACATATTCCTCTTTACTTCCTTCCTTTTTGTCTCCTTTATTTTTCCAAGACCAACAATGTTTCTTCAAATGACCCAGCTTACCATAGTACCAACAATCCCTCTTGTCTCCAGATTGGGACCTTTTGTCCTTTGATTTTCCTCATGACTTCCCATGATTTACATAATTGTTTCCTCTCTCCTTTGTTTTGCCCCTGCTTTCTGCATTCAAAATGCTGCCTGATGTGGATGTTCCACCTAAAATTTTCCTATGAATTTCCTCGCTCAAAATAACACCAACAACATCATCAAATTTAAATGTATTTGAACCAGAAACATAATTGCTAATAGCCATTACCAAGCTATTCTAGCTTTCAAGAAAAGAGCATAGAATCAAAAGAGTCCCAACTTCTTCATCAAAGTTTACTTTTATAGAAGTTAATTAACTAGTGACCATATTAAACTCATTTAAATGATCAGTAATTGACCCACCTTCTACCATTTTTATATTAAATAAATGCATCATAAGAAATACCTTATTCAAAGCAGAAGGCTTTTCATATAACTTCACCATGGTTTCCATCAACTCTTGAGTTACCTTTATTGTTGTAATATTGAATGCCATCAATTTTTCCAGGAATAAATGAATACTACCAAGAGCCTTTCTATCCAAGATCTTCCAGTCCTCATCATACATTGCTGCGAGTTTCTTGGTTTTCCCTTCAAATGGCTGCCATAAATCCTTCTGCTAGAGATAGTCCTCCATCTGCATCTTCCATAACTGATAGTTTTTCCCATTAAACTTCTCAACCTTCTTACCCTTGTTTGACATTGCTTCCACTCAACTATGAGACCTTCCTATAGATGATAATCAAAACACAACCCACTTTGATACCACTTGTTAGGGTTAGAAATGGCATATATCTAACAATTAAATGCAGATTTAAATAATAAACAAAGAAACTAAAACACACACAGAATAAATCATAACACAAAGAATTTAACGTGGTTCACCCAATCCGGGCTACATCCACCAAACCGTAGCCATCCAATACTTTTATTATCCAATGTAAAACCTATTACAATCTTACAAATAATCACCTTTTTCATCATACTATAATACCCATCCGAACCCCTTTTTATCAAGCTTAGAAGCTTCCAAATTTTGGGTTCTACAAAATTGAATTTTTTCGGACCCCAACAAGGATACATGTCGGGGAGTACAGTATACCATGGGCTATATAGTATAGCATGATCAGTCACCACATACCAACACAATGGTCCTTTCCAAGACATATTGACATCCTTTGAACTCATGATTGTTGATATTGAAGGAATCTTCAACTCAACACGTGATCCCAATTCACTCAAAGATCAAGAAGATATTAAGCCACTTCCCATCCCTAATGAAGATATCCAAGAACCATTTGTAAGTATTCCATCCTTTGAAACTTACTCATGTCAAGAACTTGATCCAAAGCATGATGAAAGCAAATTTAGAATGATTCAAGATAAAAAAATTTGTATTTGCAAGATACTACAATGATATAATGGAAACTCTCCTATCTATACATAATGCACATATTCCTCCATCTACCCATGAGATGTTGTCTCTGGATAGACACGTAGATGATCTTCATTCAAAATAGGATCCTTTTACTCCTGACATTATTACACAAAAAGATCAAGTTATTGATTCCTACAATCAAACAAAATTATCAAAAACAGTATCAGATATATTGCAAATTCAGACTAAGGACATCATGAATAAAGATATTGAACATTATCCACTCAAGGAAGCAAGTCAGACAGAATAGTATAATCCAGAGTTAGCAGAGCAGAAAATTGAAAGAATGTCATCTACAATGGTCATTTGTTAGAGCATGTTTACTGAACAATACATCTCAAAACAAGCAAAATCAAGGAAAAAAGGTGCTACTTCCACAATACTGGGGGCAACTATGTCTCAAGAAAGCATCAATATAGGGGGCACGGAGAATCCTTCTGATGAAACCAATGCCAATACTACTGTAGACACCTAAAAATGACCTAGGCCTACAAGCTTCATTTTTACCATTTTCGTCCTAGCATAATTATGATAATTAATTATGTCCTTGGTCCACATTTGACTATTAATTAAATAATTTATAATTGTTTAATTAATTCATGTCTTTGTATTCTTCATGATTATTAAATAAATAAATTTAATTTATTTATTAAACACGTCATTAATTGTCTAAGTCTTCCCTTAATTAAATAAATTTCTTAATTTATTTAATTCCTCTTTCTCATATATTTCTTCCTGATTATTAAATAAATAAGTTTTATTTATTTATTTAATATGTCACTAACTGTCATAATTAAATGAATTGATTAATTAATTTTATTAATTAATCTTATTTGTTAAATTAAACAATTATATTTAATTATTTAACTGTCAAATTTAATATTCCTCTCATTTTAAATAAAATCAATTATTTAAAATGTCATCACAATCTTAATTGTCAGTCTATTTTGGTAAATAATTTGAAAAAGATTATTTATCTCATAAAATCCATAATTTGAATTAATTTAATTCGAATGGTAACTAATCTTCCAAAAATCAAGTAATTGGGCAGATTCTTGATTTTCCAAATCTGATCTTCAATTCAAATCTTATCTTCTTGATTTTTTGAATCTCGCAAATCAGACAATCTTTATCTTCTTGATTTTTGAAAATCCTTATTTTCTAATTAATTTATCTCATTTATTCTCCACCATCGATCCATTTATCTAAGGTTTTATCTTGACTATTCGATTAATGAATTTTCCCTAACCCTAATTAGGGATTCTCAGGTTTAATCTGGACCTCTCATTCTAGGTCTTTCTTACAAATTAATCTCATCCGTCTACTCAAAATTGTGTTTTCTATAAAAGACAATTTTGCTCATAATTTCTAGATCCCGTCATTTTTAATATAGGCATTATAGTCATTTTAGCATTGATAGTCATTATTTTTATTTATCATATTGTCATAGGCATAGGCATAATTTTATCAAATCCTTCAACATTTGCATAGGGCTTTGGCATTATTACAGGTTGCTCAATTTGAAATCTGAGGGCCTCATTGACTTGTTGCAAACTAGAAGGTGTAACAAAGGTGAACCATGGAAGATGAAGATTTCTGGTGATATAATTGCCTTTTGTTTTCATTACATTTCCTTTGTGCTTTGTTATTTCATTGGATTTTGATGTTTATTATTTAATAAACTAACCCATCTAAATTTCCATAGATACATTTGGTGAACTTGACGTGAAACACGACTCTGTTATTTGCCATTATTTCTTTATAGTTTTACATTTTTTGTTGTTTTTGAAGGTACAGGTACGAAGCGACACAACTATTTTTTTTTAAAATCATGACACATTTGATGCGTCGCTATGCATTCACAAATAGGAAAGCCACAATCACTCTGTCAAGCCGCAATCATAGTCTAGAAAGCCATTGTTGAAAGATAGAGCCACATTTGATGAACCAAGCGATGCATTTGCTCTGTCATGACGCATTCACCTGGTAAAGTTTTCTTCTAATTTGCATTCAAATTTTTTAAGGTTTTTCTATTCTTTATGTTTTCTTTTAGCATTTTGGTTTATTTTCTGCATTCTACCTAGTAGGGGTTGTCATGTTACTAATCATGTTTCGCAACATGTGGCGGTTACATTTCGTGGGTCCAAGACTGGTGGATAAAACTACTAACTTGTGGTTTTACAGCTAGGCTTGTCAAAGACTCATTTTTCAAACAACGTGTTTGCAATTTCTAGTGTAGAAAACACTTCATTTTGGTGCTTTTAAAATGGATGCATGTTTGTTTCTATTTGATTGTGTTTACAAAATGGTAGGTGAGTTTTCTCTCACTTGGTGAAAACCTCGTGATCAGAAAATTAGACCCATTTTTTTATCTGTTATTACCCTGACTTGGTATATCAGAGTATCCTCTCCCCTCGCACTTTTAGGTGATCTTGGGTGTAAGAGAAATGGTTACCAACTCTAGAAATTGGGCCTGCCTAGGGATTTCATCACCCCAACACGACTCAAACTGAAAATGAAGCTAAATCCAAGCTACCCCCAACTGGTGTATAAATGTAAACCTTAAGGGAAAACCTAAGGTTGCTTGTGTGAATGTGTCATACAGACAGAGTTGTACTCCCTTAAACCCTGTTGAGATTAACCTCTTCACACTGGAGTGCCACCTTAATGGTGATTAATCTCTTGCCCCATTTATGGCCACTCGAACGGGGTTCCCTAACTAAAATTTTTTGTGTAGTAAGCCAAAATCCTTCTATTGCTAGCACAGCATCGGTCGGTGTGAAGGCATCCACACTTTTGTAGTTTGTAGTAGAGGTGATCAGCTCGCCATGGGAGTTTCATGGGGGTTGGAAGCTTGGTTGGCCTGAGAAGAGAGTGCATTGTAAGGGGGAGCCCATGCAGCCAAGCTTCTGAATTCACACACTACAGATATGCGGTTGGGGAAACTTGCGTGGAATCTAGCGAATACTATCATGGCCTAACCTAGGATTGTGCTTATCTGATGTGTGTATGGTTACTCTTAAAACACTGTGCTTGTCAAGTTCTTTCTAGAATTATCACATTTACAACTCCAAACAAAATGCTCAACACCAAACAAATCAAACTTGCCATCAAAACGACAAGCAAATCAACTTTACACAAAATTGTGTCGCATCTATTGAACCGCAATAGATTTTTTGCACTGCAATTGCTCTATTAAACCACAATTGAAATTTAAAATGCTGCAACTATATGTGTCACAACACATCTGAACATAGTAGAGCTGCATATGCAAAACTGAGATGCAACTGACTATCATTGAGTAACATTTGACACCTGAGTCACACTTGTCTGTTTCAGAGTCACATGTGCTAAAATTAAGCCGCATTCGCAAAACTCCAACACAACTGACACCTCAAATGACACATTTTCCTGTCACTGTTTAAAACTTCATAGAAAGTCAAAGTCGAAGTCTTAATCTTCTCAGTCATTTGCCAAACACTATTTCCTAGAAGATTTTGTTAGAAACCAAGCTTGAAATTGCTCAAAGTCTTGACCATTAGTTGCATTCATCACCATAGGTTTCATCCTTCATTATTTTAGTTGCATACTTTCGATATTAGGTTTTCCCTAGGTTCACATTTTTTGCATCTTTAGGATTAGGTAAACCTTAGCACAATTTGCAACATCATTGTTTTCGAAACTAGGCTCTTTTGGACTAAGTTATCAAACCCCTTTTTCAGTCATTGTCCTCTTTTGTGAAATTTTTCCAACTCAAAAGTCTAGTTAGGAAAATTCACTAGTCATATCGACCCTGTCACCTTGCCATTTTCAAAAAAGTCCTTTAGAAACCAAAATTGAAAACAAAGTTTGAGCTTAGAAGTGCTTAGATACCCTTGTCTTAAATTGCATTTTAAATGTTCACATTGCATATCCTATTCACAAAAATCCAAAACATTAGTCATCCTAGTTGTCATTTATAATTTAGACCTTGCATAGCATCATCACTACATTTAGTTGTCATTCCTTTTTATTTGAGCAATCTCATTTATGGTGGAAACTAGACTTCAAAAACAACAAAGACAAATGGAAAACTTTCGACAAGACCCCATTTCCACTATCGATAATCCTACAAATGACTCAAACTGGACCTTTTACGATCCATTTTCCAATTCAAACAATCAACCTCCAGTGACAATGAAATCCTCATCAAACAGTGCATTTGAATTTTTTTTGCAAAAAGATGAACATGGTCAAATACTTGAGGAAAACTTAGAGGCAATAGCACAAGACCTAGAGGCCTCTCAATTCATTGAAACAATGGTCTGTCACAACATAGATAGATACTTGGCTATACTCTTGAGTGAAGAAGCCAAATTACATCAAGGATTTGACATTAACATGATAAATTGGACACTTCCTGACCCTAATAACAATAATGCACATAACATGTTACACAGTGGTCAACCTTCAAACACTATGAACAATACTTCCATTGACACCACAATGACAGTGCATGCTACCCCCAACACTACAAACACCCCCAACATCCCAAACACCTCCAACACCATAAATGCCATGACAGTAAATACCATGGGGGCATCATCAAGTCACAACAATCCCCCCTTGACAACTACATCTACTACCACGAGCACAACTTCGACATATCCGCTCAGCGGTATTTCACAAAATCCTTCAGGAGGAGGCACATGATGTATCTTTATCCAAGGACAACAACCAAACATTAACACGACAACACAATCACATGTCATTGCCTCCCAAGGTACAAATACAAACATTACCCTTGTGCAAACCCAACAATTTGCACAATGTGGCCAAGTAACACAACCCATGGCACCATTAGTGCATCATAACATTCATGGTCATCACATTCCCTAGATAACAACACACATGGTTGGGGGACACATCCCAACCTACTCATCTAATGTTCATACTCATCAACATGCACCCAATCATAACTTCCAATATCAACAACATGCCAATCCGCACACATCATACATGTCACAACAATCCATATCGCCACAATACACCAATATTCACGCACAACAAACAAGAACACATGGTGTACCAGGAAATCCAATGTACAAGAACATAAATGACCCTGTTGTGGATGCCCTCCAAACAAGACTGATGGGTTTAGAAAAAACTATCCAAAACATATATGCATCAGGCCAGAAATAAGAGATATCATATGATCTAAATGTATACCCATTTGACAGGAGCATATACATGCCTTCGTTTCCTCCAAGATATGTGTCACCCAACTTCACAAAATATAGAGGCAAGACAAACCCCATTGAACACGTTTGCGAATTTGCAACCAATTGTATGGACATTGCCTATGAACAAACATATTTGATGAGACTTTTTTCTAAAAGTCTGGTGGGTCAAGCCCTTGAATGGTTTTCCACTCAAAAGGATATTCAAACATGGGATGAGCTTAAATGAAGATTCATAAAAAATTATGCGTACAACATTGACATGGATACCTCTATCACTAGCTTGTGCAATCTCACACAAGAGGATGCTGGTGAGACTTTCATCCCATTCTTTCAAAAGTGGAGAAGTCTAGCTAGTTGATGTCATATTGATATACCTGAACGGGAAAAAGTTGACATGTTCATGCAAACACTACTGGGGCCCCTAAAATATGCATTGCAAATAAATTGTTGCACAAACTTCACAGATTTAGTTGAAAAAGGGGTCTAGATTGAGAAAGCCCTTATCGTAAAGGGAGAATTATGATATGGTTCCAAAAACACAAATGCCAATCCAACCACTGACAAGAATAAATACTAGATAAAAAATAAACACGTTACAAATGATGGTGTTGTTGACGCCAAGACTACAAATGTTGTGGGTCGTGTATTGGCCCTAAAAGGGGTTCAACAACAACACCAATCAACAACAACATTGACACCCCCTCCTAATGTCCCTTTCAACAATCAAAATAGTCAAAATAACCAGGGAAAATACCATCAAATGAGACAATTTCCTAAAGGTCGCACATACACTCCTTTGGGTGAACCCATTGAAGAAGTCCTTAATAAATGTATCCAAAATGGGGTCATTACACTCCAAGAACCAAAACTATATGACTCAGGACAATTCAAACTAGTATGGTGGAATGACAATGCATTTTTTAAATACCATTGAGGAAAAGGACATACAACTTCCAACTGTCAACAATTGAAAAACCTAATACAAGATCTTATCAAAAATCACATCATTGAAGTAGGTGGATCTCAATTTGCCTCCAATTTAGATCATACTATCCATAAGAATCCACTGTAGGACCATGGTTCTCATTAGGCTTCCACGTCAGATCCACAGATGCACAATAATCAAGCCAACTTTGCTCGAGTCAAATACGGCTATTCTAGTGGACCTACTATAAATAATCTTTGAACTGACAATGAATACATCAATACCATTACGGTCAGGAGAGCACCCCAATGTAATGCCACTACTCGCAGTGGCAAGGTCACCATAGCTGGTCCACCTTCCGCTAGACAAGCCAAAATCACCATACCGGGCCCATCTGGTAAATAGTCACAACCTATCCCACCTACTAAATAGTCACAACCTGTCTCGACCATAAAGCAGTGGAAACCCAAAAGTCAATTCAACCTCATTGACCAGCTAGGAAAGACTCCCGCACAAATTTATATACTTGAGCTGCTTCACATATCCCTTGCACATAAAGAAATCCTGGATAAAACCTTGCTTGAGTCGTTGGTCCCCAAGGACATCAATGTCAATCAATTTGAAACCATGGTGGGATATCTCACTATGCCTCACCATGTCACCTTCTCAGATCAAGATTACTCATCACCTAAAACCAACCACAATGATGCACTGCACATAGAAACTTTTGTCCACAAGCACAAAGTTAGATGGGTTTTAGTAGATGGGGGAGCAGGATTAAATATATGCTCCCTCAAACTAGTGAAGGCTCTAGGGTTCTTTGATGCATGCGTAGACCCTACGAAGAGTATAGTGATCAAAGCATACGATGATGAAGAATGCTCTTCATGGGGCGTTATCTCTCTCCCAATCAAAGTTGGACCAGTCATTGTGGACACAACCTGCCAGGTCCTGGATTTGGAACTACCATATAACATATTACTAGGCCATCCATGGATTCATGCCTTAAAAGTCGTTCCATCCACATACCACCAGTGCCTAAAGTTTCCATTTGATGACATAGAAATAACCATATATGGAGACCCTGACCCTTTCCAATATTGTACAAACTTAAGGGGTATCTTTGAAAACTGAGTACCTATTAACCGAGAAGCATCTGGATCCTCGTCATCCAAATACATCGACCCGTCCACACTCATGCCATCTTCCACATCTGCTCCATCCACGTCTTCTGCCATACCACCACCTTCCACTAGCCATAAGAATGAATCCACTGTCAAAATCTAGGACCTTGGCTACGAAGAATTCAAACTGCACACAACATACAGCATAAAAACAATGCCCAGGTCTCCAAAGGTCTATGGTTGGCCATGTTTTAGAATGGAACCTCAGGAAACTTTCAAAGTTCCACCGAAAATAGTTTTTATCAAGTGGGGAGACATGAGTAAGGAAGACCTTACTGACATTACAGGATGGATCTATAAGGATACTGTCACACTACCCCCATTACCAGTTCAAAAATATGGCAAAG
The DNA here is from genome assembly GCA_007258455.2 of Sequoia sempervirens. Classification (NCBI taxonomy): domain Eukaryota; kingdom Viridiplantae; phylum Streptophyta; class Pinopsida; order Cupressales; family Cupressaceae; genus Sequoia; species Sequoia sempervirens. The sequence goes on from VDFB02000017.1 coordinate 193,138,140, forward strand.
GTTATGACTTCATGAAGGCTAAAGGCTACGATGGTACTAGTGGCCTAGGAAGAAATAAAACTGGCCAAAGGGAACCCATAAAAACTTTTCAAATTCTGAAGTATCAACCATTAGGGTTTGGATCACCCGACAATGATGATTGACATACCTCTAGACTTTCAAGTGAGCGAGTACATGCTTCAAAAAGTGTCGAGACTACTAGGGAAACCCTCACCGAAACAGACTCCCAAGAGTGGGAATTTGGATTAGAATGATCCCTAAGTGATTGTTGTCTTGATGATTTGTTTGTCGAAGCAGGGGAATTGACCTCTGAACAATGGTTTTAGCAAACATTCAAAATTGAATAGGCACCAAGTAGTCAAAGTCCCATTACCACTTCCCATGACGTCCAATCCATCTAAAGTATCAGACGACATTGACAATCAGGGCTTTAAAACCTTCACCCCTTATTTTGACAATGAATATGACACTAGTGAAGGAGAATATTGGATAGAGTCTGATGTAGAGTTGGATGATGATAATCTCATCTACAACATCATTGAATCCATCTACATGTTGTCCACATCCTCACCCCAATTCACCAACATGGACGATGGCATTACCTTAGTTTACCCTGAGCTAGTCGATTGGGACCAACAAGGACCGCTAGTGCTAGATAAATTTCGGAATGATGAGGCAAATGCTGAATTTATGGGATTATGAGAAGGCATACCCAACGAGGACTACAAATCAGGATTCACCATTTATTTAGACATGACATACTTTGGCAAGACTATTCCATCCTCTAGTTGCAAAAGTAAAAGTAAGAATAAATCAAAAAGTGAAACATCTCTAGGTGAAAACCAAAAGGCATCTCTTGATGATAAAATAGTAAAAATAAAGGACGTATTTGTAGGTGAAAACCTCTCTGAGGCGCCCAAAGATGGAGGACTAGAATTTCTCCCCATGCAACAGGAGAAATCATCTATGCTTATCGAAGACACAATAGAGGATAACATATCAACTACAGAAGATCCTAAGATGGTCCTCTTTCCTGCATCATTAACTGAAGATGAGAGATCAAAATTTCATAAATTCTTTGCAAAACAAAAAATCAACTTCGCATGGTCCTATGCGGATATGCCAGGATTGGACCCAGAGCTAGTTCTGCACCATCTTCCGCTATTACCTAATGCTAAACCAGTCAAGCAAAAGTTGAGCAAAATGCACCCTCAAGTTGCTCTATTGGTCAAGGCTGAGTTAAAGAAATTATTGGATGCTAGATTCATATGGTCAATTGATTACGCTGAATGGATTTCTAACTTGGTGCCGATGATAAAGCCAAATGGGCTGATCCGCATATGTATAGACTTTCAAGACCTAAATAAAGCATTCCCAAAGGATGACTTTCCTTTTCCAAACATTGACATCATAGTTGATCTTACCGTAGGATATGAGATGCTATCCCTCATGGATGGTTTCTTCAGCTATAATCAGATTCGTATTGCTCCTAAAGACCAGCACAAAACGGCATTTACTTGCCCATGGGGAACAAATTGTTGGAATGTCATGCCATTCGGTCAATGCAAGTGCCACATACCAAAGGGCTATGACCACAATCTTCCATGACATGATGCACAAAATAATGGAAGATTATGTAGATGAATTATTGGCCAAATCAGCAACCAGGAACGATCATCTGAAGGTACTCGACACAATTTTCAAGAGACTTGAAGAGTACAAAGTCCGGCTAAATCCTAAGAAGTGTGTTTTTGGGGTCACATTAGGAAAAATCTTGGGATACATAGTTTCCCGAAGAGGCATAGAAGTTGATCCAGCAAAGGTCAAAGCCATCATAGACATGCCTCCACCCAAAGGAATCAGTAAACTAAAAACTCTACAAGGCAGGTTACAATCTATTTGGCGTTTCATAGCCCAATTGGCAGATAAGTGTCACCCATTCCAGTATCTATTGTACAAGGGTATTCCTTTTGTATGGATAAACAAATGTCAAGAAGCCTTTTAGAAAATCAAAGGTTACCTACTATCAACACTAGTCCTCATGCCTTCAATTCATGGAAAGCCATTGATCCTTTACATCTCAACTACTAATTCAGCACTGGGGGCATTACTGGCACAAAATGATCATGAAGGAAAAGAATGAGCCATCTATTACATCAGTCACACACTGATAGGGTATGAGTTGAACTACACAAACATTGAACGTGCATGCCTTGTTGTTTTTGCATCCCAAAATCTAAGACACTATATGCTCAGTCACCAGACACAGCTGGTCACCAAGATCGATCCATTGAAGTATCTCTTAAGTCGGGCGGCATTAATAGGCCGGTTGGTAAAATGGGTCATGATACTAAGGAAGTATGACATACAATATGTCGAGCGTAAGGCAATAAAAGGATAGGTAATAGCAGATTAGCTGGCAGATGCACTGATTCAAGTCACTCATCCACTAGTAATTGATTTTCCTGATGAGTCCATTTTTCATGTGAAACCGACGGTACCATGGAAGCTATATTTTGATGGGTCTCATACTGGTCATGGCTCAGGCACCAGAATCTTGTTCATCACACCATAGGGGGATTCAATTCCTAAGGTATTCCAGATCACTTTCACTTGTACAAATAACATTGCCGAATATGAAGCACTAGTCACAAGTCTCAAAATGGCAATTAAATGGAAAATTCAAATGTTGCTTATATTCGAGGATTCCCAGCTCGTTATCAACCAAGTGAATGATGACAATGAAACAAAGGATGAGAAGTTGCTTCCCTACAAGAGGATGGTGGATAGTTTCCTGACATACTTCCAATTGATTTCTTTTGAACAAATCCCTAGGATATAAAATAAGGTAGCTGATGGAATGGCTACTATTGGTTCTCTCTTGGACATCCCTCAAAATATGTTACAATTTGAGTTCTTAATAGAACAGTTATTAATCCCGACATATGATATCCCAAAATTAGAAATGGTTTGTGAACTTGTTGGTCCCAACTCTCCCTAGTATCAGGACATTTATGACTACCTAAAATCTCAAACCCTTCCACTAAACCTATCCAATAACCAAAGGAAGTCCTTCATCCAAAAATCTGCAAAGTATGCCATCGTTAGTAACACCCTGTACTGCCATAGTTTTGATGACACCCTCCTTAGATGTCTTGACACTAATGAAGCACATATGACCTTATGCAAAGTGCATGATGGTATATGCAGATCCCATTCGAGTGGTCCTACTCTGGCTAAGAAAATAACGAGACTAGGATATTATTGGCCAACAATTAAAAATGATGCAATTGAATATGTGAGGACTTGTCACAAATGTTAGATTCACAGTGATCTAATCCATGCTCCAGCACAGGAACTTCAACCAATCACTTCTCCTTGGCCCTTTTCTCAATGGGGACTCGACCTCATGGGAAAAATTCATCCAACCTCCTCCAACGGCCACAAATTCATTATCACCGCCACTGAATATTTTACAAAGTGGATTGAAGCCATCCCATTGACATATATTATTGGCAAGAAAATATCGAAGTTCATCCTTAACTACATCATTTGCTGGTATGGCCTTCCACAATCCATCATCACTGACAACAGACGTCTATTTAAAAACCAAGATGTTCAGGAGTTATGTGAGTGATTTCACATTCAACACCATTTTTCATCTCCCTACTGCCCACAAGGAAACGGTCAAGTTGAGGCATCCAATAAAACCATTGTCAAAATCCTCAAAAAGACTATCAATGACGCTGGCCGTGACTGGCACATACAACTCAACCCTACTTTGTGGGCTTACTGAACTAGCATTTGTACACCTACAGGGGCCACTCCATTCACCCTAGTCTTTGGCGTGAAGCACATCTTGCCCATTGAGGTAAAAATTCCTTTATTACAAGTGTCCCTGAAGGGTCTAACCAATGAAGAGGAGTATCGACAATCACACTTGCACGAGATGGAAATGTTGGAAGAAAGAAGGAAAAATTCATTGAACTCTCTCCAAGCATATCATAACCGTCTTTTTCACAACTATAATAAGAAGGTTATGGTCAAAATTTTTGACATTGGTGACCTAGTTCTCATGCAGAATCCCAAGAATCAAGCCGACAGAGAAAAGCTGAGAAAATTTGAACCAAACTAGTTGGGTCCCTACATTATCATATCTTCTTTCAGTTCTGTAACTTATCAGCTAGCCACACCAGATGGAGAACAACTGATAGATCCCATTAACAATTTACATCTCTAAAGGTTCTATGCATAGCATTAGAGGATTCGGTTGAAAACCACAAAATACAAAAAAAATTGAAAAATGATAAAAAATTGTTGCCTTGATGAAAACCTGGAAAACAAGCATCTTAGTGACACCAAAAAAATCAAAAAGTTAAGAAAATAATAAAGAGAAAAATGATTCGTTCAATAGTGAAAACCTGGGAAACAGGCACTTTGGACAAGTACCATGGTGAAAACTGGCAAACAGGCACCGTGTGTAGTCAATCATTGCTCTGCCATCTACTGTCACTTTGTCTACCTTGCCTTAGGATGAAAGGTATTATCACCATTATTATGCAAAATTTCCACCACATTCTACCCTACCTATCATAGTGGATAAAATGATTGACATGAAGTCCTGACGGCTGCTCATTAGTAAACCAGCAACATCCCATCCATGTTCCTTAAAAATGGCTAAGTCTTGGACCTGATTGGGGGTAATATTTTTATCATGAAACTATAGTGGATGTCACACATGATCTTGGCAATTGGCAACAATTCCTGAAAAAAGACAAAAACATCACAAAAAAAAAATCATAAAAAGTCCTGAAAAAAGACTAAAAACATCATAAAATGACCTGAAAAAGACCTAAAAATCATAAAATGTCCTAAATAAAACCACAAAAAAAACATTAGATGGCTTGAGGAATGTAAATACATCATCATCTCTTGTTAAAGTCAATCATATCAATTAGTCTTTGTCATTTGTCCGAACTATGTTGTCTCTGCGCATTTGCTACGTAGGCAAGACTCATATTTGAGTCCCCGAGACATTAGGTCAGTCCGTTTAGGTTTGTCAGAATAAAATCATGATTCAAACTTTTGTTCTTTGGACAAAGTCATTGGTCGTGTTGAACTACGAGGTCTCTGAGTATATGATGTAGGCAAGGCCATCTGTCGATGAGCCCCCAAGGCCGCACTAGGTTAGTCCATTAGAGTTCATAGCATTACACTAGCGCACACGTCATAATATCTTTAGGACAAAGCGAATCATTTTCCAGAAGGGAAAACTCCTAAAAACAAAGTAAAAAAATCATTTCTTCAGCATGACAATCTCATCAGCAGATCGATCATATCATCATGACCAAATTGACATATAGTCAAACACAAGTCAAACTCAGTCAAAGCGGGTCAAATCATCATAAACTGTCAAACTGTCAACTTTAGGGTAATCTTTAGATGTGTCCTTCTGAATGATAATCTCTGTCATTTATGCCTTAGGATGTGTCCTTCCTAGGCATCATCATTGTCATGCGGCATTTCGCGAGATCCTCTTGGCATCTAAGGATCGCTCCTCTTAACATCATTTTTCTTCAAATGTGTTTTTTCTGAAGAACTAACTTTGTCATCTATGCCTCAGGATGTGTCCTTCCTAGGCATCATCATCATCACCATCACATGGAATTTCGAGATCAATTCCCTTAGCGTTATATTATTCAGGAGGTGTCCTTCCTAAATTTTGCAAATTTGGACATTTGTCATTTGACCAGCATCAAAGCTTTAATACTCGGACATCTCATCATCATTAAACCTGACATCTTAACATTAGAACAATGGATATCCAGACACACTTGGCAAACACTTGACAATTGTCTTTTATTTTTTATCATGATATTAGTTTTTTAGTGAGATCCCACTAACCAGGATTTAGAGAAGCAACAATGTATCATGACGATTGACACACATGATTACTAGTTTCTCAGTGAGGTCCTAATTTTGAGATTTAGAAAAACAAAAACATATCATGGTAAGGGCTCTATTTTTGTATTTTGACAATCATGCCGCTAGTTTCTCAAGGATTTCCTAGCAATAGGATTTAAAGAAGCAACACTGTTTCATTAGTTGTCCTTGTCTTTTTTTGCTTGTTGTTGATTTTGACAAAAAGACTAGGGCAATCACGCTCTTAGTATGAGTCATGATCATCCTTGTCTATGACTGCTTGTCTTACGTAATGGTACGACCTTGCACACCTTGATCTATTTCATATCATGGTGTTTCTTGGCCATTACGATAGTCTGCCCAATGATGATTAAGAGCAATAAACACTAATGTCTTATGGTAAAGCGTTGAAGGATTTGGTCTAGGAATTAACATGCATTTTCATTGGTTTGGTCATCTCCTCTTCTTCGGTCTAGTCATCTTCTCTCATCAGTTTCCTCGTCCTCTCTCGTATATCTCACAATGATATCCTGTGACATCCAAAAACATAAGTGCATACATGATCATATAACCATTGCATTAGGTCCATACATACAACATCCATAGTATCAAATCATATACATAATCACAAACATTACATTAAAATAATCATCAACATTGCATCTTTTACTAAAATATATTATGCACATCATTATCATCTCATATAAATAAGCATTGCATCATCATGGCATTAACATCACAAATAACCATCATAGGACATACATGGCATCATAAATCAACATCATACATCATACATATCATAATACATTAAATCAAATAACATCACATAACACATGTAGGCCACATCAAAACTGCATCATCATATAGTATCATCTCAAAAATATACAATGTCATAGGATAAAGTCATGGGATATCCCAAAAATGGAGCTCACAGGCTCAATAATATACATAGTGTGTCATAATAACAAAATGCCCCTAGGGTAGACTCTCATTATCCCCTCGAGGTGAAGAATGTGGAGGCAGAAGCTCTGTCACTGGCACTGAAATGATAGGTGGACCTATTGCAACCTCTGCCTGTAACACTAGTGGAACTGCAAAGGACGGTGTCATCTCTCTATGGCAACAGACACCTATGAGGTCACTGCACCCGGACTCTGAGAAGTAGAGGGATCAACCACTGGTGGCTGTACCTGTACTGACCTCTACATTGAACCAGTCAATGGTGACTCGGGGTGTGCCTGCATGAATGATGTGACCTGTTCCCTGAAGTATGCCTTGTTAAGGTAGACCCTCTGACACTAGTATGACTCCTACTACCATTGGCACTGCCTGATCTGTGGTCATTTCCTATCCTCAACTGTGACCAAGACAAAGTAGGATCCTGTCACTCTGGTGGCACTACCTGCTCATACAAAGCTCTATACTTCCCCAGTCTCATGCTCACCCTGGCCAACTCCCGGGCCATATCCCCTATGGGTCCTGTACATAAAGCTACGAACTGTGTACACCACTGGGCTGAATCCTGCTGTTGGATCACTGCCTGATCCCGCTCTACCCGGGCTAGCTCTAGTGTTGACTGTAATGACCTTACCTGTGCCATGCTATCATCCAATCTTTGTTGTAGATCAGCCACCCTCTAATCTACTATGACATCCTAGGGCAATCTTGAGGAGGATGGTATCTCCTCCTCTCCCTCCACCATCCACCATCTGAGGAGTCTCTCGGCCTCATCCATAGCATCATTCTCATCATTGTCATCATCACCCATCTCCTCCTCTTTCCCTCTGACGTCCACCTCCTCATCATGTCCTCCGACCTCCACCTCCACATCCTCATGCCTATCCTCCGCCACATCCTCCTCCTGCCTCTCCATCTCCACTACCACATCCTCCTCTCCCTACCTCTCCTCCTCTGCCATGTCCTTCGCCACATCCTCTGCAACCTCCTCCTGTTTCTTCTCACCCTCTCCCTCCTATCAAAGCGGCTCCTCTCTCTCCCCCTCCTCTCCAACCTCAGGGATAGCATCTAATGCTACCCTTGCCACTTGTGGGAACACCCTCCAGACCTGTCTCTGCCCATCCCACCATCACTTCCTGCCATCTCTGCCATTGTCTCCACCTCTACCTTTGTCTCCACCCCTACCTCCATCCCTGCGTTCGTCTCCACCTCTACCTCCATCACCACCCTTGCCTCCATCCCTACCTCCGTCTCCACCCTTGCCTCTGTCTCTACCTCTGCCTCTCCCCCTGCCACCTTTCTTGGCCTATGGCACATGAGGAATCACTAACCGTATATCAACTAGAGTTGGCCCATCCAAATCTATCAAAGGCACTGGCCTGTGTGTCTGCCAAAATAAATCATAATCCGATGTCGTCCTAGGATCAGCTACTCCTCCCCTCCATCCCCATGCCTGGGATACTAACCCATCAATCTATTGCTCTGCAAATGCCATTGGGATGGCTGGCCCCCACGCATACTCTCAGGACAATCTAGCATACTCGGCTGTCCTTGTAGGTACACCTTGCTACTCTTTGAACTGCCTCAGAACATGCTATGGTAAATACATCTCGATAATCAGCGATGTATGCACTATCGTACCAATCAGATACCTATACTGCCTGCAGAAGCTAAGGTGCTCATCCTCATCGACCCACAGCTCATAGTCTCTATACAACCTCTAGATAAATGTCACCATGGTGTCAATCTTGTGTCGTCACCAGCCTATCTCACCCATATGAGTCTGCCGCATGGCACCAACATAGTAATAGGCATAAGGCATACCGTCAACCAACTATGGTCTATCAATCGGTGGATCGAATATGGATATGTGCTCCCAGGCCCATATCATCATCAGTGTGGTCCCACATGAGATGCTCTCTCCTCTCCTATAGGCAACATCGTGCAGCTGATGGTAGAGTGTCCCCAGTAAGCAAGGACCCCAAGCATACACTGTCTTATCATGCCTTATACCAACCAGGACATCTGCCCAACCAATAGGAAATTCATGTCCCCAGTGGTCAGGAACCAAGATCCCCCCAATCAGAGTCGCAAGGAATGCATCAAAGTGACCATAATGCTCTGCTAGGAACTCCCACCTGATCTCGTAACCCTAGATACCTAGTCCAGCACCCTGATCTTGATAGTAGGCACAGAAGGTCTACTCGCCATGCCGAGGGTCATAGACGATCCGCTCCCCGTGAATAGGCACCCATAGAATACGATAGACATCCTCTAAAGTAATGGTGGCCTCACCTATTGGTAGGTGGAAGAAGCAGGTCTCTGAATGCCACCGCTCACATAGTGCCATCAGTAGTCCCCTGTTCACCCAAATGGCGGGCATGAAAGCAACATAGAATAATCCTAAGCACATCAATCGTCGCCGCTCTCACGGGCTCAACTGGTCAGCAAACTAAAATGTCGTAGATCTGCTCTCGCAGGTATAAATCGATGCAAGCTGCCTTTACAAAATGTCAAGGAAGTCGTCAGAACACTTTGAGAAAAATGGTTAATATTATCAAAATGCATCTAAGATTACACAAACATCAAAACAAGCTCTATACAAGTGACAGGCAAATGCGTTGCAGTAAAGCAATTGCGTCTCAAAAAATCAACTGCGTCATTTCGTACATCAAATGCGGTCCAACAGAGAAAATGCGTCGCATGGCAACGCTTGTGCCACAAAACTTGACAAATGCATCACAACAAGGTGAATGCATCACACAATAATGATTGCGTCAGTCAAAATAGCAAATGCGTTGCAATTTTGTGATTGTGGCATTCCCGCAGTCAAATGCAACTCGATAAGTCACATGCGTCACAGTATCTGTCAAATGCGGCACAAACCGCCGCTCTGCCCTACCTTGTTTTCGCACTTGCATTGCGACGCATCAAATGCGTCGAATGCGACATTGAATGTAGCTTATACGAATGTAGTTGCGGTCTGGCATAGTTGTTATCTATCTTAGAAACTAAAATTTGACACACAAAATGAAAAATTTACAAACAAGGACAAGGGTATGTACCACTGGCTCCGAGCCCTCTAGCCGTCTGAAGGTCTGGACGATCTCACCGTGGTGCTTTGTCACTAGAATCACCATCCTCGTTGTGCTCCTTTTTGCTCTGGGCTCTCAAAATATGCAAAGTAAATAGTAGAAATGAATTGACTTTTACCCCTTTGTCAACCTATTTATAAGGTCAAAATGACATCTTTCAAACAAGGTTAATACTGGAAGGTCATTTGACCAAGTGTGACCACCTTGTGGGTTGTCCTAAACATGTACAAATCCAAAACCGACTGCGCCATTGTTTTTCTGGGCACCAAATTGACTTATCGAGATACTTTTCAAACTTTTCTAGTGCTGGCTCAAAATTGGAAAAATTTCCTAAGGGGGCAATGATACTCTGTACCTTCACTGGGGCATATTTTCTACTTATTTTCTTTGTCACAATGCGACATGCTACATTATGACAAAGAGGGGCAAAATGTAGACACCTAAAAATGACCTAAGACTGCAAGCTTCATTTTTACCATTTTTGTCCTAGCATAATTATGACAATTAATTACGTCTTTGGTCCACATTCAACTATTAATTAAATAATTTATAATTGTTTAATTAATTCATGTCTTTGTATTCTTCATGATTATTAAATAAATAAATTTAATTTATTTATTAAACACGTCATTAATTGTCTAAGTCTTCCCTTAATTAAATAAATTTCTTAATTTATTTAATTCCCCTTTCTCATATATTTCTTCCTGATTATTAAATAAATAAGTTTTATTTATTTATTTAATATGTCACTAACTGTCTTAATTAAATGAATTGATTAATTAATTTAATTAATTAATCTTATCTGCTAAATTAAACAATTATATTAAATTATTTAATTATCAAATTTAATATTCCTCTCATTTTAAATAAAATCAATTATTTAAAATGTCATCACAATCTTAACTATCAGTCCATTTTGGTAAATAATCTGAAAAAGATTATTTATTGTCTCATAAAATCCATAATTTGAATTAATTTAATTCGAATGGTAACTAATCTTCCAAAAATCAAGTAATCGAGCAGATTCTTGATTTTCCAAATCTGATCTTCAGTTCAAATCTTATCTTCTTCATTTTTGAATCTCGCAAATTAGACAATCTTTATCTTCTTGATTTTCAAAAATATTTATTTTTTAATTAATTTATCTCATTTATTCTCCACCGTCGATCCATTTATCTAAGGTTTTATCTTGACCATTCGATTAATGAATTTTCCCCAACCCTAATTAGGGATTCTCAGGTTTAATCTGGACCTCTCATTCTAGGTCTTTCTTAGAAATTAATTTCATCCGTCCACTCAAAATTGTGTTTTCTATAAAAGATAATTTTTCTCATAATTTTTGGATCCCGTCATTTTTAATATAGGCATTATAGTCATTTTAGCATTGATAGTCATTATTTTCATTTATCATATTGTCATAGGCATAGGCATAATTTTATCAAATCCTTCAACATTTGCATAGGTCTTTGGCATTATTATAGGTTGCTCAATTTGAAATCTGAGGGCCTCATTGACTTGCTGCAAACTAGAAGGTGTAACAAAGGTGATCCATGGAAGATGAAGATTTATGGTGATATAATTTCCTTTTGTTTTCATTACATTTCCTTTGTGCTTTGTTATTTCATTGGATTTTGATGTTTATTATTTAATAAACTAACCCATCTAAATTTCCATAGATACAACTACAACCAGCCATGTCATGAATCTTCATCCACCCATCACCCCATCCATGAATTAGGACCAACATCAAAAGAAAGAGTTGAATCAAAGTACAAAGGATTCTATCAAAGCAAAAGAAGCTAAGAGGCATAATGGACAAATCAAATACGCATGGATACCAAAACATACAAAGAAAGATCATCTCTGTCAAACTCCATTAATCAAAGAAACTATGGGGCAAAATAAAAAAGGGAAAAGTATCCATCAAAAATGTCCACAAAAGAAAAAGCAGGCTTTTCAAGCGACGTACAAAGTGTATCAAGCAGTTGGTCCTAATTCCACACACACTTTTGTATCCACCCATCATTGCTGATCTTCCCAAGTTTGGAGAGTCAAAGATTCCAAACTGTCAACCAATCGATCTCTTGTCCCTAAACACACTCCATCCATGCCTCCACATGTGATCCAATTCTCACATTGACCATGTATTGGCAATGACCCTTCATCATAAGGATTTTGAAGGCACTCTATTGCGATGTGCGCACAAATACAAAGTTAACTCTGATATCAATGAAGCAGATCAAGAATCCCAAAATTTGCATTCAAGTGCACATATCTTAGCAAAGCAAATTCTTCAAGAAGGATATTGATGGCACATTATGACAAAGGCATCTACATCAACAAAACCTTGTGATTCAGCATGAGCTTAAAATCTTTCCAAAAAATCAAAAAATATGAAAATCTAAAAAAAATTAGGAAAAGGATTTAAAATAGTAAAGAGAAAAATCATCCTCTAGTGAAAACCACATGTACGGAACTTTGGGCAAGACCATGATGAAAACCTAGAAAGCTGGTGTCATGTGTGGAATCGAGCATCTATGTGCATCAGTTCAGTTGAAAGCATCTCATCCCATCCATAATAAAGCCAAAATTCCATCAGTCTTATTTATAATAAATCCATCCATCCATAAACCATTGATCCAATCTACATCCATCATCCAATTTATCTTGATCTTGATGAAATTTTGGGGAACACTTTATGCTTGCTTATCGTAAACATCTTGACATGGGTCATTTTCATTGATCCTATCCCACTCAGCAGTATATGAGCCATGAAGAATTATCCAAATGAGCATTCTTTACCCAAATACCTTATCTTATCGCAATATAATCCTTGGCATCCTTTGCCTGCTTACCATATCCATCCATCCATAAACCTATCCAAGCATCCACACATTGCATTCCATACATTGCTAGACACTGGGGGCAGATATTTACATCTTGCTTCAAAAATAAATCTTGATCTATATCCTCCAACTTATGTGGTGAGCCGAACATTGGAAAACGTGAAATCAAATTGGTCAAAAGCATTTGTGATTTAGTATCCAAATCACTAGCCCATGGCATATTTTGATGAAAATAAATTCCTTATCAATCTTCATCGAACATCGAACATCAATCCAAGTAATCACTATCAATTGCATCTAAGTTACACTTCAAACATCACATAAAACCATTTGAACAACCTTTTTTCCGAGCCAAGCTTCATCAATCATGATCAATCAAATCCAATCAAATAATCATCATCTTGGGATATCATTCCTAATCATTGTGTTGCTTAACACTATCCTTACATTATTGTGCATCCTCAACAATGCTATCATCATCAATCCTAACCAATCAATCCTTGCATTGTTGTGCATCCTCAACAATATTATCATCATCGATCCTGATCAATCAAATCCTTGCATTGTTGTGTATGCTCAATAATGTTATCATTGTCATCAATCCATCGATCTAATCAATCAACCTTAGCTTGGTTTTTAGCAAAAAATCCCAAACAAAGCACTGATATCATCACACATATCATATCCAAATCGTCAAAATTGTGCGAAAAATCCAAAAAAAATCAAAACATATCAAAATCCAAAAACAAGTTGAAAACATAAAACATCAAAAACATGGAAATCCAAACTACGTCGTCTCTAAGCTTAAATGTAGGCAAGGATCATCTTTGATCAACCCCTGAGACACAAAAGTCCAAAAAAATTTAAAAAACCAAAAAAATCCAAAAAACATTTGAAAAAACATCAAAATCCAAAAACATTCATAAAATCTCATAAAACCCCAAAAACATTAGAAAATCAAAAAAATCAAAACATTTAATTATCTCGAAAATACCAAAAACAACATCAAAACATCTAAAAATGTCAAAAACATCCAAATATTTGAAAAAAATCCATCCATCCCATTTTGCTTTCACCCACAATAATCAATCATCCATAATAAACTGATCATCACTTTTATCCTTTGGAAAAACAAAGAAAAATAATCACAGCAATCAGCAAAAGCAAGCTTCAATCATAAAAATCAAAAGCAAACAACAAACCTTTAAAAAAAATTCAAACTCTTGATCATTTCCAAACATGTCAATCAACCTTATATCAACATCCTATCAATCAACTTATCAAACCATCATCATCATATACAATGTATGTCCTAGGATATGTCGTTTCGACAATGGGCATAATTTTGGATATCACCTTGGATTCTTATTCTATCAAAACAAATCCCTTTGGCTATAGATATGAAGAACATTGACTTGTTTGTGTACTTGATATTTTCTTTTGATTTATCTTATTGTGCTCATTCCAAGGACCTCTTGATGATATTCGAACGAAGGACTTAGAGAGATAGGAATGTGGCAATGATCATTATCTTTTGTCTGCTATGCTTGTTGGATGTTCTTGTAAAATAACTTGGTGAATACTTGCTTTTTAGGTACATCCTAGCAAGGTTTTCGTATGTCAAGTGTGAACAAGAATACTCCTATTTGTTTATTGAGTCAAATTCTATCGCACTAGGTACAACGCCATCTTGGTTTTTTTATACCTTGATGCATTGTATCTACACGTGTTATCAAACATAAGGTAAGTAGCCCTCTTAAAATCAAAATCCTTGATAATCAAATCATCCATCTATCATCATCATTTCTCATCATCATCTCTAATAAAGTCTCATCAGATCATGGACTTGTTGGATCCTCTTTTCATCACCCAATTTCTTCTTTTCCACAATAACATCACATCATGAATAATTAATCATCATCACCAGTGCATCCATCCTGCATCCACAAACCATCAGTATTTTGCATATCATCTCACATGCATAATCATCATCATAATATAGATCTGTTAGTCTAAGCATCTGCATAAATCATACATTTACATAATCATAGCATATCACATCATCCATCTCGTCCATCTCACATCTTATCATCATTTAAGTTGTTTAGGATAATATAGATTTGTTATTCTAAGCATCTTAAATCTATCTCATTTGCATCTTAAAATCATCTCATCATAACCATCCATTTTGAACCTCTTTATTGTGAGATCAACCCTCAAATCGAATCTTTTCGCTTGACCTCTCAAGGGGGCAATGTACCAGTGTACTTTCCACTGGGGCATCTGAAAAATCAAGAATTTTTTAATTTTGATCGCGACAAGTTTGTTCTTTGAACCAATGCAACAAGTACATTGCTTCAAAGAGGGGGAAAATGTAGACATGCAAAATTAAAATTATTCATTCAATTAGGTCCATTCATCAAGTAAACCAAATTCACATCCATCCACCCATCAGGTAAATCAGGTTCATTATCCATTTAAATTAAATAAATTATCTTTATTTGATCATTATCTCATTTGATTAAATAAATCAATTTTAATCAAACCATAACATAAACCATCTTATAATCTCATCTCATACAAATTAATCCACCTTTATCTTCCATCATCCATTTAATTAAATAAATCAAATATTTATTTAATTAAATCTCAAATGCATTTTCCATCCCTTTTGATTTAAATAAATCAAATATTCAAGTCAAAGTGGGTCAAAATCACCTAATCATCACTTAAGCTAATCTAATCCTGATTAACCTAATCGAATCACCCATCACATCCACTAGCTTTTTCCACTTGCACAAATAAATCAATTTATTGATTTATTAAAATCCTTATTTTCTTTCAACTTGGCATCTTTGAGGAATATTCCCTCAAGTTTGAATCTCCCCACAATTTTTCAAGTACATCCAACAAAGCAATTAATAAGCTCTTACATGTCTCTTGCACAAGCCAAACTCAACATTTACTCTCAATTTCAAATTTGAAATCTCCCTCTCTTTGGTACATTGACCAAAATGTGCTCATCCTCAAGCCTATCACAAGTTGACAAGTGGACTCTTCTCATTGGCTTATCTTTGTCCCACATTCACCCATTTGGCTATTTCTCTCATCAAAATAATATTTAAATAGAAGGTTCATCCTTCAAAAAATCCTCCACAAAAATCATCTACAAAACTTATGCAAAGTCACTCTCTTCATTGGAGAACTGATTTTGTCCATTGCATCATCACAATTGGCATTATCAAGGGTTGGGAAAGGGCTATTTTCCACAATAGCACCAATCCACTATGAGATTAACATACTTCATGTTTTTCATCTACTTATTTATCTTGCTTTTGTCATTTGTTTGCATTTGGAAGCATTGATGTATCATTTCATAGAGATGTTGTTATCTGTTTTGTTTTAGTAACTAACCATACTAAGTGTGTGTGTGTTGGAGGTTTTAGCAAGTTGTAGATTTCACCATCACAGTCTCCACTTCCATCATTATGAATGGCTCTCCCTCAAGATTATTTCAGAATTCAAGAGGCCTAAAATAGGGTGATCCTATCTCTCCTATTCTATTCACAATCATGGCTGAGAGCTTGGGAAAAAATCTTAAAGGATTGATTGAACAAAGTTCTCATGTTGGTCTTAGACCTTCTTCTACTAATTTTATTTGTTCTCACCAATAGTTTCTTGATGACACTATTCTGATGGGAATATCAATGGTGACTAAGGCTAAGACTTTGAAAAAAATATTGGACGTGTATGAGAAGGTAACTAGGAAGATGGTCAATAGACAAAATAGTTCCCTTTATTTCTTTAATACCCCTGAGCACAAACAGATAAAGATTACTATAATCCTTGGTTGTAGAGTGGAATCCTTACCCTCTACTTATCTTAGGTTACCTCTATGCCTTAAATCAGAATCCTTTTGGTGTTCACTGGTTGATAGGTTCATCAAGAAGCTGGCAGGATGGAAAGGAGCTCTTCTAAGTCAAGCAAAAAAGATTCAGCTCCTCAAAGCTTCTCTTTAGAACCTCTCGGTTTATGCTCTTAGCATTTTCAAAATACCTACCAAATATGGGAAGGCCATTAAGAATATCCAAAAAAGATTCCTTTGGTTTGGTGTGGAGGAGAAAAAGAGGATGCCTCTAATAGGATAGGATTTGGTATGCATACTGAAATCCTTGGGGGGATTAGGTCCTAGAAAAATCAAAACGATTAATAAGAATCTTCTTGCTAAAAAAATATGGAGATCCTTTTTGTCTGATGGAGAATGGAAAGATATCTTAAAAAGTAAATATATGACCAATTGTGTGTCCCTCAAATCCTTGCTTGACTATCCTATTCTACCCCATGGTTCAGTTTGTTGGAATGACATGATTGATGGTAGAAATATATTGGACGCAGGGGTTGGTTGGCACATTATAAGTGGTAATCTAGCTAGGTTCTAGGAGGACAAATGGCTTTTTAAGGATCCCCTAATCAAAATTGAAAGATTCAATAGATGGGCTAAGTTTTACAAAGCTAATTTTGGAGAGTATATAAAAGATTATTGGAGTGAAGGAGATTGGGTGCATTTGTGTAGGGTTATCCAGAAACTAGCTCCGCTTCAATCTTCCTTGATGGCTATCAGATTGGGACAAAATTAGTTGGACGATCATCTTGTCTGGATGGATAACCCTTTGGGTAACTACTTTATTTCATCAGTTCTTTCTTTGATGTCCCTTTCTCAAGCCCCCCTCCTTTCTGGTCTAAACTATGGATAAAACACTTGTCTCCTAAAGTCAAAATTTTCTTCTATATTTTGCTTCAAAATAAGGTGTTCATGGTGTATAATCTTTGAAAATGGGGATTACAAATCCCCAATAGATGTTACCTCTGCAAGAGTGAAGAAAAGTTTACAAACCATTTGTTTCTCCACTATCTGTTTGTTGCTACAATATAGGGAAATTTTTGGGCTCTCTAGAATATTTCTTGGGTGTTCCCCCTATCCATTGAAGATTTCTTTTCACAATGGAAATCCCCATCTCAAAATCCATTCATTCACAGATTATGGGCTTTTATTTTCAGGTATGTGCATGATCATCATGGAAAAAACAAGCCCTTAAGTGGCAAAAAATTAGAAAAAGTAGAGTTAGGCAACTTGATGTAAAAAACTTGAATAATTTATTTATATTATTTCAAAAAATATCTAAGAATAGAATCTATAGAAAATTGAATGTAGTTTCTAAACTAGTAGGTATGTTTTAAAAAAAAGAGAAATCTATTTGGCAAATATTTGAAATTTCAATGCAGTAGTACTTAAATTTCAAGGAAAAAATAAGTAGGTGTTTGTTTGACCACCCTAACCACAATAAAATGATAATATTTTTTTATAAGATTTTAGATATAAGTAGAGGACTCATTTCCCAATATGATGCATATTTTTTTGTAATATTTTTCCAAGTAAATAATAATTTATGAATTTTTTATTACAAATTTTAAAAAATATAAAAAACTCATATGTCTGACCACCTTAACTTGGTCAAAACTTCATGGAATTCATTTTTTCTTTTTTTAATCCTATAGTATGCGAAGCATAGAATGTGACACATGTTTTGGATTCAAAAAATGTAATACCATTTGAAATCTATAGATTTTTTTTAATCAGTCTATCAATTAGGACTTTAGTCATAATTTGAATAGAAAATGAATAATAATTACTTATTAAATTCAAAGTAAAGCATAATTTATATTGGTGGAAATATGAGAATTCCCTATAAAAACCCTTTTTGTTTCATCAATTTTGGGTTAAAAAAAAGTCGTTAGCTACATACCCATCATATTGTCACTTTTTGGCCTATCATGATCCTGCACATACCCTTTCCCTTTTGTTGTTTGGGAAGTGTGGAAAGAATGTAATAACAAACTTTTCAAGGATAAGAAAATGTTAGAGATTAATGTTTTTGAAAAATAATTTAGGCTAACAAAGGAAAAATTCAATGTTATTCCCCAAAAAGCTTTAAATCTTGAGGCTATGGTGTGCACTCTCTATGTTCTAATGATAGCCAAGGATTGGAATCTCAAAATGGATGTATATAAGGTATCCAAGCCAACTAAGAAAGATAGGGAGGGCGTGTGTTGGAGCTTTCCTCCAAATGGTTGGACAAAAGCCAACTTTGATGGCACTACAAAGGGCAATCCAGGTATGGCCATAAGTGGAGGTGTGTTAAGGGACTCAAATGGTAACTTTTTGGTGGTTGTGTCCATTTCCCTTGGTTCTCAAATCAATCACATGGAAAAGGCTATAATATTTTTTCAAGTTTTAAATTTAGCACAAAATCTAAATATAAAATATTTATGGCTTGAAGGGGACTCCAAAAACATCATTGATTGTATCCTAGGTAGGACCCCACCCTCCTGGTCTATTAAGAATTGGATTGAAGATGCTAAATCTATCTTAGATAAGTTTGAAAAGTTAAAATCTCCCATGTCTATAGGGAACCTAACAGCGTGGCGGATTACTTTGTGAATGAGGGGATTAAGTTGGGAGGTTTGAACACGTGCCAAAATTTTAGGGACTTGGGAGCTAAATTTAGGGCCTTATTAGATTATGATGTTACACATGGGAAAGAATCAAATATCTTAAATGATGATAGGGAAAAGGGATAAGTACATCAAAATCAAGAGATTTATTTGGGTCGTGTCAAATAACTTAGCTGGTAAGAAAAAGTGGCATGCTTTGTGGGTTCATTGGAATGGCTGCATAAATTTGCAACAGGTTCTCGACAATGGTAGAGATTGCAGTGGGGTGAATGCGAGAATGGGGGGGATAGGAAAAGAATCAATCCAAATAGCTATGAAATGCACATGAGGAATGCTAAGGTATGGAAACAAGTTGAGCGTGGAGGTTTAGTTCCATTCCTAGAAAAACTTCATGGGCCTGATCCTCAAGCCACTGACTACTTTGAGAAGAACTAGAATAATTGAGAAATTATCCTCTTTGGGAGAAAGGTTAAACTAGATGAGAAAATAATAGAAGAGGTGACTAGAACGTCCACTGAGGGCATAAAATTTTATCATGATAGAAGGTTTTTAGACGATGCAGTAATCAATTTACCAAAGAAAGAAAAGGAGAAACTGAATCTGGTCAAAGTTTCCAACAACTATTTTGAAATTGACTCCATCAAGGTGCTTTGGAGAAAGGTGCTCCATGTCATTATGGAGTATATTACCTTGGATGGGAGATTCATGAGAGTTTATGGTCATCATTTTTCCCTCCTTAACCACTTTCACCATAAGGTACAAATTTCTTTGCCTTATTACTTGTTCTTCCCATTGATTAATAGCCTTGAGGACCACAAGGAAAACCCCATGAGATACACTATTCTTCATCCTGGGATTATTAGGTTGATCTATGAACATTTTCAAAGCCTGATGGTTTTATCCAAATTGATTGCCTCCACGGCGTCTAACGACTATGATATAGATAGTGGTGGCTTGAAGATTCATTCTAAGCCTAACCTAGAGGGAATTTTTGAATCCCATTCATCCCCTATCCTTTCTAGAAAGAAAACCCAGCTTTGTAAACCCCAACACATGAAAGTTAACCTTGAGAATTACCCTAGCTGCCTAGCTCCTTTAAAGAAACCCATTCTCAAGGGTTCCCATACCAAAAGGTTGGTTTCCTACTCTGCGGATTCTCTGGAGGACAATATTGAAAACCCTAAAGCTAGTAAAGATTATGTTTCTACCCTTCTTGCCTCTGTCAAAGATGTTGGAACTAGATTTCCCAACTCTCCTAACCTGGGTGATTTTAACCTCATTTTAGATCAGGATAAGTCTGGAGATATCCTTGCCTCTGCTAGTTGTGGCGTTGGTGATATTTTCAAGGTTATGAAATGGGCCTATCAAGAAATCAATGATATTAATCTTAGAAACATGGTTCTAAATAGCAAGTTGGTGGGACTGGAACTGAAGCTGTCAGCTTTGAACAATGAAGAAGGAAAATGAAAAAATAACAATATTGGGATAGGAGATGACGAAATTGAGAACAAGTACAAGACTTTGGAAGTTGAAATTTCTATAATAAAAAATAATATGAAAATTGTTGTGGAACAAAACCATAGAATGGAAAGGCACAATTCCATTATCATTAATGCAATGTTTGAAAAGTTGGAAAAGTCATAATAAGACTTGCTAGTTGTTGGCCTGGAAGAGGACAAGGATAAAAGCAAAAATGAGGACCAAGGAATATCGAAGAGGACCCATGCCAACCTTAAGAGGAAAGTGCCCCCAACTTCCCAGATGGTCTAGATCTTAAAGAAGGGGGTTCAAGAGATGAAGGACATGGAAGCTAAGACAACAAAATTTTTAAAGTCCCAAGCTTAGTTGTTGTTGGTGTTTTTTCTGGTCTTTTTGGGATCTTTTTTGTGGCCTTTGCTGGCCTTTTTTTTGTCATTGTTGCTTTGTAATTTTAATTTTCTTTCTACAACCTCTTCTTTTTGGGGTTCTTTGATGTTTTATCTCTTTTACTTGTAAACTTTTTGGTTTCAGGTCCCTATAAAACCCATTTTTTCCTCTTTCAAAAACACATGGCATTAGTCACTTCCATGCTTACCAGTGATAGCCAGTGAACCCTCTTGATATGCAATTAGCTCTAGATTATTGTTACGCACACGGATGGGTCCCTACCTTTGCAACTGCTAGAGTTGTATCATAACTAGGGTAGTCTGCTACCTTCACCTCTATGTAATAGGTGAATGTTGACTAATCTTTAGCAGTAGCCCAGACATTGGTCATTGGCATGGTCCAATTACTGTCTATCACTACTCAAATATCACAAAGGTTCACTCTTGGGTGGGTCATACCTAACATGAATAACAATCTCAATCAACAGATAAATGGACCTATACATAAACACATAGATTTGGAGTTGAATCATATAGACACATAAGAGAAACATGGAACCAACACGATATGCACTTTACCCATCATATACGTATAATCAACTACCCATTATAAAGTAGTTAAATTGTTTACTTCATTTTGTTTAATAGAAACCTATTATGTATTAAATATACATGTTATCAAATTCCTTTAACTTGATCATACCCATTCAATACCCATTTTAGCCTCAAATTGAAGCTTACGGAGAAGGAAAGGTCAAACCATGCTAGAACAATCCCAACATCTGGGATTGATCCCCCTAGACCCTCCCCTATGGACTTGAGGTCACAAAGGCAACCTTCATCCAAGGATCGCCTATGTTCTCGCTTCCAAATGATTCAAATTCACATGCAGTTCTCACAAAATCTCTCAAGGATATGTATGCACCGGTCACAATACTTCTATTCACACATACTAAGATCTCAAATTAAACCTTGCAACAATTATTATTCTTAACTCAATGTGAGCATCGTAGAACCCCCTTACAAATACCTATCAAGGATATCATACTTCCTTTGGTACCCTTTTAATAATAGCACGAGCTATATCATGGGGTCCTATTTAGGTTTATATCATGATAATGAGTTTACAACATGATTTGGGTGATCTTAGATATCACATGATTATTAGTTCTTGATAGTTGAACCACTATATTATATTAATAAGAAACACCTCAAGCATTTATTTATGAGGATAGCCCATTAGAGTAAATATGTTGATTAAGATACATTTTCTAATAGTAAGTGTAGTAATACTTGAGATATATTCACAATGTGACAATTATGTAAAACCTTAATATGGTTCGAACTTATATTCTACTGATGTGATCAAGCATTAGGATAGTATTAATTTTTCAAATCAATCCCTATTAGAAGAATTGTTGTGTCGATAAAAACATACAAAATTACTTAAACTTCAAAAGGTATAATTTTCCAAGCACGGAGATCGAAACATACCTAGGTATGAGAATGCTTGATAGTCTTAATTACATTTAAGGATAGGACATTAAAGAAGTACATACATCATTTTAAAGTAATAGTCAAATACCATTATGATGCATCAAGAAAGTAAATAGCCTCAACATGGGTCTAGGTGAGGTCCCAACACATATTAGTTTATTGATGTTGAGGATCATAATCATATTATATTATAGCATTGCATGTGGTAAGCAATTTTAACACACTAAAAAGCATAATCCCTTATGATCAAAACTAGTAGATCGTTCTCTAATTTAGAAGTTTATTTAAATGTATATAAACAAATTATATATTAAATCACCCATATTCTAGCACTAGGTTCCTAGGATTAACTTAGCTCTACATTGTTTACATTATCCTTTAGTGCTAACATATGATGACCATTTCTATCATGAATATGATATAATGATACCATTCAAGGATACAATTAAGCATATTTTATATTGTTACCAAACAATGGTATCTAATTCATTAATATTCCAAGATTATGGATGAAATAAGGTCAACATAAAATTCTTGATAAAGTATAGTACAAAATAATACCATATTCCCTTTTCAGGTAGACTATATTGTAGGTCAGACCCTACATACAAGGTTAAAACATTTCTATGGAGAATTTATTATATAGTTAGTCCTTCACATGATAGTCAATGTGTAACCTCTCTTTTAAAATGTAGTTACCCTACCTTACAATTTTCACATCATTGATTCAACCAAACACAAACACAATTTTAGGTCTATATGGGCATCTCTCTAATAATATTTAAGAGCCTTAGCCTATATTTTATCACAACTAATAAGATAATCCCCTTTACATTTAAATAAATGGGAAAGGAATCCAAATTCCTAGCTCACATTTACAATCTAATATATAATCTTATTGTTCGTTAAATAAAACATAAATAACATTGAAGTATAGGTTACTAATCAAGTGTGTACATGTGGGTATATTTATATATCAATATATGTCCCTAGAAGTGTAACCTTATTTCAATTATTTTAAGATATCATTGTCATAGATAATCACTACCCAATTATACTCATACAAAAAAATATTGTTTTACCCCAAATACTCACACATGTACGACCACAATCAGTGAAATAATATAAATGTTATACATCTATCACACCTTATGCGCATAGGGAGAACGAATTATATAATAAATGTTTTAGTGAAACCAACTACAACATATAAACCATTCTCATTTAGAAGGAAAAGATATGTGATTCCCATGGAGAACTACCTGAGTTATTGCAAAGTCAACAAACTAGAAACTGAGTTCAGGATAAATACCATAATACCTCACGTACGCATTGAACTTCATACCAATTTTGATGATCTAGAATTAATCTTGACCTAGGAAAGAAATCACATGCATAGGTTGTAGAATCTAGTGGATTTCTTCAGACCAAATCACATTTTCTTCCAAGTTTCTTCTTTCCAAACCTTGATTTAGCTGTTTCTAGCAAAAATAGAACTCTTTTGGGTAGGTGGACACATTTCAACTTGTCCTAAAATTGGCATGACTAACTCCTATTCACACTTGAAGTCCTCTTCAACTCTACTTGCAAAAAATTTGGTTGATCCTCTATCTAGGCATTCTCTCCTTCTAACATCCCGTTTGACACCTTTGACTTGAAATTTTAGTGTCTTTTTTCAACATTGACCCTCTTAGAGATCCTCCTACTCTTTTTCCACCTTTCTCACATAAATTTTGCATTCTATCTCCTTTCTATTATATGCAAGGAGAACACTATCAATATTTATGTAATTCAGCTTTGTAACACTTTCGAGTTGCATTTGGACTAATAATTTTAAGGAATTTTCATGACCTATATTGCCTAAATTCTACAACCTTTCTCCTCCAAAAAAGAGATCATGCTAATAATCATAGAATGGGGCCATAAAGGGTTGAAATTTTCCCAGATGCTTCTTTTCCACATGAATTGGGAAAATTCCAATGACTTGGATATTGGGGCACCATGCTTCTTTGACTATGTAGCTCCTCCAAACACCCACACCATGCCATTTAGCTTTATGTCAGCCTCGTTTATTGGGTTGTTAATGGGTATGTGTAGGATCATCATGGAAAAAACAGGCCCTTAAGTGCCAAAAAATTCAAAAAAATCATACTTAGGGAACTTGACATAAAAATTTGAATAAGTTATCTATATTATTTCAAAAATATGTAACAATAGAATCTTTATATAATTGAACATAGTTTCTAAACTACTAGGTTTGTAAAAAAAAAAAATCTATTTGGTGAAAATTTGAAATTTCAGTGCAGTAGTACTTAAATTTCAGGGAAAAAATAAGAAGTAGGTATCTATCTAACCACCCTAACCACAATAAAATTATAATATTTTTTTATAATATTTTAGATATAAGTAGAGGGATCATGTCCTGATGTGATGCATATTTTTTTGTAATTTTTTTCTAAGTAAATAATTAATTATGAATTTTTTATTACAACTTCTAAAAAATATAAAAAACTGATATGTCCGACCACCTTAACTTGGTCAAAACTTCATGAAATTCAATTTTTCTTTTTTTAATCCTATAGTATGTGAAGCATAGAATGTGATGCATGTTTTGGATTCAAAAAATGTGATAACATTTGAACACTATAGATGTTTTTCAATCAAGCTATCAATGAGGACTTTAGTCATAATTTGAATAGAAAATGAATAATAATTACTTGTTAAATTCAAAGTAAAACATAATTTATATTGGTGGAAAGCTAAGAATATCCTTTAAAAATCATTTTTGTTTCATCAATTTTGGGTGAAAAAAAATCGCCAGCCACATACCCATCATATTGCCACTTTTTGGCCCATCATGATCCTACACATACCCTAATACTTGCAATGACTTTGGCATATTTCATTTTTTTTATGAATAGGCAACTATCTATATTAATATAAAGATAAAGTTACATATTCACAAAAATAAGGTGGGTGGCTAGAATGCACACATCGAGAGTCACATGGGTCAAGCCCAAAAGTCCATGATTATAAAACATATAAAAAAGGGCTATTAAGTGGCCAAAGTAGTGCCAACAGAGCTAGGAGGGTCTCTGTCATCCAAATTATTTCCCCATACATCAGCGGGGTCAATGATGTTAGGAGGACCCCAACCATCATCAACATCTTTTTCCTTCTCTTTATCTTTATCCCCGTTCCAAGGTGAGATTGCAAGTGCCAGACACAGAAAGCATTTACCAGAGTCTAGAAAAAAAGAGCTAGAAGTAGGAGTTTCATTAGAGGACCACCCAGAACCACGTCCACCACTCCATGAAGCACCACTAGAGGGCCACCCCTAGCCATCCCGCGGTGGAGGAGAGCAAGTCCATCGAGGAGGACGAGAATCCTTCTGAAGAGAAGGCTTAGAGCACAGATGCAAAAAACCAATCTATTGTCGGCCCTGAGAAGGTGACTGACCGTAGGAAGAGGTGGGTGAAGTGAGCACCCAAGCAATAGTGCATGGGTAATTACCACAATGATATAGCAACACTTGCAGGTGAGCAACCTCAAGTGCAACTTTGTTAACTTGCACCTGGATCTGTAAGATCACATTAGAACAA
Source organism: Sequoia sempervirens (assembly GCA_007258455.2). Taxonomy (NCBI): domain Eukaryota; kingdom Viridiplantae; phylum Streptophyta; class Pinopsida; order Cupressales; family Cupressaceae; genus Sequoia; species Sequoia sempervirens. The sequence goes on from VDFB02000017.1 coordinate 193,164,437, forward strand.
ATAATATTTTTATTATATAAAGAAACATTAATACCCATTTGAGAATGAGAAAATATGTAGCCATTTCTATCTTTCAAGATTTTGAAAAGTATTTCCACCCTAAAAGCGTGCCAAAGCTTGGTATACTTAGTAGGAAATTTGGGTGAGTCTCCCAACAGAATCATATACCAAGAGAAATTTTCTAACCTAAAGGGCCAAAAGAAGTCATGAATCCAAATCCAAAACTATTGAGCTTTGGGAGAAAACTAGAAAAGATGCTTAAATTTTTTATCTTTCCCATAAAAAGGGCAACAAGGGTTCTAGACCCCCAAGTGAACAAGTAGAGAACCCACAAGCAAGCCTTGGAAAAGAATACACCAAGTGAAGTGGGAAAGTTTCATCTCAACACTTGCAGACCAAGTGACAACAAATATTTTATGCTAGACATGAGTGGGAGATTGAAGAAGCCACCTCTAGTTCAAACATTGAATCATAGGAAAGAGTAGTGAAAGCCACCTGTAACCAAGCCAAGGATTGTAATTCCTAAGAGGGGTGTCTAGATACCACTTTTAGTCCTTCCACTAGGGTTTGGTCCCATGAATTCCAACCTTATGAAGCATCTTTGTAGGAATAACATTCACTAGACCATCAAAGGTAGCACGGTCTTGGTTATGAAGCCTATACAAGGCACAAAATTCTTCCCACTACATGATACAAATTGTGGGTCTATGAAAAATATGATGTAGGGTTTGAATACCCTTTTTGTGGAATTTGAGTGCCTTAAGCCAAGGTGGTTTAGCCAATGGTTGAACATTGCTAACAAAAAAAGGTGACCACCAAACATTTTTTTGGATGAGTGAAAGCCCATCACAAAAAACTAGAACCAACCTATCAAAGCCATGGCTCAACTACCTCCAAAGCTCTCCAAATGCTCTTAGCCACAAAATTTCCCACAAATTAGATTGGTGCCTACATGACCAGAAGGGTTTGAAAACCAATCCACTTCTAGGAGGGTCTTTGCATAGGAAAACCAGACTGGATACAATGTATGAGAAGAATTTTCTAAGCCTCATCACTAGTGAGGGCATGAATTATCCATTTGACACAAAAGGCAATCCCTTGTCATTTAGTGGATAGCAACTCAAGCCTTCTAGAATCTTTGGGAAGGCAAAAAAATTTCTAAGCAACATGATGAAACCCTTTGTGGGAATCAACAGAGGCCCAAAGAAAATATCTAAGTAGTTTTTCAAGCTTGCCATAGGTAGCTTTTGTTTGAAATATGTGCCTAAAACATTACAGGCTGAAACCTCCATGAGTGCCAAGTCGGTGTGATAGGTTCCATGTCTGGCCGACTAGAAGGTTTGCTTTATTTAGTTATGACTAGGTCACTTTGACCTTGTTACTATCTTGCTGATTTGTACACTGCAAAATCTATTGATATTACATAGTGTGTTCATTGTGACCTTATAGCGCTCAAGAGACCTCTGGCCGAAAGGCCATTCAATCATGTATCGATGAGACTCTTGGCGACTACAGGCTTTGGGATAACTAAAGGTTCTCGCTAAGATGTCTCAACGAAGTGTTAATCTCTTGCCGACAACATATGTGTTGAAGTCTTCGGGGCAACTCTAATGATCCAGGAAGATGTCTTAGTGAACGGTGGAAGTCTTGCTAACAAGGACTTATCCAAGCGTTCTTTAGAGTAACTCAAAGTGGTTGGAGAAACGTCTCAGCGAACATTGAAGGTCTCACAGAAAGAAACACCTTTTGGAAGTCTTCGGTGTAGCTCTTGGCGAATGATGGTCATTGGTGGAACACGGTGGTTTCGATAAGAAGTCCCAGTGACTTTGACGAGTCTTGTCAATGTTGAAGAATCTTTAGGGTAAATTAAAGATATCGGAGAAACCTCTTAGCGATGGTGAATGTCTTGCTGATAGCCGATGGCTATCAGGGTAGCTCTTGGCAACAGTTGGTCATCCGAGTAACATATGGAGATCAGTATGAACTCTTGGCAATAGGTGTGAGTCTTGCTAACTTCTCCTTGGTGCTTAGTAGGTATGGGGACTTTGGTATAACCTTTGATGTCTCACTATGACCTCCTGGAAAAAGTGATAGGTTAGGGTGACTACGTGATGACTTGGTCTATATCTTGGAGCTCGATATAACATCTTGGCGACTACAAAGGCTCTTGGCGACATCGGTATGAAGTATATGTGGCATCGACGAGACACTGTTAGTGTCTCACCGAGATGACAGTACATTAGGAATTTTTTTGACTGTTTGATTGTCATACATGGAATCTCGTGGATGAATAGAGGAAGCTGAAAGTGAACTATTAGCAGTTGGTTCGTTGTGACAGTTCTATGAGAAAGCTCAACAGTTAGGGAACACCATGGATATAGTTGGAAGTTGTAGACACTTGGGGGTTGGATTGTAGTTCGATCAATAGTGTAGTGTGAAGAATTAAAAACTATATCAGTAAAGAATTTAAAATCTGTAAAGGCTATAACTTGGAAGTTTTCTATTCAAAGAATGTTCATGATAAATGCTACTATATAATGACACCAAAAAGATAAGTCTGGAATTGTATGTAATTTTGATTACCGTAATACAAAGTGATTTCTCTTGGTGTGGTGGGTTTTTCTCCCATAAGGGTTTTCCCACGTATATTTGGTGTTCATGTGTGTTTGTCTAATACTCTATTTCTGTAATCCGTTTCATAGTGCATCTCAACCTGATTGTAATTCAAAATTTTAAAAGTACTTCTACATTATTTCCTGAGGTATTGACTTTAGGAGAGTTTTTTTCCACATCTAATTTTCCTTACAAGTGGTATAAGAGCCTGGCTAGTTGTGTTATCCTTGGGGGTACATTGGGTTTTTTTCAGTGGGAGTCTTGTAGAGATTGTTAGTTCTATCTACAGGTTAAGATGTCTAGTTCATCTGGGAAGATTGAAATAGAGAAATTCGATGACAGTAACTTTGAATTGTGGAAACTCAAGATGGAGGATCTCTTAGTAGATCGAGATCTTTGGATTGTTGTGTCTGGAACTAAACCTATAGGCATGAAGCAAGAAGATTGGGACCTTACAGATAGAAAAGCTAAGGGGCTGATAAGGATCTATTTGATAGACTCAGTTCTTCTCAATGTGCATGAAGAGAAGATAGATTATCTCTTGTGGAAGAGACTGGCATCTATTTATCAGGGAAAATCTTTGGTGAATAAGTTGTTCTTGAGGAAGAAGCTCTACTCTTTGAGAATGCAAGAAGGAGGGTCTGTAGCTGATCATTTGAATGCATTTAACATGTTGTTCACACAATTAACATCTATTGGTGTAAAGATTGAATAAGAAGATCAATGTATGCTTTTGTTATGTTCTTTGCCAGATTCTTTGGATCATTTAGTGATGGCTATTGGGAGTAAAACATCTAGTTTCAAGATGGAAGATGTTGTTGGTTCTTTGTTGTTAGAAGATATGAGAAGAAAATCATCTGAGACGGTTAAGGAGGCTCTTGCTGTCAAAGGAAGGTCAAAGGAGAAAGGCAAGTAGAAGTAAAAGAAGTCCAAATCAAAATCAAAGGGAAGATCAAAGTCTCCTAGCAAAAAGTCCAAGGTGAAGTGCTGGAACTATGGGCAACCTGGTCATGTCTAAAAGGATTGTAAAGAGGAGAAAAAGAAGAATGGATCTTCTGATAATGGATCTTCTCATAGTGATGGTGATGCCTTCATTGCAGCCTTGGCTACACAGGCATCAGATGATGTCTAGCTGATTGATTTTGGAGCATCGTTCAACATGACATCTCACAGAAAATGGTTCACAAAGTATGAAGAGTATGATGGTGGAAAGGTGTACTTGGCGAGTGATTCTACTTTGGAGATAGTTGACTGTGGAAGAGTCAGAATGCAATTTCCTAATGGTAGAGTAAAGGGAATTAATGATATTATGCACATACCAGGTCTGGCTCAAAATTTGTTGTCTATCAGCAAGCTTAATGATATTAGAGTACAAGTCTTGTTCTCGGGAAGTGGCTGCAAGATGACTAGGGGTTCAATGGTGTTGGCCAGAGGTGCTTGAATTGGTACCCTGTACAAGATGGATGCACAAGCTATTCAATGTAACAGTGTCTCTTCGAAGTCACTGAAAGTGGCTCATGAAGGTAAAGAGGGAACTATCCCTAATTATGTAAACTCTACGGAAGTAAAAATTCCTGCAAAGAAGACTATGCTTTGGCATCATAGGTTAGGCCACATAGGAGAAAAAGGTTTAAAAACCTTAAAGAACAAAAATCTTGTTGAGGGGCTTGAAGATTGTAATTTTGAATTTGAATTATGTGAACACTGTATATATGGAAAGCAACTCCATGTTTCATTTATGATAGTTCTCATAAATCTTTTGGTTTGTTAGATTATATCCATTCAGATGTGTTTGGTCCAGTAGATGTTCCTTATTTGTCTAAATCAAGATACTATGTGTTGTTCATTGATGATTATTCAAGAAGATCATTTATATATTTTTTGAAAAGTAAATTTGAAGTGTTCAGTCAATTTAAGCAGTTTAAAAATCTTGTTGAAAATTAGACTGGTAAAACAATAAAATGTTTAAGGACTAATAATGGCGGTGAATTCTATTCTGATAAATTTGAAAGATACTGTAAAGACCATGGAATCAAAAGACACAAGACTACACCTTATACTCCACAGTAGAATGGAGTTGCAGAAAGGTTCAATAGGACAGTGATGGAGAGAGCACGAAGTATGCTTAGTAGTGCTGGCTTGGAGAAGTTCTAGGCTGAAGCTACTTCTACTACATGTTACTTGGTTAATCGGTCTCCAAACTCTGCTCTTGTTGATAAGACACCTTTGGAAGCATGGTCTGGTAATAAGCCCTCTCGTAGACATATTCGAGTCTTTTGCTGTGAGGCATATGCACATGTGCCGGATGTAAAAAGATCTAAGTTGGAGAACAAGGCTGTCAAGTGTATTTTTATTAGCTATAGTGCTAACATTAAAGGATACAAGCTTTGGAATCCTATTACAGAGAAGGTTGTATATAGCAGAAGTGTAATATTTCGTGAGCTGAAACCTCCGACCTTGGATTTGTAGTCAGAGACAAAGTCAGAAAATAGTAAGGATGTAGCAGCAATTCCTTCTACACTAGAGAAAGAGGAATTGAAGATTAAAAATGTATCAGAAACTGAGGAGAGAACAAGTAGTTTTGAAAGTTCTGAAGAAGATGAACCTTAGCCTTAGCCTGTGAGGAGGTCAACCCAAGAAAGGAAACAACCAGATAGGTATGGGTTATCATTAATTGATTCTACTTATGCCTATGCATTAATTTCTAGCATTGATGAGCCTAGGACTATAAAGGAGGAAATTAAAATGTTTGATTCAGATTCTTAGTTGGAAGCCATGGAGGAAGAAATGGCATCACTAGATAAAAATGAAACCTGAAGTCTGGTTCCCTTGCTTAAAGACAGAAAACCTGTGGGCTGCAAATGGGTATTTAAGAAAAAGATTGGTCTAGATGGCAATGTAGAAAAATACAAGGCAAGACTGGTTGCAAAGGGTTATTCCCAGGTAGAGGGAATTGATTATGGGGAAATCTTTTCTCCTGTAGAAAAACTGATGTCCATTAGATTTCTATTGTCACTTGCAGTAGCTTATGACTTTGAGGTTGAACAGATGGATGTGATGACAACATTTCTTCATGGTGATCTTGAAGAAGAAATCTATATGTCCCAGATTGAGCACTTTGTTGAAAAGGGTAAAGAAAAACTAGTATGCAAATTAAAGAAGTCTCTGTATGGGTTAAAGCAGTCACCTAGAATGTGGTACCATAAATTTGATACCTATGTATTATCTTTAGGATTTGTGAGATCAAAATCTGATCACTATGTATACTATAAAGTTGAAAGTGATCAAGTGCTTGATATTGTTCTTTATGTTGATGATATGTTGTTCATAGGAAATAGCAAGCTAATAATTTCTGATCTTTAGTCTCAGTTGTCTGCTAAGTTTGAAATAAAGGATCTTGGTGCAGCAAGGTATATTCTGGGGATGGAGATATCTAGGGACAAGAAGAATAGAAAGCTTTTGCTCAGTTAGAGTAAGTATATAAGGACTGTTCTAGAGAGATTTTGTATGAATGATTGCAAGCAGTTAGTTGTTCTAGTCATGCAGGGAACAAAGCTATTTGTTGAGGACTATCCAAAGTCTCCTACTGAGATGGAGGACATGACCAGTGTACCCTATGCTAGTGCAATAGGCAGTCTCATGTATGCAATGGTCTGTACAAGGCCAGACATTGCCCAAGCAGTGGGAGGACTTAGTCGATTTATGGCAAATCTAGGTAGAATACATTGGGATGTTGTGAAGAGAGTATTTAGATATTTGAAGGGAACTTCAGATTTTTCATTATGTTACCATGGGAATTCAGTTGAATCACAGAGGACTCTCAGCACTCGTGGATATGTAGATTCTAATTGGGCAGGGGACATTGATAGCAGGAGATCCACCAGTGGATACATTTTCATGTTGAATGGTGGTGTAGTGAGTTGGATGAGCAAGCGGCAATCTGTAGTCACTTTGTCCACTACAGAGGTTGAATACATGGTAGCTACTCATGCTTGTAAAGAAGTTGTATGGTTGAAACGTTTGTGTTCTAACATTGGTTTTGATGCAGGGGAAATAACAATCTTATGTGATAGTCAGAGTGCTATTTGTCTGGAAAAGAATCCAAATTTCCATGCCAGGATGAAACATATTGATGTATAGTACCACTTTGTACAAGATATGGTTGAGGATGGAAAGGTCAGTTTGGAAAAGATTGATATTCTAGAGAATGTTGCAGATGCATTGACAAAGCCAGTGAGCACAAACAAGTTCAGGTGGTGTGCCAGTTCAATGGGCCTTAGTGCCCATGATTTTCAGTAAGTATTATTTATGCTCTGGAGGTGCCTATATGATCTTTATCAAGTGGGAGATTGTTGGAAATATGTGCTTCAAACATTACAGGCTGAAACCTCCATGAGTGCCAAGTCGGTGTGATAGGTTCCATGTCTAGCCAACTAGCAGGTTTGCTTTATTCAGTTCTAACTAGGTCGATGTGACCTTGTTACTTTCTTGTCGATTTGTACATTGAGAAGTCTATTGCTATTACATAGTGTGTTCATTATGACCTTATAGTGCTCAGGAGACCTCTAGGCGAAAGGCCATTCAATTGTGTATTGGCGAGACTCTTGGCAACTATGGGCTTTAGGAAAATTGAAGGTTCTCGCTAAGAAGTCTTAGTGAAGTGTTAATCTCTTGCTGATAGTGTATGTATTGAAGTCTTTGAGGTAACTCTAATGATCTGGGAAGATGTCTTAGTGAACAGTGGAAGTCTTGCTGATGGGGACTCATCCAAGCATTCTTCAGAGTAACTCAAAGTGGTCGGAGAAACGTCTCAGTGAACATTGAAGGTCTCACCAAAAGAAACACCTTTTGGAAGTCTTCAGTGTAGCTCTTGGTGAATGATGGTCATCGGTGGAACACAGAGGTTTCGATAAGAAGTCCCAGTGACTTCGACGAGTCTTGTCGATGTTGAAGAATCTTTGGGGTAACTTAAAACTATTAGAGAAACCTCTTAGCGATGGCAAATGTCTTGTCGATAGCTAATGGCTATCAAGGTAGCTCTTGGTGAGAATTGGTCATCAGAGTAACATATGGAGATCGGTATGAACTCTTGGTGATAGGTGCGAGTCTTGCCGACTTATCCTTGGTGCTCGATAGGTATGGGGACTTCAATATAACCTTTGATGTCTCGCTATGACCTCCTGGCGAAAGTGATAGGTTAGGGTGACTACGTGATGACTTGGTGTATATCTTGGAGCTATATATAACATCTTGGCGACTACAGAGGCTCTTGGCAACATCGGTATGAAGTATATGTGGCATTGGTGAGACACTGTTAGTGTCTCACCGAGAAGCCAATGCATTACAAATTCTGTTGACCGTCTAACTGTCATACGTGGAATCTCGTGGACGAATAGAGGAAGCCGAAAGTGAACCGTTAGCAATTGGTTCATTGTGACAATTTTGTGAGAAAGCTCAACAGTCAGGGAACACCATGGATATAGTTGGAAGTTACAGACACTTGGGGGTTGGATTGTAGTTTGATCAACAGTGTAGTGTGAAGAATTAAAAACAGTATCAATAAAGGATTTAAAATCTGTAAAGTCTATAACTTAGATGTTTTCTATTCAAAGAATGTTCATGATGAATGTTGCTATATAATGACACCATAAAGATAAGTATGGAATTGTATGTAATTTTGATTACTGTAATCCAAAGTGATTTCTCTTGGTGTGGTGGGTTTTTCTCTCATAAGGGTTTTCCCACATATATCTGGTGTTCATGTGTGTTTGTCTAATACTCTTTTTTTGTAATCTATTTCATAGTGCATCTTAACTTGACTATAATTGAAAAATTTAAAACTACTTATGCATTCTTTCGTGAGGTGTTGATGTTAGGAGAATTGTTTTTCGCATCTAATTTTCCTTACAGCTTTCGATGGGGCCCAATAGGAGGAATAGTAGAGATGGGTGGTTGTAAGCACCTTGGAGAACACCTGGAATTTCCCCGCCAAAGAGAAGGGCTTAGTAATCCAATAAGAAAGCTTTTTCTTGACCCTAGAAAGGATAGCTTTCCATAACTCAACTGAAGAAACCTAGATGGCAAATGGAATTCCCAAGAACCAAAAAATTTCTCCTAGCCCAATCCACTTCCAATTATACTACTAAAACCAAGGAGGAGTGGGTAGAACTAACTGTCTATAGCACAAATTTTTGTGCCACTAGATGGAAAATACAAAAGCAAGACAAAAAGTATTAAGGAAATCCAAGGATGCTTTAATAATTTCTTCTTCCTCTAGAAGAGTGAGGAAACATTCATTAGAAAAATGGAAATTAACTAGTTAAGCCTAAGAGTTAGGTATTGAAATACCCTTGACACACAGTTGGGAAATTTCTTGGGCCAAGAGGTAGCCAAATCCATCAGCCGCAAGCACATATATAGAGGGGGCAAGAGGGAACCTGTGTCAAATGGAATGAAAGAGTCCAAAGGCAGAAGATTGATGACTATTGATGGTGCTACAAGTAGAGGCATATACAAAAATCATATGAACAGTTTGAATGAAATTAGGCCCAAAACCAAAAGCTTCCAATATAGCAAGAATAAAAGGCCATTCAATGTGGTCACAGGCTTTGGAAAAATCAATTTTAACAAAAATGGCTTTCTGGTTTGAATTCCTGACCCATTCCATGCCTTCCTAAACAACAATGATATTATCTAGAATCAACCTAGATTTGATGAATCCTATTTGCTCCGAGCACACAATCTGAGGCAAAAGATAGTGAATCTTCACCGCCAAAACCTTGGTGATAATTTTGTACCTAAGATATTGAGAAGCGTGATAGGCCTCTAGTTGTAAATATCCTTTGGATCACCAAATTTATGTATGAATTTTATATTACCTTTCTTTATTAAGTTACCTAGAGAATTAGCATGAAAAGCCTCTAAGTTATCTTAAGTGTGACTTTGTTAGCTTGCACCTAGATCTGTAAAAGCACATTAGAAAAACAAATAGCTTTAGTATTTAAAGAAACATTAATATCCATTTGAGAATGAGCAAATATGTAGGCATTTTTGTCTTTCTAGATATTGAAAAGGATTTCCAACTTGAAAGTGTTCCAAAGTTGGGTATACTTAGCAAGAAATTAGGGCGAGTCTACCAGCAGAATCATATGCCAGAAGAAAGGTTCCAACCTAAAGGGCCAAAAGAAGTCATGAATCCAAATCCAAAACTACTGAGCTTTGGGAGAAAACTAGAAAAAATGCTTAAAAGTCTCAGCTTGCCACAAAAAGGGAAACAAGGGTCCTGGACCCCCAGGTGAAGAAGCTGAGAACCCATAGGAAAGCCTTGGAAAAGAATACACGAAGCGAAGTGGGAAAGTTTTGGCTCAACACTTACAAACCAAGTGGCAGCAAATATTTTATGCCAGACATGAGTGGGAGATTGAAGAAGCCACCTCTGGTTCAAGCTTTCAATCATAGGAAAGTGTGGTGAAAGCCACTTGTAACCAAGCTGAGGCTTGTAGTTCCTAAAAGGGGTGTCTGGATACCACTTCCAATCATTCCACTAGGGTTTGGTCCAAAAAAATTCCAACCTTATGAAGCATCTCTATAGGAATAACATTCACCAAACCCTCAAAGGTAGCATGGTCTTAGTTATGAAGATTGTATAGGGCACAAAATTCTTCCCACTACATCATACACATTGTGGGTATATAAAAAATTTATTGCAAGGTTTGAATACCATTTTTGTGTAATATGAATGCCTTAAGCCAAGGGGATTTAGCAAATGGTTGACCATTACTGGCAAAAAGGGGTGACCACCAAAAATTTTATTGGTTGGGTGAAAAGCCATCATGAAAACCAAAACCAACCTAGCAAAGCCATGGCTTAACTACCTCCTAGGCTCTCCAAATGCTCTTAGCCACAAAAGTTCCCACAATTTGGACTAGTTCCTCCATGACCATAAGGGTTTTAAAACCAATCCCCTTAGGCAAAAAAATACCATTGACATGTAGTTAGGAAACTGCATGAGCCAAGAGGTAGCCAAATCCTTCAGCTGCAAGAACATACAAAGAGGGGGGAAGAGGGAACCCTTGACAAATGGAATGAAAGAGTCCAAAGGTAGAAGATTGATGACCATTGATAGTGATACAAGTAGAGGCATCTGCAAAAAGCATACGAACAACTTGAATGAAATTAGGCCCAAAACACAAAGCTTACAACATAGCAAGAATAAAAGGCCATTCAATGCAGTCATAGGCTTTGGAAAAATCAATTTTAACAAAAATGGTTTTTTTGGTTTGAACGCCTAGCCCATTCCATGTCTTCCCAAAAAATAATGATATTATCTAGAATGAACCTAGATTTGATGAATCTTGTTTTCTCTGAGTGCACAATCTAAGGAAAAAATGGCGAATCTTCAACGCCAAAGCCTTGGAAATAATTTTGTAGGAGATGTTGAGAAGCATGATAGGCCTCTAGTTACAAATGTCCTTTGGGTCCCCAGATTTAGGTATGAATTTTATATTTCCTTTGTTTATTAAGTTACCTAGAGAATTAGCATGAAAATCCTCTAAGTAAACATGATGGAGATCTTTCCCAACAAAGTCTCAAAGAGCCTTGTAAAATTCACAAGGGAATCCATTGATCTGCGGGGCTTTTCCACTAACCATGGAATGAAAAACTTCCTCGATATCATCAATTTTTAACAATTGATCACAAAAAGTTTGTTTGGTCTGAGGAAAGCCTATTTGGCACAACAACAAGGCAATCCTGAAGGGCTTGTTTGTGCACAGGTGTAGGTTCCTGTGTAGTTAAAACTTGCTCATAATGATGCACAAAGTCCTAGATAATTTTAGGAAGCTCAGAGAGAACCTAAATACTAGTATCTTTTTTTTTTTAATTCCTGGCCCAGATGAGTGCCTAGCATGCAATGCCAAAAAACTCTTTGGAGGTATGATCACCAAAATTTAGCCAATGTAGCTAGGCTTTGATTTGTGCACCTCTAGTAGAATAATTGTCTACAACTTCCTTTTTGTGCCTTAATTTCATTTCCCTTACATCCAATGATAGCAAAAAGGGGCTAGCTGCCAAAGTATCAGTAGCTAAATGTAGGTCAGCGGTGGTAGCCTCATAAGATTGCCGATGAAAGATAGCTAGCTGGCACCCCTAAATACATAGAAATCTAGCCTTGTGTTTCATAGCATCATTCCACCAAGTGATCCATCCTATACGATGAAATAGTTTGCACTCTAGATTCCACTTTCTATGAATGTGGTTCAAGGTTGGCTTGTGATAGAGTAGAGACATGTTAAAAAAGAATTGAGTTTTACACAAGTGATGCTTTTGTGTCTTCCATTCAATGTGAAAAGAAATGGGGAAGTGGTCAAACAGAGTCACATCCACTAATGGCTCAACCAATAGAGAATAGCTATCAAAAGAAAATAAAATATTGAGATGAGATCATGGCACGATCAAGGAGCTTAAAGATTTTGTCAGAACCATCCCTAAAATTACACCAAGTGTGCTAGAGAGAATGAGAATGGCAGTGACCAATATTGAGATAAAAAGCCTCAATTTATTATGCATGTAAAACCATGCCTCTTATTCACTAGCTATCCATCTAAATGGCAGAGTGTTTTCCTTGTCATAAGCCATCTCAACCATATTGAAATCCTCACATAATAACTAGGTAGCAATTGGAAATTAATCAACAATCTAGTACCAAAGAAAAAAATGCTCCACAACATCATTAGAAGCACAAACATTAATAATCCCAAAGGAATGATTATCATTATTAAGAAGAATCTAGACAAGCTGATGAGTGGAATCAGACCCATGGCCAACCACACAAGCATGCCACCATGGGGAAAAAAGGGTGATAACTCTACCACACCCACCCTCATGCATAGTGCGAAACATTTTATTGGTTGACCAAATAGAATGGCAAGCTGAAGCAAGCAAAAATTAAAAAAAATTAACTTCTTGGAGACAAGCACTTCAATACCAGAATATTTTTGCAAAGTATCACTAACAAAATACTTTCTAAAGAGGATTTTCAGACCTCAAATGTTCCATGAGAGGAAATTTATGAATGAAACTTGTCCATATTGTTAGAGTTTGGTTCCTCTTCATTTAGGGAAGAGAAATGATTCTGCAAAAAATATGGTGGAACTGACCCAATTTGAATAGAAGGAGAGGAAAATATCCACTTTGTTTTACACATATTCACCCTCTTCATGCAGTGGAGATGAACTACGAGACCGCCCTTAAGCTCTCGACATGGAAGGAGAAACACTCAGTTGAGCAATCATAACAGAAGTAGGCTAAGGAATTTCCTTTGACCTAGGTTGTACCAAAACATTATTAGCTCCAATAGGAGCATTTGTCCCCTTCCCTGAAGGGTTTGAAATGACCTTCAATGGTTTAGAGGCCTTAGAGGCCAACCCAAAACTAGTTGACTTATTTTTCTAGTTTGTAACTATGGTCCATTTTTTGTCCAGCTTGGGAGCAAAAGGCTCTGCCTGGTGAGGCTTTTTAGTATCTCATGGTGGAGAAGGTGTAGAAGGTACTACCAAGGGGCAGTCCTTAATCTTGTGGTCTACTGACTAGCACCTATAACACGTGTTGGGTAGATTAAAATAAGTGACTTTCTGGGTATACCAGAGAGCCCCAATTTGACTATCAATTTATTCTTTCAAATCCTTGGAGAGGTCTATTTCTACACAGACCCATTTCTAGGGTCAGGCCTAGAAAAACCTATTAGACTCAACAAAAATGACCCTCCCCAGTGAGGATGCAATATGATTCAAAAAAGGCACACAAGGCAAAGGCAAACCAGGGAATTCAATCCAAACTAGGAACCACAAATTAGTGTCATCTAAGATAGAAAAATTCTAGGCCCATGCCTGGAAAACCAGCAGGGATGACCAGACATACCAAGGACCATGGGCTAAGATAATCTGGACATGATTGACTTTCGTAAAGAGGAACCAAAAAAAAACCGTTGGTTAAATTTTGGACCATATCAAGGTGGACTGCATGAGGGACCCAGGCCTTGCGGACCCATTCTTTAAGCACACTTTTAGGGGGATTCCTTCCAAAAAAAAACCCACAAGGGTGTGTTGCTCAAGCCATTGACAAGCAGAATCAAAGTCTGGTAAAGGAAAAACCACATCAGTTGGGGAATCAGAAATCTTACCTCATGAAAGAATTTTGGAACAAATTTCTAGGGACATTTGTTCAAAGGAGGAGCCATTGAGCAGTGTCGTTGAACCACTAAAACCAATATGAACTGCTAGGTTAGAGCTGGTTGAAGGCATATGAAAATACAAAAACCATAGTAAATGCAGTTGTACACACAAGAAAAGAGGGGTTTCTTGCACATAATGCACAATATGATGCAAGAGGAGCCAAGGGTGGTTGTGGAAACCACACATTAAGTGCCTAACATAGCCAATACCTCATTAATTTTACCTAGTGACAACCAATTTCCACATGAAATTGTCCTTCTGATCAAAATGTAACATAAGCATATGCATGACACTTTAAATTATTATTAAATTGTCAAAAAATATTAAAAAAAATATAATTTAATATTTTAATTAATAATATTAATATATATCATTCTATAAAAAATAAATTATTTTAGAATTTGTATAATTTATTTTAATATTTTCTAATATAAATTTAGAATCTCAATTGTAAAAGTAAAAATTTTAATTTTAAATTTTTATGAATTAAGTATTCATTGTTTTTCACTTTTGATTTTTTTAACAAGATTTATTTTTAATATGAACTTAAAAATTTCTTGTTTGTAAGAGAAAATTTAAGATTTTCACATTTATTACTAAAATTTGTTATTGTTTTAGAACTAATTTTTCATGATATTGCATTTATTAAAGATCTTATATCAAAATTTCATTATATAAATATTTTATTATTTGAAAGCTTCTCCAAATGTTTCTAAAATTATTTCAAATAGTTATATTTTTAGAATCGTTAAGGACTAGTTGTTTAGTAGTTTGTTGCAATTTTCTAGAATAGATTGGCACATTTTTTTTGCTATATAAGGTGCAGATAAGTTAATTTAATTTTAATTATGCCAATTATAATTTTTATTTTTATATTTTAAATAACTATTATTTTTATTTTAAAATTATATATTTTATTTAATAGATTTTTATTTATATAATAATTATATTTTAGTTTTAGTTTTGTTTATCAATGTTTATTATTATTATTTTTTTATGTAAAATATCAGTTTGAAGTTAACCTTTTTTTCTAGCAAAAGGCTTGGTGCCTATACATTATATTGATAATCATAATAGATAATTGCAAATTTTTCATAGAAGGAAAAATTGTCTTTTTTTACAAACTAGATCATAATCATAGAGACATTTGCATCGACCTAGCTGCCCAAAAAAATTATATCCAAACCCAAAGTTTGTACCCCTATACTCTAATATTTTATTGCTACCTATAGTTTCATACACCTGTACATTAAGCACTGCCACCCTATATTATGTATCATATTCTATAAAATTTATTTTGAAACAAAAACCATTACACTCATGACATCACTAATTTTCCCTATGAGAACATTGATATGAATTTTCACCTTGTTCCTCTTGAAACAACAGTTGGACTTGGTTTTCTACTAAAGCTTGAGAATGCACCATTATGTTTGTTTGAAACTTGATGATTATCCTTGACTTCTCTATGAAATGGTGGTGCAAAAATTACCTGGATGCCTTTTGGACAATCATGTTTCATGATAATTGAGATGGCATGGAATATTTTCTTGAATTTACTAATTTAATCCCCGTCGAACTCAAAATGGTACCTATTGAGTGCTATATACAGGTAACTCAAAGAGTCTTTGAGTAGAGATAGCGTCATACCCTCATAAGAATCAACATACATTTGTTTATGAAAAAGGTAATGCCATAGAAACAAACCACTAGCAAAGCCCTCACCCTGACTAAAATCATATGCTTGGATGCTTTTCAACAAAGCATTATCTTCTAGATAAACTTCGTTCACTACCTTATTTGCAAGGGGCTAAATTGAAATGAAATTTTGCACCAAATCCAACACATTGGAAATGAAAATCGACAAGAGATTTACAAGAAAGATGAGTTTATGAGAGTATGAAATATTTCCTCTCCTATTACTGACTTGTACAACTGAGAATGGTAGGACAATTTACCTTAAATGTCTGTTGTAAATGCTCCTTCTCAATGAAGCCTAAAAAGGGTATCTCCCATGGGCAAATGGAAATAGGGGCTTTGTAATTTCTTGGATGATACTCCATTTTGTAGTCTAGTGTCAAACAGTGAGCACACTTAAAGCATGCGACTTGCTACTACAACCTAAAGCAAAACCTTCAACCACTTTCCCTTCTATATCACAAGATTTAACAATGGACCCAAGCCAGAGTTGATGTGCACCTTCGTACCATGAACATATGCAATGATAATTTTTCTTCAATATAAACCTAGTTAATTGCATTCATGCCTTGGAAAGCTCCAATTTAAAGAAAAATGTCCTTAATTCACATTCCCCAAAGTAGCCTTGGAAATGAAAATTTGGAGGAGGAAGGCACACATCAAATCTTGCTCGTGTAGAAGAATTTGGATAATATTTTCTTTTCATGTTAATGTCTTACCACTAAAGGATTGTTTTGAATGCCACCTCATATTATTAAACATGTTGAATAATGATGTTTAAATGTGTTCGGTACCTAGGCCTGCATTCACACAAAAAAGGGTTATTTTTTCAAATTATGATCGACAACAAGTTTTGGATTATCCTAAGACCATCACTTGACTCCACTTCTTCCATGCACCAAATATTTATCTTTATACTTTTTGTTTTGACATCAATCCAATTTTTCTAATTTTTTCTCCATATTTTTCAATCTATGACGACATTAACTTATGAAGCCTCTTTAGATGTATTGTCTAAAGAGACACCTTACATTATTTATAGACTTAAGGCTTCTTTATTTCTTGTGCTTCTTGTAGAGAAATTTCTATTAGTTTTGGATACATTTGAATTTGATTAGTATCATTTACTAAAGATAATTCCTGAGAGTCACATCCCATTTTTGCTAGACAATTTGCTAGCCTATTTCCTTCACAGTAAATATGTGAGATTAAGAAACCCTGAAACTTATCTAGAAAAATAAAAAAAGTTGTTCAAAACGTAGCCTAAGTTCTAATTATGAATTCACCTCTCTTTGCAAGCATTAACAATTAATAAGGAGTCCCCTTAAACATGTATTCTTGTAATTCCAAGCTTCAATGCTAACTCCAACCCTTCAAGAACTACTTTTGCTTCTACGAAGTTGTTAGTTCCTTTTCACAAGTGAAAATAACTAACTACACATTTTCTTCAGTCTCCTCTTTCAATTTTGTCAGCTTAGACTTCCTACCTCTTTTCCCAAGTGATTTCTTTAGAATTAGTTGACAAGGGGTATGAGATAGAGAGAGAGTTTTAGAGTAATCAAATTCTTCTTCCCTCTATACCAATTCCTGATTCATATCTATCAACTTGTTAGTTGCCATCAGCGTTAGTCTTGCCACTAGAGTTCCATTTTTTTGAACATATAGGGATGTGTCAACTAAGCTCGAGCTAATATCCATCTCCATTTTCTCTTTATGAGTATCACATTCCCATATTCACTCCTCTTCTACTATTTCATCTACAATTTCATCACATATTTATGATCCAATTGATAATAGTATTTTCTCGGCTAAAGCTTCAATTTCATCTACTTTGACAGTCTTTTTGATCTCTGATGTAACTTGCAATTGTGACCCTTAAGACCTAGTAAGAAACTTGTTAGAGGAATTCCTAGGCTCCTCCTCACTCACCATATTTTTTTTAGCTAGATGGATCATTGTTTCTTGAAAAAAAATATTTCATACTATATCACCCAACTACTACTTAGAAATTTGTGATAAGGATGGGTAGTGTAAATTTAGAGTATAACCAATGCACTTTTGCATCAACAAATCTCTCTTTTATTTTAAATTCTAGGGATATAGAGAAAGATTGCTTAGGAAATTTATCAATTGAAATTTCATAATTCTTTTTCTCTCCTCCACCCTTTCATTTTACCTTAGGTCTTTGGTCTATAATACTTGGACTAATTTGGATATCTTTTGTACTAAAAAATACCTTAGGATTTTGCACAAATTGATTATTTGACAAGAGAGACTCTTTTTAATGTACAATATCTTGTTGAAGCCAATCGTGATGTACTTGATTTTGCAAGATTTCCATATTTTTTCATTCAATGGTAGAATGCCCTAAAGTGTGACATTGCATGTAAGTATTGTGAGAAGTTTCAAAAACTATTTTTTTGCAACCACTTGCCAAGTTTAGATGTTATCTAAATTTGAGTTGGCAAATCCTTCATTGTGTTAGAAAAAACACATACCCTTATTGGTTTTGAAGGATTTTTAAAGAAAAATTAATCATGTTTGAGAAATATCCCTATATGATTAGCCATGATTTCTATTAAATTGAATTCCCTATCCTCTAGAGTTAATCCATGCATTTGGATTCAAAAAGGAACAAATCTAGTGACAAAATCTTCAGGTTTAAAATTAGGAGTCCAAGGCTGCATGCACATGCCATATCTTTAAAAATTACAAGACTTAACCTTATATACAACATCTTTTTTGTATTTTGTTTCAAACGAGAACACAAAAATATGCTTACTGTGATCTAGATAGAAAAAAAAATTCAACTCCTTCCTGTTCATCAAATATCAAATCTTTTAACTTTTCTAGATCAAGGGTAAGATTCTAAAACTTACAAATTAGGGATTTTTCTCTAAGAACTTTCATTTGAGATTGCAGCAGGTGTTTTGGAAATGTAATCTTGATTGTCCCCTTTTACTTTTCTATGAAATCCTTTTCCACCACTTGATTAACATCAATACCTACTTTAGGTGGCTTGTTTTAATTTACAACTTCATCCTTTTGTAATTATTTATGCTTCCATTCTTATTTTTGTAGGCTCTTCTGCTTTGCCACTTTCTTTTTGTTTCCCTTGGAATACTTTTTTCCATTTCTCTTGAGTTGATTATTTGTATTTTTTCTTGCATTTAAAACCCCTTGTCGATGATTAACAAATTAATTTTGTTTCAAATTATTTTCAATGTGTAGTAAGCCTTCACCATTTTCCACTGTACCATCTTGAAAAGGCTTATGAACTAATCCCTCTTGATGGGAATAAATCCCCTTCTTATGAGTGATATTTCCTTTAGCCATCACATACCTCCGATCAGACATTTCATTGCACCCAAATTTTTTTGTATGTGATATATTTGGATTGAAGGGCACCCCTTTATGGCCAAATCTACTTGCAGAAAAAATTGTATTACTTGCATGTGTCTATCCTGGATATTTATTAGATTTGAGATCTCCCTTACTAACTTTGTAGAGACGATTCAAAAATCATGAATCATTTTGGTAATGCTTTTTAAGTTCTTCATTCTTCCCTTCCCTTATTGGAAATCCATTATCTTCACAAATATAAAAAATTAGTTGTTTTCCTTTATCCAACTACCTATGAGATCAAAATGGTATCCAGTTAAGTCTTGTAAATTTATGCCTAGCCTCATACGAACCTTGCCTTCATGTTTCCAAAGCGAGTTGCCAATGGGTCCATGGTACTAATGTGGCTTCTTTCTATAACCTTGGGGATCATGAAGGCTAGAAGGCCTATCCCTTTTCGGAAAATAATCATTGTTCTTGCTTAAAAATTATTTTATTTACATAAAATTTATCTTATAAGTTTTTTTTTTTTCATTTAATACTGTTTTGTTATGTAAATATAAAATACCTCCAAATGTAACATGTATATATCAACAACAAGTTACATAACCCAATTTTTTTTGGGTGTTATATAGATGCAAACATATAAATTTATTACATTCCTCTTATAGTTATATATATGGGTGATTACATATAATCTTCAAGTGTTGTCATGAATTCACAACAATTAAATTTTCTTTTTTTTTTATTCAAGGGGTAAACGCTTTTGACCGGAGCTATGAACCAGATACAACCATTCAAACAATACCACCCCAATGGGGTTTGAACCTTGGTGGCAAGAACAACAATGCCACCTATAAACCATCACACCATGCCAATACCGGCAACAACAATTAAATTTTCTAATTTAAAAAAAATTGATATTTTTTCGTAAAGAAATAACTAAAAAAATATAGTAGGGTATGTGCAAAGATCACGATGGGCCAAAAGTGGCAATATAATGGGTATGTTCTTTTTTTTTTGTCCAAAATTGATGAAAAAAGGGTTTTAAAGGATATTCTGCCTTTCCCCCAATATAAATTATGCTTTTACTTTGAATTTAATAAATAATTATTATTCATTTTCTATTCAAATTACGCACTAAAGTCCCGATTGATAGAATGATTGAAAACATCTATAGCTTTTGAAAGGTATCACATTTTTGAATCCAAACATGTTTCAAATTCTATGCTTTGCATACTATAGGATTAAAAAAGAAAAATGAATTTCAAGGAAGTTTTGACCAAGTTAGGGTGGTCAAACATGAGTTTTATATTTTTAAAAGTTGTAATAAAAATTCATAATTAATTATTTATTTGGAAAAATTACAGAAAAATATGCATCACATCGAGACATGAGTCCTCTACTTATATTAAAAATATTATAAAAAAATATTATCATTTTATTGTGGTTAGGGTGGTTAGACATACACCTACTTTTTATTTTGTTCCTAAAATTTAATTGCTACTACATTGAAATTTCAAATTTTCACTAAATAATTTTCATTTAAAAAAAAAAAACTTAGTAGTTGAGAAACTACATTCAATTTTCTACAAATTCTATTCTTACATATTTTTGAAATAATATAGATAACTTAAATTTTTACATCAAGTTGCCTAACTCTGATTTTTTTGATTTTTTTGCCACTTAAGGGCCTATTTTTTCCATGATGATCCTACACATACCCAGTAATATTTGTATTAATGCTAATTTATAATTGTATTAGAGAGACAATAAATATACAACTTATGAAGGAAAGATCTATAATTTTCTCTTAATCATTTTTGAAAAAATATTATATTAAAGAAAGAGAATATATATTTGATTACAACACTAAGATTTCTGGATATCCATACCAATCAGTAAAGTCAGAGAAGAAAAATCAATGGTGATCTCCAAAAATAATGCCAAGCCAACAAAACATTACAATCCATGGACCAAAAATGACTCACACTTTTGAAGGGCTTCAATTTCCTTTTT
This sequence comes from Sequoia sempervirens, assembly GCA_007258455.2. Lineage (NCBI taxonomy): Eukaryota > Viridiplantae > Streptophyta > Pinopsida > Cupressales > Cupressaceae > Sequoia > Sequoia sempervirens. Next base: position 193,185,340 of record VDFB02000017.1, read on the forward strand.
AATGTCAAATCATTATAAATAAGCTAGAGAACTTGCTTGGATTTATCCAAAGGAAAAGACCCCAATTCAATGGTATTCTAGTTAGAATCATTGATGGAAGAAAATTTAAATAAATTAATAAATAAATTATTGTATTGAACTCCATAGGAATATAGACAAAATAAATAGAATCAAAATGATGAGTTTAATACAAAACCTTGTTGACAAGAGAAGCCAAATTCCGTAAAGAATGACAAGAATTCCCCTTATTCAAATTAGAAACCAAGATCATATAATCCATCTTAAAAAATAAATTCTTTAGTTATACTCATAGGATTATGAAAATGCTATAAAAATTATAGTGGTCTCCATTTGATCACCAATACAATATCTTGTACAAGTAATGCAAGTAAATTTGGTAAAAACTTGACCATCACACCCAATTCCACCAATCCTTATAGAATGTATGCTACGTCTTTAATATATATTAGTATAAATTTTGAATAAACAAAGAGGTGGAATAGTCTACTTACCAATCATATTCATCTTCTTTGTAGTTTTTAAATTTGAGGCATACTAAACTTTTGAAGCATAAGAGGGGGGAAAATTTAGAAGACGTGAAATACAATAGTCAATTGAGGAAATATATTCTACAAGGGATAAGTTTTCCTTAATAGTTTTCCTTATGAAAAGCTTCATCTTCTACCAAAATTTATTGATAAGACTCTAATGATTTTAGAAAATTTGGTCATTCTCCTCCAATCAAAATTTCCAAAAAAACAAAGGTAAGACCAAGACTCTAGTTGACAACCAAAAAATAATTTGATGTTGGAGGATAACCATGCTTTCCCAAAACATGTGAATAAGTATCCTAAACTATTTTTTTAGAGGGATCCAAAAATTCTCTTTCTAATATTATCATAAGTGAGGGTTTTTTTGGACATTAATGAATAGAGAAAAATATTGCACTTAGAGGGAAGTAAATTTATTCCATATTTTTTCCACCAAGGAGAATATCTTATCTAACTTTTTTTTCTAGATACTAATTATCAAGATTAATTGAATAATATTATTTATCCTCATTGTTTAAATTGAGTGCATGCACTCCTTCTATATAGAAAATAGGGCCTATTATAAAAAATTGAAGCAAGAGTGCATAATGCTTAGGATGATCCTCCTCTAGGTGATTTGTGAAAGTATTTATAACAATTTATCCAAGACCTTTCTAGATAATTAAATTTATTAAAATGAATAACTCTTGAGCACTTTATAAATTGAAAACTTTCAATAAAGGGTCAGATATGTGGGAAATATGAAAAAAGGGAGAGTTGAGATCCCTAGAATGCTTGAATGAAAATATATATGCCAACTTTATTGATAATTTAGAAAAAACCTTCCTTGAAACTAAATTTTTTATTAATATAAATCTAGACCATAAATCTTTCTCAACTAAATGTATTCCCATAATACCCTCATAAAACTCTCCTACCAAATACTTACAATTAATTATTCTCACCCATAGGTAACATGGGTGTTTTCACTACCTCCAAAATGATTTATAAACTATTTATTATAAATAATCTCTCTATTATTTACAAAAAGGAAACATTAGATTTAGGATTGCAAAATTTACCCCAACTAGATAGACACCATTATTTAGAAATGAAATTCTCTAGACAAATATGTTTTTCAAAAAGAGTATTGGATTCACTAATATATATTTATGGTAGATAAAATAATATGTATGAGGATGAGGATGAGGATGGGGAAGGCGGTTCCCTTCCTATTTGGCTGGGTTTTGTTGTGCAAAGTGTTTGGCCGGTCATGATTCTTTGGCTGGGGTTGGTGCTTCTGACCTTGGTGTGGGTAGTTTTGTTGTGGTTGGCTCGTTCCCTGATAGTGGCACTCCTTTTGTTCTATCATATGGTGAGGATGTGGTGCTGGTTGGGTTCTTTTAGCCTGAGTGTTTAGTTTCAAGATCGTCCTGGTGGATGTCGCTACTCTACCAAGTGGGTTTTACAGTTGTTGAGGTTTCCTTTGTGTGGCTTGTTTCTCACCTACCCATGAGCTCTTTTCCTATGGTAGGGGCTATGTTTTTATACTTGGTTGGGACTCCTTGTGTGTCGTTTATGGATCTTAGGATTTGGCTGGTGGAGATCTTTGCAAGCTCATGTTTCTTTGTGGGCTTAGGTATTTCTTCAACGGTTCTATCTGTTGTGGATGTTGGGTCTGCTATTTCACTTGTTCTGGCTCATGTAGTTCATGTTTTGGGGGTTTTTGCTTCTATCCCTATGTGGGGTTCACGGTGGGGGATCTTAGTGGTCTTGAAAGTTCCTTCGTGGCCTTGTTTAGAGCTTGGTGAAGCTAGTGTGTTTGTTGGTTCTATTTTGGTATAGTGCCTTGTTTATTTTGATGGTTATGAATAACATGTTCCTCTTTCCATTATGGGTTTGGTGTAGAAGTTTAGCTTGGCCTTTATAGGCATTGGAGATGTCTTGGGCTTCCCTTTGTGGTATGGGTCTACATGGCTTGTGGTGCAAGTGAGGGCTGGTCCTAGTGACACTCTTACCATTCTCCTACTATGGTGTGGAATTGGGACAAGTGCTTTCCTTGGCTTGGTTTTCCCCTGCTCTTGTGGCCTTATTGTGTGAAAGGGTTTGGGTTGTTTCTGGACCAAGGATTATTATTGGCTATTGATTGGTGCTATGTGTTTTGCTAGTGTTTGGTGGAAAGTTTTTTTGTTGAGGGTTGTGAAAGTTAAGACTTTCCATGACTATGTCAAGCTAGAAAGGAGTTGTTCGGTGGGGGTTGTATTGAAAGCTCCTTGGGGGATCTTGTTGGCTCAAACTACCTTGTTGTTTTCAGGGGTAAAGTGTACAACTATCACCCTTTCTTCTTTTCTTCATTATCACCTTTTGGATCCTCAAATTTTGGCTCCTTTAGAGGTGGAGTTTTCTCCTGTTTGAGGTGGAGGTTGTGGACTTGGGGAGGTGGAGTTTGATTTAGTTGGTGGGGACTATTATTGATGCAAGGGGTTATTGTTGTCTTTGGCTTTGTTCTTCCTTCAAACTCCTTTATTGAGGTGGAGAGCTTTTTGGGTTGTTGGAATGATGGCTTTGGTGCTTCAACTTATGTTTGTTCTTCTTGTCTCCTATCAAAGTGGAGATAGGGTTTGTTGGTGGGTTAGCCTTGTCACACAGATGGAGGAAATTCTATTCTATTCTTGTTGCTATAGGTGTAGTGCGGCCTAGTTGTTCTAGGGAATCTTTTAGGCCTACAATGTGTGGATTGTTTCTTGTTCTCTATAGGACTGGTTTTTTTCCTAAGTGCTTGGTTACTCCTCATTGTAGTGCCAAGTTTGGGCTATTTTTTTGTGTTTGTCTCAGGACTGTTGTTGGTTCTAAATGCTTTTTCTCTCTTGGTCTCTACTGATAAGGTGTTGTTAGTGTTCTACTGTGTTGCTACAGGTTTGCCTCTAGTTCTATTCATTTTTTTTGTTTTATGTGTCTTAGCTCTATTTAATGTTCTAGGTCCTTGTGAAACCTTGTTTCCTAATAGGCCCATGCAGCTCATTGTGTAAAGGGTATGGAATCCTGTAAATGATGCTTATCTTATCAAAAATAATAAATGTATAAATAAGGAGAGGTTTTAGGATAGATATAAAAAGAGACAATATTCTAGCAAAAGATAAGCATTTAAACCACCACTGAATAACTCTAATACAAAACCTATCTTGAGTAATCTTCCATTCATCTACTTTAAGGATACAAGAAGATAACGAGATCCACAAATAATAAAAATTGAGATTCCTTTATCTAAAATGACAAATATATATAAAAATTAAATATAGCCATTCCATCATTAATGAAAAAATTGTTTGCTTTATTCTCATTGACTTTTTTCTTGAGGAAATGAGATAAGTGTAGATGGATTTCATGATTTTAGTTGTCTCACTTATTTTTCCAAACCCCATCAATGTTGAATCATCAAAGAATATATTGAACATGGGATTGACCATCAAATTCCCTAGAATAAAACCAACCTTTAATAACACTCTTTTGTATTTATATCATAATTTATTTTCCTTTATCTTCCACCATTATGATAAACATATGAGATATTGGATCCCATTTTTAGTGTCCCTTACAATTTACAAAATAGTGAAGTAATATCATTAATAACAATTTAGAAGGATGAAGAGGATATGAAACTTAATACACAATCAAACCACTAAAAGAAAAAATAAAATTTTTATAACAAATACATGAGGAATAACTAATTGACTTTACCATAAAGATTGGATATGTAAAACTTAGTGAACATAGATTTTTCCTTCAACTTGGACATAGAATGGATAGCTCTAGCAATAAAAATGATATTATTCAATACCAACCATCATTTTATATATCCACCTTACTAATTGAATATAAGAGAGATAAATTTATTTTAAAGTGATTCGTAATAATCTTTGAAATGATCATATAAGTAAAACTAAAGTGAGCTATGTGAAAATTCATGTCCTCTTTAAAAATAAAAGTTTTGTGTTAAGGGGTGTAACTTGATGCATTCCTAAGAAATATGAGTAAAGGATTTGGGGTGCAACTAATAATTAAAAAGATAAAAATAACACTCGAATCATGGATATGTGCAGGATCATGATGGGCAAAAAAGTGGCAATATTGTGGGTATTTGTAGGGTATGTGGTTGACGACTTTTTTTTAACCCAAAATTGATGAAATGAAAAGGGTTTTTAGAGGAGATTCTCAGCTTTCCACCAATATAAATTATGCTTTAATTTGAATTTAATAAATAATTATTATTAATTTTCTATTAGAATTATGACTAAAGTCCTAAACAATAGGCTGATTGAAAAACATCTATAACTCTCAAAGGGTATCACATTTTTTGAATCCAAAACATGCATCACACATTCTATGCTTCATACTATAGGATTAAAAAAATAAAAAATAAATTTCATGAAGTTTTGACCAAGTTAAGGTGGTCAGAATACGAGGTTTTATATTTTTAAAAGTTAAAATAAAAATTCATAATTAATTATTTACATAGAAAAAAATTACAAAAATATGCATCACATCCAAAATGAGTCCTATACTTATATATAAAATCTTATAAAAAAATATTATCATTTTATTATGATTAGGGTGGTCAGACAGACACCTACTTCTTATTTTTTCCCTAAAATTTAAGTACTATTTGAAATTTCAAATTTTCACCAAATAGATTTTATTTATTTTTAAATAAACCTAGTATTTTAGAAACTACATTCAATTTTATACAGATTCTATTCTTACATATTTTGAAATAATATAGATAACTTATTCAATTTTTTTACGTCAAGTTGTCTAACACTAATTTTTTGAATTTTTTTGCCATAAGGGCCTTTTTTCCATGATGATCCTGCACATACCCTCATGGTGAATGGGGAGTAAAATAATTGCATGTTGAATAGTAGGAAGCTTTATGATTAATTTGTAAATTTTAAATTCGATCTTGGTTCCATTTTGGGCCTTGGTTGACTAGTTTATCTTCTTAGGGTAATACATAAAAGTAGGAAACTTTACAATTGTAATGATCATGTGCTATTATGTATTTCTAGGGACCTTGAGTTGAATATTTTATGCACAAAACGCATAGGATATTTTAATTAGTGGATGGAACACCAATTTTCATTGGAATCAGAGGAAAAAATTCCTATAGGTCTTGGGTAGGAATCCCACTCAGGGAGTACATTTGAGAATTAAATATTCATAAAGAAGTCAAGCATAAGCATTTCTATTTTAGATTTATAAATTTTCTTGCTATTTATTAACTTTTATAATAGTCCATTTTCATTAATATAATTTTTTGATAGATTTTTTTTTTGATTAATAAAGCAAGAGTAGGGACTTAATTCCAAAAAAAGTATCAAAAGGAAGGCCACATAGATAAAAATTTCAAACACAAAACAACAATAAGAAATAAGGCAATAGTTCAAACCAACCAACATATAGTTCAGAAGTATCCAAGAAATAGCAAGGTAACAACTTAAATTAGACTAACAACATGACACCAAAAAGAAGGTGACATGTAGGCTAGATATTGGACCATCACGTAGGCCTTTAAATAAGAAACAAAAAAATGAATCTATTGATTACTAAGCATATCCCTTTCTCTAGTTAAAGTTTCTAGCTCCTTGGTCCATAGGTCCTCTCTAACATCAGCCTCATAGTCCACCTACATGCCTTCAAGTCCTCTTATTGTGTTGAACTTCATTTTTATTCCTAATCTTATCTCAAACCTTCAGTGTGCCAAAGGTAGGCTTTCCCATAATACCATAAGTTATAGAAATTAGCTTGCTAAAGGAATTATCTAATATATAAATTTTTAACCAGAAAAGATGCTAATATATCTTTTTATTTTTAGGATTTTATATCTACCATATCTCCTCCCTCTTTAGGACTCTCCATAATCACAATCTTAACTTCTTCTTGTTCATCTTCCTTGTCTTTAGAATTTGCATCATCTTATTCTGAATCTTTAACCACCTCCTACTTAGTTCCACCTTTCTCTTCCTCCTCTTCAAAGCTAGAAATATCCACCTCCATTCTAATACCGATAACCACCTCCAACTCTTTTTTTCTTAAGTCTAATGGCTCCTCCTAGGCAGGGATGTATTCCTCTTTTGAATATTCATCTTCCTCTCCCTACAAGGATAAAATTTTCCCCTTTCCATTAGCACTAACTAACCTAGTTGATCTTCTCTCCTTTCCATTGCTTGAGTCTTCAATATTCCCTTCATTCCCTTCATTTAAAATGTCTATTGTTACTTTTTTGGTTGTACAAACTTCCTTAGAATTATTATTCATGAGTTTTGAATAAGATAATTTATCTAGGGCTTTCATAGATTGGGTAGGTCAAGTAGGAGGGTTTTCTTTAACTGAGATTATTTTTGTGTCCATGAGTTTGTTCTTAGGGTTCACCTATTATTTTGGGGATGATGGATATTCTTTAAACATGTACATTTCAAGAGAGTTAACATGAAATAAGGAAAATTATTTAATTAACACACCAAACAAAGGGGTAGGGTGATAGGGAACCTGTTTTATCACCACACTCGATATAGGGATAACAATTTTTTTTTTGTTGCATCCAAGGTTATTTTCTAGTAGACATGGCTGAATATTAAGTAACTTGATTTAGAGGGTTTTAAAAAAATTTCCCAAACCATGCAAGGGAGTCAAAGAAAAAACATACTTGTATAACCTCTAGATCAACCCCTAATTTAGGAGAGTGGAAGCCCATTTCTCTTTACATTGTTGTAGTGATGTAAGCATGAAATATAGGAATATTAATTATTTCATTCCTTATTATGTGATTAAAGAAAGAGAAGTGATGACTATATGCGGTGGTATATTATCCTTCAATTGTAAAAAATTTCATTATATGTACACGTACTAGGCCAAAAAGTACTAGAATCTTTTCTCTATCATAGCTATTTTAGCATCTCTTGAGTTATTCATCACCTTCCACAATACTATTGATAAATATATGGTAATTTCCATTGCTTACCTTTAGAAATTTGAGACCTCTACATTCAAGCCCCATGGATTTTTGGTATAAGCTTGGGATTAATTGCAAAGCTCGCACTACCAATTCTGAGATTGTTCACCCCAAAGAGTTGTAATTGTTTTAAGTAAAGTCTTCATTGTAGCCCTTCATCACCAAAAAGAAAGGGGCCATACTAGATTCCTAAGACAATTTTTATAAGTGCATGTTTTTCCTTAGTGAGATACATGATAGAGGCTCTAAGCATTTTCTTGGACCCCTAATATCTACTTTTTCACTATTTTTCTAGAAATTGTTGTGTACAACCCTATTCCCATTCTTACTAGTACATTTCTGTTAGAGTAATAAGTTATTATGCTTAATTAATTGTATCATATTGATTAATTAATTAAGTCAGTTATTCCTTTAGTTACTTAAGCTAAACTTAGGCACATTAATAATTGATTAATTATTAAGTGTGCACACTAGGGTTTTATTTAAGGTTTCCCTTTTAGGGTTTCTTGATCTCCTTCATAAGGATTAATCTCTATGTAATCAATGATTCTCTTAATGCATTTTTACTTTGAGGTTTACAGAACATCTTCTTTGGTTCTGCATGTCTTTTGCATGGGACATGTATCTCTTTGCATGTAGGGGATCTTAGTTTTCTAACATGGTATTAGAGCTCCAAACCTATAGCTTCTTGTTCGTGATCTGAAGATATGGCCTTTCAGTGAGTTTTGAATGCAAGGGTTTCTACAGACATCTTTTTTACAAGATCTATGGGTAGCCAATTTTTTGGGACACTTTGGGCTCAAATGAACATCACCATCATGTTCGTAGTGGCCAAAAACCCTAAGATCGCCCTTCGTTTCATCGATTTCTGAGAAGTTGGTTTGAAAGGAAAAAAAAATTGTGTGAGGGGCCGTACGGCCTCCCAGCACTCATTATGAGGCTCAAAAATTGAGAAAAATATTAAAAAAGGGATTTTCTAGGTTTTTATGCCTATGCACTTAGTTCAGAAAGACTTCGCCAGCTGGTGGCCACCAGGCGACCACCCATCCACCGCCGCTATCGGCCTTCATCGTCAGTCTGCCGTCGAGCCCATCCACCAGCCCCTGAGGGCCCAAGACCCAGCAGTTGGTCCCATGGGCGGTTAGGCACTATGTGCCTAGCCCCTGGCTGACTCCGTCAATGCAAACAGTAGGTCCTATTGAGGACCAAGGGCATAGCTATCCAGCCCCTACCGCCAGAGTATATTCCAGTTGTTCAAAGAATATTCCATCAACCTGTGCAGGAAATCGGCGACTGCAAAATTTTTCTGGTATGGGGGGCATTTTTTCCTCGACAGCCAGATGGCCGTCAATTTTAAGCTTGAATTTTGCTGACATCAGTATGACTTCATGATGACGTCATCCATACAGTCGGCCCCTCTTTGCCCCTCCTAGCCCTAATTTTCCCTAAAAGAGGAGTTTTTTTTTCTTTTGGTCATAACTTGGGCATACTATATCAAAATTGGGCAAACGAGATATCGCCGAAAAGCTTGTTCTGAGCACTTTCTAGTGGTGCTGTTTATTTTTCAGTATTTTTCTATTTAGATACATTTATTACTGTTTGAAGTCAGATGTTCATTTATGGCTTCTGAGCTCATAACTTTTTGCCACGATCTCCGATTTTCGCCTTCTTTGTGGCATTGGAAAGGTATTGAGGAGCTTATTTTGCTATCCATGCAATTTTTCTGTATCTATCCCTAGGTTGAGTTGTTTGAGTCCATGTTGGCATAGATGGGTTGTTTGGAGATTACTTAGGATGTTTTGGAGAGTTGGGAGGTGCATCATCTTTGCACTTATTTTACAATGTAAATCTTCAATGCTTGTTGCTTCAGATTCGAGAGTTGTTGTTTAAGGTTTTGGGTGTTTTTGGCATTACCAAGTGCATTTGTTGCTTTATCGCGGATTCCTTGAGTCAATCAATGACCGTCTCATCGGTTTATTAGTAGACCGAATGCGTTCCTTAATTGCTGATATCAAGGTTCCGGTGTTACTATATAGTTCTTCCAGTGCTTCTTTGTAGCATTTCTCTCATTGTAGGGTTTTGTCCCATGGTTTTCCTCTCTACTCATTCTTGCACAGTAAATGGGTGTCAGGGGCCTAGTTAGCCAGGGACCCATCTTTTGCTTTCATGCATCTTATTCTAGTGTTTTAAGCTATTCTTCTAAATACAAGCATCTTAAGGTGTATTTAGAAATTAATAAGTTATTAATGCTTAATTCAATTATATATCAAAGTTAATTATAGGAATTAAAGTCTCACTGTCTTTAGTTCAAAGCTTAGACACATTAATAATTGATTAATTATTAAGTGTGCACACTAGGGTTTCATTTAGGGTTTCCCTTTTAGGGTTTCTTGATATGCTTCATAAGGATTGATCTTGATGTAATCATTGATTCTCTTAATGCATTTTTACTTTGAGGTTTACAAAACATCTTATTTGGTTCTACATGTCTTTTCCATGTGACAAGTATCTCTTTGCATGCAGGTGATCTTGGTTTTCTAACAATTTCCACCAAAGACAAGAACAATTCTTAGTCTTTCTTGGAAAGGCACAAACAATGCAAGACCTAACATCACAGATAAAAATGGAGACAAACAATAAGCCTTTATCCTTCATCTAGAAAGTTCATCCCTTGATTATTTAAGTATCCGTACTCAAGATAAGTTGCATCTTATGCCAATGTTAATTAATTTTGAGATATGACTTATAGCTCGCAAGAGAAATCCTCCCATCAATATAATTGTATAAATGATTTAATTTAAGGTTACCATAGTGTACTTTAAACAAGTGCTAGCTATCCCTTGCTTTTAAAAATATGTTAAGAGTGTCCTCATAATTATTTAATCTAGAGTCTATGAGGACAAGGGCACCTTTTAATTTATGATTATTTATAGTACTTGTTAAATCATAACCCTTTCTATCTTTAAGATGCAAGGGCCTATTGGTGTTCCAAATCAACAGATCAAATGAATCCTAAAGACTAGCCAAATTTCTTATGTTCATACTCAAAGATGGATTTGACCAACTGATAGGAAATGGGATTGGAACAAATTTCCCTTGCACTTCTAGCTCTGTAGGACCTAGGGGCGTGACCCTTTAGCAACACCTAAAGATTTACTTACATACTGAATAGGGTATTGCATACAAATAACGCTCTCAAAAAATTATGCTAAGAAATGTAAAATATCACTCAACATTGGGTAAGACATTGAGTGAATTTCATTAACCAACATGGAGAACATGGAAAAAACATAACCTAGAATACAAAATTGAAATGGTTTTTCATTTAATAATTTGGGACCAAAGTGAAAACAGAAGACACATAAAGATTGACTAGTGCCAAGAAGAGGGCTATGGAGTCATATAACCAACACTTCATCCTATAGTGTTAGACATGTTTTGAAGATATTTGAAAATGTTATCACATTATAACAACAAAATCACTGAAGCTTTGTATGATAACCATTTTTACAAATCCACCTAAAAACACAACACTCTTGTTACATTGACTAAAGCAATTACTCCATTCCTTCAACAATAGGAAATAAAAAATGTAACTAATATTTATTAAAGCAATTGCATTATTCACAAAACAAAAGGCAATAGCAGATATAACTCAAATGCAGTAAATGTGCATGAAAAAACCCAAGTAATCTTTGATTAGTGAATTCAAAAGAGTTTTACATTTCAACCATGAAGACAATCATCAGATTAAATATATTCATGAAGCTCAATTAAGAACACAAACACCTCAGATTAATTGACTAATATTTATACTTGACCCTAGCTTTACAATTTACCCAGAGCTTCTGCGTGCCTTGTAGAAATTTTAAAAAATGGAACCCCTTTTCAATGAGAAGAGAATGGGAATAAGAAGAAAATAGAAGAATCCCTAAAGTTAATTCATTGAAGACACATGGCAGCTTCTTTCCTGTTGATCAACAACAAGAAACCATCTAGAAAAACCTCTCTCTTCTCTCTCTATAAAAGTAACAAATTGTGCCTCTACCCTTTGCAAACACATGTGCAATAGACAAATTAAACTTTCTCCATGAAAATATGGACCATTTTACCCATGTAGTTGAAAACAGTTGTTTGCTCAGGAAAGGATTTTATTTCTCTTGCTCTACTATAGCTGAAAACAATTTCACCCGTGCTGCACTTCACTGTATTTTCTAGCAATGAAAACTTTAATAAATATTTTATTCACTTTTTCAAAATTTCCCCCATGCCATTTCACTTTCCATTTAAAATCTTGCATTTTATCGAGCAGAATACTTTACCCCATGTCTCTTTCAAATTCTTCCTACCAAAATTTGAAATACTTGCTCATGCCTTACTTTTCCATTTAAATGGTGAAAGAGTTTCAAATTGTCCTCGGGTAAAATAATTTACCCATACGACATCCTCATCATTTTTGCATTGTAAATCCAGCCTTTCATATTTCAATGGACCCACATAAAAAAAAATTCTAGTTCGTGCCCTTTTGCATAACATTTATTTTAAACTATTTGTATTTTAACCAATTATTTGTTTTGTCCGGCAATGTCCTAACTTTAAATATTTTTCTTTTTTTAAATTTATCATGAAAAATCATACCCAATGAAATCCTTTTATTTCTTCACCTGTTCCTTTAATTTGTTTTGGGCCCACACTAAGGTCGCACACACTACACACCCCTCCGGTTCATATCATCCTCATTCTCGTGCGATGTGTGAGATTGTTCCATGTAAGCTTGTTTATTCGTGGCCGTTGATCTCATTTTCTCTATTGATTGCCCTAATTTTTGTGCTTGGCTCTGCAAGTCCTCCGTTTGATAATGGTGGGATCCTTCCTTGTCTGTCTAGCGCGAGTTGTGCCCTCACTGTGCAGCATTACATTATTATGCAGTGCTCGAGCTTTCTTATGGTGAATTCCATCAACCATTGGATCCATCCACTAACTATGGAAGACTCTTTTGACAGGACTCGATTGTCCATGATCAAGAGTATTGGCAACATTGAAACGATCTGGCTGTGTGCTATTCCGGTGCCACTTTACTTAGCCCATTTTGCATGTATCCTTTGGTCATTGTATCCCATTCTATTCTTTCAGCTGCATGGAACATTTCTCTTCATTTATTGGATCCTTCCTCAGCTTGTTGAACGATTCCCTAGGAAACCTTTAGTCATCTAAGTGGTCGTGGGCTTAAGATCCCTCCATGTTTCCTTTTCCAAATTAAATCAAAACTTTCAGCTAGCATGGTGCTCAATTTACGTGCAGCACTGGCCTGCTCTAATTTGCTTTTCCTTCACTTATGGAATCCCTCTTCTCATGGGTACCGGTCTGCTTTGAAAAGCTCAATCCATGTAGCAGGAATTGGAAAAGACGTGCTTCATGCCTCAACATGTTGTACTCACACGAATAACAACCCTCTTCTACAATTGATTCCTCATACTCCACAATGTAAAGGTGATGGACTTTGAAGATGAGAGCCATCTCATGGCATGTCGATCGTCCACGCATATCAGTTTGGCAAGCAAGACCAATTTTCTTCAATACATAATTCTTTTTTTAAGCTTATGAAGTACAAGAATTGCAAAGCCAAATGCTCCTTTACCAACTAGTTCTATAACCTCATCATTATCCACTTTTTAAGTCCATAACAAGCCAATTCCTAAACTCTTGAAATGGCCTTTTGGCTTTGATCTGTTTTAGGATCTAAGATGATTGCTTTAAGAATGCATAACATTTATAGTTTCAAACTCCAAATTACTAAGATGAAATCAACACTACAACATAATTGAATCAATGAAATAACGAAAAAATGGAATTTAGAATGAGAGACAAGAAAGAGAGAATGCAAATAGCTTGATAATGGAGTTCATCATAAGAACAACTACGTCTCCGAGCCCCTCTCCAAAGAGTAGACCGAATCCGATTAAAATCTTCAAAAATTCGGAATAACATCTATTTACAAGCTTTTTCCTTCAAGCACGATGGAATTCCAGTATTCTCCCGACGTACAGGATCAACAATTTGTCTCTCCAGAATTATCTTAAGTCTTCAACACCTGAATGAGAGAATCAAGTAACTATCTTCCCCCTTTTATACATAATTTACATATGGGGTTAAAACCACCATAATTAATGAAATAACTCCCCCCCTTAACTAAATAACCCCCTACATGTCATACATGATTATTTTTTAGCCTTTGGTTAGGCTTTCTTACATTATTAGGGAGTTAAATAACGATAAAAGGTTATTTCCTAACAAACAGGCTTCAAAATAGAGCTTAAATAAAACATGCGCTTTATAAACATCAAATAGTGTGCATGGTCTAATGGTGGCTTATACTTTTGGTTGGTCGGCAGTTAGAGGGTCAAGTCCCCCGCCATCCATTTTCTAACCCATTCTCCAACAAAATAAACAACAAAACGAACCGCTCAACTATAATGGTAAACACACATGTTGGTGGCGCAACGGCCGTCGACTAGTCTGGTGAGCCTGGGATGTTGGGTTTGAGCCCCACGTGGGCCACTATAAATTTTTGCTAAGAAATACAACCGATCACCAATGAGGAAGTGGATGGAGGGGTGAGTTGATTTCCACATGTCACCATAAGACTCTGCCACGTGGAGGGTGCTGATGACGTGGCCTCAAAATGATGTGTCCAAATGATGACGTGTCCCTCCATGTGGCACCCAACAATGTGCCACATGGCCTTTTTTTCTCTCACTTGGCGACGACATGTGTCAACTTGTGATTGGTTGATACTACTGATTGTGTTGATTGTACCTTGCTGACATCAACAAAGTCAACCCAACTTTAACTTCTCATATCTTCTGCAAACAAACTCTATTTTCCATGAAATGAATGTCGTCGTAAATTTCTTGAAAAGATCTTCACGTTGATGTTGAATTTGACCACTTTTGATGATATCAAATTTTGACCTTTTTTTTCTCTGACCTAGGTCTTGGGTTGACCAAGGTTTGACCGAGCATATCTTCAGCTTCATAGCTCTATTTGACTCCTTTTGAGTTATGTTGGATTCAAAATTTTGAACTCTTCCTGATGATGCCGATTTTGGAGATGAAAGAGAAACTTGAATTTTTGGTGAAGATCCTTCAGATCAGTCCTCCCCACTGGAGAGCTTTTGGACCTCCAAAATCTGGTTACTTAAAAGGTGAGGGTAAAGTTCCCTCACTTTACCAATCTCCATCCATTTTTCCTTGCTTGGATTCATCCCCTTTAGTCCCACTCTGAGGTACTCAACTGCTCCTCTTCATGAAGTCCTAGTTTTCCTATCTAGGATGACATCCTCTAGCAACTTTGACATGTACTCTGGTGAAAGATCATCAAGTGATGGAACCTGAATGTTTGTGTCTTCATCTAGTATCATTGGATGCTCATACAAATTTAGATTCTCAACATGGAAAACTAAATAGATGTGCATGTATGGAGGAAGATTAAGGTGGAAGGCGTTGGCTCCAATCTTTTCCAAGATCTCAAAGGGACCATACCAAATTGGCTTGAGATTCGTTCCTTCGCCTTGCATTCTTTCCTTGCTGATGTGTAACCAAACTTTGTCTCCAACCTAAAAATGGTGATCACTGCGATGCTTATCATGCTGAGCCTTGTATTTGGCTTGGCTTTTTTCCAACTGTGCTTCCACTACCTGATGAATTTCTTGGATTTTCTGGATGAACTTCAAAGCCTTCTTTGAATCATGGCATCCATCTTCAACATCGTCTTTTCCAAAAGAAAAATCCAATGTAGTCTTAGGCACATAACCGAACCAAGCCTCAAAAGGAGATCTCTTTATAGAATAGTGTGTTGCATGGTTGTAAGCATGCTGCACATAATAAAGACTCTCATCCCAGAGCTTAGGATGTTTGTTGCAGTAACCTTTGAGCAGATGCACAACTGTCCTATTCACTACCTCTATTTGACCATCGTTCTGCGGATGGAAGGTTCTACTCTTCTTCAGTCTGGCTTCCATGAGTCCCCACAAAGCTAACCAAAATTCCCCTAGGAATTAAGAATATTGATCCGATACAATAGAAGTAGGTACCCAAAGTGAACCCATACAAATTGAATGTATATTTGAGTTGTTAGTTCAACAGTGACATGTTTTTTTACAAGGCATTAAAAAACACATTTTACTGAACCGATCAACTACTACATATAGATAATCATGTCCCTTCCTAGACATAGGTAACCCCCCGACAAAATCCATTGAAACACTTTCCCATGGATGGGGGATATGTGCAGGATCATTATGGAAAAAACAAGCCCTTAAGTGGCAAAAAATTCAAAAAAATTAGAGTTAGGAAACTTGATTAAAAATTTGAATAAGTTATCTATATTATTTCAAAAATATGTAACAATAGAATCTGTAGCAAATTAAATCTAGTTTCTCAACTACTAGGTTTGTTTAAGAACAAAATAAATCTATTTGGTGAAAATTTGAAATTTCAATATAGTAGTACTTAAATTTCAGTGAAAATATAAGTAGGTGTTTGTCTGACCACCCTAACTACAATAAAATAATAATATTTTTTTATAATATTTTAGATATAAGTAGCAGACTCATGTCCCGACGTGATACATTTTTTTTTGTAATTTTTTTCCAAGTAAATAATTAATTATGAATTTTTTATTACAACTTTTAAAAAATATAAAAAAACTCATATGTCTAACCACCTTAACTTGGTCAAAACTTCATGAAATTCAATTATTCTTTCTTTAATCCTATAGTATGTGAAGCATAGAATGTGACACATGTTTTGGATTCAAAAAATATGATACCGTTTGAAAGCTATAGATGTTTTTCAATCAGCCTATCAATCGGGACTTTAGTCATAATTTGAATAGAAAATGAATAATAATTAATTATTATTAAATTCAAAGTAAAGAATAATTTATATTGGTGGAAAGCTGAGAATCTCCTTTAAAAACCCTTTTCGTTTCATCAATTTTGGGTATAAAAAAAGTTGTCAGCCACATACCCATCATATTGCCACTTTTTGGCCCATCATGATCCTGCACATACCCTGGGATGGTACAGGTAGAGACATGTACAACCCCAATTTTCTATTGCTAGGTTTACTTGTTGCAAACATGATACAACCTCTAATATACTTAGATATGGTTTCTTGCATATGAGGCCAATAACAATATTTCTGCAATTGAGCCATTGTTTTGCTTACCCCAAAATGTCCTACAATTAATGAGGTATGTGCTTCACGGGTTACATGTGCTTGCTCATCTTTCAAAACACATAACTTTCCCAAGTGATACAATAGTTTTTTCTGTACATACTAATCTTTCTCTTCTACATTTTTTCCTGCAATTAGAGATGAATAGATTTCCTTAAAGTCTTCATCATTAGCATATTGTTCTTGAAAACTTTCATGTACCATCGAACTACCTTTAAGGATAATCAAATCATTCATAACAAGAGGCCTAGATAACATATCTGCTACTTTGTTATGGGAACCTTTCTTGTACTTAATTACCAAATGAAACTATTGAAGAAAACCCATCCACCTAAAGTGCCTACTTTGTTGCAGTTTAGACTATGAGTGCAAGTACTGAAGTGGTTGGTGATCAGTGTGGATTACAATTTCTTTCCCCATTAAGTAGTGTTTCCATTTTTTAACACTCTGAACTAATGCATAAAGTTCCTTATCATAAGTAGGATAGTTAATAACTGCACCTAAAAAATTCTTAGAGTGATAGCAGATTGGTTGACCTCCTTGCATTAGCACTACTCCCATGGAAAATCCACTTGCATCTGTTTCAATCTCAAATGGTTGTTGTAAATCTAGTAAAGCCAGACCTAGTGTTGTGCTCAAATTTTGCTTCAAAGTGTTGAAGGCATTTTGTTGTGGACCTCCCCACTAGAAAGTTTCCTTCGTACTGGTCAATGCATGCAATGGTGATGCAATGTAGGAGAAGTTTGAAATGAACTTCCTCAAGTACTAGAATGCACCTATGAAACTTTTGACTTTAGTGATTGTACCTGGTTTAGGCCATTTTACAATAGCTTCGACCTTTGTAGGGTCTAATTTCAATTGATCACAACCTATGACATAGCCTAAGTACACTAGAGATGTCTTTGCAAATTCACATTTAGACATCTTTATATAAAAATTTTATTTTCTCAATACATCAAGAACTTATTTACATGAATTACATGATCTTCCCAAGTTTGACTGAATACAAGAATATCATCGAAATAGACTATGACAAAATCATCAATAAAAGGATGAAAGACATCATTCATGACTCTCATAAATGTAGCTGGTGCATTGCAAAGCCTGAAGGGCATGACCAACCACTTGTAAAGTCCCTATTTTGTCTTAAATGCAGTTTTCCAAATGTCATCTTCTACAATTCTTATTTGATGATATCTGCTATGCAAGTCTAACTTAGTGAAATAAACTGCATGTTTTAATTGATCCAATAAGTCATCAATTTGGGGAAGAGGATACCTGTTCTTTACCATTATCTTGTTCAAGGCTCGATAGTCAATGCACATTCTTTAAGATCCATCTTTCTTTGGAACCAACACAATTGGAGAACCACAAGGATATGTACTAGGATGGATGACTCATTTTTCCACCAAATCCTAAACTTTCTTTTTGATTTCCTCATTCTATAAAACTGATAAATGATACATGTCAATGTTTGGAAGAGGCACATCCTATTGCAACTGGATTTCATGTTGTATCTCTCTCTTAGGTGGCAACCCCTTTGGCTCCTAAAATAAGTCATCATAAGTAGAAACTATTTTGACCATCTCAGTTTTACGCTTTGGATCACACCCTTTAAATGCTTCATCTTTTTCATTCTCTTTGGCTTTTACAACCATTAACACAAAGTTCTTACTAGAATTGACCAACCTTTTCATCTGACCAACATTAACTAGTGCAAGATTAGTCTTAACTTTGTGTTCATGTGCAATGTATTCTATCCCATCCTTAAAGAGATGATACTTATTCTCCCCCCTATAAAATATTGATTTTTTGTCATACAGATAAGGAATCCCTAACACAAGCCCACAAATATCCAAAGGAATAACATCTACTTCTACCTCATCAACAAAGTTTGTAGTGATAGAAAATTTCAATTTACATTGTTTTGTTACCTATAGCTGAGCATCATTGCAAACCCATCCAAGTGGATATGGATTTGGATGAGGTGTTGTAGCTAGATTGAGTTTCTTGACCACTTCTTCAGATATTAAGTCAACTTGAGAACCTGTATCAAATAGTGTATCAATCTTAGTGTGCTTAGTTACAACTCGAATATGAAACAATTCATTTTGTTGTTTATTAGATTTAGGAGGAGTAGATACTTTACTGATACTTTCATTTGCATTAGAAAAACTTTCATCAAAATAGAGAATTATACCTTTCCCTTTACCTTGGACCCCAACAACAACAATCTGAGTTTCATCTCCAGAGTTAGATCCAAGATCTTGTTGAATCACTACAATAGTCTTTTGCTTGCCTTCATTGCCTCTACATCTTTTTGGCCCCAATTCGGGATGAAGCTTCCAACAATTTGAATCATCATGCCCCTCTTTCTTGCAATGGGAGCATCTGGACTTATTACCCTCCTTCTTAACTGTAGTTGTCTTCTTCCCTTTTCCTTTATCTTTATCTTTTTCTTTACCCTTAGACTTCCCCTCAGACTTAGATGGTTTCTTTGAGAAATTATCATTGAAAGTGTTATTACCCCATGACTCTAAATGAGTGGCTTGGAATGACACTTCATCCAAATTATTAGAACTCGACATTAGAATAGTATGTCTTAGGTAAAAATGCAAACCACCTATGTACTTGAGTAATGTATCTTGAGTATACAATGGAACATTTAAAGCAATAGCCCATTTTCTAAACTCATGAGTGTAATCTTGGATAGATTGACCCTTACCTTGCCTAAAGGTTTTCCAATTCATGGTTAATTATTGCATATAACCTAAAGGATAAAGCTATTTTT
>VDFB02000017.1:193205008-193240720 GCA_007258455.2 Sequoia sempervirens
TCTTGATTTGGCCACCTTCACCTTCTGTGCCTCAGTGACTCCATCACATTCAAAATGGTTTTCCATTCCTTCTATCCAATCCATGACTAGATCAACTTCCATTTTTCCACTAAATAGTGGTATGCCTTCAAGTTCTTTTCCACTCAAAGCCTTCAATTCCTTCAAAAATAGCTTTTCTTTTAGAATAGGATCAGGTCCAGGGGTCTTTTCTTCCTTTGCAACCTCTTCTTCCTTTGGTATCCTTCCTTCAAATTGCACGCTCCTCATTGCTTGTTCAAGTTGGGTTATTCTTTCCCTCAATAGTTTATTGTCTTCCTCCTGCTCTTCAACCATCTTAGCCAATTCTGCATTTGTCACCATGATGGTAGAATCACTAGACTCAACCTCTGACATATATTATTCTATCCCAAACCTTTAACTGGCTCTGATACCAATCTGATAGGGTAGGGTTGGATGAAACACTCACTGTCCCATGCTCTGGATCCTTGTTCTAAAGAACTCCTAGGTGACTCTCCCACCTTAACCTTTAGGTCCTATCATAGGTATTGGTATCTATAGTCCTATTAGCCAACCCCACTATCATCATTCTTTCATTCCACCAAGCCAATCTTGGCACATTGCCACTATCTCACCCTTGACCCTTACTCTTCCCTAAAGGCCAATTACCCTCAACATTCACTTAGGTTCATGCAAGGGTGTAAATTTGTAGTAAAAAGCTTCATAGCAACCTATTAGGGTTCTTGTTCAACACTAGACTCCAATTCTCCATCACTTCCTCCAAATCCTCTCCTAGGGTTAGAAAAGGCTACAAGCCCTAGAGCCTAATTAGGCCTCCTAATCTAAGAAAAATGGAGAGTGTGCCAAAATTTTCCAAATGACCCCAAATCTTTTCTTGGAATTTGTGGTACCCTTGCCCACACCTCAAATATTTTTTGGGTTTGGAGCCTCCACTGTCTGTACGCTAGTCCAACCCTTAACTTAGCAATTTTAAGCTTGTTTTAAGCCAGTTTCTGACCTCCTTGGGAATAGTCAATTTGTTTTCCACCTCCTAGTCTATGTTAAACCTCCTTCTTGTTACCAATCCTCTGCAAGGAAATCCACATCCTCTCCACACTGTGGCTCACCAGGAGATTGGCACCCCTGCAACCTTAGTGCTCTACACTCTTTGACTGTCCTAACCAGGCACTGCCAAGCTCTCCTAGGAATAGTCTTTTGCCATGGTTTTCTGACTCCTAAGAACTCCTACCTCTACCTTATGTACAAACATGGAGTTTTAGCCACATTCCCAACAAGCCTGTACTTTAGGTACAATGGAAATGTAAACTAAAACCCCATTTTTCACAGTTTACAGTCAAAACTGTAACTGAAGAAAGAACAAAGAATTTACAAGAACACTTGGAAGTGAGTAACCAACTATCTACTGTACCAAACAATGCTTGACAAGAAATTTCACTACATTCTAATTTGTACAAGATTCCAAGTTCAATCCATTAACCTACTAATGCAAAAACATGAACAAAACTAGAAAATGCACACTTAAGATATCACTGTCTTCTGGATTTCAAACTGATTACAAACTCAAAATGATTCCAAACTCAATTTGAAGTCAAGGCACACATTTTAAAGTTTCATAAAGTGGTTACTTCTTCCCTTGGTCAGACATAACGACCATATTAGGCCAAAATTGCATAAATGCAACATTTTGGGCTTTATTTCCAACTCCTAGTGAGTCCTAGTGGAAACAAGTGGTGAAACTCATCCATTCTACCATGAGCTACTGATCCACCTTCCTCCTAAAATTTTCTAACACCTCTAACTCAAAACTAAATGGTCAAAATGACCTTAAAGCATTAAAACCACAAAATTTCATCCTAGGCTCACAAATTTGCCTAGTGCTACCTAATGCTTCCTAGGTGCTCCTGTACCACAAGGGCACCTTTTAATTTATGATTATTTATAGTAATTTTCAAATCATAACCCTTTTGATCTTTAAGATGCAAGGGCCTGTTGGTGTTCCAAATCAACAGATCAAATGAATCCTAAAGACTAGCCAAATTTCTTATGTTTAGACTCAAAGATGGATTTGACCAACTGATAGGAAATGGGATTGGAACACATTTCCCTTGCACTTCTAGCTCTCTAGGACCTAGGGGAGTGACCCTTTAGCAACACCTAAAGATTTACTTACATAATGAATAGGGTATTGCATACAAATAATGCTCTAAAAAAATTATGCTAAGAAACGTAAAATATCACTCAACATTGGCTAAGACATTGAGTGAATTTCATTAACCAACATGGAGAACATGGAAAACACATAACTTAGAATACATAATTGAAATGGTTTCTCATTTAATAATTTGGGACCAAAGTGAAAACAGAAGACACATAATGATTGACCAGTGCCAAGAAGAGGGCTATGGAGTCATGTAACCAACACTTCATCCTATAGTGTTAGACATGTTTTGAAGATATTTGAAAATGTTATCACATTATGACAACAAAATCATTGAAGCTTTGTATGATTACCATTCTTAAAAATCCACCTAACAACACAACAATCCTATTACATTGACTAGAGCAATTACTCCATTCTTTCAAAAATAGGAAATAACAAATGCAACTAACATTTATTAAAGCAATTACATTATTCACAAAACAAAAGGGAATAACAAATATAACTCAAATGCAGTAAATGTGCATGAAAAAACCCAAGTAATCTTTGATTATTGAATTCAAAAGAGTTTTACATTTCAACCATGGAGAAAATCATCAAATTAAATATATTCATGAAGCTCAATTAAGAACACAAACACCTCAAATTAATTGACTAACATTTATACTTGACCCTAGCTTTACAATTTACCCAGAGCTTCTACGTGCCTTGTAGAAATTTTGAAAAAATGGAACCCCTTTTCAATGAGAAGAGAATGAGAATAAGAAGAAAACAAAAGAATCCCTAAAGTTAATTCGTTGAAGACACATGGCAGCTCCTTTCCTGTTGATCAACAACAAGAAACCATTTAGAAAAACCTCTCTCTTCTCTCTCTATAGAAGTAACAAACTGTGCCTCTGCTCTTTGCAAACGCATGTGCAATAGACAAATTAAACTTGCCCCACGAAAATATTGACCATTTTACCCTTGTAGTTGAAAATAGTTGTTTGCTCATGAAAATATTTTATTTCTCTTTCTCTACTATAGTTGAAAACAATTTCACCCATGCACTTCACTTTATTTTCTAGCAATGAAAACTTTAATAATAAATATTTTATTCACTTTTTCAAAATTTCCTCCATGCCATTTCACGTGCCATTTACAATCTTGCATTTTATCGAGCAAAATACTTTACCCCATGTCTCTTTCACATTCTTCCTACCAAAATTTGAAATACTTGCTCATGCCTTACTTTTCCATTTAAATGGTGAAAGAGTTTAAATTGTCCTCGGGTAAAATAATTTACCCATACAAAATCCTCATCAGTTTTGCATTTTAAATCCAGCCTTTCATATTTCAATGGACCCACATAAAAAACAAGAGACGCATTTGCGTTAGGTTCTGCCCATTGTGGGGTGTGCTTGGTTGTTTTAAACATCTAGTTAATAGAAATAGTTAGGTGTTTAATGTGACTGTTTGTTGTTTTATAATGTCATTATTATAGTTGATTAATATTGAAAAAATAAATAAAATCTTGTGGGGTGTACTTGTTGTTTTAAACATTTAGTTAATAGAAGCAGCTAGGGGTGTAATGCGATTGTTTGTTATTGTATAATGTTGCATAAATAAAAAATAAAATTCATATGGGCGTGTTTTTTTGTTTTAAACATTTAGTTAATAGAAGTAAGTAGGGATGTAATATAATTGTTTGTTGTTGTATAATGTTATTATTATAGTTAATTAATGTTCCAAAAATAAAAAAAATATGCAATTATACAAATATATTATTATAATAATTCCATAAATATATTTATTTTTATCCCTTTGATAATTTGATATTTATGTAATTTTTGCCTTGCTAAATTATATTATTACATGTATATTTTTTAAAATATATTTTATTGAAATATTAATTGTAGATACATAATTTTTTTTTTTTTATATTTATTATAGATAGATAAATTTTATTGTGATATTTAATACACACTTGATAAACAAATATAAAATATGGATTGAGTTGAATCACATTTATTTAATAAGTTTGAAAATATTACCAATTATTAAATAATATATGTAAAATAATACTTGTAAGTCAACAATGCAATTATATGATGATGTATGTAATAGTGCTCATGTCATTCAAGTCATTAATAGGTTTGAAATTTGATTCATGAATTAAATGCATTGCATTGCACATAATTTAGGAAAAAAAAAAAAAATCCTTATTTTTGCAATGACTGTTGACAACATGAACCAAGAAAGATAAAGAATATTTTAACAATTTTAGAAATAGACAATTTAAAATAGACTATATAAAATTGTTGGTAAAGTTTTTAATTCTAGATGTTTATTGGTTGGATTGTCACTATCACTCAAAAAAATTGAATTGAATGAATGCTTTAGTATTCTACCATGGGCAGAACTAAAAATTCTAGTTTGTGCCTTTTTACATAACATTCATTTTAAACTATTTGTATTTTAACCAATTATTTGTTTTGTCTGGAAATGTCCTAACTTTAAATATATATTTTTTAAAAATTTATCATGAAAAATCATACCCTTTCATTTTATTTAAAATGAAATCCATTTATTTCTTCACCTGTGCCTTTAATTTGTTTTGGGCCCACACTAAGGTCACACACACTACACATCCCTCTGGTTGATATCATCCTCATTCTCATGCGATGTGTGAGATTCTTCCATGTAAGCTTGTTTATTCATGGCCGTTGATCTCATTTTCTCTATTGATTGCCCTAATTTTTGTGCTTGGCTCTGCAAGTCCTCCATTTGATAATGGTGGGATCCTTCCTTGTCTGTCTAGCACGAGTTGTGCCCTCACTGTGCAACATTACATTATTATGCAGTGCTCGATCTTTCTTATGGTGAATTCCATCAACCATTGGATCCATCCACTAACTATGGAAGATTCTTTTGACATGACTCGATTATCCATGATCAAGAGTATTGGCAAGATTGAAACAATCTGGCTGTGTGCTATTCCGGTGCCACTTTACTTAGCCCATTTTGCATGTATCCATCGGTCATTGCATCCCATTGTATTCTTTCAGCTACATGGAACATTTCTCTTCATTTATTGGATCCTTTCTCAGCTTGTTGAATGATTCCCCTTCAGCTGACACAAGCAAACTACCTTTGCTTGAAAATTATTGACTTTTCAATAAAGCCATTTTGTGCATCGGCTGCAACTATGGCGTATCATGTCACTGCGTTTGTCTAGGAACCCTTTAGTCATCTAAGTGGTCATGGGCTTAAGATCCCTCCATGTTTCCTTTTCCAAATTAAATCAAAACTTTCAGCTAGCATGGTGCCCAATTTACGTATAGCACTGGCCTGCTCTAATTTTCTTTTCCTTCACTTATGGAATCCCTCATCTCATGGGTACTGGTCTACTTTGAAAAGTTCCATCCATGTAGCAGGAATTGGAAAAGACGTGCTTCATGCCTCAACATGTTGTACTTACACGAATAACAACCCTTTTCTACAATTGATTCCTCATACTCCACAATGTAAAGGTGATGGACTTTGAAGGTGAGAGCCATCTCATGGCATGTTGATCATCCACACATATCAGTTTGGAAAGCAAGACCAATTTTCTTCAATACATACTTCTTTTTTTAAGCTTATGAAGTACAAGAATTGCAAAGCCAAATGCTCCTTTACCAACTAGTTCTATAACCTCATTATTATCCACTTTTTAAGTCCATAACAAGCCAATTCCTAAACTCTTGAAATGGCCTTTTGGCTTTGATCTGTTTTAGGATCTAAGATGATTGCTTTAAGAATGCATAACATTTATAGTTTCAAACTCCAAATTACTAAGATGAAATCAACACCACAACATAATTGAATCAATGAAATAACGAAAAAATGGAATTTAGAATGAGAGACAAGAAAGAGAGAATGCAAATAGCTTGATAATGGAGTTCATCGTAAGAACAACTACGTCTCCGGGCCCCTCTCCAAAGAATAGACCTAATCCGATTAAAATCTTCAGAAATTCAGCATAACATCTATTTACAAGCTTTTCCCTTCAAGCACAATGGAATTCCAACATTCTCCCGATGTACAGGATCAACAATTCATCTCTCTAGAATTATCTTAAGTCTTCAACACGTAAATGTGAGAATCAAGTACCTATCTTCCCCCTTTTACACATAATTTACATATGGGGTTAAAATCACCATAATTAATGAAATAACTCACCCCCTTAACTAAATAACCCCCTACATATCGTACATGATTATTTTTTAGCCTTTGGTTAGCCTTTGTTACATTATTAGGGAGTTAAATAACCATACAAGGTTATTTCCTAACAAACAAGCTTCAAAATAAAGTTTAAATAAAACACGAGCTTTATAAACATCAAATAGCGTGCATGGTCTAATGGTGGCTTATACTTTTGGTTGGTCAGCGGTTAGAGGGTCAAGCCCCCCGCCGTCCATTTTCTAACCCATTCTCCAACAAAATAAACAACAAAATGAACTGCTCAACTATAATGGTAAATGCACATGTTGGTGGCGCAATGGCCGCCGACTAGTCTGGTGAGCCCGGGATCTTGGGTTCGAGCCCCACGTGGACCATTATAAAATTTTGCTAACAAATACAACCGACCGCCAATGAGGAAGTGGATGGAGGGGTGAGTTGATTGCCATGTGTCACCATAAGACTCTACCATGTGGAGGGTGTTGATGATGTGGCCTCAAAATGATGTGTCCAAACGATGATGTGTCCCTCCATGTGGCACCCAA
The DNA here is from genome assembly GCA_007258455.2 of Sequoia sempervirens. Taxonomy (NCBI): domain Eukaryota; kingdom Viridiplantae; phylum Streptophyta; class Pinopsida; order Cupressales; family Cupressaceae; genus Sequoia; species Sequoia sempervirens. The sequence goes on from VDFB02000017.1 coordinate 193,211,933, forward strand.
CAATGTGCCACATGGAATTTTTTCTCTCACTTGGCGATGACACATGTCAACTTGTGATTGGCTGATACTGCTGATTGTGTTGATTGTACCTTGCTGACATTAGCAAAGTCAACCCAACTTAAACTGCTCATATCTTGTACAAATGAGCTCCATTTTGTGTGAAATATATGTCACCGAAAAGCTCTCAAAAATCTCTTCATGTTGATGTTGACTTTGACCACTTTTGATGATGTCAAATTTTGACCCTTTTTTTCTCTGACCTAGTTCATGGGTTGACTAAGGTTTGACTGAGCATATCTTCGGCTTCATAGCTCTATTTGACTCCTTTTGTGTTACGTTGGAGTCAAAAATTTGAACTCTTCCTAATGATACTGATTTTGGAGATGAAAAAGAAACTTCAATTTTTGGTGAAGATCCTTCAGATCAGTCCTCCCCACTGGAGAGCTTTTGGACCTCTAAAATCTAGTTACTCAAAAATTAAGTGAGGGTAAAGTTCCCTCACTTTACCAATCTCCATCAATTTTTGCTTGCTTGGATTCATCCCCTTCAATCCCACTGTGAGGTACTCAACTGCTCCTCTTCATGAAGTCCTAGTTTTCCTATCTAGGATGACATCCTCTAGCAACTTTGACATGTACTCTAGTGAAAGATCATCAAATGATGGAACTTGAATGTTTGTGTCTTCATCTAGTATCATTGGATGCTCATACAACTTTAGATTCTCAACATGGACAACTGAATAGATGTGCATGAATGGAGGAAGATTAAGGAAGAAGGCGTTGGCTCCAATCTTTTCCAAGATCTCAAAGGGACCATACTGAATCGGCTTGAGCTTCCTTCCTTCGCCTTGCATTCTTTCCTTGCTGATGTGTAACCAAACTTTGTCTCCAACCTAAAAATGGTGAACACTATGATGCTTATCATGTTGAGCCTTCTATTTGGCTTGGCTCTTTTCCAACTGTGCTTCCACTACCTGATGAATTTCTTGGAGTTTTTGGATGAACTTCGAAGCCTTCTTTGAATCATGGCATCCATCTTCAATATCATCTTTTCCAAAAGAAAAATCCAATGCAGTCTTAGGTACATAACCGAACCAAGTCTCAAAAGGAGATCTCTTTCTAGAAGAGTGTGCTACATGGTTGTAAGCATGCTACACATAATAAAGACTCTCATCCCAGAGCTTAAGATGTTTGTTGCAGTAACCTCTGAGCAGATGAACAACTATCCTATTCACTACCTCTATTTGACAGTTGTTTTGTGGATGGAAGGTTGTACTCTTCTTCAGTCTGGTTTCCATGAGTCCCCACAAAGCTAACCAAAATTCCCCTAGGAATTGAGAATCTTGATCTGATACAATAGAAGTAGGTAACCCAAAGTGAACCCATACAAATTAAATGTACATTTGAGTTGTCAGTTTAACAATAACATGTTTTTTACAAGGCATTAAAATACACATTTTGCTGAACTGATAAACTATTACATACAGATAATCATGTCCCTTCCTAGACATAGGTAACCCCCCGACAAAATCCATTGACACACTTTCCATGGATGGGATGGTACAAGAAGAGGCATGTACAACCCCAATTTCCTATTGCTAGGTTTACTTGTTGCAAACATGACACAACCTCTAATATACTTAGATATAGTTTCTTGCATATGAGGCCAGTAACAATATTTCTGCAATTGATTCATTGTTTTGCTTACCCCAAAATGTCCTACAATTAATGAGGTATGTGCTTCATGGATTACATGTGCTTGCTTATCTTTCAAAACACATAACTTTCCCAAGTGATACAATAGTTTGTCCTGCACATACTAATCTTTCTCTTCTACATGTTTTCCTGCAATTAGAGATGAATAGAATTCCTTAAAGTCTTCATCATTAGCATATTGTTCCTAAAAACTTTCATGTACCATCGAACTACCTTTAAGGATATTCAAATCATTCATAACAAGAGGCCTAGATAACATTTATGCTACTTTGTTATGGTAACCTTTCTTGTACTTAATTACCAAATGAAACTATTGAAGAAAACCCAATCACCTAAAGTGCCTACTTTGTTACAGTTTAGACTATGAGTGCAAGTACTGAAGTGGTTGGTGATCAAGGTGGATTACAGTTTCTTTCCCCATTAAGTAGTGTTTCCATTTTTTAACAATCTGAACTAATGCATAAAGTTCCTTATCATAAGTAGGATAATTAATAACTGCACCTAAAAAAGTCTTAGAGTGATAGCAGATTGGTTTACCTCCTTGCATTAGCACTGCTCCCATGGAAAATCCACTTGCATCTGTTTTGATCTCAAATGGTTGTTGTAAATCTAGTAAAGCTAGACCTAGTGTTGTGCTCAAATTTTCCTTTAAAGTGTTGTAGGCCTTCTATTGTGGACCTGCCCACTGGAAAGTTTCCTTCGTACTGATCAATGCATGCAATGGTGATGCAATGTAGGAGAAGTTTGAAATGAACTTCCTCCAGTACTGGAATGCACCTATGAAAATTTTGACTTCAGTGACTATACTTGGCTTAGCCATTTTACAATAGCTTTGACCTTTGTAGGGTCTACTTTCAATTGACCACAACCTACGACATAGCCTAAGTACACTAGAGATGTCTTTGCAAATTCACATTTAGACATCTTTATATAAAAAATTTCTTTTCTCAATACATCAAGAAATTATTTACATGAATTACATGATCTTCCCAAGTTTGACTGAATAAAAGAATATCATCTAAATAGACTATGAAAAAGTCATCAATAAAAGGATGAAAGACATCATTCATGACTCTCATAAATGTAGCTGGTGCATTGCAAAGCCTTAAGGGCATGACCAACCACTCGTAAGGTCCCTGTTTTGTCTTAAATGCAGTTTTCCAAATGTCATCTTCTACAATTCTTATTTGATGATATCTGCTACACAAGTCTAATTTAGTGAAATAAACAGCATGTTTTAACTAATCCAATAAATCATCAATTCGGGGAAGAGGATACCTATTATTTACCATTATCTTGTTCAAGGCTCGATAGTCGATGCACATTCTTTAAGATCCATCTTTCTTTGGAACCAACACAATTGGAGAACCACAAGGATATGTACTAGGACGAATGACTCATTTTTCCACCAAATCCTAAACTTTCTTTTTGATTTCCTTGTTCTGCAAAACTGATAAATGATACATGTCAATGTTTGGAAGAGGCACATCTTGTTGCAACTAGATTTCATGTTGTATCTCTCTCTTAGGTGGCAACCCCTTTGGCTCCTAAAATAAGTCATCATAAGTAGAAACTATTTTGACTATCTCAGTTTTATGCTTTGGATCACACCCTTTAAATGCTTCATCTTTTTCATTCTCTTTGGGTTTTACAAGCATTAACACAAAGTTCTTACTAGAATTGACCAACCTTTTCATCTGACCAACATTAACTAGTGCAAGATTAGTCTTAACTTTGTGTGCACATACAATGTATTATATCCCATCCTTAAAGAGATGATACTTATTCTCCCCCTATAAAATATTGATTTTTTGTCATACAGATAAGGACTCGCTAACACAAGCCCACAAATATCCAAAGGAACAACATCTACTTCTACCTCATCAACAAAGTTTGTAGTGATAGCAAATTTCAATTTACATTGTTTTGTTACCTATAGCTGAGCATCATTGTAAACCCATCCAAGCGGATATGGATTTGGATGAGGTGTTGTAGCTAGATTGAGTTTCTTTACCACTTCTTCAGATATTAAGTTAACTTGATAACCCGTATCAAATAGTGTATCAATCTTAGTGTGCTTAGTTACAACTTGAATATGAAACAATTCATTCTATTGTTTATCAGCTTTAGGAGGAGTAGATACTTTACTCATACTTTCATTTGCATTAGAAATATTTGCATCAAAGGAGAGAATTATACCTTTCCCTTTACCTTGGACCCCAACAACAACAATCTAAGTTTCATTCTAGAGTTAGATCCAAGATCTTGCTAAATCGCTGCAACAGTCTTTTTGCTTTCCTTCATTGCCTCTACATCTTTTTTATCCCAATTCGGGATGAAGCTTCCAACACTTTGAATCATCATGCTCCTCTTTCTTGTAATGGGAGCATGTGGACTTATCACCCTCCTTCTTAACTATAGTTGTCTTCTTCCCTTTTCCTTTATCTTTATCTTTTTCTTTACCTGTAGACTTCCCCTCAGACTTACATGGTTTCTTTGAGAAATTATTACTAAAAGTGTTCTTATCCCGTGACTCTAAATGAGTGGCTTGGAATGAAACTTCATCCAAATTATTAGGACTCAACATTAGAATAGTATGTCTTAGGTAAAAATGTAAACCGCCTATGTACTTGAGTAATGTATCTTGAGTGTACAATGGAACATTTAAAGCAATAGCCTGTTTTCTAAACTCATGAGTGTAATCTTGGATAGATTGACCCTTACCTTGCCTAAAGGTTTTCCAATTCATGGTTAATTATTGCATATAACCTAAAGGATAAAGCTATTTTTTAAGGGCAGCAATAAATTCCATCCAATTCATATCGACCTTACCATGGTGAGCAATTTCCTCATGAGTCCTACTCTCCCACTAGGTGAGAGATGTACCTTCCAACTAAAGAGTGGCTAACTAGATCATAGAAGCATCTTTTGTTAGGCCAATTTGAATCCTATAATACACTTCTACCTACTAGATCCAATCATCTAACTTTTTGGCATTTAACTCACCACAATACTTAGGAAATTCAAAGTTTACATCAATTTTGATAATAGGATTAGACTTGCTTTTGAAAGGATTAACACTAGTAGAAGAGGAATAAGGGGAAGATGGAGAAGAAGGGGAAGATGGAGGAGATGGAGCTTCTAGATCTTTTCCTCCTTTTTATTTTCGATCTTCCTTCTTTTCTTGCTTCGATGAATCTCCCTTTTTCATGCTTCTTCTTTTCTGCATACAACTCTTCCACCATAGCCTTCATGTCAAGAAAGGCTCATTGAAAAAACTTACCATCAAGCTCTTGCTCAGTTCTTTTTGCAACTTTAGTTTCATCCATTGTCAGTGAATTCCTTCATTTGCTGATCTCAAGATTGTATTCTTCAAGTTCACCTTCACCTCTTTGAAGCTTGGAGCATATTAACATTCAATTCTGCAATACTAGTCAAAACACAACTCTGATACCAATTTGATCTATTTTAGGATGTAAGATGATTGCTTTGACAATGCATAAGATTTACAGTTTCAAACTCCAAATTACTAAGATGAAATCAACACTACAACATAATTGAATCAAAAAAATAATGAAAAGACAAATTTAGAATGAGAAACAAGAAAGAGAGAATGCAAATACCTTGATAATGGAGTTCGTCGTAAGAACAACTATGTCTCTTGGCCCTTCTCCAAAGAGTAGACTGATCTAATTAAAATCTTCAGAAATCCAGCATAACATATATTTACAAACTTTTCCCTTCAAGCACGATGGAATTCTATTATTCTCCTGATGTACAGGATCATCAATTCATCTCTCTAGAATTATCTTAAGTCTTCAACACCTGAACATGAGAATCAAGTACCTATCTTCCCCCTTTTATACATAATTTACATATGGGGTTAAAACCACCATAATTAATGAAATAACTCCCCCCCTTAACTAAATAACCCCCTACATATCATACATGATTTTTTTATCCTTTGGTTAGGCTTTGTTACATTATTAGGGGGTTAAATAACCATAAAACCTTATTTCCTAACAAATAGGCTTAAAAATAAAGCTTAAATAAAACACACACTTTATAAACATCAATTAGCACGCGTGGTCTAATGGTGGCTTATACTTTTGGTTGGCCAACGGTTAGAGGGTGAAGTCCCCCACCATCCATTTTCTAACCCATTCTCTAACAAAATAAACAACAAAATGAATTGCTCAACTATAATGGTAAAAGCGCATGTTGGTGGCACAACGGCCGCCAGCCGGTCTAGTGAGCCCGGCGTCTCAAGACCCCATGTGGGCCTTTATAAAAATTTTCTAACAAATGCAACCAACCCCCGATGAGGAAGTGGATGGAGGGGTGAGTTGATTTTCATGTGTCACCATAAGACTTTACCACGTGGAGGGTGTTGATGACCTAGCCTCAAAATGATGTGTCCAAATGATGGCATGTCCTGCCATGTGGAAACCAATGATGTGCCACATGGCATTTTTTTCTCTTGCTTGGTGATGAAATGTGTCAACTTGTGATTGGAGGATACTGCTAACTGTGTTGACTATACCTTGCCGACATTAGTAAAGTCAACCCAACATTGACTGCTCATATCTTGTGTAAACAAACTTCATTTTGCATGAAACAAATGTCACCAAAAAGCTGTCGATGTGATATTCACATTGATTATGACTTTGAACAATTTTTTATGATGTCAATTTTTGATCCTTTTTTTCTCTAACCTAGGTCCTAGGTTGACCAAGGTTTGACCAAGCATATCTTGGGCTCTGTAGCTTTGTTTGACTCCATTCGAGTTGTGTTGCAGTTAGAATTTTGAACTCTTCTTGATGATGTTGATTGTAGAGAAAAAAGAGAAACTTCAATTTTTGGTGAAGATCCTTCGGATTAGGCTTGAAGGAAACCAAATTATTAGGCTTGTATAAAAATTTGTCACTCAAGAATCATATGACTGCTCAAACAACCAAGCAAGGTTAAGAAGTGTTGTAACTTTATCCAATGGAAGCCCAAGTGCATTCATCTATTTCTACATTTGTGCTTCATGACTCATTTTCTTGGAGTCAATCAGTCAAACAAGTTACCTGCCTTACGTATGTTTCCACCATTCACTTGTAGAGCACTCAGAATTATAACATTAATTGCTCCATCCTTTATGCTTTCTTGGATGTCCACCATCATTAGAAACTATCGTAACAAGTTTCCTGTAATTCATTTTACTACTTCGTATAGGAATATGACCCTTGGAATTATTACAAATGAATTGTTGTCCCCATTTGTAACATTGCAAAATTACAATTTCAAAACAATGTAAAGCATGTGAGGTCCCTATGTGGATCCAGCTAAAAAAAAAAAAAAATTCAAACAAGTTTTGTTCTTTAAGTGTTCTGAGACAACTTTTTAATGCTTTTGAAGTGAAATGATGAATTGGGTTATCATTAAAATCTGCTCTCTAGCATATTTGAAGAATGGTGAAAACTAGTCAAGTTGGCTCTATAATCACCCTGGGAAAATATTCAAATGACCTCCTAGGGATAGGAAAACTTGTAGGAATGTAGACATTTGACACTAGAATGCAATACAACAAATGACTCAATAAAATGAATTTTGAGGTGAAAGATATTAACTGTCAAAGATGTTCAGTTAGACTTTTTTGCAACTGTTCCTGTTTAGAACCAATTAAAACCCACCAAATCACCACTTTGAAAAAATATCAAATCACCTTTTGAGAGGCTTCCACTAGAAACATAAGCTCATTTAGTTACATCGAATATGCATGCATGAGGCATTTTCTTCAATCATTATTCTTCACAAGATATTAGGTGTCAAAGTTGACCACCTTGAAGTAATGTAAAAAATGTAGATGTAAAATTGAACAAACTGCATTTGCTTTTGATCTCAAAAAAATAGAAAATAAGATCATAAGGCTCTAAAACTAGACAGAGGAGCACATTAGCATAGGGAGAATGGAGAAAAATAATCCTTTTGTCTTGACGATCATCCAGCTATGAAATATCAGCTTGAACAGGAGGCTAGTTTGCATAACTGAAAGTTTGCAAACATAAACTTGTCAAAACCATTCATCTTCACTTTTCAAAACACCATTAAAAATCATCATGGGAAGGTGAAAATTGACATGCATGTTCACTTTTGTTAAGTAAATGTGCTCGCAAAGGGGTTTGGATTGAAAATTAATAGGCACCAAATTATGACCCTACAAAGAACATCACTTGGGCAAATTTTTCAGCTGCACTTTTGAGAGTGTAGAGGAAAAATTTTCAATATGGGCACTTGAAATTTTCAAAAAATTGAAAGTCCCAATAGTGGCTCTAACTAGGGATGTATGCCCCCTATGGGCATAAAAATGATCCATATCTCTGGGGTGTAGACCAAATGTTGAGTCCATTGGGTGTTCTGAAATTGCTCATTTATTCATCCTTCCTTTTCAACTTCACTTGGTAACCTCGAGCCACCAAATGAAAATGGGAGTCAATTCTTACCTCTTTCAAACACTGATCTAATAAAGGAACTGATCTCCCTCAACTCATTCTTGTCTCTATCAAACCACAACAACATGAGTGAATGCATTTGTGCAAACACAAGCATCAAGCTGTCTTTGTGCAAGTAGAAACTTGCTCCCTATTTGGATTTTTTTGTCACATGGTAACCAAATTACATAGACCATATCACTGTCAATCTCTTCATTTTCTAATTTTATATCAAGTGGCAACATATGGGGATAGTGATCAAGACCACATGAATACACAGTTTTATCATATTCCTTAACACTTGCACAATGATCATGTTCAAAGGAAATATCATGGATGATAAATAACATGCAATCCTCTTGTGTGTTGAGAAGATATTTCTCACAAATTTGTAACTCCTTTAGCTTAATTGCATCATAGGTTAGTTTACCATCATCCAGACACCACAACCCAAACACATTGTGATGTGCTTTAAGATTCTAAAAATAAAATTTGCCAACACCCACAATACCTTCATCTACATTCAAACTAGGATATTAAAAAAAAACATCAACCTCTAATGCATAAGCATTGCATTTCATCTCAGTTTCACACATGATATCAAATTCATTCTTCAAATCACTATGCAATACCATATGGAATTTCTCAAACAAAGATTCAGATCATTCAAATTTCAAGCTTGAGCCAAAAAATTTACCTTGATTTTCCAAAACATGTTCATTGTCTAAATCATTTTGAATGCTATCATTTTCAGGATTAACAAGGTCAACAAAAATATTTTCAAGTGTATTATCAGCTTCATGTGCACTATCAGTTGATAGGAATATTGATCTGTGTGCCAAAGATTCACTGTTATCTAAAAATTGTTCATTAGAAATGAAGCTAGAACCTTCATTCTCTTTCACACTAATGCATTCTTCATTCAAATAAAACATGTCCATTTGTATATCATGAAGATGAGAAAGATCATCAAAGAAAGACCTAAATATTCAATTTCATATTGACTAACATCACACCCACTGTCATTTGCATCATTTTGCTACTCTACACATTGATCAAAAGGTTTTACAATGTCAAGATAATTTAAAATTCATCAAATTGTTTCACATTATCAATGGGTAATAATTCTCAATCTAGCTCCATGTGTTTGTCATAATCCGTAACTTGATCATTCAAAAATGAATTCCTTCATCAATGTGCACCTCATCATCCTTTTCATGTACAACTGAAATCCCATATCTGCTTCAAAAAAACAATCATGAGTGGAAAAGACATAAGCACGTTCATCAACATCTTCATCATTTCTAGAACTATGTTCAAGCTCAACATACTAAACACACATATTATTTTCTTCAAATTATTCATCACTCAAAGAATTAGCATGCTCCATTGATGAAAAACCTAAATTACATTCCATGTATACATCAAATAGAATTTTATCATTCACTCAGAGACAATTGACCTCATCAATATTCATATCACTGCATTCTATAGGTGAAGAAAGTACATCTGGGTCATTTGTATATGAGCATTCATAATCATCAAAAGAATAATCAGCTTGACTCTCATTATAATCCTTATCACAAGAAGACTCATCACTACATAAACCATGCTCAGGATGTTCAGAGTGAATGCTTGAAATTTTATCTTCAATGTCTTGATCACTGATTTGTGATGAGAGGTCATCAACATTAGCATTATTTTTATTGACCAAAACATGACATGGAATGATTTATCACATCTCTTTTACTTCTTCATCACACAAGATATTGCAAGAGGAACTTTCATGCATGTCCTTTTTTTCATCATACCATATATCTTCATCTTCAACACTATTGTATGGACCTACACATGTGCTGATTGTGAGATGATTACAATTGATATCCTCATCCATGTAACATGGAACTTCATTTTTTGATACACTCTTTCCATTTTTGTGTATCATCCTCTGATTTTTCTCAATAGGACAACTACTAGCTTCATTTTGAGACATCTTATTTTGTGCGTAATTACATCGGGCTCCCTCAATAATCTTTATACAATCAAGTACTTGATCCGAGTTATGAGGCTTCAACTCCTTTGGAAAAGTGCTCAGCCCTGACTCATATATTTCACAAAACACATCAATTCACATTGAATCCTTAGGTCTAAAATTTATAGGGATCTTCAAAAAGGAATCCAAAACCTTGAAAAAAATCCTATGATGATTCTCCTTTGAGTCTATTCATTTTAGACAATCCCTGAACAAGCGATGTTTGATCAACATTTCTCAAATTTTGATGAAATTTAATATGGAGCTCACTACATCCTGCATGTTTTGATGATGGAGAAATCAAAATAACAACAACATTACCATCTTGACAAGAATTTCTATTAGTTGATCCATGAGTTCTATTTGCATGAGGTGTGTTAGGATGACCTACACTCACAACCCTATGTCCTTTCATCATTGAATATCTCAAATTGTTCTAATATCTATGGCAATTTGATATGCTTGATGCAATGTCATAGGCTCTTTATCCCTTAATATATAATTCATTTTTTATCAAATGCACCTAAGTACATGACCAAGAATTCTACATCATTTGGTCTTATGCTTTTAGAGATCTCCCTTATGATCTTTGAAAATATGAGATTAAAAGAGGGGACTAACTCATCTTCCCTTTTCTCCATGTTCATTAACTTTCATCTTATTAAGAATGCATCAATCCTTTCACTAAAGTACTCCATGAACACCACTTTGAACTCCTCTGAAGAATATATAGAGGACGCTGGTAAATAAGAGAACCAATCTCTTGCATCTCCTCTTAGAGACAGAATAAATAGCCTCATGATCACATCCTCGTAATCAACCTCATAATCATCCATGAAATTATTGAACTCTTAAAAAAAATTATTTGCTAATTTAGACTTATCACCTAATGAATCTTGGTAATTTATCTCTGAATTTGGCTGGAATTCCATTTGGATAACCATCGATCCCACTGAAATTGATGGCTCTGTACCTCTTAGTGCTAAAATTTCTTTGACAATTTGGTTGGGACTAATCACAAACCATGGTCGCACTAGGAACCATACAAGGACGCATATATTAATGTATTTTGGCATACCTCTTTCAAAATTTGAATATCAACTCTATAGTTGATCATTCATTTCCCTATTTCTAACTTTCATCATGACCTCGAATATCACAATGCATAATTGAAATGCATCTAAACCTAAGATCTATCTACTAGGAAAATTTAAAACATACTTCTCCGACATAATACATAGGTTGTAAATTATAATTCAGAAGTATGCAAACTCAATTTTACTATTCTTTCCCTTTCTTAGTGCTAATTCACTCAATAGGGAACAATTTTTTTTCCTAACACATTCAAATATTGTTCTCACACATTTTTTTTGAAAACCAAAAGTGAAGAAAACTTGGAAATGTTGAAGATGTTGCAAATTGTTCTTCTTGATTGGAAATGTTTGTAGATCTAGAACTGTATTAAGCTCTTCATCAGGTTCTTTTGACAGAGTCACCACCTCTCTTCACAAAGGAATGAGCTTCAAACAACATGAAGTTCTTTGAAAGATAAATATCCTTTTGAGTTTCTTTCACTAGCAGAGCACCATAGATCATGAAACTTTCAGGTTCATTGCAATAGTTTCTTTCTTCAGGTTTGAATTTCTTCAATATTTGAAACAAATTTAGATTAGAAAATAGTATGACTCCTTAATTAAATAGTCTGTAGCTAGAGATTCAAAGTTCTCCCTAGCAGAGTCACCAATCTGTTGGCATTCCAAATCAATAGATCAAATGAATCCTAAAGACTAGCCAATTTCTTATGTTCAGACTCAAAGATGGATTTGACCAATTAACAAGAAATGGGATTGGAACATACTTCCCCTACACTTCAGGCTCTATAGGACCTAGGGGGTGACCCTTTAGCAACACCTAAATATTTACACACATACTGAATAGGGTATTGCATAATAGATAATGCTTTCACAAAATTATGCTAAGAAACATAAAATATCACTCAACATTGGCTAGGACATTGTGTGAATTTCATTAACCATCATGGAGAACATGGAAAACACATAACACATAATACAAAATTGAAATGATTTTTGATTTAATAATTTGACACCAAACTGAAAACATAAGACACACAAAGATTGACCAATGCCAAGAAGAGGGCTATGGAGTCATATAACCAGCACTTCATCCTACAGTGTTAGACATGTTTTGAAAATACTTGAAAAATTTATCACATTATGACAACAAGATCACTAAAGCTTTGTCTAATAATCACTCTTACAAATACACCTGAAAAACATAACACTCCTGTGAAATTCACTAAATAAATTACTCCATTCTTTGAACAATAGGCAATAACAAATGTAGCTAACATTTATTAAAGCAATTACATTATTCATAGAACAAAAGGCAATAACATATATAACTCAAATGCAACAAATGTACATGAAAAAACCCAAGTAATCTTTGAATACTGAAGTCAAAAGAGTTTTACATCTCAGCCATGGAGACAATCATCAAATAAAATATATTCATGAAGCTCAATTCAAAACAAAAACACCTTAGATTAATTGACTAATAGTGATACTTGACCCTAGCTTTACAATTTACACAGAGCTTTTGCCTCCCTTGTAGAAATTTTAGAAAATGGAACCCCTTTTCAAAGAGAAGAGAATGAGAATAAGTAGAAAACAAAAGAAGCCCTAAATTTAATTCATTGAAGACACATGGAAACTGCTTTCCCATTGATCAACAACAAGAAACCATCTAGAAAATCCTCTCTCTTATTTCTCTATAGAAGTAACAAACTAGCCTCTACTCTTTGCAAACACATGTGCAACAAAAAAATTACACTCCATTTTCCCTATGAAAATATGCACCATTTTACCCTTGTAGTTGAAAATAGCTGTTTTCTCATAAAAACATTTCATTTCTCTTGCTCTTCTATAGGGTATGTGTAGGATCATGATGTGTCAAAACGTGGCCATATGATGGGTATATGTAGGGTATGTGGTTGATGACTTTTTTTTTACCCAAAGTTGATGAGACTAAAATGATTTTTAAAGGAGATTCTCATCTTTCCACCAATATAAATTATACTTTCATGTGAATTTAATAAATAATTATTATTCATTTTCTATTTGAATTGCGACTAAAGTCCTAATTGATAGGCTAATTGAAAAACATCTATAGATTTCAAATGGTATAATATTTTTTGAATTCAAAACATGTGCCACATTCTATACTTCACATACTCTAGGATTTAAAAAAAAACTAAATCTCATGAAGTTTTGACCAAGTTAAAGTGGTTAGACATAAGAGTTTTTTAAAATTTTAAAAGTTGTAATAAAAAAATCATAATTAATTATTTACTTGGAAGAAAATTACAAAAAAATATGCATCACATCGGGACATGAGTCCTCTACTTATATCTAAAATATTATAAAAAAATATAATCATTTTATTGTGGTTAGGGTGGTCAGACAGACACCTACTTCCTATTTTTTCCTTGAAATTTAAGTACACCTGCATTGAAATTTCAAATTTTCACCAAATAGATTTATTTTTTCTTTTAAATAAACCTAGTAACTAGTTTATAAACTACATTCAATTTGCTACAAATTCTATTCTTACATATTTTTGAAATAATATAGATAAGTTATTCTAATTTTTATGTCAAGTTGCCTAACTCTAATTTTTCTGAATTTTTTACCACTTAAGGGCCTATTCTTTTGATGATGATCTTGCACATACCCTATAGCTAAAAACAATTTCACCGATGAACTTCACTTTATTTTCTAGCAATGAAAACTTTAGTGAATATTTTATTCACTTTGTGAAAATTTCCCCCATGCCATTTCACGTGCCATTTAAAATCTTGCATTTTATCGCGACAAATACTTTACCCCATGTCTCTTTAAATTCTTCCCAACAACATCTGAAATATTTTCTCATGCCTTACTTTTCACTTTATTATAAAAAATTGTGCTTTAAATGATGAAAGAGTTTAAACTGTCCTTGGGTAAAATCATTTACCCATACTCCATCCTCATCATTTTTTCATTTTAAATCCAACCTTTAATATTTCAATGGGCCCACTTAAAAAACTTTTCCAGTTCATTCCCTTTTATAGAGCATTCATTTTAAACTATTTGCATTTTAACCATTTATTTGTTTTTTCATGAAATGTCCTAACTTTAAATGTTTTGTGTTTTTAAAATTTATTTGGAAAAATCATACCCTTTCATTATATTTAAAATGAAAGCCTTTTATTTCTTCACCGGTTCCTTTAATTTTTTTTGGGCCCACAACAAGGTCACACACACTGCGCACGCCTCTAGCTGACATCATCCTCATTCTCATGTGATGTGTAAGATTCTTCCACCTAAGCTCATGTATTCCTTGTTGTTGATCTCATTTTCTCTATTGCTTTCCCTAATTTTTGCGCTTATATCTTCATGTCCTCCATTTGATAATGGAGGCCTCCTTCCTTATCTTTTTGGCATGGCTTGTGCCCTCACTGTGCAACATTGCATTATTATGCAATGCTTGAGCTTTCTCATGGTGTGTTCCATCGACCATTGGACCCATCAACTGACTACGCATGATTCTTTTAACAAGAATCCATTGTCCATGGCAACATAAGCATCAAGAGTACTAGCAAGATTCAAATGATTCAACTGTGTGCTAGCCATGAATTATTTTCCTTAATGATTCTAGTTCCACTTCACTTAGCCCTTTTTGGATGTATCCTTCAGTCATGGCATCCCATTGTATTTTTTCAGCTGCCTGGAACTTTTCTCTTCATTTATTGGATCCTTCCTCTGCTTGTTGAATGACACCCATTCAACTAAAACAAGCAAACTTCGTTTTCTTGAAAATTATTAAGAAATTTTCAATAAATCCATTTTGTGCATCGACTGCAACTATGGTGTTTCATATCACTGTGTTTGTATGGGAGACCTTCAATCATCTAAGTGGCTATGGGCCTGAAATCCTTCCATGTTTCCTTTTCCAAATTAAATCAAAACTTTCAGCTAGCATGGCACCCAATTTACTAATAGCAATGGCCTACTCTAATTTGTGTTACCTTCACTTATGGAATCTCTCATCTCATGGTTGTGGGTCTACTTTGAAAAGATCGATCCATGTAGCAGGCATTGGAAAAGATGTGCTTCATGCCTCAACATCCTATACTCACATGCATAGCAACCCTTTTCTAGAATTGATTCCTCATACTCCATAATGTAAAGGTAATGGTATTTGAAGGTGAGAGCCATCTCATGGTGTTTTGATCGTCCACACATATCAGTTTGGCAAGCAAGACCAATTTTCTTCAATACATACTTCTTCTTTTTTAAGCTTATGAAGTACAAGAATTGTAGAGCCAAATGTCCTTTACCAATTAGTTCTATAACATCATAATTATCCACTTTTTGAGTCCATAACAAGCCAATTCCTAAACTTCTGAAATGGCCTTTTGGCTTGAAGGAAACAAAATTATTAGCCTTGTATAAAAATTTGTCACTCAAGAATCATATGACTACTCAAACAACCAAGCAAGGTTAAGAAGTGTTGTAACTTTATCCAATGGTATCCCAAGCGCATTCATCTATTTCTATATTTGTGCTTCATTACTGATGTTCTTGGAGTCAATCAGCCAAACAAGTTACCTGCCTTATGTATGTTTCCACCATTCACTTGCAGTGCACTCATAGTTATAACATCAATTCCTCCATCCTTTATGCTTTGTTGGATGTCCTACATCATCAAAAAATATCATTATAGGTGTCTTGTAATTCATTTTACTACTTGGTATAGGCATATGACCCTTGGAATTATTACAAATGAATTGTTTACCTCATTTGTAACATTGTAAAATTATAATTTCAAAACAGGGTAAAGCATGTCAGGTCCCCATGCGGGCCTGACTAATTTTTTTTCTTTTCAAACAAGTGTTGTCCTTGAAGTGATCTGAGACAAATTTTGAATGCTTCTCAAGTGAAATGATAAAATGGGTTATCATTAAAATATGCTCTTTAGTATATTTGAAGAATGGTGAAAACTAGTCAAGTTGGCTCTAGAATCGCCCTAGGAAAATAGTCAAACGACCTCCTAGGGCTATGAAAAATGATAGGCATGTAGAAATTTGACCCAAGAATGTAATGCAACAAATGGCTCAACAAAAGGGATCTCAAAGTGAAAGATATTAATTGTCAAAGTTTCTTAGACTTTTTTGCAACTGTGCATGTTCAAAACCAATTAAAACCCATCAAATCACCACTTTGAAAAATATCAAATCTCCTTCTAAGAGGTTGCCACCGGAAAAACAAGCTCATTTAGGTACATTGAATATGCATGCAAGAGGGATTTGCTTCAGTCGTTATTCTTCACAAGATATTAGGTGTCAAAGTTGACCACTTTGAAACAATGTTAGAAATGCAGATGTAAAACTGAACAAATTGCATTTGCTTTTGATCTTGAAAAAATAGCAAATAAGATCATAAGGCTCTAAAACTAGACAGAGGAGCACATGAACATAGGGAGAATGGAGAACAACAATCCTTTTGTCTTGACGATCATCCAACTATGAAATATCAGCTCAAATAGGAGGCTAGTTTGTAGAATTGAAAGTTTGCAAACAACAGAAAAGTGTCAAAACCCTTCAACTTCATTTTTTAAAACATCATCAAAACTAATCATGGGAAGCTAAAAATTGACATTCATGTTCACGTATGTCAATTAAATATTCTCACAAAGGGGTTTGGCTTGAAAATTAATAGACACCAAATTATGACCCTCCAAATTAGGTCAATTGGGAAGATTTTTTAGGTGAACTTTTGAGAGTGCAAAGGAAAAATTTTCAATATAGGCACTTCAAACTTGAAAAAAATTGAAAGTACGAATAGGGCCTAATTTGATTATTTTTTATTGTAATATTATCTATCAACTGAGGTTTATCACATTATTTTTCATAAATATTCTCCTCAACAGTATAGTTATTAAATAATTTTTTTTTAATTTTTTTTTTTTCAGAATTAACCTCCTAGCCCATCTCATAATTCAAAAGAGGAAAACATGTGATGATTAAAAGAGCCATGTAGCCAATTATCTTATGAAAACAGTTTTGGGGAGGGCCTATCTTTTGAGCTTCAATTACATTCATTCTTTGGTAGTTTTTTTTAGAGACTAGGAATTCAAAAGTGAGTGCCTAGAGACAACCTTTCCTAGCAAGGAATTCAGAGCAAAAAATTTCCTATTATGGCTAATTTTTACCATTATTACTCATTTGAAAGTGGAACTTTGAGTTGTCAATTCAAAGTTTATCTTCCAAAAAATTTTCCTTAATTCTCTGTGGGAGGTTCTCGTAACTTTAAAAATTCCAGAGTATAGGATAGACCTATGCATGAAGCATCATCCACTACTTTGCTTCCCTCCTTGAGGATATGTTGCACTAGGGAGTGATGCAAGGAATTAATTATCCTTTTGGAGTCCTCAATAAAACTTTAATCTTCCAAGGGGGCTCCACTTTACCTTTAATAGCGATTATAATTAGCTTTGAGTTCCCTTCTATTACTAGATTTTTATAATCACACTGGTTGGATTATTTCAAATCTCCCTAAATAGTTGTTTCTTTAGCCTTATTACCAGTACCCATACCTAGACCTTTCAAATAATATTTTTTTGATCATAAAATCTTGCTCCTCGTTGAACAACCTTATGGGAAATTCAGTGAGTGGGGAACTAAATTGTGCCTCACTAAATGACCTCTGAGATTGTTAAATAAGATGACTCTTCTCTGTGTTTGGGAAAAGGGGAAAAGAGAAATGCAGAAAAAACATAAAGATGGTGATGTGCCAAATCTTTTAGAACATTTCAAATTTTAACAGTTCCTTATTCCAGATGAAATAAATGCAAAATGCCATAGACCCTTGGGTATGTGCAGGATCATGATGGGCCAAAAAGTGGTGATATGTGGCTGATGACTTTTTTTGACCAAATTTTTTTGAAATGAAAATGGTTTTTAAAGGATATTCATAACTTTCCACCAATATAAATTATGCTTTAATTTGAATTTAATAAATAATTATTATTCATTTTCTATTTGAATTATGACTAAAGCCCTAATTGATAGGCTGATTGAAAAACATCTATAGCTAGCTTTCAAACGGTATCACATTTTTAGAATCTGAAACATGTGTCACATTCTATGCTTCGCATACTATAGGATTAAAAAAAATGAATTTCATGAAGTTTTGGTCAAGTTAAGGTGGTCAGACATATGATTTTTTATACTTTTTGAAAGTTGTAATAAAAAATTCAATATTAAATATTTACTTGGAAAAAAGTTACAAAAAATATGCAGCACATCAAGACATGAGTCTTCTACTCATATCTAAAATATTATAAAAAATTATTATCATTTTATTGTGGTTAGGGTGGTTAGACAGACACCTACTTCTTAGTTTTTCCTTAAAATTTAAGTACCATTGCATTGAAATTTCAAATTTTCACCAAATAGATTTTAAAAATAAAATAAACCTAGTAGTTTAGAAACTACATTCAATTTTCTATATATTCTATTCTTACACATTTTTGAAATAATATAGATAACTTATTCAAAAAACTTCGTCAAGTTGCCTAACTCTGATTTTTTTGAATTTTTCACCACTTAAGGGCCTATATTTTCCATGATGATCTTGCACATACCCCCTTCATTGTTAGGAAGAAAATGAATGACTAAGGCTAGAGAAAGCACAAAGAAGTCATTCAAATCTCCCCATGGGAAGAATCCATTAAGGTATGATAGGAACAAGAAACCCTAGAGATTAATAGGACTATTTAGATATTCACATAACTGACCTTGCTCTTATAGCATACTATGAAATACAACATAATCTTTATGGAAATGTGAAGAGTATAATGAACATGATCTAATTTCCAAAAGGTAGCATTCAAATATAAAATATAATGGCATATAAAGCAATTATCCAGATTATCTATGTAAGACTTGACACAGAGCATTCAACATAAACAATATAAAGGAATTTGTAGTAAAGGCCATTAAAGGAACAATATTAGAGATTTCTTAATAATATCAACTTTGGTAATAGATTAACTGAAAGAAAAGGTTGAATTCCAATATGATTAATGGTATTAAAAAATAAAATATGCAATAGTGTGTAAACAGTACTATGTAAAATCCCTCCTCCTAAAAATTATATCTCATTATCTTTTCTAAAAAATATGTCTATTCATGGGCGAGGGCCCTAGCTCGGTTGGCTAAGTCTTTCTTGTTGCAGGAGGCTGGTCACGAGTTCTAGTATCCCCCATCCTGTGGTACCGGAGGGTGTGTCATGCTAGTGCCACCGGTCACGTTAAAAAGTTTACCAGGTGCATTGCAGCTTATAGGGGGCCGTGCTATACAAACTTGATTTCTGCAGCCTAAAAAAAAAAAAAAAAAAAAATATGTCTATTCATATCTATCCCTCTATTGTAAAACCATTTAAATAGCTAGAAGAAAGAGCCATCACCACAACCCATAGACATGAACAACTAATAGGTGTATGAATCTAATAGACCATAATCCAATCTAGGGTGTGATTAGATCACACCAATTTTCACTCATAAAGTTTGAGCTACCTCAATTATGGCTCCATATTTTATAGAATCTTTACAAAGATATGTTAGAAGATGATCAGATCTTAGCATAGCCTATTAAGTCATGATCCAAGGAACTACGAAGAATGATGATTCCACCCCAAAAGTTCAATCTCAAAAGTAAGAACTTTGTTGCACCATCTGAGAAACTATGCTAAAAAGAAAAGCATTTGTAGAAGACATAACCCACCCAATGAAATGGCTGATGTGGTAAGCTGGAAGGCGATTTTAGAATTTGTGAGAATAGTTTTTAGGAAATCCCTACTAGGATGACATGTGTCCCAGTTTAGGCCTGAAGAGAAGATGATAAAGAAAAGTTGTGCAACCACCATGTGGTTCATTGTGCACCTTTATGCAAGAGTAACCTTGGGTATTTGGGGCATGGTAACATCCTAGTGTGGAAAAGAAATAAAGGATGAAAGAAAAACTACAAGGATTAAAAACATTGAAGGAAAAAAATGCTCCATAGTTTTTGGCAACTCACAAGGGACCTTTAGCTATAGAGTTATGAACCAAGATACAAAATAATCCTTAGAGTTTGAGGAAAGTGGGATGTTGAGATTATCGATCTTCATCAGAGGGTAGGATAAGGGCATGCAATGTTTTGTAGGCCTGATCAAGATCAAGGACCTCTTTGAAAGAAACTCCTCCCTATCTTGATGGAATAACTCCAATGTGATAGTAAAGTCAGCGAAGGGGAAGAAGTGACATCTCGATCTCATCGATCATAGGTGTTGAGCTCAAAATTTGGAGCATTGTGGAGTCCTAGATCTTGAGTCTAATTCCTTCTATGATCTACTCTATTGTCAATACTCCTTTGTCTAGTGAGAATAAGGAAAGTAATCGAAAGTGGACTAGAACTTTAAATTATTCTTTTGTCTCACTGACCTTCTTATTCAACACTATTTGACAAGATCTTATTTTCAACATGGCCTAGTGGTAGATGATAAATTCATTTTCCTTCCTTGAAGTTTCTCTTTGGTTAGGGATCCCAACACTTTTTAAAGATTCCTCAGTTGGTTTACATAGTCTTGTGAACAAGACTCCTAATTCTTCAACTTGGGGAGTAATTGTGTGTAAAATTTGGTCAACTATCGGGTCGACCTTTGTGTTTAACTCTTGTACATCTGTTAGAAGGCATAGAACCTGCTTCAGAGCTACTACTAAACTGTGATCCTCTCCCAATGAGAATATATATATTTTTTAAGAATCAGGAGGAGCCCAAATCCTCACACTATGGTCAACTCTTGCTAGAATTGGGATACCCTAGCTCTCATGTTTTCCTCCAATTGATTCTTCCCTTGGAGATTGTTTGAAAGCTTAGAGAATGGCTTCTCTATCTCCTCATTGCGAGTCTATAAACTAGATTGTACATCTTGCTTCTCCTACTTTTCTTTCTCCATTTCCACCTAGGCCTTTTAGATATCATCAAAGGCTTGAGAATGCGCATTAGTGAATTCTTCATGTATTTATGCATTTTTCCTATCTGTCTCCTATAGCTTATTTAGTAGCTCAACATATATATTTTTTGTTCTTGGTGTTGCATTCTCAAGCTCCTTTTTCCTTTTTTGATGCTCCCTAGTTGTTTCATGCTTGAACATGATCTCACATTTCAATCTTTCCACCTAGGTATGAAACTAATCCTTTTCACTTTGTACTTCTTTGAGCAACTTAGTTGCTTCACCCTATTGACCCTGTACCTAAGTTAAGTTGGCCATCTCCAAATCTTTTCCTTTGATCTCCACTTTCTTTTTGTCCATTGTGGCCTTTAAATTTAATAACTCTACCTCACACTTTTTTAATTTATCATCTAGCTTCTTCTAGTTAATATAGACCACCTTCTGGGTTGCCTTAGCCAAGCCCACTTTGTCATGTGGATGAGTCTCGATTAAAATGAGGCCCATAGCCTAGATGCCATAGTCTTAAAACTGCATCTCTCCTAGCTTAGCTTTCCATGACCTCATGGTTGAGATCAACAAAGTGTTCTGCTCTTCATCAAAATAAGCCTCTAGCTTGTTGGCAGTTGGATTAGTCATGTCCTTTCCTTGCAACTTCCACTTTCTTGCTTGTAGGGCCTGTCTTGTTACTTCAATATGAGTTTGGAGACTTTGTGGGGACTTAATACTCTATGCAACAAGTGAAACACATGTAGGGAGGCCAGAAACGGTGAGGGAAGGGGTTCTCTCAATTGAATAAGTTTGCAGAGAGGAAATGAAGTGTTATCATTGAAAATGGTGGGATACCATGTATTAACTAAGAAGGAGGGGCACCTAGCTTGTTGGAGGCCATAGAGGGTGACAAAAAGGGTGTTCTTGGATGAATTATTTTGCAGAGAGAAAAAATGAAGTGTAATCACTAAAAATGGTGGGATGCCATGTATGAATTCAGAAGGAGGGGCACCCATTAGAGTAAAAGAGGAAGTGGGTGAAAAAAGAGGCATATGCCTAGAAGTAGGTAAGGATGATGAAAATTGCAACATGGTTATATCAATGTTTATAATTGGTTCCTTCAAAAAGGAAATTAAAGAGTCAGTGGAGGCCGAGGTGGAAGATGTGTGTTGTACACATGAGGTTTCTTCATGGGGCTCATTATCAAATATAGTTGGGTATGTATTAAGGAAAAGGACGTTAGATTTTGTAGATGGAGGATTTCTTTCTATAGATGAGGGGGGCCAATAACAAACAAAGATGTAGTGGAAGAAAGGAGGGTGGGTGAAAAAAATTCCTAGGTTTTTGGGGTCAAAGATACCTATGGAACTGATTCCACCTCTTCTTCTCCTTTATCTAATGCACCTAGTTTGTCTAAGTCTCAAATTCTTCTTCTCTTTGTTCAGACTACACTGATTGGTTAGGACTCTCTAGCGACCAATCCTGATGAACCTTGAGTCCTTGGAGCTATGGAAAATATTTTCAGAGACCATCAAGTCCTCTTACCCCTTGGTAGAGTGTTGGAAAAGGATGAGATCTATTATTCCTTATTTTTTGATCCATTTCCCTTTCCTTTCCCTACATCGAGTGCCTAAGGTGGGGGTTCGAAGACTGGTATGTTCTCTTTTTCAAGCTCTTCATCCAATTTAGGATTATTATTATTGGATCTAGCCTCATCATTATAAATCATGTTGAGACTCTCATCACCTAGTTTAATCTCTTCATATAGGGAATTCAAGCATTTAGTTTCCTACTAGTACCTCTAGACATCAACTTTCTTTCTTTTTGACCATCCTAAATTCTTTAGCTATGTTTTGGGGGACTAGCCCATCTAGGTGCTTTGTCAGAACTTTGTCACCCTTGCATAGAAGTCAAGCCATGGGGGAGTTCAAATGGTATAAAGGATACGTAAATGTATACATTTTTCCTCTCTTCAGTTGGGTTCTTCCTTGACTCCCAAAATTCCCACTCTTCATGTTTGATAGTTGGGACATGCCCAATAGGATTGTACTTCCATTTATCACAAATGAGGACTAGGCCAAGGTAGGACAACTTGCTAGTTAGCACAAATTTCTCTTCTTTCTTCATGAGTGTTACCTAACTTTTGGTGATGGTAAGGGGAAGAGTGTAAAGCACCTTCTTGTGCCTTCATGTGCTACAAGCATTATTGGCAATGGTTTCCTAATGACATTCCTCCAATGTGAGGGTCCTATCTATTATAAATTTTTGAAGCCTAAAAGGCTCCTCATTAAAACCATGACATATGATGAAAGAAAAATTTTCTCCCATAAAATAATCCATTGAGGTTGGGTGATTTTTCATCCAATCCAAAGCTTTAGTGGAAAACCTACCCGGAGGACAAGGAGAAAAGCCTAGAAGTACTTGTTGCAGAAATAATCAAAAAATGAATAATAATCCCATGTGTTGGAAAGAACATGGGTCCATGTTGAAACTGGCTTGTATAAGGGTGATCCTATAATATTGGTTTACATTTTTTTTCCAAACTTAACACTGAACTGATTTTTTCTAACTAAATCTTCACTTTCGGGCACCTATAGCGGCTAAACCATGAAGAATTTGAAGATAATGCAAACTAGTGATTTTTGGAATTTTTTCTATAGATTCTAAATATATTTTTTTCAAAAATTTTGTAATCATATTGGACTTCTTTTTCCATCTCCAAAAACTATTTTTTTCAATAAATACCATTTTTAAGGAGTGACACTCACCATATAACACATAGCTTATTTTCCACAAAGGATAAAATTCTAATTTTTTTGAATTTAGATTTGTAACTAGGATATCTAGTGCTTCCAATTGGTTTCATAGTGTTTTATTGAATATTTTTTCCTTACTCAAGTTTTGAAGTCAAACCAATTACAATTCAAAAATAGGTGGACTGCATAACACAACTTTTTCTGTATGTATCAAAATTCAAAAAAAAAAATGTTGGATCAAGGACTTCAATATCTGGTGCACTCATCTTTTTCAATTTTTTTTGGATAATCTTCTATTTTTCCACATGCGTAGAACAAAGAGCCTTTTTTGATGAAAAACCTACATTCAAAAGAAATAAAAAATAAATAAAATAATAAAATTAAATTTATTTAAAATTATACTTTTTTGGAAGCTTATAATAAGGACTACATACTTACAAAAAATAAATTTTAAATGAATTCATTTGATCCCCCAAAAGGTAAATCAAAAGTGGTTTTTTATTAGTATTTTCATAGGTGTAAAGGAGACTTCGCTATAGGTATGGTTTAAAACTAGTAGGGTTTTATCCAAGGGGGTTTGCTATAAGGTAGTTTGATCAAACCCTCTTCAGTTGGAATGCTTTAAATGCAAATTTTTAAGCCTTAAATAATTATGATTTCAAAAAATATTTGATT
This sequence comes from Sequoia sempervirens, assembly GCA_007258455.2. Lineage (NCBI taxonomy): Eukaryota > Viridiplantae > Streptophyta > Pinopsida > Cupressales > Cupressaceae > Sequoia > Sequoia sempervirens. The sequence goes on from VDFB02000017.1 coordinate 193,236,632, forward strand.
TTAGCAAAAATCAGAATCTCCCAGAAATTGTAAACCAATTTTGTTGGATCACCCATAACCCTGTTGCATCAAACATACTAAGCGAAAAATGACCACTAAAGAAATAAGGGTTCTAGTGTAAAATTAGGTGTACCCAAAAAGATGAATACCTCAATTCAAAAGCATTGTTAAAATCTATTAATTGTGCCCACATTTCATTGGATATTTCCTCTATAAAATCAAACCATTTCTTTCTTTCTTGAGCATGAAATCCAAGCCCATCTAGAACTCGTGCACCTTAGTATCAATTTCATAGACATAAATAAAAGCTAGCATTGAGAAAACAACCTAGTAATCTGAATGAAATTTTTTTGTGTAATAGAAGTGATGCAGGAGCATCCAGTGGTGTAAGGGCAATCTTACATCACCCAAAAATAGTTAAATTTCAAGTTTCTCAATTTTTAGATATTTTTACATTTTTGGATACCCTTTTCGTCATAATGAAATTCCCAATTTATGGGTTTTATTTTCTATTCCTGGGTTGAAAGATATTGCAGTTTTAGTATCCCAGATTTGCACCTGAAAATCTTCCAAGTTGGATTTGAGGCACTTAGAGCTTCCAGAATGGCCCCGAAACTTGCAAAAATTAGCATAGAAAATTTTGAGCACATTCTTGACTTTGAGACTTTTCCAACGGTTCAAACAGTTCGCGAATCAGAGCCCCGGATCAAAAGTTATGGCCCCGGGAAGTTGGGGCACTTTCTAGAAGATACAATTGCAAATGTTCTTTTGAAATTTGAACTTCAAGTTGTAATTTTCGGCGCCAAACCACCTAAACTCAAATTTTAATATTGTTTTGGCTCCAAAATAAAGAGGATCTCTATTTATGGGCGGGTTTCTAATATTTTTGGGTAACTTTTTGGGGACAAGCTCGCATATTGCGAAAGGGTTATTCTATAGCTTTCTGTAGCTTGCATGTGTTGTAGAACTTGGGGATTTGAGATCCTCTGCATGTAAGAAGCTCCATTTTCTAATAATAAAATTATTCTCTTGTTTGTGGGTTATTTTCTTGTCTCGGCTATGCCCTCATCAAGTGGTAACGAGCGGGTTTTTCTTGAGTGCGTGGACAGACGCCGATCGTGAGGCAGTTCGCACCTGGACCATGGGTGTGGGTCGAGGTCAAGAAAGATGCCTCCAAGAGTGATTCCTGGTAGGTGTGGTGGTGCTAGAGGTGGTTGAAGCAGCAGAGATGTTGGTGGAAGAGATGCAATGGTAGCCCTCCAAAGACAGATTGATGCATTACAAGAGCAGTTGAGAAGAGGGTTAAACTTGATGGAGGAAAGTGAGGATGAAGGAGAGGAAGAAGGTTTAGATGTAGAAGAGGAAGAAGAAGCAATTGATCAAGACCAAATGCGCTAATAATAAGGGTCTTTTTCAAGATCGTGAAAAGACCTAGAGCAGAAGTCCCTAGTTATCTCGAAGTCCGAACCTAGAAGAGTTGATCGACTAGGATCAATGAGCCAGAAGAATATTTTGAGTATGAGGAAATAGAGGACCCAGATCGGGTTAAGTTTGAAAAAATGAAGCTGAAGGGCCATGCCAGTATTTGGTGGAAAGAGGTCATGTTGGAAAGAAATCGAAGAGGAAAATTCAAGATCACCAGATGGGATCGCATGGTAGAGAAACTGAAGAAGCAACATATACCAAAGGGACTAAGTGAGTTAGATCCGCTGAAGAAATTGCAAGGGTTGAAGCAAGTAAGTAGATCCTCGCGGAAAGAATATAATCAATATTTTCACAAGATAATCACTAGAATGGGCTCACAAAGGCCAATAAGGAGAGAAGGTAGCTCGATATCTTAATGGGTTACGACCAAGCATCTGTGAGGAGTTGTTTAGTCAATGACCACTATTGAGAGGATGTGTATTAGTTTCTAAAGGTGGAAGAGAAGCTAAACAAAAAGATTTGATGGCAAGCAAAAAGGATGAGGGAGGTCAAAGCGTAAGGGGAAATGGGCGTAATCTTCAAGAAGCCAAAATGATGAAAAAAAGTGAAGATGTAAAGCCCATCCAAAGCCAAAGGAATGACAATCTCTACCACTTTGGATCAAAACAAAGGGGTGATCAAAGAGGTATATGGACAAGGGAGATGGTGGACAAGGATCTAGAAGAGGGGTGGTTCTCTGTGAGTGGAACTGGTTTCCTGGGCAGGGTGAAGAAGGGCATCGAAAGCCCAAGGAATGTCCACAACACCAAGGAAGGGCAGAAAAAAGGCCGAAGGTCATGGAAGGGCTGTACATGCGCATGAGGAGGCCCAACTGGACATTCAAATGATGCTAAAAGGGGAGAAGCCCTAGTGATTAGGAGAGCCCTAGTGACTAAGGAAAAGGAACTAGAACAGAGGAAGAATCTATTTTGCACAAGGTGCAAGTGTGAAGGAAAATGTTGTGATGTCATTATTGATGGTGGGAGCACTGATAATCTAGTGTTAGAGGAGATGGTCACAAAGTTGAAGCTCTAAGAGGAAAAGGCAACCCGTGATCCATATTAGATTGCCCTCATTGTAGAAAGACCACAAAGTTTTGTTCAATAAGCAGCTCCTAGTAAAGTTCAAGATCGAAGCTACTCTCATGATGAGGTACTTTTGTGATATCATCCCCATGGATGCATGTCACATGTTGTTGGGGAGGCTGGTAGTCTGACAGGGCTTAAGAAGCATACATGATGGCCATGCAAACACTTATTCCTGACAAAGGATGGGGTTCGTCACAAGTTGAAACCCCTAAAGGAGACCGAAGAAAAGGTATGCAGTAGTGCTAGAATTTGTTATGTAGATGGGAGAAATTTTTTATAAGGTATGAAGCATGAGCATGTGTGTTATGCATTGATTCCTAGAGTGAGTAATGAGGAAAGTGAGAAGGTTCCAGAAGAAGTTTCTGGGATGTTGGATGAGTTTCAAGATATTGTTTTTGATAATGTACATGAGGGTTTACCACCAATAAGGAAGATCAGTCATCAAATTGACTTGATTCCTGGAGCCAGTTTGCCAAATAAGGTAGCTCATAGAATGACTCCAACAGAAAATGAGGAGTTGAACAGACAAGCTCAAGAGTTGTTGAGAAAGTGTTTGATATAGGAGAGTTTGAGTCCATGTGTAGTACCTACAGTACTAGCACCAAAGAAGGATGGGGAGTGGAGGATGTGTACAGATTCCTGAGCCATAAACAAGATAACAATCAAGTACAGATTTCCCCTGCCAAGGATGGATGACCTGATGGACTATTTGAGTGGAGCTCAGTACTTCACAAAGATTGATCTGAAGAGTGGATATCACCAGATTCAAATTTGAGAGGGAGATGAATGGAAGACTGCCTTCAAGACCAAAGATGTCCTATACGAGTGGTTAGTCATGCCTTTTGGGCTAACCAATGCACCGAGCACATTCATGTGGCTCATGAACGAGGTACTAAAAGAATTTATAGAAAGTTTTGTTATTATGTATTTAGATGATATTTTGATTTTCAGTAAGACGTTGGATGAGCATCTAATGCATATTCAGAGAGCCTTTGAGAAGTTAAGAGAAGAGAAACTGTTGGTTAATCTAAAGAAGTGTAGTTTTGTGAAGAGAGAGTTAGTGTACTTGGGGTTTGTTGTCTCAGCAGAAGGTCTCAAGATGGACCCAGAGAAGGTGAAGGCTATTCTGGAATGGCCTACCCCAAGAACTACTACTAAGGTGACATCTTTCTATGGTTTGGATAGTTTTTATAGAAAGTTCATTAGAAACTTCAGTAGTATTTGTGGACCCTTGACTAAAACAATGATAGTTGATAGAAAAGAATTTAAGTGGAGCACTAGAGTGGCAAAAAGTTTTGAACTGTTGAAGTAGAAGGTGACAGACCAACCTATTCTAGCCCTCCCAGATTTCAACAAGGTGTTTTAGGTGGATTGTGATGCCAGTGGTTGTGCCATTGGAGTAGTATTGAGCCAAGAAGGTAAGCCCATTGCCTATTTTAGTGAAAAGTTAAATGATGCCAAGAGAAATTATTTTGTATATGATCAGGAGTTTTATGCAATAGTTCAAGCATTAAAGAAATGGAGACATTATTTGTTG
>VDFB02000017.1:193240820-193266143 GCA_007258455.2 Sequoia sempervirens
CCTTGCCATTGGTTGAAAATTAGTCCCACGTTGCTTCATTTTGGGCATTTCTCCAACTTGACATTCAATAAATAAGAGGCTTCATTCCTTATTTGATCACCTACAATTTGAGAAAACTTACTATACTCAAATCCATACTCAAATTCATAGCAAATCTCATCCATTTTTATCCAATCTTAGCTAGGTTATGTAGATTTTCATCTTGGAGCATACTTCAATCATCAACAAATTGGATCACTCTTCATCACCAATCAACATTACATTGTTGGAGCTGGGAAAGAGCCAATTTTCACATAAAATTGGCATGAATTCCCCCATGGGATCAAGAGCTTTCATGTTTAATTAGGATTCAATCTCTTTTTATTTCTTTCTTATTTTTCTCTTCATCTCATTTCCTAATTTAAGCTTTGTGAATGGATTTCGTGGGGAAGTTAGATTCTAACTTGCATTTCAATCTTCTAATATGTGTATTATTTATGTTTTGCAGGTACTAGGATTTAGGTTCACACATTGGGTGCTAGAAGGAGGGCTAACTAGACATTTAAATCATGCTTTTCATTAAAATTTTATGCTTTCTCTATTTTTCTATGTTCATAGGAAAGTGGACTGCTAGTGTACCAGCGTCACAGTATAGAATTGTTGGCATCCCAACATTGTTGTACAACACTGCTACAAACTCTAAACAATGATGCCTAACCTTTCTCGCCTAGAATTCAAAATCTCAAACGGTGTCACTGGGTCATTTTCACACGTAGGAATCTTCCCAAATTTCAAGCTCCGCCACTGGCCAAAATAGTGATGTCTTTATAGTCTTTTTCCCTGCTACAAAGCTACACTAACTGGTAATAGGTGCTATATAGCACTTCTGGAGTTTTTAAATTGCACCACCTGTGCAGATTCCACCACTGAAGGGAAGTAAAAATTAAAATTTAGTTTTATGACATGTGGTTTTTTTAAAATTCTGATCATTTGGATTGTTATATGATCTCCTGACCTCTGCTTTTCTAGATATGAATGTTTTTATTGTAGGTTGACTTGATCAAAGGTGAATGAAAAAAGAGGCATAATGACATCATTCCTTCATAATACCAAGTTTTTATGAAAACTCTAGTGTTGTTTAACACTCTTAGAGAGTCCATTAAGCTCTCTTAAAAAATTGTTTCCTTTTATATGCTCTTAGGACACTAGATTTCATTTGGGTATAAAAAAAAAAATCAAATTCTTGCTACAAAGGGTTTAAAATGAATCTTAGGAAAAAATCACTAAATTTTGTTTGGGGCTAACAAATTGAACAAGGCAATCTTCACATTTCCTTTGGTGCTTAAAAAGAAGTCATTGTTGCTTTGTGGATTTAAAATGAATATGTGCTACTTTTCCTTGTAATTACCTACTCAAAGCAATACCATTTGAAAAGACATATGCACTTCTCTTGCGCCTCACGACAATCTTGAGAATCAAAAGGATTTTTGGTGGTTTTAAGTTGGGTAAAGTAATTTCCTGCATATTTATTTTGGGATTAAAATTGAGCACAACTTGTGAGTGTGAGTGGAATATATTGCTTGTGCTCTCCTTTTGTTTCTAAATGAAGGTTGATTGAACTACGGATAGGTTTGCTAACTTTTTTTTATCTTAGAGGGCCTACCTTGGGGAAAAAGTGCTCACCCAAGGGAACAACCCAACCGGTAACACACTAAAGCCAAGTGTATTTCTAGCTGGGATATAAAAGTGGGTACTAGAACAAAGGCCAGTATCATGCGATTAGTCCCAATGAGAAGGGTAGCAATGGTCTCTCGCCGTATGGGTCAATCTCCATGAATGGAAAGTCTGAATTGAAACCCTTGTGTAGAAAAGCCAAAATCCTAATCTATTAGTTGGCACAAAAGCAGTCGTTGTAAAGCCACCCCACACTTTTACGACTCTTAGTAGAGATGGAAAATACGTCATGGGAGATTCATTGGTATTGATGCTTGGCTGCCCCAAAAGAAGTGTTGAGTCATGGAGGGGAGCCAGTGGGGTCAAGCATCTAACCATCTAATGAAAGTAAGTGTAGCTAGACTTGTCCAAGTGTGGATCCAACAAATATTGTCTCAAATATCCATAGGGTTGTGCTTGTTATCAAAATAAAAAACACTTTGCTTGATCATAAAGAAACAAACATTCAACATTTTCCATCAAATTTCAAACCCATTAGGAGAAGTAAATACCTTTGAATGAATTCACATGCATTTTCTTTCCCTTGGGATTTATATCCGAGTATGTGCAGGATCATGATGGGCCAAAAAGTGGTGATATGATGGGTATTTGTAGGGTATGTGGCTGACGACTCTTTTTTAACCCAAAATTAATGAATTGAAAAGGGTTTTTAAAGGAGATTCTCAGATTTCCACCAATATAAATTATGCTTTACTTTGAATTTAATAAATAATTATTATTCATTTTCTATTTGAATTACAACTAAAGTCTGATTGATAGGATGATTGAAAAACATCTATAGCTTTCAAAGCGCTATAACATTTTTGGAATCAAAACATGCATCACATTCTATGCTTAGTATACTATAGGATTAAAAAAAGAAATTGAATTTCATGAAGTTTTGACCAAGTTAAGGTGGTCAGGACATATGCATTTTATATTTTTTAAAAGTTGTAATAAAAATTCATAATTAATTATGTACTTGGAAAAATTACAAAAATATGCATCACATCCGGACATGAGTCTCTACTTATTTCTAAAATCTTATAAAAAATATTATCATTTTTATTGTGGTTAGGGTGGTTAGACAAACACCTACTTCTTATAGTTTACCAAATTTATGTACTCTTGCATTGAAATTTCAAATTTTCTCAAATAGATTTTAAAAAAGAAAAACCTAGTAGTTTAGAAACTATATTCAATTTGCTACAGATTCTATTGTTACATATTTTTAAAATAATATAGATAACTTATTCAAATTTATACGTCAAGTTTCCTAACTCTATTTTTTTTGAATTTTTTGCCACTTAAGGGCCTATTTTTTCCATGATGATCCTGCACATACCCATCCTTAGAGGTTTCTAGGCATTTGGACTCCATCTCAATTTTCTTCTCTAAAGGTCAACATTAGGTAAACTTTTCATTTAGTTTCGTTGATTTCGACTCAACATACTTTATGGGATGATAAGAAATTGAAAAATTAGACATCTAGTCCAAGAAACCTAATCAAGAAGTGTTTGTGGTAAAATAAGTTCACTAAGAAAAACTAAAAACAATTGATCTCACAAATATGTCCCCAATGATTTCAAAGAAGATCAAGATCTAGAAACCAAAGGTCAAAACTCTTAGTCCAAAAGCTCACCAAAATCATCTCTCAATGCTATACAAATTCAGACGAAGGTTGCTTTTCATTTTTTTATAGGAAAGTCTCAAGAAATAATCCTAGTTTGTACTCATTCTATTATTGTCAAAATCCAAATCTTTTTCAATAATTTGAACACCTTGTCTAGAGAAAAGAATGTTCTTCAAAACTGAGGTCTTGTAAACAAGAGTCCCTTTAGGTACATCTAGGATCAAATTCATAACTTCATCCATCCATCAAAACATCAAATCCAAATGAACTTTTGAAAATATTAAGAATCATCCTTCATGTTATAATTTTTTGGAAAATCAAAACAAATAAGAATCCTTGAAATACAACATCAAATCACTTTGTTCTAGCTAGGTATGTGTGGATGTATCCCTCTTCACATACATAGTTAAAATTATCAAATCATCCTTATTTGTTTAGGTGTGGGTAGATGCATCCTTCTCCCTACACTTAATCAAATTATCCTCTTGTGAGCTAATCCATCCCTTAGATAACATCCAACATCTAGGGATTTATTGGCTCACTATCCCAAATCCAACATCTAAACTAAACCAAGTCAAGATCCAAATCCAAGAATCCTAAAAAACCAAAATCAAAATCCAAAAGTCCTAAAAAGTCTAGCATCTCTTCAAAAGATCTTCTAAAAATTTTACATTATCCATGACATCCATCTTTTGCACATTTCACCATCATATCTTTGATCCTTAAATCATCCTAAAATTTTCTCTTTTGTACCTAAAGTTATATCAATTCAAGGAATTAGAGATTCATCTCCCACATTCTTGAAAATTGATCCCTATTTTATGGTGCAAACTAGATCTCAACACAAGAGGAACATGGAAGACAACAAAGAAACATCGACTTCAAGTGACCTAAGCCAAACAAATTCTGAAATAAACCCCGTTGGGTCAAGTAATCCTTTAACTAACTTTCCTCCATCATCATCAAATCAATAAGAGGAAGTTCAAGTGGAAGATCTTATCAATAATCCCTTTAAAATATCACATGAGGAAATAACCAAAATGGTTCAAAATCTGGAGAATCATAAGATTATCAACATCATGATGAGACTCAATCCTCCACTATACATGCTCAAATTAGCAAAACAAGGGGCTAAACTCCCCTCCAATTTCGATGTGAGCACTATTGTAGAACCATCCTTTGGGATCATGCCCCCAATCTCATCTATCATCCCCATCTCATCTAGACCTCCATTCCAAAACATCACCAAACCCATCCCAAAAATTACATCATCTACTACTCCAACCTGACCTATTGTGAACAAAGGGGGTGCATTTCTAAATGCACTACAAACACACCCTCTTGTAAGAAATCAAGAATTGGACGCAAACACAATATTTTGGGCAACCTACCCCCTAACATCTACCACACCCATCATCATCACACATGACACCTCAAACCTCCCTCCCTACAACTTTTCAAGGAGAAGGTGATATATTTGGACTAGGGGGCATCTTTGACCTAACATCTTCATCACTCCCCCAAGCAAGTATGCCACTCACATTTCCACCACTCCCACCACTCCCATCAATGTCCATATCACCTCTTGGTTTAGGGATTCCTTCTTTACCAAACATCAATCAAAACATCATAAAAAATCCTTCCATCTTCTCATCAACATCATAATAATAGATGGAACCCATCCTGATAACGTAAACCACCACCATCACATAATCAACCATCCCCCAAACATCTCAAAACATGGTCTCTCAAGGACCAAGCATATCAATCACATCTTCCACCACTCAATCCCCAATCATCAACACAATGGTGCCTCTCATCACCACAACAAGCACCATTCCAAACCCACCTCCACCACCACCACCACAAGCCTCAAACACATCAAACCAATATAGTATTATGTTGCAGGCCACTTAGCAGGATGCCTATTAGAAGGCACTACACCAAATCTAAAATTGACAAGCCACACAAGTGGATACTCAACAAGCTACCCAAGTCACACAACAAGCACAACAAGCACAGTAGGTTGCACAAGCTCAAGCCTTATTACAACAACAAGCACAACAAGAAGCCCAAGCCGCTCAAGCCACACCAGCTGCATAGATTGCACAAGCTACCCAACAAGCATGAGCCTAGGCTTAGGAATAAGTGCAAGCCCAAGCCCAATACCAATCTCAACAAGCATAAGAACAAGCACAAGCACATGCACAAGCACATGCACAAGCACAAGCATAGTATCTTTCCCAACAACAAGCATATCAACAAGCACTAAAACAATACCAAGAGCAACAAGAGGCAACCCAATTAGCAGCCCAAAAACAAGTGTTGTTGGTGCAACAATAGCAACAACAAGCTCAACAATAGGCACTATTAGCACAACAATAATAGCATGACCAACAACAAGCATTGTTGGTACAACAACAATTGCATGCATACTTGGTGCAATAGAATGTGAAAACACCATCCATCAACATACCAACCAATCCACCCATCCCACCAACAATTGAACCACCTCAGAAAAATTTCATCCCACCCCCTAATTCAAAAAATGATGTTTGACACAAATCAAGTTGCTCTCACAATAGGTGCTCAACCTTCAATCAGGGCGAACTGTGAAAACACCTAGCAATGTGTGTCCTTATCCATTCAACAAGAGTCTTAAAATGAAACCATTCCCAAAGGGTTTTGAAATCCCTAAATTTGATAAATATCATGGAATGGGAAACCCTAAAGATCACATTAGGGAAATCTAGGTTCATTTCATGGAAGTCGCATATGACGATACCTACTTGATGTGACTATTTCCTAGAAGTTTAGCTAGCCATGCCATGGAGTGGTTTGCTCACCTTCCTCTTTACATCAAGAAGTTCCAAGAAATAGTAGATACATTCATCAAAAATTATGCATTCAATATTAGAATGGATGTCAGTCTAGAGGAACTATTGGCTTTGAAACAAGGTGAGAATTAATCATTTGCTTCATTCCTACAATGATGGTGATCTAAGGCCAATCAGAGCAAATGGGTCATGCTCGAGGAACAATAAGTGTGCACTATCATATCCAACCTTGATGGAGCCTTGGCATTCCATCTTAATGTCCAAGGCATCACCACATATGACTAGTTGATCTCCAAGGCACTCAACATCGAACGATCCCTTATGACACAACCCAAAGGATCACAAGAATATCCTAAATAGTAGAGAAATCACCCATCAACTAGTTACAATGAGAAACCTTGTACATGGGAAAAGAAACAAAAAATTACCAATGATGGTGTTTTCAACAACAAAGTTGTCATCAACACCCCTCAAAAAAACACACCCACACCACAACAACAACCCCAAAACCACCATCAAAACAATCCTCAAGCTAATACAACAACACAACCAAACAATCAAGCAATCAACAACATCAATGATCAAAGGGCCCGACCACCCCAACGAAACAAAAACTCACCCAAGCATAAATATAGTACCCTTGGGGAACCACTTGAGGTCATCATGAAGAAATTAATAAATTAAAACCTCATCAAGGCTCCTACCTATGAGAATTACTAGGAACCAAATGTGAAACCACCCTAGTACAATTAAAACTAGCTCTGTGACTTCCAAAAAATCAAAGGGCACACCACTAATAGTTGCATGAGGTTGAATAACCTAATCCAAGACCTTATTGATCAAAAAATCATAAATGTGGAGCAGCCACCAGGAAATCAAAACCTCAAAATCTACATGAATCTGATGCCTAACCATAATAACAAAGGGAACAATAACATTGATAAGGGGAAGTGTAGATGTCAAATTTTGCAAATGGTTAAATAAATAACATACACAAGAATGGTTAGTGTATTTAAGAAAAATAAACCTTCAACATCCATATGAGATATCTAACATGTTTTAAAATGCTATCAAATAACAAGATAAATAAAAGCATACAAAGAAAAACATGAAATCTATCTATCCCATAGTGGATTGGTGCTATTGTAGAAAATAGCCATTTCCCAATCCTTGCTTAAGCTTTATATTGTCAATGATGGTCGACAAAATCAAGATGTCAAATTATACAAATGGTTAAATAACTAACATACAGAAGCATGGTTAGTGTATTTAAGAAAAACAAACCTTCAACATCCATATGAGATATATAACATGTTTTAAAATGCTATCAAATAACAAAATAAATAAAAGCATACAAAGAAAAACATGAAATCTATCTATCCCATAGTGGATTGGTGCTATTGTAGAAAATAACCCTTTCCCAATCCTTGCTTAAGCTTGATATTGTCAATGATGGTGGACAAAATTAGTTCCCAATTTAAAAGAGTGACTTTGCATAGGAGTTGTGGAGGATTTGTTGAAGGATGAAGCCTCTATTTATAGATTATTTTGATGAGATAAATAGCCAAATGGATGAATGTGGGACTAAATGTAAACCAATGAAAAGATTCCACTTGTCATCTTGCCATAGGTTGAGGGATGTGCAAGATTTGGAAATTGTGCCCAAGAGGGGGAAATTTCAAATTCGAATTTGAGAGCTAATGCTTAGATTGACCTTTGCAAGGGACATGTAAGAGACATTAATTGCTTTGTTGGATGTACATGTCCACTTGATTTTGAATTCAAACTTGAGGGAATATTCTATTTTATTCCAAGTTGATGGAAAATAAGGATTTTAATAAATCAATAAATTGATTTATTTGTGCAAGTGGGATTATCTAGAGGATGTTATGGGTGTTTAGGTTAGGCTAATTAGGATTATATTAGCTTAATGATGATTAGGATGATTTTTACCTTTATGACTTAAATATTTGATTTATTTAAATCAGAAAAGGATGGAAAATGCATTTGGATTTAATTAAATGAATGTTTGATTTATTTGATTAAAGGTTGATTATAAATTTTATTTAATTTTAAATTAATGACCTTAGGAGATGGAAATTAATTAGATTACCTGATGAATGGATTAAGGTGAGCTTGATTAATTTGATGAATGGACCTTATTGAATGCATAATATTAATTTTGCATGTCTACAGGAAGGGTATCTTCAAGAGCATGAACCATGTGTATGACCATGTCGTCACATCCCTGGATGAATATTGTGATACTATCACCATCAAAGGATCCCATGCTAATTGTGGAGTCATCATAAGAGGTTGTAAAATTACCATTGTAGGGTCATCTTAACCAAATAGAGCACTCAATTCCAACCCAAGATCTGTTTCTAGTGGCTATAATGTTCTTGACCAACTGAAAAGAACCCAACTCAAATCTCCATCATGAAGTTGCTAAAAAATTCATCCACCCAAAAGAAAATCCTTGAAGAAGCATTAGCTTCGTCCACTGTCTCCACAGACCTTGACATTAGACAATTCCAAGCTATGGTTAGAAACATAATCACTGCAAATCTCCTTACATTTTCTGATTAGGACTTCCCTGCTCAACCATCTCATAACTGTGCACTCGATTTGGAAGTCCTTGTCCATAAAAATAAAGTCAAGAGGGTCCTGGTGGATGGAGGTGCATATTTAAATATCTATTCCCTTAAGCTAATAAATAACCTAGGAATCTCAAAGGATTTCATTGAAAAGACCAAGGGTATCACAATCAAGGCATATGATGATCAAGAGAGAACATCCCAAGGCACAATTTAGCTCCCCATTCAGGTAGGGCCAACAACCATGGAAACCACTTGTCAAGTACTGGACCTCAACTTGCCTTATGACATTCTCTTGGGATTTTCGTGGATACATGAGATACGAGTAGTAGCATCAACATTTCATCAATGTGTTAAATCCACATATCAAGGCCAAGAGGTCACCATCCATGGAGATCCTTATTATTTCTCATACTGCAAAAGCCTAAATGCAAAATACTACAAAATCCCACAAGTACCCAATAATGATTAAGGCCCTTCAACTCCATATATCGACCCAACCACTCTCGCCTACACCTCTATGACAAACACACCAACCATTCCTACCATATCCAACATCAAATTCATAATCCAGGGCAATGGGTGTGGGGATTACACCATTCCAAATAATTCCTTCATGGTAGGAGAGTTACCATAATCTCCTAGATCAAGAGGAAGACCACAATCAAACAAGGCTTCAACATCCCAAACATTCATAGTAGGAACTTCCAACTTCCGAACTTGGGAAGATCTCGGTCGAGAGATCATAGAAGAATATCCATACCACCTTTCATACCAAGATGATAGACCAACAACCATTCTTCATATGGATGACAATAGTTGGGTCTACAAATGATACTTGCAATGGGATATGACATAAACAAGAAGATTGGGAAGAATGACAATGGTCTTTTGGAACCCATAATCATTGAGAAATGCATGAAAAATATTGGCCTTGGTTGTACTCCTCCTAGGGTTACCATACTTGGTAGATCCACCCCAACTAGAAGGAATGGGAAACCTCCTCAAGTAACACTAGTGTCTCCTAGGTCTCTAGTCGCCACACAAGGATTACCAATATCCATAGGTTTTCCTATAGAAAACTTCACCTTCCACATCACTAATGTATGTAGTAGTGAGGATGATGAACCAAAAAAATGTGTACCTACACTATTTAATGACTCTAACCATTATATGATCAACACTTTATCGTACGAATCTAAAAACCAAAACCATGAGATCCACCTAGTTTACCCCCAACTCATGAATCACGAGCAATGAGGACCGCCAATTCTTGACACATTCAAAAATGATGAGGTTCTCTCAAAATTCATGGGATTTTGGGATAATATTCCATGTGGGGATCATAAAGTAGGATTCATCATTGAGGTGGACACATAGGCATACTATGGAGAAATGATTGAACCCCTCAGTCACAAAAGTGAAAAACTGAGAAGAATCTCTAGGTCCTTGAGTGAAAACCACACCATGGCACTCTATGACCTGAAAATAGTAAAAACAAAAGACACATCTGATGGTGAAAACCTCTTTGATGCACCCAAGGATAGGGGATTCAATCTTCCTCTTAGAGCATTACATCAGGAAAAATCAGTGGTTCTAGCCAAAAAATGCAATTGAGTCAATTTAGGTAGAAAGGAGAAATTGCACATTACATTTTATGTAGAGTCATTACTATCAAAGGAACAGGAGCTCCTGATAGCCTTCTTAAGATAGAGACAAATTAATTTTGCACAGAGCTATGCAGATATGCCCATGCTTAATCCAGAAATTATGGTCCATCACCTAGCAGTCTATCCTAAACCAAATCCTGTCAGGAAAAAATTGAGAAAATGCATCCTTAGATCACCCTACTAGTCAAAATGGAATTAAAAAAGCTACTTGATACAGGATTCATTTCGACCAATTGACTATCTAGAATGGGTATCAAATCTGGGTTCTGTTTCAAAACCTGATGGAGGCATTTGAATATGGACAAATTTCAAGGACCTAAAAAAACATGTCTGAAAGATGACTTCCTGCTACCTAACATTGACATGATTATAGACATGATGGAAGGACATGAAATGATTTCTCTGATGGACAATTTCTCTGGGTACATCCAAATAATGATTGCTAAGGAAGACCAACACAAAATGGCCTTCACTTGTCCATGGGGGACCTACTATTGGAACATGATTCCATTCAGCTTGAAGAATGTTGGGGAAACCTACCAAAGAGCCATGACCTTAATCTTCTATGACATGATCCACAAGACTATGGAAGATTACATTGATGACATACTAGAAAAATATAGAAAGAGGAGAGATCACATAGCAACCTTGAGTGCTATTTTTGACAGGCTAGAGGAATAAAAGGTCCGATTAAATCCAAAGAAGTGCATCTTCGGCATGTAGTCAGGAAAGTTGTTGGGATACATAGTGTCAATGATGGGTATTGAAATAGATCCTAAAAAGGTAAAATAAATTCTTGAGATAGAAGCACCTGAAACATTGAAACAATTGAGAGGTCTCCAAGGAGGACTTCAATCCATCCACAAATTCATAGAACAACTAGCAGACAAACAAAACCCATATTCTCACCTACTCCACAAGGGGGTAGCATACAAATAGGATGAAAAGTGTGAAGAAGCATTCAACAAAATCAAAGAATATTTGCTCACACCTTTGATTCTCATGTCATTGATCCCAAGAAAGCCACCAATCCTCTATGTATCAACAACAACAATAGCCCTTGGATCTCTCCTAGCTCAACATGATGAAAATGGGACAAAAAGGGCCATCTATTACATTAGTTGTACAATAGTTGGGCATGAGTTAAACTACTCATTCATTGAAAACTCCTGTCTTGCAATAGTGTTTTCTTCACATAAATTCAGACACTACATGTTGGCACACAAAATCAAGCTCATCACCAAAATTGACCCCCTCAAGTACCTACTATCAAAGGAAATACTCACAAGAAGGATGGCCAAGTGGGTCATGATTCTATCTAAATACAACATCGAGTATGTGGAACAAAAAGAAATTAAAGAACAAGTCATTGAAGATCAACTTACAGAAGCACCCATG
Organism: Sequoia sempervirens; assembly: GCA_007258455.2. NCBI lineage: Eukaryota > Viridiplantae > Streptophyta > Pinopsida > Cupressales > Cupressaceae > Sequoia > Sequoia sempervirens. The sequence continues at coordinate 193,252,648 of VDFB02000017.1, forward strand.
TATTCAAAGAATCCACTCATATAAGAGTTTTTAGATGAGTCCATTTTCAATCTTAGTATAGCCGACCACTGGAAACTCTACTTTGATGGCTCATACACTCAATATGGATTAGGAGTCAATGTCTTCTTCATCACCCCATAGGGGGATTGTATACCTAGATCTTACAAGTTGGAATTCCCCTATGCTAACAACATTGTAGAATATGAGTCTTTAGCCATAGGTCTCAGAATAGTAGTGCAGTGGCACATCATGGCCCTCAAGGTATATGGAGACTCCTAGCTGATAATAAATCAAGTGAATGATGAGTACCAAACAAGGGATGATAAGCTAACTCCATACAAAAAAATGGTTGAGATCCTCAAAGAATCATTCATTGACATCACATTTGAACAGATTCCTAGAGCAAACAACAAAGCAGCAGACACCATGGCAACAATTGGATCCCTACTAGACATCCCTCGTAGTGTCATAAAACATGAATTCTTGGTAAAGCAACTTATTGTACCTACATTCGAGGTACCAGAGTCATAATTCATATGTGAAATCATTGTTCCTAGTGATCCTTGGTACCATGACATTTATAGCTACTTACGAATAGGAGTCCTCCCCACTAACTTACCTTCAACCTTAAAAAGAACCTTTATAAAAAATGTATCCCGTTTTGTGATCCTAGGAGATACCCTATATCATAGGAGCATAAAGGGAACCCTATTAAGATGTTTGAATCCTGAGGAAGCCTTGACTACTCTAACTGAGGTGCATAATGGTATATTTGGTTTCCATTCGAGTGGTATAACTTTGGCCAAGAAGTTGCTAAGAACTAGGTACTATTGGCCTACCATTGAAAGAGAGGAACATGACTATGTTAAGAAATGCATACAGTGTCAACAACATCAAGATCTCATCCACACTCCAGCTAAGGAACTCCATCCTATTGTCACACCATGGCCCTTCTCATAGTGGGGGCTCGATCTCATTAACAAAATAACTCCCACCTCATCCAGTGTCCACAAATTCATCATAACAACCACTAAATACTTCACTAAGTGGGTGGAAAACATACCCATGACATATATAATCAAGAATTAGATATCAAACTTCATCCTAAACCATCTCATATTCCGCTACAGTGTCCCATAGGCCATTATCTTAGATAATGAGACACCATTCAAGAATTAGGATGTCTGCGACTTATGTGAAAATTTCTAGATCCAACATAGCTTCTCCACCCCATACTATCCCCAAGGCATTGGCCAAGAAAAAGTCACCAATAAAACCATTCTAAAGATCCTCAAAAAGACATTCACTGACAAAGGTCATGACTTGCATCTATAGCTAAATCCCACCCTCTAGGCCTATCGAACTAGCATTCACACACCCATCGATGCTACCCCATTCTCCCTGGTCTATAGATCAAAATCCATACTTTCCATTGAGATCGATCTCTCCTCATTAAGAATATCACTACAAAACCTCATCACAGTTGAATAATACCAATTATCAAGACTAAATGAGTTGGAACTATTAGATGAGTGACATATGGTAGCATTGAACTACGTGCAAGTATATCAAAACTGACTAAAGTAGAGTTACAACAAGAAAATCAGAAGTAGGACATTCCAATTTGGAGAACTGGTGCTAAAAGAGAATCAGAAGAATGTCCCTAATCCAAACAGTAAGGGAAAGTTTGAGCCTAATTGGTTGGGCCCATTTATCATCACAATAAGCTATAAATTAGGGGCATGTCAGTTATCAACACTGGAAGGGGAACCTCTATAGGAGCCCATGAATAATTTCCATCTTAAAAAGTTTTATGCCTAAATATTTTGAGGTATAAAACCAAAAAATCTAGAAAATGAAAAAATGGTTACCTTGATTAAAACCTAGCAAACAGGCATGCTACAGACAACAAAAAAAGAAAAAAAGAAAAAAAATCAAAAAAAGGATTCAAAATAATAAAGAGAAAAATCATCCTCTAGTGAAAACCACTTCGGTGGCCCTTTGGGCAAGTACCTTGGTGAAAACCTAGCAAATAGGCACCTTGTGTAAATAGGCACATTCCATCCACTAGGATCTTCATAGCTTGTTCTAAATTATTCATCCATCCATTACACTTCCATCATCCATCACATTCCATATCTCCATCCATGACCCATTTGTGTCTGCATCATAGCTTGACCCTGTGTTCGTGTCATGATCCATCCTAGTACTACTCAACCCATTCTCAAGGTTAGTTTTTCCTACCTTTATTGGAGTAGTCTATTGTTTCATGCTACGTGCATGTTCTCATCAGATCAGATTCGTGTATATTCTTGAGATCCTAATATTAGAAAATTCAAAAACATCACAAAAATAAAAAAAATCCAAAAACATAAAAACATTTTCAAAATATAAAAATAGGTCAAAACATTTTCAAAATCCAAAAATAGGTCAAAAAGTTGGTTAAAAATTTGAAAACAAATTCATCTTGCTAAACTACGAGTCTCTGAGCCTTGAACATAGGCAAGGTTGATCTTTGATCATCCCCTGAGACACTTAGGATAGTGATTTAGGAGTCTACCATAATAAAATGGCGGTCCATTTGTTCATATCTCATCAAAATAATCAAGTCTCTGTTAGTCAAACTATGTGGTCTCTGCATCTATAACGTAGGAAAGGCTAATCTAGTTGATTAGCCCTCGAGGCCCCTAGGATAGGTTTTTAGGTTAGATCTTGGTCGAAATCTCAGAAAACTCCAAAACATTTGAAATTTGAAAATCAAAACATTTGTAAAATCTTGAAAATACCAAAAAAAATCCTCAAAACAACTCAAAAAACATAAAAAAAATCCAAATATTTGAAAAAACCATCCATCTCGTGGGTATACATGCAGGATCATGATGGGCCAAAAAGTGGCAATATGATGGGTATGTGGGTGACGAATTTTTTTTACCTAAAATTGATGAAATGAAAAGGGTTTTTAAAGGAGATTCTCATCTTTCTACCAATATAAATTATGCTTTACTTTGAATTTAATATGTAATTATTATTCATTTTCTATTCAAATTACGACTAAAGTCCTGATTGATAGCCTAATTCAAAAAAATCTATAACTTTCAAACAGTATCACATTTTTTGAATCCAAAACATGCGTCACATTATATGCTTCACATACTATAGGATTAAAAAAAAATGAATTTCATGAAGTTTTGACCAAGTTAAGGTGGTTAGACAAATGATTTTTTAATATTTTTAAAAATTTGTAATAAAAAATTCATAATTAATTATTTACTTGGAAAAAAATTACAAAAAAATATGCATCACATCTAGACATGAGTCCCATACTTATATCTAAAATATTATAAAAAAATATTATAATTTATTGTGATTAGGGTGGTTAGACAGACACCTACTTATTTTTTTCCTGAAATCTAAGTACTACTGCATTGAAATTTCAAATTTTCCCCAAATAGATTTTTTTTTAAACAAAACTAGTAGTTTAGAAACTACATTCAATTTGCTACAGATTCTATTCTTACATATTTTTGAAGTAATATAGATAACTTATTTATTTTTTACGTCAAGTTGCCTAACTCTGATTTTTTTTATTTTTTTCCACTTAAGGGCCTATTTTTTCCATGATGATCTTGCACATACCCTCTAAATCTCACTTTCACCTACAATAAAAAACATCACTCATAATAAATCAATCGTCACCCTCAACCTTTGGTGAAACAATTTGAAACAAGCCTAACTGATCAAAAGTGAAAACTTAATTGTCAAAAGTCTCAAGTCTAGATCAGTACGTAAATAAGTTAGTCAATGCTTTATGTCAATAGCCTATCGTCCAATCAATCCTATATCAAATCATCTGATATCATCGTGTGCTAGGATGCATCCTTTCTACAATGGACATCAACATCAGGCATCACCGTAGTTTAGTTTTGGCTAGTGGTGTTGAAGAACATTAGCTTGTTTGTTTACATTATCTTTGTCTTTTGATTTATCTTATTGCATTCATTCCAAGGACCTCTCAATGATGTCCCAAATGAAGGGATTTAGAGAGATAGGAATGGGGTAATGATCATTATCTTTTTTCTACCATGCTTGTTGGATATTTTTGTAATATAACCTAGTCATATGTGCTTTGTTTAGATGTAGGGAGGATGTTTTAGATACCTTGTTGACCACATGGGAAGGCTTTCCTTCCTTTGTTTTGGTTTGAGATGTTTTGAATATCTAAAAGGAATTTTGGATAAGTTTTCATATGCTAGGTGTGAATAGGAATACTCCTATCTAATTTTCAAGTCAAAGTCCATCGCAATAGGCACAATGCCATCCTATTTCTTTATACCTTGATGCATCGTGTCTCTGTGTGTTATCAAAAATAAAGTAATTGGCCCTTTGAAAATCCCAACTCCTCAGTATGCAATGTAATCATTATTATCTTCATTGACTGATGTCTTGTTGGAATCTCTTGCTTTCTTTCATGCTAACATGGTACCATGACCACTCATCATCACTTATTGCAACCATCCTACATACACCAATCTTCAACATAATACATATCATATCATATAGGAAACACTAATCATCTCACATGCATCCTCATAATATAGATTTGTTAGTCTAAACATCTCATAAACCATACATTTGCATTCCATCATCATACATTTGCATAAAACATCCATTGGAATAATCATATAGGCATCACCACATCATCCATCTCAATTGCATTACATTACCATTTTAAGTTGTTTTGGATAATATGGATTGGTTATTCTAAGCATCTTAAAACCATCACATAAGCATAACCGTAACCATCATAATCATTAATACATACATATCATCCATCATCATAATTTCCACATCATACAAAGCATCCATCCATAAATAATATAGAACATAGCATAATCATCACAAAGTGCATACCATAAAAAATCATACATCATCAACCATTAGGGGCATAATATAAATCTGTTAGTCTAAGGATTTGCATACCATAACATCCTACATACATTATAAAATTACATAGAAAGATAAAAAGACTACATCCTACATCATCATATAGAACATCACATATACATTCTATACATCATTGCATCATCCACAAAATCATCACATCATAAGCATCATAAGATCATAACATCATTTCGTCATATATAGAAATAAGAACCATCCATAATGCATAAACTAAACATAGGACATGGCGTATCACATAAAAATCATCATCTCATATATCATCAAATAATATATGGTCATGGTACAAAAAATTGGATCATTGTCTATGTGTATGTCAATAAGTACAAAGGGCCCATGCAGATATAAAAAATGAGCCCATGGGGAGCAAAAAGAACCTTGTCTTGATCAAGGGAGCTTAACCCTTTTGGATACTTCCCTTGCCACCTACCCTCTCTCTGTGGACCTCTGTCGGCCTATGGCTTGTCCTCTGCGAAAACTTTGGCACTCGGGATGCCTGTGGCACAACCTAATGATAGTGAAGACTGTAGTAGTCAGCCTCCTGAATAGCTTCTCTATAGGATCTGAGAGACACTATGCTCCAAGAGAATGAGGCATCCATACTCTCTAACTACTTTTGGTGGCCCATCTTGGCTGCTAGCTATAACTTGGCCGCATGTCTCTACAAAATGGCCTTATCCCGCTCTACCCTCAGCTGGTCCCTCTCTCCTGTCAGTGCCTGAACATGAGCTTGTAAATGTAGGATCTTCCTATCCCTTGGATCTAGCTATCTTGCTAGATGCACTACTGGTGTTTATAGTGGTTGGTCCTAATCTCTGTCCCTAGGTGGTGAAGGGACCCCATCCTAGTGTCCCTGATCCTGTCCTAATCCCTGATCTCCCACCTGTTGATCCTATAGTGGCTTGTCCTACATTGGATGATGTGGAGGAGGATCACCACCTCTCCGTCACTAATCCTAGTCTTCCTATCCTCAAACTGCCCCTACCCCTCACTCACCATTGATTGGATGGTGTACCTAGAACTGTAAGCCATAGAGGTGTCCTAAACCAATATTTGTATGCCTGTGTTACCTCGAGATCTACCTCTCCCTGGTCATATGGCCACGACTGGGCCACCAACTATCTAAAGCTATCCACTACCTCAGAGGTAGGTATGTATCATCCCTAGGCACCCTAGCTCACTGTCCTCATGAAGATAGCCACATAATGATCATTGACCCTATCCTGTGGCTCACCAAACTCACACTGGACCCTACCCGACAGATACATCTCAATCATAGTGTGCTCTCGCCCCTACATTAAGCAATCCTAGTGAGCAAAGAATAGTTGTTGCACATCATCAAACTAGCCTAGCTACCCATGGTATGGCCGCCATCGAAACACTCGCATGTCATGAAGGACCCTCCTCGAATGAGGAATCTCGTGCTCTCCTGTGTGAGTGAATAAAAGGCCTCCTCTGTAACGCTAGACCACTGGATCATCTGGCTTTTTTGGAACTAGTATGACTAGTGGATGAAGTATAAGGATGTGCTCCCACACCTAGATATGTAGAAGCATGACGCCCACCACAACTACTTTGCCATCTAGATAGGAAACTCGTGAAGATCCTTGTAGAGGGAAGCTAGCAAAACTGGGCCCCATGCAAAAAGTTTCTGTCACTGTCAGACCATGTCCTCCCAAGTGATCCCAAAACCAACATTGAAGTATCATCCTTGCCAATCTGGGACAATAAGACCTGTCATAATAGCAACAATCACTAGGCAGTAAGGTGAGACAAGGGACTTTGGACCTCACAAAAAATGATTGTATCAGTGTCCATAATAGCATACCATGCTTCCCTCCCAACATCCATGTCATAAATAACCCGCTAACTATGGATCGACAATCTCAAGATCTACCACACATCCTCCAGTGTGATACTAGCCTCCCCAATCAGAAAGTTAAACGAAGAGGTCTCACTATGCCATCTCTTGACAAGAGTTATCATCATGCCTAGTTGTGTCCACATAGGTGGTACGTAGGTGATGTAGCAAAGCCCCATCTCTCCTAGACACTCCTAGTCCCTCTCAGTCAAATCCCGCAAATAGCAGAAAACCTCCCAGGACCTATGCTCATGAGAGTAGATCTCCCTCACCTCCTCGTGCATCAAGAAAAGTCACCATGTTAAAATCATCAAATTTTTTGTTTCTTCTGGACTTATCTCAGCGTTTCAAAAATCACCCTAGTGTCGCAACCTGTGAAGGTGGTGTAGTTTGAAATTTTCAAACTGTGACACTGGAATTTTCCAAGCCTCAAACTACGCCATGGAAGTGCACTTTTCCAAAGTGTCATAGTTTAGCAGAAACCCTAGTTTTAAAGTCCACCGCAGTGGTGCACTTTACAAAAGCATTGGAGTTTAGAGTTTAAACCTAAACTCCAAAAAACACTGTGGTGACCAATCTTATGATGGTGGTGTAGTTTAAACACCATACGATGGAGTTTAAAATTTTGAGTGGTGTAATATGGTACCATGCCTAGAGACCTAGTTTCAAATGCATTAAATGAGCATGAAAAACAAAAAATAAAGCTTGGGTCAAGTTGACTCACCGGTGGTCCAGTGCCTGGAAGTTGTTTGTACATTCATACTCGATCAAAAATATGCATTGGGAGTTGTTGTTGCACCATCTCGTCGAGGTGACAAAGCTCAAAATCATAAAATCTCTCAAGGCTAGGTGTAGAAATGAATTGGAAGTGGCCCCCTAAGGCCTATTTAAGCCTGAAATTAGGGTTTTCTGACCCTATTTAGCCATCCATGAGGGGTCTAGGTCCCCCAAGCCCGTTTTCGCCCATCCAAGTGTCATTTTGATCATTTTTTGTGTCTTTCGACCTCCCAAAGCCCTCCTGGACATGTCAGGCACCTTCTCTTTTTTCGTGAGATCACCCAAAAATCAGAATTTTCATCTGATCTCTCAAGGGGTTAGCATATTGGCATATTTTCTCTTGTCAGGATAGTAGTGGGGAAAATGTTGAAATCAATTTTTTTTTTCTTTTGATCAAGACAGTTTATTCTTTGAACCATAACAACAAGTGCATTGCTTCAAAGAGGGGAAAAATGCAAACATGTAAAATGTATTGATTGACATTACCTATCTGATCCAGATTACTAATACCATTTTCATTCCAAATTATCCCTCAGCCTAACCATCTAATTAAGTCACTTTCTTTAATTAATTAAATCAATCAATCTGATTTAATTAATCCTAACTCTTTATTAATTAATTAAATAAACTTTATTTAGTTAATTTCAAAAGTCTATCTCTATGAATTAAATAAATTAAAACCTTATTTAATTTAATCCCCTTTAGTTAAATAAAACAAAATATTTATCTAACTATCTCAAAAATCACATTCATCTCATCTTTGATTTATTTTAATCCATAAATCGAAGTCAAAATTGTCACATCCCCTAATCTCTCATTAAATTAATCAACGCTTGATTAATTTAATCTAATCAAATGTCACATCCTCTAGCTTTTCCCACTTGCACAAATAAATAAATTTAATTGATTTATAAATTCTTCATTTTCTCTCAACATGGCATCTTTGATAGAATATTCTTCCAAATTTGAAATCCATGTGTCCTTCCAACAAGGCATTTATTTCATCTTACAAGTCCTTTTACATTGAGCCAAGTGGCATTTAAGACATTCCTTTTTCCCTCTTACATGTCATTTCATTATTTTCAAATTTCACCTCAATGCATTTATGGGCACATTCATCAAAACTTGCACATCCTTCACCCATCCATCTCTTGGCAAGTGGCACCTTGCCATTGGTTGAAAATTAGTCCCACATTGCTTCATTTTGGGAATTTATCCAACTTGACATTCTATAATAAGAGGATTCATTCCTCATTTGATCATCCACAATTTGAGAAAACTTACTATACTCAAGTCCACACTCAAATTCATAGCAAATCTCATCCATTTTTATCCAATATTAGCTAGGTTATGTAGATTTTCATCTTGGAGCATACATCAATCATCAACAAAGTGGATCACTCTTCATCACCAATCAACATCGCATCATTGGAGTTGGGAAAGGGCCAATTTTCACATCAAATTGGCACCAATTCCCCCATGGGATCAAGAGTTTTCTTGTTTAATTAGGATTCAATGTCTTTTTATTACTTTCTTATTGTGATCTTCATCTCATTTCCTAATTTAAGCTTTGTGAATGGATTTCATGGGGAACTTAGATTCTAACTTGCATTTCAATATTCTAATATGTGTATTCTTTATGTTTTGCAGTTACTAGGATTTGGGTTCACACAATTTCAACTAGTCAACTAGTTATCAACTAGTTTCTATTGGTTGTATATGTCGACGATATTGACAAAATTGTAATAAATATATGTTGTAGGTGTTTAGTGGTTGCTCTAGGTTTTGGTCTAGATTTTCTCCTATATTAGTGTGGTTTAGACCTATTGTTCATGGTTGTTAAAAGATGCTATATCTAGATTTTTGGCTATTGATTCATTGTACAATACAAGTTGTGTTCACCAATTGTGAATTGTGGTTTTCTATATTTTTGGTTGATGTGCAGGAGAAATTTTTTTGGTCCAAATTTCTCTTTGATGAAGTCTTCTGACTTGCAGTTCTAAAGTTAAGTTTCCTTGATTGTATTGAAGATAATTATGACATTTGGAAAGTTTGTGCTTGTCGGTTCTATGTGATTTACACTAGTTTGGTTGACCTTCTGTGAAATACTACTTTTGAGGTTGATGAAACATGTTGGATCTATTCGGGTCCCTATGAAGCGTTTGTTTGGTTCACCCTCATTCTAATTCCACCCTAGGATGTTTGGGTTCTGACCTAATTTGAATTAGGATTTGGATGGCCAACATTGGATATGTTTCAAAGTTGAAGATGGTATAAATACAAGATGATTTGAGTGATAGAAAATATATAAGACTAAAGAAGAAGATCTATAAGAGACAAGAGAAAGTATAGTTTGGTGTGACATTGATTATATTTAGCAAGTGTGTGTTGTGAGTGTGGAAGATCACTATGAAACTTAATGTTGAGTTCTCAGATGCAGTGAGTAGAAGGTCAACTCTATCATTCATGCAAGTATATTGAGTGATTGTGGCGCAATCCTTTGTTGCATTGGGATTGTAGTACCTTTGTAACAAGTATTCTTTGTATCTTTTTGGTAGTGAGCCCTATAGGTTGTTAGCTCTATTAGATAGTGAGTCTTTGCTTTAGATAGTGAGTCCTTATTTCATCCATTGAGCCTTATTTTAGGCAGTGAGCCTCTTGTAATTGGTTTTGATATTTTCTATAGTATGAGTTAATCATCACCATGGTTTTCCCCTCATTGTTTTTTCCACATAAATCTAGTGTTACTTTGCTTATGTGTTGGATTTGAGTTTTTGCATTGGCATTTGATGCTTACTCATTTAAGCAGTATTAGGTATTAGTTTTAGTGATTGAATTAAAGGTTTAATTCTATGAAAATTGATTCAACCCCCCTCATTTATCCTATTCAACAAATGTAAAATATTATTCACTATAGAAGGGTTCATTCTGCATCTGTACATGTGAAGAAAGAAATGCATATGAATTGGAGGATATGAATGGTAACATTTTGGATATACCAATAAAGGGTACATTCATCTAAAACTATTCAATAAAAGTACACTCAAGTTCATTAAAATTTACAATTATGTACCATACGTAATTTTTTGTAAATTCCATTTTTTTCTAAATAGAGCCATGAGGGCGAACAAAAAAATAATGGAAAGATGTTATATATTATATTCATCAAAAAATATTTACAATATAGTACATTATTTTGAGTTTGGGGCTTTGAGAGAAGTTTGAAAACCTTCTCATTCAAAACCCAAAAAGTTACATTTTCAAATAAATAAAAAAAGGAGGTGGCCCTAAAATGGTAGAAGAAATTTAGCCTCCACCAATCATAGAAATCAAAATGATGTGTTATTTGGGGTTCTCGAGAAATGTAGTAATATGGTTATCAACACACAAGACACATGGGCATGACACAAACCTCAATCCTTAGCATGAGGACTATAGACCATGAACTCAAAGAGTGTTGTCCAATTGACCTTAGGGAAGCACTCCATGTCATATGTCCTTAGGAAAAAGGAGGTGAGATAATAGTTGATGTCACTCTAGATCCATGGTCCAGAAGCCTGTAAGGAAGGGTAGCTAGGATACTGCTTTTGCATTATCAATGTGCCTTTGAATGTTCATGGCACTCAGGATACTAGCGCTAGGAATGACCACTCAAACAACTTTTCATAGCCCGTCCACGTAAGCTAATTCAAACATGGCATGACAAAGCTTGAGGATCTAGGGCTTGGAAATGTCTAAGTCCAACAATGAAGCCATGAATCAGGAGATGATGTTCAAATTACAACATGGTTGGTTCTCGTCTTTCACATAGTATTTCCCAAGCACCCACTTAAATGGAACAATTACAAGGTAGTCCTTCATTCCTATCACGAATTTGATCCTCTCATTACTGACCTCTCCTACAAAGGTTACTTGTTGGTTCTAGCTCAAAAGCCGAATTGGGGTACCAAGTCTAATCATCAAGGTGGCAAAGAAATCTATAGATTAGAGAAGGGAAGAAAGCAGTGGAAAGAAATCACCAAATAAATGCCAACTTAATGAGTATTTTCACAAGGTAGAAATTGATATTTATAGGAAAATATGCACCAGGGAGGTTAGCAAACAAGAAATTCATTCCCCATCAAGCAAAAAGGGAAAGAGTATTAAGGCGGTAAGAAGTGAAGGGAAAATCATACTGGGATTTCTAACCAAGCTTTGAGAAATTAATTCAAGCGTTGGAGTTAATGCTCATGTATACAATCTACCACCATGTGTTTGTCATCATCATCAATGCTAGCCTACTTTCCTAGGTGAAAGGATGTTTAAAAAAATAGATATACCCTACTTAATTAATGAAGATATATTTTCTAAAAAGCACACTTCCTATTGCCTAAGCCTATCTATCCAAAGGGTGGTGTAAGGAATGTATTAAATTCATTCTCACATTAGGGATGAAATTTCTGAGGAGTATAGACCCAACTCTACACATATCACCTCACTAGTAGCACTTAGCAAGCTGTCATAATGGAAACTACATGTATGTGTGAAAATTAAATGTGCCCAAAAAATAAAAAATTTCACTAAGTGTTGAAACTTCCAAGCAACGGTTTCTCTAAACGAGGTTTTTTCAAATCCTTCCAAGAACATAACAATGGTAGAAGCATCATCATTTTGTCAATATGCTTGAGTCTTGTTCAAAAGGGTAGGCTACACCAACATCTTTGGAGAAATTTCATATGCTAATGCCCCAACACTAGAAAATCAGAGCCTTGTGCATACCAAAACCATATAGCCAAGAAACCCTATCAAGGATGAGGAAATTAAGGATTTCACAGATAATATCTATGATCCAAAGCTGCATGTAAACCCTAAGAGTCTTAGAGATGGATCACTATAGATAATTCTCACCCATGGGTTGATAGATGGTTTTGCAACATCATTCTAGCATTGTTGTTTGTCATAATTCATACTACTTGCCATGCATCCATGCCCGAAACTACTTGATACATGTACAAAAAATAAGGATAAGGAAATCAAGGTTATCAATGGCAACAGGTTGAAGGTTACCATTAGTGCAATAACCATTTGATACATGTTGTGCATCCCTTCAAATTGGGAAGTTGAACGATTCCAACATAGAAGGATGGAAGATTTTTGGGAAACTAGGGATAGGTTATTAAAACTCTATAAAGATGAAACATATGAGGAAGCACAGAACAATAAAATCATCATCCTTCTTGATGAGGGCGCAGCCTAAGACACAGAAAATAACCCACAAACAAGAGAATAATTTTATTATTCAGAAAATGGAGCTTCTTACATGCAAAGGATCCCAAATCCCCAAGTTCTACAACACATGTAAGCTAGAGAAAGCTACAGAATAACCCTTTCATAATATGCGAGCTTGTCACTAAAAAGTTACCCAAAAATATTAGAAACCCACCCATAAATAGAGCTCCTCTTTAGTTTGGAGCCAAAACAACATTAAAATTTGAGTTTAGACAGTTTGGTGCTGAAAATTACAACTTGAAGTTCAAATTTCAAAAGAACATTTGCAATTGTATCTACTAGAAAGTGTGCCAACTTCCCAGGCCCATAAATTTTGATCTGGGGCTCTGATTCGTGAACCGTTTGAACCGTTGGAAAGGTCTCAAAGTCAAGAACGTGCTCAAAATTTTCTATGCTGATTTCAGCAAGTTTTAGGGCAATTCTGGAAGCTCTAAGTGCCCCAAATCCAACTCGGAAGATTTTTAGGTGTAAATCTAGGAAACTAAAACTGCAATATCTTTTAACCCAGGAATAGAAAATAAAAACCATAAATTGGGAATTTCATTATGACAAAAAGGGTATCCAAAAATGTAAAAACATCTGAAAGCTGAGAAACTTGAAATTTAACTATTTTTGGGTGATGCAAGATTGC
>VDFB02000017.1:193266163-193278886 GCA_007258455.2 Sequoia sempervirens
CTTGTTCAAAAGGGCAGGCTACACCAACATCTTTGGAGAAATTTCATATGCTAATGCCCCAACACTAGAAAATAAAAGCCTTGTGCATACCAAAACCATATAGCCAGGAAACCCTATCAAGGATGAGGAAATTAAGGATTTCACAGATAATATCTATGATCCAAAGCTGCATGTAAACCCTAAGAGTCTTAGAGATGGATCACTGTAGAGAATTCTCACCCATGGGTTGACAGATGGTTTTGCAACATCATTCTAGCATTGTTGTTTGTCATAATTCATACTACTTGCCATGCATCCATGCCCGAAACTAGTTGATACATGTACAAATAATAAGGATAAGGAAATCAAGGTTATCAATGGCAACAGGTTGAAAGTTACCATTAGTGAAATAACCATTCAATACATGTTGTGCATCCATTCAAATTAAGAAGTTGAGAGATTCTAGCATAGAAGGATGGAACATTTTTGGGAAACTAGGGATAGGTTATTAAAATTATATAAAGATGAAACAGATGAGGAAGAACATAACAATAAAATCATCATATGTCTATCACACAAAAAAGTTTCATTCAGATTGCTAGGTTGTTTTCTCAATGCTAGTTTTATTTATGGCTATGAAATTGATACTGAAGTGCATGAATTCCAGATGGGCTCAGATTTCATGCTCAAGAAAGAAAGAAATGGTTTGATTTTACCAAGGAAATATCCAATGGAATGTTGGCACAATTAATAGATTTTAAGAATGCTTTTGAATTGATGTATTCATCTTTTTGGGTACACCTGATTTTAGACTATAACCCTTATATCTTTAGTGGTCATTTTTCGCATAGTAAGTTTGATGCAATAGGGTATGTGCAGGAACATCATGGAAAAAACTTTCCCTTAAGTGGCAAAAAAATCAGAAAAATTAGAGTTAGGAAACTTGACATAAAAATTTGAATAAGTTATCTATATTATTTCGAAAATATGTAAGAATAGAATCTGTAGAAAATTGAATGTAGTTTCTAAACTACTAGGCTTATTTAAAAGAAAAAATCTATTTGGTGAAAATTTGAAATTTCAATGCAATAGTACTTAAATTTCAGGGATAAAATAAGAAGTAGGTGTTTGTCCGACCACCCTAACCACAATAAAATGATAATAGTTTTTTATAAGATTTTAGATATAAATAGAGGACTCATGTCACAATGTGATGCATATTTTTTTGTAATTTTTTTCCAAGTAAATAATCAATTATGATTTTTTTATTACAACTTTTAAAAAATAAAACTCAGATGTCCTAATTAATCTTTAACTTTGGTCAAACTTCATGAAATTCAATTTTTCTTTTTTTAATCCTATAGTATACGAAGCATAGAATGTGACGCATGTTTTGGAATCAAAAAATGTGATACTATTTGAAAACTATAGATGTTTTTCATTCAGCCTATCGATCAAGACTTTAGTCTTAATTTAAATAGAAAATTAAAAATAATTATTTATTAAATTCAAAGTAAAGTATAATTTATATTGGTGGAAAGCTGAGAATCTCCTTTAAAAACCCTTTTCGTTTCATCAATTTTAGGTATAAAAGAAGTCATCAGCCGCATACCCTACACATACCCATCATATTGCCACTTTTTGGCCCATCATGATCCTGCATATACCCAACAAGGTTATGGGTAATCCAACAAAGTTGATTTACAATTTCTGGGAGATTATGATTTTTTCTAAAATCAAATATTTTTAGAAATTATAATGATTTAAGCCTTTAAAAGTTCCATTTAAAGCATTCCAACTGAAGAGGGTTTGATCAAACTACCTTATAGCACACCCCCTTGGATAAAACCCTACTAGTTTTAAACCATACCTATAGCAAAGTCTCCTTTACACCTATCAAAATACTGATAAAAAACCACTTTTGATTTACCTTTTGAGGGATCAAATGAATTCATTTAAAATTTATTTTTCGTAAGTATGTAGTCCTTATTATAAACTTCCCAAAAATTATAATTTTAAATAAATTTAATTTTATCATTATATTTATTTTTTACTTCTTTTGAATGTAGGTTTTTCATCAAAAATGAAGCTCTTTGTTCTTCACGTGGAAAAATAGTAAAAAAATTGAAAAATATGAGTGCACCAGATATTGAAGTCCTTGATCCAACATAATTTTTTTTTTTGAATTTTGATACATACAAAAAAAGTTGTGTTATGTAGTCCACCTATTTTTGAATTGTAATTGGTTTGACTTCGAAACTTGAGTAAGGAAAAAATATTCAATAAAACACTATGAAACCAATTGGAAGCACTAGATATCCTAGTTACAAATCAAAATTCGAAAAAAATTTAGAATTTTATCCTTTGTGGAAAATAGGCTATGTGTTATACAGTGAGTGTCACTCCTTAAAAATGGTATTTACTAAAAAAAAATAGTTTTTGAAGGAGATGGAAAAAGAAGTCCAATATGATTCCAAAATTTTTGAAAAAAATATATTTAGAATCTGCAGAAAAAAGTTCAAAAATCACTAGTTTGCATCATCTTCAAATTCCTCATGTTTTAGCCGATATAGGTGCCCGAAAGTGAAGATTTAGTTAGAAAAAATCAGTTCAGTGTCTAGTTTGGAAAAAAAATGTAAACCAATATTATGGGATCACCCTTATACAAGCCAGTTTCAACATGGACCCATGTCCTTTCCAACACATGGGATTATTATTCATTTGTTGATTATTTTCTCCAACTAGTACTTCTAGGCTTTTCTCCTTGTCCTCCAAGTAGGTTTTCCCCTAAAGCTTTGGATTGGATGAAAAATCACCCAACCTCGATGGATTATTTTATGGGAGAAATTTTTTCTTTCATCATATGTCATGATTTTAATGAGGAGCCTTTTAGGCTTCAAAAATTTATAATAGATAGGACCCTCACATTGGAGGCATGTCATTAGGAAACCATTGCCAATAATGCTTGCAGCACATGAAGGCACAAGAACGTGCTTTACACTCTTCCCCTTACCATCACCAAAAGTTAGGTAACACTCATGAAGAAAGAAGAGAAATTTGTGCTAACTAGCAAGTTGTCCTACCTTGGCCTAGTCCTCATTTGTGATAAATGGAAGTACAATCCTATTGGGCATGTCCCAACTATCAAACATGAAGAGTGGGAATATTGGGAGTCAAGGAAGAACCCAACTGAAGAGAGGAAAAATGTATACATTTACGTATCCTTTATACCATTTGAACTCCCCCATGTCTTGACTTCTATGCAAGGGTGGCGAAGTTCTGATAAAGCACCTAGATGGGCTAGTCCCTCAAAACATAGCTAAAGAATTTCGGATGGTCAAAAAGAAAGAAGGTTGATTTCTAGAGGTACCAATAGGAAACTAAATGCTTGAATTCCCTATAAGAAGAGATTAAACTAGGTGATGAGAGTCTCAACATGATTTATAATGATGAGGCTAGATCCAATAATAATAATCCTAAATTGGATCAAGAGCTTTAATAAGAGCACATACCAGTCTTCGAACCCCCACCTCAGGCACTCGATGTAGGGAAAGGAAAGGGAAAAGGATCAAAACATAAGAAATCATAGATCTCATCCTTTTCCAACACTCTACCAAGGGGTAAGAGGACCTGATGGTCTCTGAAAATATTTTCCATAGCTCCAAGGACTCAGGGTTCATCAGGATTGGTCGCTAGAGAGTCCTAACCAATCAGTGTAGCCTGAACAAAGAGAAGAAGAATTTGAGACTTAGACAAACTGGGTACATTAGATAAAGGAGAGGAAGAGGTGGAATCAGTTCCATAGGTATCTTTGACCCCAAAAACCTAGGTATGCTTTTCACCCGCCCTCCTTTCTTCCACTACATATTTGTTTGTTATTGGGCCCCCTCATCTATAGAAAGAAACCCTCCATCTGCAAACTTCGACATCCTTTTCCTTAATACATAATCAACTATATTTGATAATGAGCCCCATGAGGAAACCTCATGTGTACAACACACATCTTCCACCTCAACCTCCACTGACTCTTTGATTTCCTTTTTGAAGGAACCAATTGTAAACATTGATATAACCATGTTGCAATTTTCATCGTCCTTACCTACTTCTAGGCATATGCCTCTTTTTTCACCCACATCCTCTTTTACTTTGATGGGTGCCCCTCCTCAATTCATACATGGCATCCCACCATTTTTAGCGATAACACTTCATTTTTCCTTTCTGCAAAATAATTCATCCAAGAACACCCTTTTTGTCACCCTCTATGGCCTCCCCACCAATTTTTTTCTTTCTACACAAAGTATTGAGTCTCCACAAAGCCTCCAAAGTCATATTGAAGTAACAAGGTAGTCCTGACAAGAGAGAAAGCAAAAGTTGCAGGGAAAGGTCATGGAAAATCCAGCTACCAACAAGCTAGTGCCCCTCCTTCTTAGTTAATACATGGTATCCCACCATTTTCAATGATAACACTTCCTTTCCTCTCTGCAAACTCATTCAACCAAGAGAACCCCTTCCCTCACCCTTTATGGCCTCCCTACAGGTCTTTCACTTGTCGCATAGAGTATTAAGTCCCCACAAAGCCTCTAGACTCGTATTGTTATAACAAGACATGCCCTACAAGCAAGAAAGTGGAAGTTGCAAGGAAAGGACATGACAAATCCAACTACCAACAAACTAGAGGCTTGTTTTGATGAAGAGTAGAATGCTTTGTTGATCTCAACCATGAGGCCGTGGAAATCTAAGCTAGGAGAGATGTAGTTTTAAGACTATTACATCTAGGCTATGGGTGTCATTTTAATAGAGACTCATCCACATGACAAACTGGGCTTGGCTAAGGCAACCTAGAAGGTGGTCTATATTGACTAGAAGAAGCTAGATGAGAAATTAAAAAAGTGTGAGGTAGAGTTATTAAATTTAAAGGCCACAATGGAAAAAAAGAAAGTGGAGATCAAAGGAATGGATTTGGAGATGGCAAACTTAACATAGGTACAGGGTCAATAGGGTGAAGCAACTAAGTTGCTCAAAGAAGGTCAAAGTGAAAAGGATTAGTTGCATGCCTAGGTGGAAAGATTGAAATGTGAGATCATGGTCAATCATGAAACAACTAGGGATCATCAAAAAAGGAAAAAGGAGCTTGAGAATGTAACACCAGGAACAAAAAATATATATGTTGAGCTAGTAAATAAGTTGCAGGAGACAGATAGGAAAAATGCAGAAATACATGAAGAATTGGCTAATGCCCATTCTCAAGCCTTCGACAATCTCCAAAAGGCCCAGGTGGAAATGGAGAAAGAAAAATAGGAGAAGAAAGATGTACAATCTAGTTTATAGACTCACAATGAGGAGATAGAGAAGCCATTCTCTAAGCTTTCAAACAATATCCAAGAGAAGAATCAATTGGAGGAAAACATGAGAGCTAGGGTATCCCAATTCTAGCAAGATTTGACCATAAGGTGGGGATTTGGGATCCTCCTGATTCTTAAAAAAAAAACATATCTTCTCATTTGGAGAGGATCACAGTTGTAGTAGTAGCTCTGAATCCAATTCTATGCTTTCTAATAGATGTACAAGAGTTAAACACAAAGGTCGACCCGATAGTTGACCAAATTTTGCACATAATTACTCCCCAAGTTGAAGAATCAGGAGTCTTGTTCACAATACTATGTAAACCAACTGAGGAAGCTTTAAAAAGTGTTGGGATCCCTAACCGAAGAGCAACTTCAAGGAAGGAAAATGAATTTATCATCTACCACTAGGTCGTGATGAAAAGATCTTGTCAGATAGTGTTGAATAAGAAGGTTAGCGAGACAAAAGAATAATTTAAAGTTCTAGTCCACTTTGGATTACTTTCCTTATTCTCACTAGACAAAGGAGTATTGATAGTAGAGTAGATCACAAAAGGAATCAGGCTCAATATCTAGGACTCCACAATGCTCCAAATTTTGAGCTCAACACCTATGATCGATGAGATCAAGATGTCACTTCTTCCCCTTTGCTGAATTTACTATCACATTGGAGTTATTCCATCAAGATGGGGAGGAGTTTCTTTCAAATAGGTCCTTCATCTTGATCAGGCCTATGAAATATTGCACTCCCTTATCCTACCCTCCGATGAAGACCAAGAATCTCAACATCCCACTTTCCTCAAACTTTGAGGATTATTTTGTATCTTCATTCATAAATCTATATTTGAAGGTCCCTTGTGAGTTGCCAAAAACTATGGAGCATTTTTTTCCTTCAATGTTTTTAACCCTTGTAGTTTTTCTTTCAGCCTTTATTTCTTTTCCACACTAAGATTTTACCATGCCCCAAATACCCAAGGTTACTCTTGCATAAAGGTGCATAATGAACCACATGGTGGTTGCAAAACTTTTCTTTATCATCTTCTCTTCAGGCCTAAACTAGGACACATGTCATCCTAGTAGGGATTTCCTAAAAAATATTCTCAAAAATTCTAAAATCACCTTCCAGCTTGCCACATCAGCCATTTTTTCAGCTGTGTTATGTCTTCTACAAATGTTTTTCTTTTCAGCATAGTTTCTTAGATGGTGCGACAAAGTTCTTACTTTTGAGATTGAACTTTTGGGGTGGAATCATCATTCTTCATAGTTCATTGGATCATGATTTAATAGGCTATGCTAAGATCTAATCATCTTCTGAAATATCTTCGTAAAGCTTCTACAAAATATGGAGCCATAATTGAGGCAGCTCAAACTTTATGAGTGAAGATTGGTGTGATCTAATCACACCCTAAATTGGATTATGGTCTATCAGATGTATACACCTATCAGTTGTTCATATCTATGGGTTGTGGTGATGGCTCTTTCTTCTAGCTATTTAAAGGGTTTTGCAATAGAGGGATAGATATGAATGGACATATTTTTTAGAAAATATAATGAGATATAATTTTTAGGAGTAGGAGGGTTTTTATAGAGCACTGTTTACACAATATTGCATATTTTATTTGTTAATACCATTAATCAGATTGGCATTCAACATTTTCTTTCAGTTAATCTATTACCAAAACTAATATTATTAAGAAATCTCTGAGATTGTTCCTTTAATGGCCTTTACTACAAATTCTTTTATATTGTTTATGTTGAATTCTCTATGTCAAGTCTTACATAGATAATCTAGATAATTTCTTTATATGCCATTATATTTTATATTTGAATGATTTGGAAATTAGATCATGTTCATTATACTCTTCACATTTCCATAAATATTATGTTGTATTTCATAGTATGCTATAAGAGCAAGGTCGATTATGTGACTACATAAATATTCCTATTAATCTCTAGGGTTTCTTGTTCCTATCATACCTTAATGGATTCTTCCCATGGGGAGATTTGAATGACTTCTTTATGCTTTCTCTAGCCTTAGTCATTCATTTTCTTCCCAACAATGAAGGGGGTATGTACAAGATCATCATGGAAAAAATAGGCCCTTAAGTGGCGAAAAATTTAGAAAAATCAGAGTTAGGCAACTTGACGAAAAAAATTGAATAAGTTATCTATATTATTTCAAAAATATGTAAGAATAGAATCTATAGAAAATTAAATGTAGTTTCTAAACTACTAGGTTTATTTTTTATTTTTAAAATCTATTTGGTGAAAATTTGAAATTTCAATGCAACAATACTTAAATTTTAGGGAAAAACTAAGAAGTAGGTGTCTATCTAACCACCCTAACCACAATAAAATAATAATATTTTTTTATAAGATTTTAGATATAGTAGAAGACTCATGTAATGATGTGATGCATATTTTTTGTAATTTTTTTCCAAGTAAATATTTAATGATGAATTTTTTATTACAACTTTCAAAAAATATAAAAACTCATATGTCTGACCACCTTAACTTGACCAAAACTTCATGAATTTCATTTTTTTAATCCTATAGTATGCAAAGCATAGAATGTGACACATGTTTCAGATTCTAAAAATGTGATACCGTTTGAAAGCTAGCTATAGATGTTTTTCAATCAGCCTATCAATTAGGGCTTTAGTCATAATTCAAATAGAAAATGAATAATAATTATTTATTAAATTCAAATTAAAGCATAATTTATATTGAGGGAAAGTTGTGAATATCCTTTAAAAACCCTTTTCATTTCAAAATTTTTTGGTAAAAAAAAGTCGTCAGCCACATACCCATCATATCACCACTTTTTGGCC
Organism: Sequoia sempervirens; assembly: GCA_007258455.2. Taxonomy (NCBI): domain Eukaryota; kingdom Viridiplantae; phylum Streptophyta; class Pinopsida; order Cupressales; family Cupressaceae; genus Sequoia; species Sequoia sempervirens. Next base: position 193,274,316 of record VDFB02000017.1, read on the forward strand.
CATCATGATCTTGCACATACCCAAGGGTCTATGGCATTTTGCATTTATTTCATCTGGAGTAAGGAACTATAAAAATTTGAAATGTTCTAAAAGATTTGGCACATCACCATCTGTATGTTTTTTCTGCATTTCTCTTTTCCCCTTTTCCCAAACATAGAGAAGAGTCATCTTATTTAACAATCTCAGAGGTCATTTAGTGAGGCACAATTTAGTCCCCCACTCACTGAATTTCCATTAAGGTTGTTCAAAGAGGTGCAATATTTTATGATCAACAAAGATTATTTGAAAGGTCTAGGTATGGCTACTGGTAACAAGGCTAAAGCAACAACTATTTAGGGAGATTTGGAATAAGCCAACCAGTGTGATTATAAAAATCTAATAATAGAAGGGAACTCAAAGTTAATTATAATTGCTATTAAAGGTAAAGTGGAGCCCCCTTGGAAGATTAAAGTTTTATTGAGGACTAGGATAATTAATTCCTTGCTTCACTCCCTAGTGCAACATATCCTCAAGGAGGGAAACAAAGTAGTGGATGATGGTTCATGCATAGGTCTATCCTATACTCTGGAATTTTTAAAGTTATGAGAACCTCCCATAGAGAATTAAGGACAATTTTTTGGAAGATAATACTTCGAATTGACAACTCAAAGTTCCACTTTCAAATGAGTAATAATGGTAAAAACTAGCCATAATAGGAAAGTGTGGGCTCTGAATGCCTTGCTAGGAAAGGTTGTCTCTTGGCACTCACTTTTGAATTCCTAATCTCTAAAAAAACTACCAAAGAATGAATGTAATTGAAGCTAAAAAGATAGGCCCTCCCCAAAACTATTTTCATAAGATAATTGGCTACATGGCTCTTTTACTCATCACATGTTTTTCTCTTTGGAATTATGAGATGGGCTAGGAGGTTAATTCTAAAAAAAAAAAAAAAAAAACAAAATTATTTAATAGCTATACTGTTGAGGAGAATATTTATATGAAAAATAATGTGATGAACCTAAATTGATAGATAATATTATAATAAAAAATAATAAGCTTAGACCCTATTCGGACTTTCAATTTTTTACAAATTTGAAGTGCCTATATTGAAAATTTTTCCTTTGCACTCTCAAAAGTGCACCTAAAAAATCTTCCCAAGTGACCTACTTTGGAGGGTCATAATTTGGTGTCTATTAATTTTCAAGACAAACCCCTTTGTGAGAACATTTAATTGACATACATGAACATGAATGTCAATTTTTAGCTTCCCATGATGAGTTTTGATGATGTTTTAAAAAATGAAGCTAAAGGGTTTTGACACTTTTCTGTTGTTTGCAAACTTTCAATTCTACAAACTAGCCTCTTTTTTGAGCTGATATTTCATAGTTGGATGATCATCAAGAAAAAAGGATTGTTGTTCTCCATTCTCCCTATGTTCATGTGCTCCTCTGTCTAGTTTTAGAGCCTTATGATATTATTTGCTATTTTTTCAAGATAAAAAAAAATGCAATTTGTTCAGTTTTACATCTGCATTTCTAATATTGTTTCACAATGGTCAACTTTGACACCTAATATCTTGTGAAGAATAATGATTGAAGAAAATCCCTCTTGCATGCATATTCAGTGTACCTAAATGAGCTTATTTTTTAAGTGGCAACCTCTCAGAAGGAGATTTGATATTTTTCAAAGTGGTGATTTGGTGGGTTTTAATTGGTTCTAAACATGCACAGTTGCAGAAAAGTCTAACTAAGCAACTTTGACAATTAATATCTTTGACTTCGGGATCCATTTTTCTGAGCCATTTTTTGCATTACATTCTTGGGTCAAATTTCTACATGCCTATCATTTTTCATAACCCTAGGAGGTTGTTTGACTATTTTCCTAGGGCGATTCTAGAGCCAACTTGACTAGTTTTCACCATTCTTCAAATATACCAAAGAGTAGATTTTAATGATAACCCATTTTATCATTTCACTTCAGAAGCATTCAAAAAATTTCTCAGATCACTTCAAGGACAACACTTGTTTGAAAAAAAAAAAAAAGTCGGGCCCACATGGGGACCTGACATGCTTTACCCTATTTTGAAATTATAATTTTACAATGTTACAAATGAGGTAAACAATTCTTTTGTAATAATTCCAAGGGTCGTATGCCTATACCAAGTAGTAAAATGAATTACAAGACACCTATAATGATAGTTTTTGATGATGTAGGATATCCAAAAAAGCATAAAGGATGGAGGAATTGATGTTATAATTGTGAGTGCACTACAAGTGAATGGTGGAAACATACATAAGGTAGGTAACTTGTTTGAATGATTGACTCCAAGAACATCAGTAATGAAGCACAAATGTAGAAACAGATGAATGCACTTGGGATACCATTGGATAAAGTTACAACACTTCTTAACCTTGCTTGGTTGTTTGAGCAGTCATATGATTCTTGAGTGACAAATTTTTATACAAGGCTAATAATTTGGTTTCCTTCAAGCCAAAAGGCCATTTCAGAAGTTTAGGAATTGGCTTGTTATGGACTCAAAAAGTGGATAATTATGAGGTTATAGAACTAATTGGTAAAGGACATTTGGCTCTACAATTCTTGTACTTCATAAGCTTAAAAAAGAAGAAGTATGTATTCAAGAAAATTGGTCTTGCTTGCCAAACTAATATGTGTGGATGATCAACACACCATGAGATGGCTCTCACCATCAAATCCAATTACCTTTACATTGTGGAGTATGAGGAATCAATTCTAGAAAAGGGTTGCTATGCATGTGAGTACAGGATGTTGAGGCATGAAGCACATATTTTCCAATGCCTGCTACATGGATCGAGCTTTTCAAAGTAGACCCACAACCATGAGATGAGAGATTCTATAAGTGAAGGTAAGACAAATTAGAGTAGGCCAGTGCTACGAGTAAATTTGGTGCTATGCTAGCTGAAAGTTTTGATTTAATTTGGAAAAGGAAACATGGAGGGATCTCAAGCCCATAACCACTTAGATGATTGAAGGTCTCCCATACAAGCACAGTGGCATGAAACACCATAGTTGCAGCTAATGCACAAAATGGATTTATTGAAAATTTCTTAATAATTTTCAAGAAAAGGAAGTTTGCTTGTTTCAGTTGAATGGGTGTCATTCAACAAGCAGAGGAAGGATCAAATAAATGAAGAGAAAATTTCCACGCAGTTGAGAAAATACAATGGGATGCCATGACTGAAGGATACATCCAAAAAAGGGCTATGATGAGGGCACAGCCCGAGACACAAAAAATAACCCATAAACAAGAGAATAATTTTATCATTCAGAAAATGGAGCCTCTTACATGCAAAGGATCTCAATCCCCAAGTTCTATAGCACATGCAAGTTACAGAAAGCTATAGAAGAACCCTTTCACAATATGCGGACTTGTCCCCAAAAAGTTACCCAAAAATTAGAAACTCGCCCATAAATAGAGCTCCTCATTAGTTTGGAGCCAAAACAGCATTCAAATTTGAGTTTAGGCGGTTTGGCGCTGAAAATTTACAACATGAAATTCAAATTTCAAAAGAGCATTTGCAATTGTATCTTCTAGAAAGTGCACCAACTTCCCGAGGCCATAACTTTTGATCCAGGACTCTGATTCGCGAACCGTTTGAACTGTTGGAAAGGTCTCAAAGTCAATAACGCACTCAAAATTTGCTACACTAATTTTGGAAAGTTTCAAGGCCGTTCTAGAAACTATAAGCACCTCAAATCTAAGTCAAAAAAATTTCAGGTGCAAATCTGGGAAACGAAAACTGCAATATCTTTCCACCCATGAATAGAAAATAAAAATGTAAATTGGGAATTTCATTATGATGAAAAGGGTATCCAAAAATGTAAAAACATCTAAAAATTGAGAAACTTGAAATTTAACTATTTTTGGGTGATGCAAGATTGCCCTTACACCACTGGATGCTCCTGCATCAGACACCCAGGGTAATTTGAGAAGTGACCCCATCACGTCTCAAATGGTGGAGGAAAACCCAAACGGTCAACCTTTGCCTTAGGCAACTAGGATGAATCTTCAACAAGCCTTGCCATTTCACCAGATATTCTTCATAATGCTTGTTCCTGGTACTCCTTCCCACATGACTATCCATGATTTCTTCAATCTTCTCCTTTTCTGATGTAGGTGTTGGAATCCCACACTGTTCCATTGTTGGTACTTCCTCTGCGCCACCTTCATGATACTCTATCAAATCTGAAATGTTGAACACAAGGGAAATGTTGAATCCATCTGGCAACTCTACCTCATATGCATTCCCTGAATGACGCCTCTTCAAAATTCCATTGTGGACCAAACTTCTTCATCTTCAATTTGTTATGTTCCCACTGGAAACCTTTCTTTCCTCAAGTGGACCATCACTTCATCACCAATCTAAAACTCTTTATACCTCCTCTTCTTATATGTCTTAGCCTTATACTGCATATTCATCTTGTTAATATGTTCTCTTACCTTCTCATGTATATCCTTGATGTGTTCTGCAAAATCTTCAGCTTTAGCACTTATTTTCTTCTCTTGGTCCATCTTCCTCAATTCTGGAGTTGTTCTAGGACTACCTCCATAC
>VDFB02000017.1:193278986-193413686 GCA_007258455.2 Sequoia sempervirens
GAGACAATTGACCTCATCAATTTCATATCACTGAATTCTTTAGGTGAAGAAAGTACCTCTGGGTCATCCTTATAAGAGCATTCATAATCATCAAAATAATAATCAGCTTGTCTGTCATTATAATCCTCATCACAAGAAGACTCATCACTACATAAACCATGCTCAAAATCTTCAGAGTGAATGCTTGAAATTTTATCTTCAATGTCTTGATCACTGATTTGTGATGAGAGGTCATCAACATTAGCATTATTTTTATTGACCAAAACATGACATGGAATGATTTATCACATCTCTTTTACTTCTTCATCACACAATATATATTTCAAGAGGAACTTTCATGCATATCCTTTTTTTCATCATACCATATATCTTCATCTTCAACACTGTTGTATGGACCTACACATGTGCTAATTGTGAGCTGATTACAATTGATATCCTCATCCATATAACATGGAACTTCATTTTTCAATACACTCTTTCCATTTTTGTGTATCATGCTTTCATTTTTCTCAATAGGACAACTGCTAGCTTCATTTTGAGACATCTTATTTTGTGTGTAATTACGTCGGGCTCCCTCAATAATCTTTATCCAATCAAGTACTTGATCCAAATTATGAGGCTTCAACTCCTTTGGCAAAGTGCTCAACCCTGACTCATGTATTTCACAGAACACATCAATTCACATTGAATCCTTAGGTCTAAAATTTATAGTGATCTTCAAAAAGGAATCCAAAAACCTTGAAAAAAAATCTTGTGATGATTCTCCATTGAGTCTATTCATTTTAAACAATCCCTGAATGAGAGATGTTTGATCAACATTGCTCAAATTTTGATGACATTTAATATGGACCTCACTACATCCTGCATGTTTTGATGATGGAGAAATCAAAACAACAACATTACCATCTTGACAAGAATTTCTATTAGTTGATCCATGAGTTCTATTTGCATGAGGTGTGTTAGGATGACCTACACTCACAACCCTATGTCCTTTCCTCATTGAATATCTCAAATTGTTCTTAATATCTATGGCAATTTGATATGCCTAATGCAATGTCATAGGCTCTTTATCCCTTAATAGATAATTCATTTTTTATCAAATGCACCTAAGTACATGACCAAGAATTCTACATCATTTGGTCTTATGCTTTCAAGGATCTCCCTTATGATCTTTGAAAATATGAGATTAAAAGAGGGGAGTAACTCATCTTCCCTTTTCTCCATGTTCATTAACTTTCATCTTATTAAGAATGGAACAATCCTTTCACCAAACTGCTCCATGAACACCACTTTGAACTCCTCCGAAGAATATAGAGAGGACGCTGGTAAATAAGAGAACCAATCTCTTGCATCTCCTCTTAGAGATAGAATAAATAGCCTCATAATCACATCCTCGTAATCAACCTCATAATCATCCATCAAATTATTGAACTCTTAAAAATGTTTATTTGCTAATTCAGACTTATCACCTAATGAATCTTGGTAATTTTTCTCTGAATTTAGTTGGAATTCCATTTGGATAACCATCGATCCCACTAAAATTGATGGCTCTATACCTCTTAGTGCTAAAATTTCTTTGACAATTTGGTTGGGACTGATCACAAACCATGGTCGCACTAGGAACCATACAAGGATGCATATATTGATGTATTTTGGCATACCTCTTTCAAAATTTGAATATCAACTCTATAGTTGACCATTCATTTCCCTATTTCTAACTTTCATCATGACCTCAAATATCACAATGCATAATTCAAATGCATCTAAACCTAAGATCTATCTACTAGGAAAATTTCAAAACTACTTCTCTAACATAATACACATGGGTTGTAAATTATAATTCAGAAGTATGCAAACTCATTTTTACTATTCTTTCCCTTTCTTAGTGCTAATTTACTCAATAGGGAACAATTTTTTTTCCTATCATGTTCAAATATGGTTCTCACACATTTTTTTGAAAACCAAAACTGAAGAATACGTAGAAATGTTGAAGATGTTGCAAATTGTTCTTCTTGATTGGAAATGTTTGTAGTTCTAGAACTATATTAAGCTCTTCATCAGGTTCTTTTGACAGAGTCGCCACCTCTCTCCACAAAGGAATGAACTTCAAATAACATGAAGTTATTTCAAAGATAAATATCCTTTTGATTCCTTTCACTAGCAGAGCACCATAGATCATGAAACTTTCAGGTTCATTGCAACAGTTTCTTTCTACAAGTTTGAATTTCTTCAATATTTGAAACAAATTTATATTAGCAAATAATATGAATCCTTAATTAAATAGTCTGTAGCTAGAGACTCAAAGTTCTCCCTAGCAGAGTCACCAATCTTTTGGTGTTCCAAATCAATAGATCAAATGAATCCTAACTTAGACTAGCCAATTTCTTATGTTGAGACTCAAAGATGGATTTGACCAACTAACAAGAAATGGGATTGGAACATATTCCCCCTACACTTTAGGCTCTATAGTACCTAGGGGGTGACCCTTTAGAAACACCTAAATATTTACACACATACTAAATAGGGTATTGCATAATAGATAATTCTCTCACAAAATTATGCTAAGAAACATAAAATATCACTCAACATTGGCTAGGAAATTGAGTGAATTTCATCAACCATCATGGAGAACATGGAAAACACATAACGCATAATACAAAATTGAAATGGTTTTTGATTTAATAATTTCATACCAAACTAAAAATAGAAGACACATAAAGATTGACCAGTGCCAAGAAGATGGCTATGGATTCATATAACCAACACTTCATCCTACAGTGTTAGACATGTTTTGAAATTTTTTGAAAATTTTATCACATTATGACAACAAGATCACTAAAGCTTTGTCTGATAACCACTCTTACAAATCCACTTGAAAACATAACACTTCTTTGAAATTCACTAAATAAATTACTCCATTCTTTGAACAATAGGAAATAACAAATGCAACTAAGATTTATTAAAGCAATTACATTATTCATAGAACAAAAGGCAATAATAGATATAACTCAAATGCAACGAATGTACATGAAAAAACTCAAGTAATCCTTGATTACTAAAGTCAAAAGAGTTTTACATCTCATCCATGGAGACAATCATCAGATAAAATATATTCATGAAGCTCAATTCAAAACACAAACACCTTACATTAATTAACTAATAGTTATACTTGACCCTAGCTTTACAATTTACCCAGAGCTTTTGCCTACCTTGCAGAAATTTTAGAAAATGGAATCCCTTTTCAACGAGAAAAGAATGACAATAAGAAGAAAACAAAAGAAGCCCTAAATTTAATTCATTGAAGATACATGGAAAATTCTTTTCCATTGATCAACAACAAGAAACCATCTAGAAAATCCTCTTTCTTCTTTCTCTATAGAAGCAACAAACTAGCCACTACTCTTTGCAAACACATGTGCAACAAAAAATTTACACTCCATTTTCCCTATGAAAATATGCACCATTTTACCCCTGTAGTTGAAAATAGCTATTTTCTCATGAAAACATTTTATTTCTCTTGCTCTTCTATAGGGTATGTTTAGGATCATGATGTGTCAAAAAGTGGCGATATGAAGGGTATATGTAGGGTATGTGGTTGATGACTTTTTTTTTTTACCCAAAATTGATGAAACAAAAAGGGTTTTAAAGGAGATTCTCGCTTTCCACCAATATAAATTATGCTTTACTTTGAATTTAATAAATAATTATTATTCATTTTCTATTTGAATTATGACTAAAGTCCTAATTGATAGGTGATTGAAAAACATATATAGATTTCAAATGGTATCATATTTTTGAATTCAAAACATGCACCATATTCTATGCTTCACATACTCTAGGACTTAAAAAAGAAACTGAATTTCATGAAGTTTTGACCAACTTAAGGTGGTTAAACATAAGAGTTTTTAAATTTTTTAAAAGTTGTAATAAAAAAATCATAATTATATATTTACTTGGAAAAAAATTACAAAAAAATATGCATCACATTGGGACATGATTCCTCTACTTATATCTAAAATATTATAAAAAAATATTAACATTTATTGTGGTTAGGGTGGTCAGACAGACACCTACTTCTTATTTTTTCCTTGAAATTTAAGTACTGCTGTATTGAAATTTCAAATTTTCACCAAATAGATTTTTTTTCTTGTAAATAAACCTAGTAACTAGTTTGTAAACTACATTCAATTTGCTACAAATTCTATTCTTACATATTTTTGAAATAATATAGATAAGTTATTCTAATTTTTCTAAATTTTTTGCCACTTAAGGGCCTATTTTTTCCATGATAATCCTGCACATACCCTATAGCTAAAAGCAATTTCACCCTTGAACTTCACTTTATTTTCTAACAATGAAAACTTTAGTGAATATTTTATTCACTTTGTGAAAATTTCCCCCATGCCATTTCACACGACATTTAAAATATTGCATTTTATCACGACAAATACTTTACCCCATGTCTCTTTAAATTCTTCCCAACAACATTTGAAATATTTTCCCATGCCTTAATTTTCACTTTATTATAAAACTTTGTGCTTTAAATGATGAAAGAGTTTAAACTGTCCTTGGGTAAAATAATTTACCCATACTCCATCCTCATCATTTTTTTCATTTTAAATCCAACCTTTAATATTTCAAGGGGCCCACTTAAAAAAAAATTCCAGTTCATTCCCTTTTACAGAGCATTCATTTTAAACTATTTGCATTTTAACCATTTTTTTTTTCATGCAATGTCCTAACTTTAAGTGTTTTGTGTTTTTAAAATTTATCTGGAAAAATCATACCCTTTCATTATATTTAAAATGAAAGCCTTTTATTTCTTCACTGGTGCCTTTAATTTTCTTTGGGCCCACAACAAGGTCATGCACACCTCGCACGCCTCTAGCTGACATCATCCTCATTCTCATGTGATGCGTGAGGTTCTTCCACCTAAGCTCATTTATTCCTGGTTGTTGATCTCATTTTCTCTGTTGCTTTCTCTAATTTTTGCGCTTAGATCTTCAAGTCCTCCATTTGATAATGGAGGCCTCCTTCCTTGTCTTTTTGGCGTGGCCGCTTGTGCCCTCACTGTGCAACATGTCATTATTATGCAATGCTTGAGCTTTCTCATGGTGCGTTCCATCGACCAATGGATCCATCAACTGACTACGCATGATTCTTTTATCAAGACTCCATTGTCCATGGTGACACAAGCATCAAGAGTACTGGCAAGATTCAAATGATTCAACTGTGTGCTAGCCATGAACTATTTTCGTTAATGATTTTGGTTCCACTTCACTTAGCCCTTTGTGGATGTACCCTTCAGTCATGGCATCCCATTGTATTTTTTTAGATGCATGGAACTTTTCTCTTCATTTATTGGATCCTTCCTCTGCTTGTTGAACGACACCCATTCAACTGAAACAAGCAAACTTCCTTTTCTTGAAAATTATTAAGAAATTTTCAATAAATCCATTTTATGCATCAGCTGCAACTATGGTGTTTCATGTCACTATGTTTGTATGGGAGACCTTCAATCATCTAAGTGGCTATGGGCCTGAGATCCCTCCATGTTTCCTTTGCCAAATTAAATCAAAACTTTCAGCTAGCATGGCACCCAATTTACTCATAGCACTGGCCTACTCTAATTTGTGTTACCTTCACTTATAGAATCTCTCATCTCATAGTTGTGGGTCTACTTTGAAAAGCTTGATCCATGTAGCAGGCATTGGAAAAGATGTGCTTCATGCCTCAACATCCTGTACTCACACGCATAGCAACCCTTTTCTAGAATTGATTCCCCGTACTCCACAATGTAAAGTTAATTGGATTTGAAGGTGAGAGCCATCTCATGGTGTGTTGATCATCCACACATATTAGTTTGGCAAGCAAGACCAATTTTCTTCAATACATACTTCTTTTTTAAGGTTATGAAGTACAAGAATTGTAGACCCAAATGTCCTTTACCAATTAGTTCTATAACCTCATAATTATCCAATTTTTGAGTCCATAACAAGCCAATTCCTAAACTTCTGAAATGGCCTTTTGGCTTGAAGGAAACCAAATTATTAGCCTTGTATAAAAATTTGTCACTCAATAATCATATGACTGCTCAAACAACCAAGCAAGGTTAAGAAGTGTTGTAACTTTATCCAATGGCAACCCAAGTGCATTCATTTTTTTCTACATTTTTGTTTCATTACTGATGTTCTTGGAGTCAATCAGTCAAACAAGTTACCTGCCTTATGTATGTTTCCACCATTCACTTGTAGTGCACTCACAATTATAACATCAATTCCTCCATCCTTTATGCTTTGTTGGATGTCCTACATCATCAAAAACTATCATTATAGGTGTCTTTTAATTCAGTTTACTACTTGGTATAGGCATACGACCCTTGGAATTATTACAAATGAATTGTTTACCTCATTTTTAACATTGTAAAATTATAATTTCAAAACAGGGTAAAGCATGTTAGGTACCCATGCGGGCCCAACTAATTTTTTTTTTCAAACAAGTGTTGTCCTTGAAGTGATCTAAGACAAATTTTGAATGCTTCTGAAGTGAAATGATAAAATGGGTTATCATTAAAATCTACTCTTTGGTATATTTGAAGAATGGTGAAAACTAGTCAAGTTGGCTCTGGAATTGCCCTAGGAAAATAGTCAAACGACCTCCTAGGGCTATGAAAAATGATAGGCATGTAGAAATTTGACCCAATAATGTAATGCAAAAAATGGCCCAAAAAAATGGATCCCGAAGTCAAAGATATTAATTGTCAAAGTTGCTTAGTTAGACTTTTCTACAACTGTGCATGTTCAGAACCAAATAAAACCCACCAAATCACCACTTTGAAAAATATCAAATCTCCTTCTGAGAGGTTGCCACTAAATATGCATGCAAGAGGGATTTGCTTCAATCATTATTCTTCACAAGATATTAGATGTCAAAGTTGACCATTGTGAACAAATTGCATTTGCTTTTGATCTTGAAAAAATAGCAAATAAGATCATAAGGCTCTAAAACTAGACAGAGGAGCACATGAACATAGGCAGAATGGAGAACAACAATCATTTTGTCTTGATGATCATCCAACTATGAAATATCAGCTCAAACAAGAGGCTAGTTTGTAGAATTGAAAGTTTGCAAACAACAGAAAAGTGTCAAATCCCTTCAACTTCATTTTGTAAAACATCATCAAAACTCATCATGGGAAGCTAAAAATTGACATTCATGTTCACATATGTCAATTAAATGTTCTCACAAATGGGTTTGTCTTGAAAATTAATAGACACCAAATTATGACCCTCCAAAGTAGGTCACTTGGGAAGATTTTTTAGGTGCACTTTTGAGAGTGCAAAGGAAAAATTTTCAATATAGGCACTTCAAATTTTTAAAAAATTTAAAGTCCAAATAGGGCCTAAGCTAATTATTTTTTATTGTAATATTATCTATCAACTTAGGTTCATCACATTATTTTTCATAAATATTCTTCTCAACAGTATAGCTATTAAATAATTTATTTTTTTTATTTTTTTAGAATTAACCTCCTAGCCCATCTCATAATTCCAAAGAGAAAAACATGTGATGAGTAAAAGAGCCATGTAGCCAATTATCTTATAGCAATAGTTTTGGGGAGGGCCTATCTTTTCAGCGTCAATTACATTCATTCTTTGGTAGTTTTTTTAGAGATTAGGAATTCAAAAGTGAGTGCCAAGAGACAACCTTTCCTAGCAAGGCATTCAGAGCCCACACTTTCCTATTATGGCTATTTTTTACCATTATTACTCATCTGAAAGTGGAACTTTGAGCTGTCAATTCAAAGTCTTATCTTCCAAAAAATTTTCCTTAATTCTCTGTGGGAGGTTCTCATAACTTTAAAAATTCCAGAGTATAGGATAGACCTATGCATGAAGCATCATCCACTACTTTGTTTCCCTCCTTGAGGATATGTTGCACTAGGGAATGATGCAAGGAATTAATTATACTAGTCCTCAATAAAATTTTAATCTTCCAAGGTGGCTCCACTTTACCTTTAATAGCAATTATAATTAACTTTGAGTTCCCTTCTATTATTAGATTTTTATAATCACACTGGTTGGCTTATTTCAAATCTCCCTAAATAGTTGTTGATTTAGCCTTGTTACCAATAGCCATACCTAGACCTTTCAAATAATATTTGTTGATAATAAAAGATTGTGCCTCTTTGAACAACCTTATGGAAAATTCAGTGAGTGGGGGACTAAATTGTGCCTCACTAAATGACCTCTGAGATTGTTAAATAAGATGAATCTTCTCTGTGTTTGGGAAAAGGGGAAAAGAGAAATATAGAAAAAACATAAAGATGGTGATGTGCCAAATCTTTTAGAATATTTCAAATTTTTACAGTTCCTTACTCCAGATGAAATAAATGCAAAATGCCATAGACCCTTGGGTATGTGCAGGATCATGATGGGCCAAAAATTGGTGATATGATGGGTATGTGGCTGACGACTTTTTTTTACCAAAATTTTTTGAAATCAAAAAGGGTTTTTAAAGGATATTCACAACTTTCCACCAATATAAATTATACTTTAATTTGAATTTAATAAATAATTATTATTCATTTTTTATTTGAATTATGACTAAAACCCTAATTGATAGACTGATTGAAAAACATCTATAGCTAGCTTTCAAATGGTATCACATTTTTAGAATTTGAAACATGTGTCACATTCTATGCTTCGCATACTATAGGATTAAAAAAAATGAATTTCATGAATTTTTGGTCAAGTTAAGGTGGTCAGACATACAGGTTTTTATATTTTTTGAAAGTTGTAATAAAAAATTCATCATTAAATATTTACTTGGAAAAAAATTACAAAAAATATGCATCACATCATGACATGAGTCTTCTACTCATATCTAAAATCTTATAAAAAATTATTATCATTTTATTGTGGTTAGGGTGGTTAGAAAGACACCTACTTCTTAGTTTTTCCCTAAAATTTAAGTAATGTTGCGTTGAAATTTCAAATTTTCACCAAATAGATTTTAAAAATAAAAATAAACCTAGTAGTTTAGAAACTACATTCAATTTTCTATAGATTCTATTCTTACATATTTTTGAAATAATATAGATAACTTATTCAAAAAATTCATCAAGTTGCCTAACTCTGATTTTTCTAAATTTTTTGCCACTTAAGGGCCTATTTTTTCCATGATGATCTTGCACATACCCCCTTCATTGTTGGGAAGAAAATGAATGACTAAGGCTAGAGAAAGCACAAAGAATTCATTCAAATCTCCCCATGGGAAGAATCCATTAAGGTATGATAGGAACAAGAAACCCTCGAGATTAACAGGAATATTTAGATAATCACATAACAAACCTTGCTCTTATAGCATACTATGAAATACAAAATAATCTTAATGGAAATTTGAAGAGTATAATGAACATGATCTAATTTCCAAAAGGTAGCATTCAAATATAAAATATAATGGCATATAAAGCAATTATCTAGATTATCTACATAAGACTTGACATAGAGAATTCAACATAAACAATATAAAGGAATTTGTAGTAAAGGCCATTAAAGAAACAATCTTAGAGATTTCTTAATAATATTAGTTTTGGTAATAGATTAACTGAAAGAAAAGGTTGAATGCCAATCTGATTAATGGTATTAACAAATAAAATATGCAATATAGTGTAAACAGTGCTTTGTAAAAACCCTCCTACTCCTAAAAATTATAGCTTATTATATTTTCTAAAAAATATGTCTATTCATATCTATCCCTCTATTGCAAAACCCTTTAAATAGCTAGAAGAAAGAGCCATTACCACAACCCATAGATTGAACAACTAATAGGTGTATGCATCTCATAGACCATAATCAAATTTAGGGTGCGATTAGATCACACCAATCTTCACTCATAAAGTTTGAGCTGCCTCAATTATGGCTCAATATTTTGTAGAAGCTTTCCCAAGATATGTCAGAAGATGATCGGATCTTAGCATAGCATATTAAATCATGATCCAATGAACTACGAAGAATGATGATTCCACCCCAAAAGTTCAATCTCAAAAGTAAGAACTTTGTTACACCATCTGAGAAACTATGATGAAAAGAAAAGCATTTGTAGAAGACATAACCCACCTGACGAAATGGCTAATGTGGCAAGCTGGAAGGTGATTTTAGAATTTGTGAGAATATTTTTTAGGAAATCCCTACTAGGATGACATGTGTCCCAGTTTAGGCCTGAAGAGAAGATGATAAAGATTTTTTTTGCAACCACCATGTGGTTCATTGTGCACCTTTATGCAAGAGTAGCCTTGGGTATTTGGGGCATGGTAACATCCTAGTGTGGAAAAGAAATAAAGGCTGAAAGAAAAACTACAAGGGTCAAAAAAATTGAAGGAAAAAAATACCCCATAGTTTTTGGCAACTCACAAGGGACCTTCCACTATAGAGTTATGAACCAAGATACAAAATAATCCTCAAAGTTTGAGGAAAGTGGGATGTTGAGATTCTCGGTCTTCATCGGAGGGTAGGATAAGGGAGTACAATATTTCATAGCCATGATCAAGACGAAGGACCTTTTTGAAAGAAACTCCTCCCCATCTTGATGGAATAACTCCAATGTGATAGTAAAGTCAGCGAAGGGGAAGAAGTGACATCTCGATCTCATCAATCGTAGGTGTTGAGCTCAAAATTTGGAGCATTGTGGAGTCCTAGATCTTGAGCCTAATTCCTTCTGTGATTTACTCTACTCTCAATACTCCTTTGTCTAGTGAGAATAAGGAAAGTAATCCAAAGTGGACAAGAACTTTAAACTATTCTTTTGTCTCACTGACCTTCTTATTCAACACTATCTGACAAGATCTTCTTTTCAACATGGCCTAGTGGTAGATGATAAATTCATTTTCCTTCCTTGAAGTTGCTCTTCGGTTAGGGATCCCAACACTTTTTAAAGCTTCCTTAGTTGGTTTACATAGTATTGTGAACAAGACTCCTGATTCTTCAACTTGGGGATTAATTATGTGCAAAATTTGGTCAACTATCGGGTTGACCTTTGTGTTTAACTCTTGTACATCTGTTAGAAAACATAGAACTGGCTTTAGAGCTACTACTACAACTGTGATCCTCTCCCAATGAGAAGATTTTTTTTTTTAAGAATTAGGAGGAGCCCAAATCCCCACACTATGGTCAACTCCTGCTAAAATTGGGATACCCTAGCTCTCATGTTTTCCTCCAATTGATTCTTCTCTTGGAGATTGTTTGAAAGCTTAGAGAATGGCTTCTCTATCTCCTCATTGTGAGTCTATAAACTAGATTGTACATCTTGATTTTCCTATTTTTCTTTCTCCATTTCCACCTGGGCCTTTTAGATCGTTGAAGGATTGAGAATGGGCATTAGCCAATTCTTCATGTATTTCCACATTTTTCCTATCTTTCTCTTGAAACTTATTTAGTATCTCAACATATATATATTTTGTTCTTGGTGTTGAATTCTCAAGCTCCTTTTCCCTTTTTTTATGCTCCATAGTTTTTTCATGCTTGACCATGATCTCACATTTCAATCTTTCCACCTATGTATGAAACTAATCCTTTTCACTTTGTACTTCTTTGAGCAACTTAGTTGCTTCACTCTATTGACCATGTACCTATGCTAAGTTGGCCATCTCTGAATCCTTTCCTTTGATCTCCACTTTCTTTTTGTCCATTGTGGCCTTTAAATTTAATAACTCTACCTCACACTTTTTTAATTTCTCATATAGCTTCTTCTAGTCAATATAGACCACCTTCTGGGTTGCCTTAACCAAGCCTACTTTGTCATGTGGATGAGTCTCTATTAAAATGAGGCCCATAGCCTAGATGTCATAGTCTTAAAACTGCATCTCTCCTAGCTTAGATTTCCACGACCTCATGGTTGAGATCAAAAAAACGTTCTACTCTTCATCAAAACAAGCCTCTAGCTTGTTGGTAGTTGGATTTGTCATGTCCTTTCCTTGCAACTTCCACTTTCTTGCTTGTACGACATGTCTTGTTACTTCAATATGAGTCTAGAGGCTTTGTGGGGACTTAATACTCTATGCAACAAGTGAAACACCTGTAGGGAGGTCATAAAGGGTTAGGGAAGGGGTTATCTCGGTTGAATGAGTTTGCAGAGAGGAAAGGAAGTGTTATCATTGAAAATGGTGGGATACCATGTATTAACTAAGAAGGAGGGGCACCTAGCTTGTTGGTAGCTGGATTTTCCATGACCTTTCCCTACAACTTTTGCTTTCTCTCTAGTCAAGACTACCTTGTTACTTCAATATGAGTTTGGAGGCTCTATGGAGACTCAATACTTTTTGTAGAAAGAAAAACATTGGTAGGGAGGCCATAGAGGGTGAAAAAAAGGAAGTGGGTGAAAAAAGAGGCATATGCCTAGAAGTAGGTAAGGACGATGAAAATTGCAACATGGTTATATCAATGTTTATAATTGGTTCCTTCAAAAAGGAAATCAAAGAGTCAGTGGAGGCCAAGGTGGAAGGTGTGTGTTGTACACATGAGGTTTCTTCATGGGGCTCATTATCAAATATAGTTGGGTATGTATTAAGGAAAAGGATGTCAGAGTTTGCAGATGGATATCTTCTTTCTATAAATGAGGGGGCCCAATAACAAACAAATATGTAGTGGAAGAAAGGAGGGTGGGTGAAAAGAATACCTAGGTTTTTGGGGTCAAAGATACCCATGGAACTGATTCCACCTCTTCTTCTCCTTTATCTAATGTACCCAGTTTGTCTAAGTCTCAAATTCTTCTTCTCTTTGTTCAGGCTACACTGATTGGTTAGGACTCTCTAGCAACCGATCCTGATGAACACTGAGTCCTTGGAGCTATGGAAAATATTTTTGGAGACCATCCGGTCCTCTTACCCCTTGTTAGAGTGTTAGAAATGGATGAGATCTATGATTCCTTATGTTTTGATCCTTTTCCCTTTCCTTTCCCTACATCAAGTGCCTGAGGTGGGGGTTCGAAGACTGGTATGTGCTCTGATTCAAGCTCTTGATCCAATTTAGGATTATTATTATTGGATCTAGCCTCATCATTATAAATCATGTTGAGACTCTCATCACCTAGTTTAATCTCTTCGTATAGGGAATTCGAGCATTTAGTTTCCTATTGGTACCTCTAGACATCAACCTTCTTTCTTTTTGACCATCCCAAATTCTTTAGCTATGTTTTGAGGGACTAGCCCATATAGGTGCTTTGTTAGAACTCAGCCACCCTTGCATAGAAGTCAAGACATGGGGGAGTTCAAATGGTATAAAGGATACATAAATGTATACATTTTTCCTCTCTTCAGTTGGGTTCTTCCTTGACTCCCAATATTCCCACTCTTCATGTTTGATAGTTGGGACATGCCCAATAGGATTGTACTTCCATTTATCACAAATGAGGACTAGGCCAAGGTAGAACAACTTGCTAGTTAGCACAAATTTCTCTTCTTTCTTCATGAGTGTTACCTAACTTTTGGTGATGGTAAGGAGAAGAGTGTAAAGCACCTTCTTGTGCCTTCATGTGTTGCAAGCATTATTGGCAATGGTTTCCTAATGACATGCCTCCAATGTGAGGGTCTTATCTATTATAAATTTTTGAAGCCTAAAAGGCTCCTCATTAAAACCATGACATATGATGAAAGAAAAATTTTCTTCCATAAAATAATCCATCGAGGTTGGGTGATTTTTCATTCAATCCAAAGCTTTAGGGGAAAACCTACCTGGAGGACAAGGAGAAAAGCCTAGAAGTACTAGTTGCAAAAAAAATCAACAAATGAATAATAATACCATGTGTTGGAAAGAACATGGGTCCATGTTGAAACTGGCTTGTATAAGGGTGATCCCATAATATTGGTTTACATTTTTTTTTCTAAACTAGACATTGAACTGATTTTTTCTAACTAAATCTTCACTTTTGGGCACCTATAGCAGCTAAACTGTGAGGAATTTGAAGATGATGCAAACTAGTGATTTTTTATTTTTTTTCTGTTGATTCTAAATATATTTTTTTCAAAAAATTTGGAATCATTTTGGACTTCTTTTTCCATCTCCTTCAAAAAAAAAAAATTCAGTAAACATGATTTTTAAGGAGTGACACTCACCATATAACACATAGCTTATTTTCCACAAAGGATAATTTTTTTTTTTTTTCAAATTTTGATTTGTAACTAGGATATCTAGTGCTTCCAATTGGTTTCATAATTTTTTATTGAATATTTTTTCCTTACTCAAGTTTCGAAGTCAAACCAATTACAATTCAAAAATAGGTGGACTACATAACACAACTTTTTTTGTATGTATCAAAATTCAAAAAAAAAATTATGTTGGATCAAGGACTTCAATATCTGAGGTACACTCCTTATTTTTTGCAATTTTTGGATAATATTCTATTTTTTCCACGCACGTGTAGAACAAGGGGCTTCTTTTTTGATGAAAAACCTACATTCAAAGAAATAAAAAATAAAATACGTAATAAAATTAAATTTATTTAAAATTATAATTTTTGGGAAGCATAATAGGGATACATACTTATAAAAATAAATTTTAAATGAATTCATTTGATCCCCCCTAAAGGTAAATCAAAAGTGGTTTTATTGATTATTTTTGATAGGTGTAAAGGAGACTTTGCTATAGGTATGGTTTAAAACTAGCGGACTTCTATCCAAGGGGATTTGATCTAAGGTGGTTTGATAAAACCCTCTTCAATTTGAATCCTTCAAATGGAACTTTTTAAGGTTTAAATAATTATATTTTCTAAAAATATGTGATTGTAGCAAAAATGAGAATCTCCCAGTGTAAACCAACTTTTGTTAGATCACCCATAACCTTGCTACGTAAACTTACAGAAAATGACCACTAAAGATATAAGGGTTATAGTCTAAAATCAGGTGTACCCAAAAAGATGAATACATCAATTCAAAAGCATTCTTAAAATCTATTAATTGTGCCAACATTCCATTGGATATTTCCTTGGTAAAATCAAACCATTTCTTTCTTTCTTGAGCATGAAATCTGAGCCCATCTGGAATTCATGCACTTCAGTATCAATTTCATAGCCATAAATAAAACTAGCATTGAGAAAACAACCTAGCAATCTGAATGAAACTTTTTTGTGTGATAGACATATGATGATTTTATTGTTATGTTCTTCCTCATCTGTTTCATCTTTATATAATTTTAATAACCTATCCCTAGTTTCCCAAAAATGTTCCATCCTTCTATGCTAGAATCTCTCAACTTCTTAATTTGAATGGATGCACAACATGTATTGAATGGTTATTTCACTAATGGTAACTTTCAACCTGTTGCCATTGATAACCTTGATTTCCTTATCCTTATTATTTGTACATGTATCAACTAGTTTCGGGCATGGATGCATGGCAAGTAGTATGAATTATGACAAACAACAATGCTAGAATGATGTTGCAAAACCATCTGTCAACCCATGGGTGAGAATTCTCTACAGTGATCCATCTCTAAGACTCTTAGGGTTTACATGCAGCTTTGGATCATAGATATTATCTGTGAAATCCTTAATTTCCTCATCCTTGATAGGGTTTCCTGGCTATATGGTTTTGGTATGCACAAGGCTTTTATTTTCTAGTGTTGGGGCATTAGCATATGAAATTTCTCCAAAGATGTTGGTGTAGCCTGCCCTTTTGAACAAGACTCAGGCAAGTTGACAAAATGATGATGCTTCTGCCATTGTTATGTTCTTGGAAGGATTTGAAAAAACCTTGTTTAGAGAAACCGTTGCTTGGAAGTTTCAACACTTAGTGAATTTTTTTATTTTTTGGGCACATTTAATTTTCACACGTACATGCAGTAAATGTGTTTCCATTACGATAGCTTGCTAAGTGCTACTAGTGAGGTGATATGTGTAGAGTGGGGTCTATACTCCTCATAAATTTCATCCCTAATGTGAGAATGAATATAATACATTCCTTACACCACCCTTTGGATAGATGGGATTAAGCGATAGGAAATGTGCTTTTTAGAAAAGATATCTTCATTAATTAAGTAGGGTTTATCTTTTTTTTTAAACATCCTTTCACCTAGGAAAGTAGGCTAGCATTGATGATGATGACAAACACATGGTGGTAGATTGTATACATGAGCATTAACTCCAACACTTGAATTAATTTCTCAAAGCTTAGTTAGAAATCCCAGTATGATTTTCCCTTCACTTCTTACTGCCTTAATACTTTTTCCCTTGCTGCTTGATGGGGATTGAATTTCTTGTTTGTTAGCCTCCCTGGTGTATATTTTCCTATAAATATCAATGTATGCCTTGTGAAAATACTCATTGAGTTCTTTCCACTACTTTCTTCCCTTCTCTAGTCTATATATTTCCTTGCCACCTTTATGATTAGACTTGGTACCCCAATTCAGCTTTTGAGCTAGAACCAACAAGTAACCTTTGTAGGAGAGGTCAACAATGAGAGGATCGAATTCCTAATAGGAATGAAGGACTACCTTGTAATTGTTCCATTTTAGTGGGCGCTTGGGAAATACTATGTGAAAGATGAGAACCAACCATGTTGTAATTTGAACATCATCTCCTGATTCATGGCTTCATTGTTGGACTTAGACATTTCCAAGCCCTAGATCCTCAAGCTTTGTCATGCCATGTTTGAATTAGCTTACCTAGATGGGCTAGGAAAAGTTTTTCGAGTGGCCATTCCTAGCGCTAGTATCCTAACTGCCATGAACGTTCAGAGGCACATTGATAATGCAAAAGCGGTATCCTAGCTACCCTTCCTTACAAACTTTCGGACCATGGATCTAGAGTGACATCAACTACTGTCTTGCCTCCTTTTTCCTGAGGGCATATGACATGGAGCACTTCCCTGGGGTCAAGTGGACAACCTTCTTTGATTTCATGGTCTATAGTCCTCACACTAAGGATTGAGGTATGTGTCATGCCCATGTGTCTTGTGTGTTGATAACCATATTACTACATTTCTAGAGAACCCCAAATAACACATCATTTTGATTTCTATGATTGATGGAGGCTAAATTTCTTCTGCCATTTTAGGGCCACCTTTTATTTATTTATTTGAAAATGTAACTTTTTGGGTTTTGAATGATAAGGTTTTCAAACTTCTCTCAAAGCCCCAAACTCAAAATAATGTACTATATTGTAAATATTTTTTGATGAATATATAATATATAACATCTTTCCATTATTTTTTGTGTTCACTCTCATGGCTTTATTTAGAAAAAAATGGATTTTACAAAAAAATACATATGGTACATAATTGTAAATTTTAATGAACTTGTGTGTACTTTTATTGAATAGTTTTAGATGAATACCCCTTATTGGTATATCCAAAATGTTACCATTCATATCCTCCAACTCATATGCATTTCTTTCTTTGCATGTATAGATGTAGAATGAACCCTTATATAGTGAATAATATTTTGCATTTGTTGAATAGGACAACTAAGGGGGGGTGAATCAGTTGTCATAGAATTAAACCTTTAATTCAATCACTGAAAATAATACCTAATACTACTTAAATGATTAAGCATCAAATGCTAATGCAAAAACTCAAATCCAACATATAAATAAAGTAACACTAGATTTACGTGGAAAACCCAATGAGGGAAAAAGCATGGTGATGATTAACTCATACTATAGAAAATATCAAAACCGATTATAAGAGGATCATTGCCTAAAATAAGGCTCAATGGATGAAATAAGGACTCACTATCCAAAGCAAAGACTCACTATCTAATAGGGCTAACAACCTATAGGGCTCACTACCACAAAGATACAAAGAAGACAAAGAATACTTGTTACAGAGGTACTACAATCCCAATGCAACAAAGGATTCCACCACAATCACTCAATCTACTTGCATGAATGATAGAGTTCACCTTCTACTCACTGCATCTGAGAACTCAACATTAAGTTTCATAGTGATCTTCCACACTCACAACACACACTTACTAAATAGAATCAATCTTGCACCAAACTATGCTTTCTCTTTTCTCTTATAGCTCTTCTTCTTTAGTCTTATATATTTTCTATCACTCAAATCATCTTGTATTTATACCATCTTCAACTTTGAAACATATCCAATGTTGGCCATCCAAATCCTAATTCAAATTAGGTCAGAACCCAAACATCCTAGGGTGGAATTAGAATGAGGGTGAACCAAACAAATGCTTCATAGGGACCCAAATAGATCCAACATGTTTCATCAACCTCAAAAGTAGTATTTCACAAAAGGTCAACCAAAGTAGTGTAAAACACATAGAACCAACAAGCACAAACTTTCCAATTGTCATAATTATCTTCAATACAATCAAAGAAAATTAAATTTAGAAATTCAAGTCATAAGACTTTATCAAAGAGAAATCTAGACCAAAAAAATTTCTCCTGGACCTCAACCAAAAATATAGAAAACCATAGTTCACAATTAGTGAACACACTTGTATTGTAGAATGAATCAACAACCAAAAATCAAGATATAGCATCTTTTAACAACCATGAACAATAGGTTTGAACCACACTAATATAGGAGAAAATATGGACCAAAACCTAGAGCAACCACTGAACACCTACAACGTATATTTATTACAATTTTGTCAATATCCTTGACATATACAACCAATAGAAACTAGTTGATAACTAGTTGACTAGTTGAAATTTTGTGAATCCAAATCCTAGTAACTGCAAAATAGAAAGAATACACATATTAGAAGAATGAAATGCAAGTTAGAATCTAAGTTCCCCATGAAATCCATTCACAATAAGAATTCGGAAATGAGATGAAGATCACAATAAGAAAGCAATAAAAAGAGATTGAATCCTAATTAAACAAGAAAACCTTTGATCCCATGGGCGAATTGGTGCCAATTTGATGTGAAAATTGGCCCTTTCCCAACTCCAATGATGTGATGTTGATTGGTGATGAATATTGATCCATTTTGTTGATGATTGATGTATGCTCCAAGATGAAAATATGCATAACCTAGCTAATATTGGATAAAAATGGATGAGATTTGCTATGAATTTGAGTGTGGACTTGAGTACAGTAAGTTTTCTCAAATTGTGGATGATCAAATGAGGAATGAAGCCTCTTATTATAGAATGTCAAGTTGGAGAAATGCCCAAAATGAAGCAATGTGGGACTAATTTTCAACCAATGGCAAGGTGCCACTTGTCAAGAGATGGATGGGTGAAGGATGTGGAAGTTTTGATGAATGTGCCCATAAATGCTTTGAGGTGAAATTTGAAAATAATGAAATGACATGTAAGAGGGAAAAAGGAATGTCTTAAATGCCACTTGGCTCAATGAAAAAGGAATTGTAAGATGAAATAAATGCCTTGTTGGAAGGACACATGGATTTCAAATTTTGAAGAATATTCTTTCAAAGATGCCATGTTGAGAGAAAATGAAGAATTTATAAATAAATTAAATTGAATTATTTGTGCAAGTGGGGAAAGCTAGAGGATGTGACATTAGATTAGATTAAATTAATGAAGCGTTAATTAATTTAATGAGAGATTAGGGGATGTGACAATTTTGACTTAGATTTATGGATTAAAATAAATCAAAGATGAGAGGAATGTGATTTTTGAGAGAGTTAGATAAATATTTTGTTTTATTTAACTAAAGGGGATTAAATTAAATGAGGTTTTAATTTATTTAATTCATAGAGATAGACTTTAGAAATTAACTAAATAAAATTGATTTATTTAATTAATAAAGAATTAGGGTTAATTAAATCATATTGATTGATTTAATTAACGAAAGAAAGTGACTTAATTAGATAAATGATTTATTTAATTAAGAGAGGAAGAATGATGCATTTAATCAGATAAGGGTATTTTATTAGATGGTTAGACTGAGGGATAATTTGGAATGAAAATGGTATTAGTAATCTGGATCAGATAGGTAATGTCAATCAACACATTTTACGTGTCTGCATTTTTCCCCTCTTTGAAGCAATGCACTTGTTGCAATGGTTCAAAGAATAAACTGTCTTGATCAAAAGAAGAAAAAAATAGATTTCAAAATTTTCCCCATTGCTGCCCCAACAAGAGAAAATATGCCAATATGCTGACCCCTCAAGAGATCAGATGAAAATTCTAATTTTTGGGTGATCTCGTGAAAAAAGAGAACAAGGTGCCCGACATGTCCAGGAGGGATTCGGGAAGTCTAAACACACAAAAAATGATCAAAATGACACTTGGATGGGTGAAAATGGGCTTGGGGAACTAGACCCCTAGTGGATGGCTAAATAGGGTCAAAAAACCCTAATTTTCATGCTTAAATAGGGCTTGGGGGGCCACTTCCAATTCATTTCTACACCTAGCCTTAAGATATTTTGTGATTTTGAGCTTTGTCACCCTGACGAGATGGCACAACAATAGCTCCCAATGCATATTTCTAATCGAGGATGAATATACAAATGACTTCCAGGCACTAGACCACTAGTGAGTCAACTTGACCCAAGCTTTATTTTTTGTTTTTCATGCTCATTTAATGCATTTGAAACTAGGTCTCTAGGCACGGTGCCATATTTCACCACTCAAAATTTTAAACTCCACCGCATGGTATTTAAACTACACCACCATCATAAGATGGGTCACCATGGTGTTGTTTGGAGTTTAGGTTTAAACTCTAAACTATGATGCTTTCGTAAAGTGCACTGCCATGATGGACTTTAAAACTAGGGTTTCTGCTAAACTATGATGCTTTGGAAAAGTGCACCGCCATAGTGCAGTTTGAGGCTTGGAAAATTCTAGTGTCACAATTTGAAATTTTCAAACTACACTGCCTTCACAGGTTGCGACACTGGGGTGATTTTTGAAACACTCAGATAAGTCTAGAAAAAAAAAATTCAATGATTTTAACATGGTGAGTTTGCTTGATGCATGAGGAGGCGAGGGAGATCTACTCTCATGAGCATAGGTCCTGGGAGATTTTTGGCTATTTGCGGGATTTGACCGAGAGGGACTAGGAGTGTCTAGTAGAGATGGGCCTTTGCTACATCACCTAGGCATGATGATAACTCTTGTCGAGAGATGGCACAGTGAGACCTCTTCGTTTCACTTTCTGATTGGGGAGGCTACTATCACACTAGAGGACATGTGGCAGATCTTGAGATTGTCAATCCATAGTTAGTGGGTTATTTATGACATGGATGTCAGGATGGAAGCATGGTATGCTATTATGGACACTAACACAATCATTTTTTGTGAGGTCTAGTTCAAGCTAGAGTGTCACAGGTCCGTTGTCTCACCCTACCTCCTAGTGATTGTTTCTATTATATCAGTTCTTATTGCCCCAGATTGGCAAGGCCGATACTTCAATCTTGGTTGTTGGCTCGCTTGGGAGGACATGGTTTGACATTGACATACACTTTTTGCATGGGGCCCAATTTTTCTAGCCTCCCTCTACAAGGATCTTCATGAGTTTTCCTAACTAGATGGAAGAGTAGTTGGGGTGGGCATCATGCTTCTACATATCTGGATGTGGGAGCACATCCCTGTACTTCATCCACAAGTCATACCAGTTCTGACAAAGCCAGATGATCCAGTGGTCTTGCATTACAGAAGAGGCCTTTCATTCACTCACATAGGAGAGCACGAGATTCCTCATTCGAGGAGGGTCCTTCATCACATGCGAGTGTTTTGATGGTGGCCATACATTGGGTATCTTGGCTGGTTTGATGATGTGCAACAACTATTCTTTTCTCACTAGGATTGCTTAATGTAGGGGTGAGAACACACTATGATTGAGATGTATCTGTCGGGTAGGGTCCAGTGTGAGTTAGGTGAGCCATAGGATAGGATCAATGATCATTATGTGGCTATCTTCATGAGGACAATGAGCCAGGGTGCCTAGGGATGATACATACCTACCTCTGAGGTAGTGGATAGCTTTAGATAGTTGGTGGCCCAGTCGTAGCCATATGACTAGGGAGAGGCAGATCCCGAATTGACATAGGCATACAGAGATTGGTTTTGGACACCTCTACGGCTTACAGTTCTAGGTACACCATCCGATCGATGGTGAGCAAGAGGTAGGGGTAGTTTGAGGATAGGAAGACTAGGATTAGGGATGGGGAGGTGGTGGTCCTCCTCCACATCAGCCAATGCAGGACGAGCCGCTATAGGATCAATAGGTGGGAGATCAGGGATTAGGGTAGGATCAAGGACACTAGGATGGGGTCCCTTCACCACCTAGGGATAGAGATTAGGACCAACCACTATAACCACTAGTAGTATAGCTAGCAGGATAGCTAGATCTAAGGGAGAGGAAGATCCTACATTTACAAGCTTAGGTTCAGGCACTGACAGCAGAGAGGGACCAGCTGAGGGTTGAGCAGGATAAGGCCATTTTGCAGAGACATGCGGCCAAGTTATAGACAGTGGCCAATATGGACCACCGAAAGTAGTTAGAGAGTAATATGGATTCCTCATTCTCTTGGAGCATAGTGTCTCTCAGAGCCTATAGAGAAGCTATTTATGATGCCGACTACTACAGTCTTCACTATCATTAGGCTATGCCATAGGCATCCCGAGTGCCAAAGCTTTCATAGAGGACAAGCCATAGGCCAACAAAGGCCCACAGAGAGAGGGTGGGCAATAATCAACAAGGTTAAGCTCCCTTGATGGTTATGATTATCATGTTGGATGATATGTATGTATTAATGATTATGATGGTTATTCTTATGCTTATGTGATAGTTTTAAGATGCTTAGAATAACCAATCCATATTATCCTAAACAACTTAAAATGATAATGTAATGCAATTGAGATGGATGATGTGACGATGCCTATATGATAATGCCAATGGATGTTTTATGCAAATGTATGATGATGGAATGCAAATGTATGGTTTATGAGATGTTTAGACTAACAAATCTATATTATGAGGATGCATGTGAGATGATTAGTGTTTCCTATATGATATGATATGTATTACGCTGACGATTGGTGTATGCAGGATGGTTGCAATAAGCAATGATGAGCTGTCATGGTACCATGTTAGCATGAAAGAAAGCAAGAGATTCCAACAAGACATCAGTCAATGAAGATAATAATTATTACATTGCATACTGAGGAGTTGGGATTTTCAAAGGGCCAATTACTTGATGTTTGATAACACACAAAGACACGATGCATCAAGATATAAAGAACTAGGATGGCATTGTGCCTAGTGCGATGGACTTTGACTTGAAAATCAGATAGGAGTATTCCTATTCACACCTAGCATATGAAACCTTATCCAAAATGTAGTTTATATATATTCAAAACATCTCAAACCAAAACATAGGAAAGAAAGCCTTCCCATGTGGTCAACAAGGTATCTAAAACTTGGAATGTCCTACTTCTGATTTTCTTATTGTAACTCTACTTTAGTCAGTTTTTATATACTTGTCGGTGGTTCAATGCTTCCATCTATCACTCATCTAATAGTTCCAACTCATTTAGTCTTGATACCCAATATTCTTCAATTGTGATGAGGTTTTATAGTGATATTCTTAATGAGGAGAGCTTGATCTCAATGAGAATTATGGCTTTTGATTTGTAGACCAGGGAGAATGGGGTAGCATCGATGGGTGTGTGAATGATAGTTCGATAGGCCTAGAGGGTGGGGTTTAGCTGCAGATGCAAGTCATGACCTTTGTCAGTGAATTTTTTTTGAGGATCTTTAGAATGTTTTTATTGGTGGCTTCTGCTTGGCCAATGCCTTGGAGATAGTATGGGGTGGAGAAGCTATGTTGGATCTGGAATTTTTCACATAAGTCGCAGACATCCTGATTCTTGAATGGTGTCTCATTATCTAAGATAATGGCCTATGGGACACTATAGCAGAATATGAGATAGTTCAGGATGAACTTTGATATCTAATTCCCAATTATATATGTCATGGGTATGGTTTCCACCCACTTGGTGAAGTATTCAGTGGTAGTTATGATGAATTTGTGGACACTAGATGAGCTGGGAGTTATTTTGCTGATGAGATGGAGCCCCCACTATCAGAAGGGCCATGGTCTGACAATAGGATGGAGTTCCTCAGTTGGAGCATGGATGAGATCTTGATGTTGTTGACACTGCATGCATTTCTTGATGTATTCACGTGCCTCTCTTTCCATGGTAGGCCAATAGTACCCAGTTCTTAGCAACTTCTTGGCCAAAGTTATACCACTCGAATGGGAACCAAAAATACCATTATGCACCTCAGTTAGAGAGGTCATGGCTTCCTCCGGATTCAAACATCTTAACATGGTTCCCTCTATGCTCCTATGATATAGGGTATCTCCTAGGATCACAAAGTGGGATACACTTTTTATAAAGGTTCTTTTTAAGGTTGAAGGTAAGTCAGCGGGGAGGACTCCTATTCGTAAGTAGCTATAAATGTCATGGTACCAAGGATCACTAGGACCAATGATTTCACATATGAATTCTGACTCTGGTACCTCGAATGTAGGTACAAGAAGTTGCTCTACCAATAATTCATGTTTTATGACACTACAAGGGATGTCTAGTAGGGATCCAACTGTTTCCATGGTGTCTAATGCTCTATTGTTTCCTCTAGGAATCTATTCAAATGTGATCTCGATGAATGATTCTTTGAGGCTCTTAACCAAATATTTGTATGGAGTTAGCTTATCATCCCTTGTTTGGTACTCACCATTCACTTGATTTATTATCAGCTAGGAGTCTCTTTATACCTTGAGGGCCATGACATGCCACTGCACTGCTATTCTGAGACCTATGGCTAAAGCCTCATACTCTACAATGTTGTTAGCATAGGGGAATGTCAGCTTGTAAGATCTAGGTATACAATCCCCCTGTGGGGTGATGAAGAAGACACCGACTCTTGATCCATATTGAGTGTATGAGCCATCAAAGTAGAGTTTCCAGTGGTCAGCTATACTGAGATTGAAAATGGACTCGTCTAAAAACTCTTATATGAGTGGATTCTCTGAATACATGGGTGCTTCTGCGAGTTGATCTTTGATGACTTGGCCTTTGATTGCTTTTTGTTCCACGTACTTGATGTCATATTCAAATAGAATCATGACCCACTTGGCCATCCTTCTTATGAGTATTTCCTTTGATAGTAGGTACTTGAGGGGGTCAATTTTGGTGATGAGCTTGAATTTGTGTGCCAACATGTAGTGTCTGAATTTTTGTGAAGAAAACACTACTGCAAGACAAGATTTTTCAATGAATGAGTAGTTTAACTCATGCCCGACCATTGTATAGCTAATGTAATTCTGTCCCATTTTCATCGTGTTGAGCTAGGAGAGATCCAAGGGCTATCGTTGTTGCTAATACATAAAGGATTAGTGGCTTTCTTGGGATCAGTGACATGAGAATTGAAGGTGTGAGCAGATATTCTTTGATTTTGTTGAAGGCTTCTTCTCACTTTTTATCACATTTGTATGCTACCTCCTTGTGGAGTAGGTGAGAATATGGGTTTTGTTTGTCTGCTAGTTGTTCTATGAATTTTTGGATGGATTAAAGTCTTCTTTGGAAACCTCTCAATTGTTTCAATGTTTTAGGTGCCTCTATCTCAAGAATTTATTTTACCTTTTCAGGATCTATTTCAATACCCAACATTCACACTATGTATCCCAACAACTTTCCTGACTGCACGCCAAAGATGCACTTCTTTGGATTTAATCAGACCTTTTATTCCTCTAGCCTATCAAAAATAACACTCAAGGTTGCTATGTGATCTCTCCTCTTTCTATATTTTGCTAGTATGTCATCAACGTAATCTTCCACAGTCTTATGGATCATGTCATGGAAGATTAATGTCATGGGTCTTTGGTAGGTGGCCCCAACATTCTTCAAGCCGAATGGTATCATGTTCCAATAGTAGGTCACCCATGGACAAGTGAAGGTCATTTTGTGTTGGTCTTCCTTAGCATTCATTATTTGGTTGTACCCAGAGAAATTGTCCATCAGAGAAATCATTTCATGTCCTGCCATCATGTCTATAATCATGTCAATGTTAGGTAGTAGGAAGTCATCTTTCAGACATGTTTTATTTAGGTCCCTAAAATCTATCAAAATTCAGATCCCTCCATCAGGTTTTGAAACAAAAACCAGATTTGATACCCATTCTAGATAGTCATTTGGTCGAATGAATCCTATATCAAGTAGCTTTTTTAATTCCATTTTGACTAGTAGGGTGATCTGAGGATGCATTTTCTCAATTTTTTCCTGACAGGATTTGCTTTAGGATAGACTGCTAGGTGATGGACCACAATTTCTGGATTGACCATGGGCATATCTACATAGCTCCATGCAAAATTAATTTCTCTCTCTCTTAAGAAGGCTGTCAGAAGCTATTGTTCCTTTCATAGTAATGACTCTGCATAAAATGTAATGTGCAGTTTCTCCTTTCTGGCTAAATTGACTCAATTCCATTTTTCCTAATGTAATGCTCTAAGAGGAAGATTGAATCCCCCATCCTCAGGTGCATCAAAGAGGTTTTCACCATCAAATGCATCCTTTCTTTTTACTATTTTCGGGTCAGAGAGTGCCATGGTGTAGTTTTCACTCAAGGACCTAGAGATTATTCTCAAATTTTCACTTTTGTGACTGAAGGGTTCAATCATTTCTCCATAGTATTCCTGTGTGTCCACCTCAATGATGAATCCTACTTTATGATCCCCACATGGAATATTATCCGACAATTCCATGAATTTTGAGAGAGCCTCATCATTTTTGAATGTGTCAAGAATTGGCAGTTCTCATTGGTCATGATTGATGAGTTGGGGGTAAACTAGGTGGATCTCATGGTTTTGGTTTTTAGATTCGTATGATAAAGTGTTGATCATACAAAGGTTAGAGTCATTAAATAGTGTGGGTACACCTTTTTTTGGTTCATCTTCCTCACTGCTACATACATCAATGATGTTGAAGGTGAAGTTTTCTATAGGCAGACATGTGAATATTGGTAATCGTTGTGTTGTGACTAGAACCCTAGATGACATTGATGTTACCTAAGGAGGTGTCCTATTCCTTCTAGTTGGGGTGGATCTGCCAAGTATGGTAACCCTAGGAGTGCAACAAAGGCCAATATTTTTCATGTGTTTCTCAATGATTATGGGTTCCAAAAGACCATTGTCATTTTTCCCAATCTTCTTGTTTTTGTCATATCCCATGTCAAGTATCATTTATAGACCCTTACTGTTGTCATCCATAGGAAGAATGGATTTTGGTCTATCATCTTGGTATGAAAGTTGGGATGTATATTCTTCTATGATCTCTTGACCGAGATCTCCCCAGCTTCAAAAGTTGGAAATTCCTACTATGAATGTTTGGGATGATGAAGCCTTTTTTGATTGTGGTCTTCCTCTTGATCTACGAGATTATGGTAACTCTCCTATCATGAAGGAATTCTTTGGAATGGTGCAATCCCCACACCCATTACCCTAGATTATGAATTTGATGTTGGATATGGTGGGAATGATGGGTGTGTTTGTCATAGAGGTGGAGGTGAGAGTGGCTAGGTCGTTATATGGAGTTGAAGGGCCTTCGTCATTCTTGGGTACTTGTGGGATTGTGTAGTATTTGGAATTTAGGCTTTTGCAGTATGAGAAAGAATAAGGATCTCCATGGATGGTGACCTCTTGGCCTTGATATGTGAATTTAACACATTGATGAAATGTTGATGCCACTACTTGCATCTCATGTATCCACAGACATCCCAAGAGAATGTTATAAGGAAAGTTGAGGTCCAAGACCTGACAGGTGGTTTCCATGGTTGTTAGCCCTACCTGAATGGGGAGCTGAATTATGCCTTGAGATGTTCTCTCTTGATCATCATATGCCTTGATTGTGATTCCCTTCGTCTTTTCAATGAAATCCTTTGAGATTCCTAGGTTCTGTACTAGCTTAAGGGAATAGATATTTAAATCTGCACCTCCAACCACCAGGACCCTCTTGACTTTATTTTTACAGAAAAGGACTTCCAAATGGAGTGCATGGTTATGAGATGGTTGAGCGGGGAAATCCTGATTAGAAAATGTAAGGAGACTTGTGATGATTATGTTTCTAACCATAGCTTGGAATTGTTCGACGTCAAGGTCTGTGAAGATAGTGGACGAAGCCAATGCTTCTTCAAGGATTTTCTTGTGGGTGGATGAATTTTTTAGCAACTCCATGATGGAGATTTGAGCTGGGGTTCTTTCCACTTGGTCAAGAACATTATAGCCACTGGAAATAGATCTTGGGTTGGAATTGGGTTTTCTATTTGGTTAAGATGACCCTATAATGGTAATTTTCCCACCTCTTATGATGACTCTACAATTAGCATGGGATCCTTTTATGGTGATAGTATCACAATATTCATCCAGGAATGTGACGACATGGTCATACACATGGTGCATGCTCTTGAAGGTACCCTTCCTAGGCTTATCAATGTTATTGTTCCCTTTGTTGTTATGGTTAGGCATCAGATTCATGTAGATTTTGAGGTTTTTATTTCCTGGTGGCTGCTCCACATTTATGATTTTTTGATTAATAAGGTCTTGGATTAGGTTATTCAACCTCATGCAATTGTTAGTGGTGTACCCTTTGATTTTGTGGAAGTCACAGATCTAGTTTTCATTGTACCAAGGTGGTTTCACATTTGGTTCCTAGTAATTTTCCTAGGTAGGATCCTTGATAAGGTTTTCATTTATTAATTTCTTCATGATGACCTCAAGTGGTTCCCAAACGGCACTGTATTTATGCTTGGGTGAGTTTTTGTTTCATTGGGGTGGTTGGGATCTTTGATTGTTGATGTTGTTGATTGCTTGATTGTTTGGTTGTTGTGTTGTTGTATTAGCTTAAGGATTGTTTTGATGGTGGTTTTGGGGTTGCTATTGTGGTGTGGGTGTGTTTTTTCGATGGGTGTTGATGACAACTTTGGTGTCGAAAAAACCATCGTTGGTAATTTTTTGGTTCTTTTCCCATGTGCAAGGTTTGTCATTATATTTGGTGAATGGTTGATTGCTCTACTATTCAGGATATGCTTGTGATCCTTCAGGTTCTGTCATAAGGGCTCATTCGATGTTGAGTTCCTTGGACTTTAAGATGGAATGCCAAGGCTCCATCAAGGTTGGATATGATAGTGCACACTTGTTCTTCCTCGGGCATGACCCATTTGCTCTGATTGGCCTTGGATCACCATTGTTGTAGGAATGAAGCAAATGATTAATTCTTACCTTGTTTAAAAGCTGATAGTTCCTCTATACTGACATCCATTCTAATATTGAATGCATAATTTTTGATGAATGTGTCTACTATTTCTTGGAACTTCTTGATGCAAGGAGGAAGGATAGAGAACCACTCCATGGAATGGCTAGCTAAACTTCTAGGAAATAGTCACACCAAGTAGGTATCATCATATGTGACTTCCATGCAATGAACCTAGATTTACCTAATGTGATCTTTAGGGTTTACCATTCCATAGAATTTATCAAATTTAGGGATGTAAAATCCATTTGGGAATGGTTTCATTTTAAGACTCATGTTGAATGGATAAGGACACACATTTCTAGGTGTTTTCATAGTTTGCCCTAATTAAAGGTTGAGCACCTATTGTGAGAGCAACTTGATTTGTGTTGTAACATCATTTTTTGGATTAGGGGGTGGGATGAAAGTGTTCTAAGGTGGTTTAATTGTTGTTGGGATGGGTGGATTGGTTGGTATGTCCGTGGATGGCGTTTGCACATTCTGTTGCACCAAGTATGCATGCAACTGTTGTTGTACCAACAAGTTGTTGGTCTTGCTATTATTGTTGTGCTAATAGTGCCTATTGTTGAGCTTCTTGTTGTTGTTGTTGCACCAACAATGCTTGTTTTTGGGCTGCTAATCGGGTTTCCTCTTGTTGCTCTTGGTATTGTTTTAGTTCTTGTTGATATGCTTGTTGTTGGGAAAGATACTATGCTTGTGCTTGTGCATGTGCTTGTGCATGTGATTGTCCATGTGCTTGTGCATGTGCTTGTGCTTGTTGAGATTGGTATTGGGCTTGAGCTTGCACTTATTCCTAAGCCTGCGCTTGTGCAATCTGTGCAGCTTGTGTGGCTTGAGCAGCTTGGGCTTCTTGTTGTGCTTGTTGTTGTAATAAGGCTTGAGCTTGTGCAGCCTACTGTGCTTGTTGTGCTTGTTGTGCGACTTGGATAGCTTGTTGAGTATCCATTTGTGCAGCTTTTCAATTTTAGA
The DNA here is from genome assembly GCA_007258455.2 of Sequoia sempervirens. NCBI lineage: Eukaryota > Viridiplantae > Streptophyta > Pinopsida > Cupressales > Cupressaceae > Sequoia > Sequoia sempervirens. The sequence continues at coordinate 193,309,194 of VDFB02000017.1, forward strand.
TTTGGTGTAGTGCCTTCTAATAAGCATCCTACTAAGTGGCCTGCAACATAATACTATATTGGTTTCATGTGTTTGAGGTTGGTGGTGGTGGTGGTAGTGGAGGTGGGTTTAGAATGGTGCTTGTTGTGGTGATGAGAGGCACCATTGTGTTGATGATTGGGGTTTGAGTGGTGGACAATGTGATTGATATGCTTGGTCCTTGAGAGACCATGTTTTGAGATGTTTGGTAGATGGTTGATTATGTGATGGTGGTGGTTTGCATTATCAGGATGGTTTCCATCTATTGTTGTGATGTTGATGACAAGATGGAAGGATTCTGTATGATGTTTTGATTGATGTTTGGTAAAGAAGGAAGCCCTAAACGAAGAGGTGATATGGATATTGATGGGAGTGGTGGGAGTGGTGGAAATGTGAGTGGCATACTTGCTTGAGGGAGTGATGAAGATGTTAGGTCAATGATGCCCCCTAATCCAATATATATCACCTTCTCCTTGCAAACTTGTAGGGAGGGAGGTTTGAGGTGCATGTGTGATGATGATGGGTGTGGTAAATGTTAGGGGGTAGGTTGCCCCACTATTGTGCTTGCGTCCAAGTCTTGATTGCTTACAAGAGGGTGTATTTGTAGTGCATTTAGAAATGCACTCCCTTTGTTCACACTAGGTTGGGTTGGAGTGGTAGATGATGTAACTTTGGGGATGGGTTGGGTGATGTTTTGGAATGGAGGTGTAGATGAGATGGGGATGGTAGATGAGATTGGGGGCATGATCCCAAAGGATGGTTCTACAATAGTGCTCACATCGAAATTGGAGGGGAGTTTAGCCCCTTGTTTTCCTAATTTGAGAATGTATAGTGAAGGATTGAGTCTCATCATGATGTTGATAATCTTGTTATTCTCCAGATTTTGAACGATTTTGGTGATTTCCTCATGTGACATTCCAAAGGGATTATTGATAAGATCTTCCACTTGAACTTCTCTTGTTGATTTGATGATGATGGAGGAAAGTTAGTTAAAGGAATACTTAACCCAACGAGGTTTATTTCAGAATTTTTTTGGCTTAGGTTACTTCAAGTGGATGTTTCTTTCTTGGCTTCCATGTTCCTCTTGTGTTGAGATCTAGTTTGCACCATAAAATACAAATCAATTTTCAAGAATGTGGGAGATGAATCTCTAATTCCTTGAATTGATATAACTTTAAGTACAAAAGAGAAAATCTTAGGATGATTTAAGGATCAAAGATATGATGGTCAAATGTGCAAAAGATGTATGTCGTGGATAATGTAAAATTTTTAGGTGATTTTTTGAAGAGATCCTAGACTTTTTAGGACTTTTTGGATTTTGATTTTGGTTTTTTAGGATTCTTGGATTTGGACCTTGACTTGGTTCAGTTTAGATGTTGGATGTTATATAAGGGATGGATTAGCTCACAAGAGGATAATTTGATTAAGTGTAGGGAGAAGGATGCATCTACCCACACCTAAACAAACAGGGATGATTTGATAATTTTCACTATGTATGTGAAGAAGGATACATCCACACATACCTAGCTAGAACAAAGTGATTTGATGATGGATTTCAAGGATTCTTATTTGTTTTGATTTTCCAAAAAATTATAACATGAAGGATGATTCTTAATATTTTCAAAAGTTCATTTGGATTTGATGTTTTGATGGATGGATGAAGTTGTGAATTTGATCCTAGATGTACCTAAAGGGACTCTTGTTTACAAGACCTCAGTTTTGAAGAACATTATTTTCTCTAGACAAGGTGTTCAAATTTTCGAAAAAGATTTGGATTTTGACAATAATAGAATGAGTACAAACCAGGATTATTTATTGAGGCTTTCTAGTAAAAAAATAAAATGCAACCTTCGTCTGAATTTGTATAGCATTGAGAGATGCTTTTGGTGAGCTTTTGGACTAAGAGTTTTGACCTTTGGTTTCTAGATCTTGATCTTCTTTGAAATCGTTGGGGACATATTTGTGAGATCAATTGTTTTTAGTTTTTCTTTGTGACTTTATTTTACCACAAACACTTCTTGATCAGGTTTCTTGGACTAGACATCTAATTTTTCAATTTCTTATCATCCCACAAAGTATGTTGAGTGGAAATCAACGAAAATAAATGAAAATTTTAACTAATGTTGACCTTTAGAGAAGAAAATTGAGATGGATTCCAAATTCCTAGAAACCTCTAAGGATGGGTATGTGCAAGATCATCATGAAAAAAATAGGCCCTTAAGTGGCAAAAAATTCAAAAAAATTAGAGTTAGAAAACTTGACATATAAATTTGAATAAGTTATCTATATTATTTTAAAAATATGTAAGAATGGAATCTGTATCAAATTGAATGTAGTTTCTAAACTACTAGGTTTTTTTTTTTCACATCTATTTGGTGAAAATTTGAAATTTCAATGCAGTAGTACATAAATTTCAGGTAAAATATAAGAAGTAGGTGTCTCTCTAACCACCCTAACCACAATAAAATGATAATATTTTTTTATAATATTTTAGAAATAAGTAGAGGAATCATGTTTGGATGTGATGCATGTTTTTTGTAAAAAAATTTCAAGTACATAATTAATTATGAATTTTTTATTACAACTTTTAAAAAATATAAAAACGCGTATGTCTAACCACCTTAACTTGGTCAAACATCATGAAACTCAATTTTTATTTTTTTAATCCTAGAGTATATGAAGCATAGAATGTGATGCATTTTTTGGATTCCAGAAATGTGATAGCATTTGAAAGCTATAGATGTTTTTAATCAGCCTATCAATCAGGACTTTAGTCGTAATTCAAATAGAAAATGAATAATAATTATTTATTAAATTCAAAGTAAAGTATAATTTATATTGGTGGAAAGCTGAGAATATCCTTTAAAAACCCTTTTCATTTCATTAATTTTGGGTTAAAAAAGAGTTGTCAGCCACATACCCTACAAATACCCATCATATCACCACTTTTTGGCCCATCATGATCCCACACATACCCAGATATAAATCCCAAGGGCAAGAAAAGGCATGTCAATTCGTTCAAAGGTATTTACTTCTCCTAATGGGTTTGAAATTTGATGGCAAATGTTGAATGTTTGTTTCCCAAAGTTTACGATTAAGCAAAGTGTTTTTGATTTCGATAACAAGCACGACCCTATGGATATTTGAGACAATATTTGCTAGATCCACACTTGTACAAGTCTAACTACACTTACTTTCATTAGATGGTTAGATGCTTGACCCCACTAGCTCCCCTCCATGACTCAACACTTCTTTTGGAGCAGCCAAGCATCAATACCCATGAATCTCCCATGGCATATTTTCCATATCTACTAAGAGTCGTAAAAGTGGGGCAGCTTTAGAACGACCGTTCTTGCACCAAAAAATAGACTAGGATTATGGATTTTCTACACAAGGGTTTTAATTCAGACTTTCCATTCATGGAGATTGACCCATACGGTGAGAGACCATTGCTACCCTTCTCATCAGAACTAATCACAGGATACTAGCCTTTGTTCCAGTACCCACTTTTATATCCCAACTGGAAATACACTTGGCTTTAGTGTGTTACTGGTTGGGTTGTTCCCTTGGGTGTGTACTTTTTCCCCAAGGTAGGCCCTCTAAGACAAAAAAGAGTGAGGAAACCTATCTGTAGTTCAATCAACCTTCATTTAGAAACAAAAGGAGAACACAAGCAATATGTTCCACTCACACTCACAAGTTGTGTTCAATTTTAATCCGAAAATGAAATATGGAGGAAATTACTTTACCCAACTTAAGACCACCAAAAATCCTTTTGATTCTCAAGATCATCGTGAGGTGCAAGAGAAGTGCATATGTCATTTCAAATGGTATTGCTTTGAGTAGGTAATTACACAACAAAGTAGCACATGTTCATTTTAAACCCACAAAGCAACAATGACTTTTTTTTAAGCACCAAAGGAAATGTGAAGATTGCCTTGTTCAATTTGTTAGCCCCAAACAAAAATTAGTGAGTTTTTCCTAAGATTCATTTTAAACCCTTTGTAGCAAGAATTTGATTTTTTTCTTTTTATACCCAAATGAAATCTAGTGTCCTAAGAGCATAAAAAAGGAAAAAAAATTAAGAGAGCTTAATGGACTCTCTAAGAGTATTAAACAACACTAGAGTGTTCATAAAAACTTGGTATTATGAAGGAATGATGTCATTATGCCTCTTTTCTCCTTCACCTTTGATCAAGTCAACCTACAATAAAAAATAGTCATATCTACAAAAGCAGAGGTTAGGAGACCAGATAACAATCCAAATGATCAGAATTTTAAAAAAAGCACATGTCATAAAACTAAATTTTACTTTTTACTTCCCTTCAGTGGTGGAACCTGCACAGGCAGTGTAGTTTGAAAACTCCAGCAGTGCTATATAGCACCTCTTACTAGTCAGCATCACTTTGCAGCAGGGACATAGACTATGAAGACATCGCTATTTTGGCCAGTGGCAGAGCTTGAAATTTGGAAGGATTCCAGCATGTGAAAATGACCTAGTGACGTCCTTTGATATTTTGAATTCCGAGCAAGAAAGGTTAGGCATCATTGTTTCAAGTTTGTAGCAGTGCTATACAACAACGTTGGGATTCCAACGGTTCTATACTACGATGCTGGTACACTAGCAGTCCACTTTCCTATGAACATACAAAAATAGAGAAAGCATAAAATTTTAATGAAAAGCATGATTTAAATGTCTAGTTAGCCCTCCTTCTAGCACCAAATGTGTGAACCCAGATCCTAGTACCTGCAAAACACAAAGAATACACATATTAGAAGATTGAAATGCAAGTTAGAATCTAAGTTCCCCATGAAATCCATTCACAAAGCTTAAATTTGGAAATGAGATGAAGATCACAATAAGAAAGCAATAAAAAGAGATTGAATTCCAATTAAACAAGAAAACTCTTGATCCCATGGGGGAATTGGTGCCAATTTTATGTAAAATTGGCTCTTTCCCAACTCCAATGATGCAATGTTTATTGGTGATGAAGAGTGAACCACTTTGTTGATGATTGAAGTATGCTCCAAGATGAAAATGTACATAACCTAGCTAATATTGGATAAAAATGGATGAGATTTGCTATGAATTTGAGTGTGGATTTGAGTATAGTAAGTTTTCTCAAATTGTAGATGATCAAATGAGGAATGAAGCCTCTTATTTATAGAATGTCAAGTTGGAGAAATGCCCAAAATGAAGCAATGTGGGACTAATTTTTAACCAATGGCAAGGTGCCACTTGTCAAGAGATGGATGGGTGAAGGATGTGTAAGTTTTGATGAATGTGCCCATAAATGCATTTAGGTGAAATTTGAAAATAATGAAATGACATGTAAGAAGGAAAAAGGAATGTCTTAAATTCCACTTGGCTCAATGCAAAAGGACTTGTAAGTTGAAATAAATGCCTTGTTCGAAGGACACATGGATTTCAAATTTGGAAGAATATTCTTTCAAAGATGCCATGCTAAGAGAAAATGAAGAATTTATAAATCAATTAAATTGATTTATTTGTGCAAGTGGGAAAGCTAGAGGATGTGACATGAAATTAGATTAAATTAATCAAGGGTTGATTAATTTAATGAGAGATTAGGGGATGTGAAAATTTTGACTTACATTTATGGATTAAAATAAATTAAAGATGAGAGGAATGCAGTTTTTGAGATAGTTAAATAAATATTTTGTTTTATTTAACTAAAGGGGATTAAATTAAATAAGGTTTTAATTTATCTAATTGATAGACATAGAATTTAGAAATTAACTAAATAAAATTGATTTATTTAATTAATAAAGAGTTAGGGTTAATTAAATCAGATTCATTGATTTAATTAACAAAAGAAACTAACTTAATCAAATAAATGATTTATTTAATTAAGAGAGGAGGACTGGTGCATTTAATCAAATAAGGGTATTTGATTAAATGGTTAGACTAAGGGATAATTTGGAATGAAAATGGTGTTAGTAATCGGGATCAGATATGTAATGTCAATTAGTACATTTTACGTGTCTACTGAAATCAATGAAAAACACCTTCAATCTTTCCATTTTTTCAACATGCTTCCTTGGTTTTGGAGCTCGTTCATCATAATTTAGCAAAAGACTCCCCTCCCTAAAACTAGGTTAGAGGCCTTTTTATTAAACCATCATTTGACTACCTATTGGTGTCTGATCATGGCATAAAATTCCTTTGCCCTTTTTTCCTTGAGTCTTAAGAGCTCCACCAATCTTACCTCCATTCCACTATCCTCCTCAACTTCCAAAGCTTTTAATAGCTATAGTATCAAAATTTCTATGGAAATGGGTAGGAATCCCTCTTTTCCATACACTAATTCATAAGGGGAGGATTTTATGATCTACTTAAGAAATAATTTTTTTATCCCACAAGGTTGTTCATAGGTGCTTGTGCCATTCCTTCTAGTGTTTTGACCCAATTACACTTTATCAATTGAATCAGGCTCTTGTTAGTTGAATCGGTTAACCCGTTTCTTTGTGGGTAGTAATTGGATGAAGTATTGAGGTAGAACCCATGCTTAAGAGAAAATTTTGAAATCCCAAAGCCTACAAAGGCTCCTACATTATCAAAATTGATGTTTTTTGGAAAACCAAATCTTGCTACCAATTCCTCAAAAAATTTGACAATTTCTACTTCTATAGCATTCTTTAGGGGGATGACCTTCGCCCATCTTGTGAAATAGTCAGTCATTTTAAGTATCCAATAGTACCCAATGATCGAGACAAGATTTATCATCCTGATAAAATCCAAACCCCATTGTGCAAAGGGCTCCTTAGTCACAATCGGGCTCAATGGCATGGCAAAGTTCTTTCACTTGCTAACAAAATATTGGGATTGAGTACATTTTCACACTAGATGATGAGCCTCAAAGAAAATTGTGTTAGTGTAATTAAATTAAGTATTACACTAGCATAAGTTAACTTAGGTCATACATCATTATTCCTAGGTTGCAAAATTATTTAATAATGGGGTAATGTCCCCTTCCATGTTTGTAGGGATAAGATTCCTTCTAGAAGATGAGTTGTCCTTCTAGAACTTATCTCAACATTTAATACTTTCCTAGATAGGGTTCACATGTTATCACATGTTGTTAGATCATGACACATGGAAACATCATATTGCATCTTGCATCTCTCTCATGCCTATATATTCAGGGCATTTGTACATTTGTAATCAATCCAATCTCATATCATATCATCAAATAGTAATCTCTCTTTGCAACCCTTAGTTGCAACACTTTCTCTCTAGTGTAATTTCTCTTGGCAAGATCCTTTGAAGTGTGCACAGCTTCATTGGATGATTCAACATCCATCATTTCAACATGATATTAGAGCATGTTGAATTCTAACACATTGTAGGCTAGTAATATCCCACCCACATTATTTTCATGGTGGTTCTTTTCACAGAAAATTTTTCACCCTTGAGACTTCTATGGAATTCATTTAGAACCCTTTCAGTTTATGGCTTGTCCGCACAATGGAAAAGGAATTCATCATAGTTTCTTTTAAAAAGAATCTCCTCTATTAGTACATATCTGGCGCCTTGTAGTTGTTAGTAGCATTATTTTTGAGTTGGGATGTTAGTCAAGTATGTCCTAGTCTACAGAAAATTGTATCCAATCATCCACCCACAACTCATTAGACTCAAACGAGTTTTTATAGACCTGATCAGTATCCTTTTCTTCCTTAGAGCTTAATTCCTATGTGATGTATTCGCAAAGACCTCTTCCTTAGACCAACTTGGTTGGTCCGATATCCACATTGTATTCTAGGACCTTGCTAATCCATTTTGCCCTCTTTTCAATTTTCTCACCCTTAGTGATGTATTCTCTAACATTGGGATGAGTGACATGAATGATAATTCTACTAGGAAATACTGGATGTTAGAATTTCTTTAGGCTTTTGACAATATAAAATGAATGACGATATGTGTAGGATGATGATGGGTCAAAAAGTAGCGATATGATGGGTATGTGTAGGGTATGTGGCCGATGACTTTTTTTACACCCAAAATTGATGAAACGAAAAGGGTTTTTAAAAGAGATTTTTAGATTTCCACCAATATAAATTATGTTTTACTTTCAATTTAATAAATAATTATTATTCATTTTCTATTTGAATTATGACTAAAGTCCTAATTGATAGTCTGATTCAAAAATATCTATAGATTTCAAATGGTATCACATCTTTTGAATTGAAAACATGTGTCGCATTATATTCTTCACATCCTATACGATTAAAAAAAAAATGAATGTCATGAATTTTTGACCAAGTTAAGGTGGTCAGACATGCACACTTTTTATATTTTTTAAAAGTTGTAATAAAACAATCATAATTAATTATTTACTTGGAAAAAAATTACAAAAAATATGCATCACATCCGGACATGAATCTTCTACTTATATCTAAAATCTTATAAAAAAATATTATAATTTTATTGTGGTTAGGGTGGTCAGACAGACACCTACTTCTTATTTTTTCACTGAAATTTAAGTACTACTGCATTGAAATTTCAAATTTTCACCAAATAGATTTAAAAAAATAAAAATAAACCTATTAGTTTAGAAACTAGATTCAATTTCCTACAGATTCTATTGTTACATATTTTTGAAATAATATAGATAACTTATTCAATTTTTTACATCAAGTTTCCTAACTCTGATTTTTCTAAATTTTTCACCAGTTAAGGGCTTGCTTTTTCCATGATGATCCTACACATACCTATGAATTTCAACAAATTTATACTTGGTCTCATAGCCCATGAAAGTATTAGAATGAAACATTATGGGATGGTCTTTGATTCCCTCCTCATCCTTTTGAGTGAGATTGAAGCTATGATATGATGACATGTTGATTTTCAGTTGATCTAGAGGTTGGCTCAAATTGTGAGCCAATTGAAGTGACCTAATCCATGATGGAATTCTAAGTCTATGGGATAATTTGTATGTTAAAAACTTTGAAACCTTTAATTAGGTCCCATATTTTGTGTTAGTAAGATCTCTTTCTCACATTTCTTGTATCCTCTTATCAATAGACCTAGCTTATGACCAACTCCAAATCTCTGAACACCTTTATTCTCTTTATGCCCATTCACTCTTGAAAACCAAACCATGGAAAAAATATAAATACTCCATGCCATTATTTTATCATGGGAAATAGAAGTGGAAATTTTTTAGGGTCTCTAACTTGGTTTGACATACTAGTTAGACACTAGCCCCATAATCAGTTTTGCATTTGCCACTATTAAAATATAGTGTCCATAAATTGTTGTCACTCAAGCTGCGAGGTTTCTCATGTTCTTTCACCAATTTTGGGAGAAATTGGTCATTGTTAAAATTCACATAGGTTCCTAAGCAATTAGTATGAAAATTCCTAAATGGGTTAGAGTCAATGAAATAATCGAGAAGGACCTCTTCCTCAAGGGTCTAATCATTATGTCCTCCTCATCTTCCAACATCTCTACATAATACATCTCCTTTTTTAAGAAGGAAGTATGCATTGCTCCAAACCTCAATATTACATCTTCTTCTATATGTTCATGGTGCAAAGGGTGCAACAAGATCTTCATCTCTGCTCCATACTTCATTCTAATATCAGGTGAGACCAATCAAGTGCCAAATATCCACCAAGCTTTTCCATGAAGTTTCTTGAAGGACACATTCCAAAAATGGGGGAATGTTGATTATTACTACTTCTTGTGTGATAGTTTGGCTTGGACATGAGAATAGAGTCAAAGAAAGATCCTTGATGCAACCAATTGTCAAGACTTCTTTCCATCTAGTTGCATGATCCCTTTCTCAAGAGGTGCGTACTTATGATTTAGGGCATTGGCCACTTGTTTGGGTATGACTGTGGTACTAGCTCCCAAATATATCATATTATTGCGTAAAAGGTTATCTACCTCAATAAGCATTATAAAAGAAAGGGGTAGGATTTTCTTTTCTTTCATTTTATACATTTGTACTATTTGTATTATCCATGTATTCCATAGCTCCTGAGGGTTGGGGTTCTAACATGGGCCCTGTTCCTCTATCTTGATTGCACGATGGGATCATATCCACCCATAGTGATTGTTCTTCCTTTTTTCAATGCCTCTTAGAGAAATTTCTTCTGCTTCGGTAGTGATATAATGTCCCACAAAGATATGTTAGTGGGTTCCTTATTTAGTTGCTCCACCACATTAAGCATTCTAACTAGTGGAACCTTAGGCCTAAATGGTACTATTTCTTTTTCCTTAGAAAAAGGCTTGTCCAACCTAGATGGGCTCAATGCCTTGTCCATATCCTTCTATGGAAATGGTGCATCTTGTGACTACTATGTGGGCTACATCTATGAATCTTGCTATACTTGTGGTTGAGATTATTGTAGTTGTGGCCACTATCGCTGTGATTGTTGTAGAGGTTGTTACATGTAATCTCCAGTGAGTCTTCTCTTACATTGTCTATTGTAATCTAATTGTACCTACAAAGTGTTGGATGTCAAAACATCACTTGCAAATGCTGCATCTTCCTCCATCCAAGAAAAAAGTTCTTGGTCTAGTGAGATATCTAGATCTTTTTCTAAGGACATCCCTTGTGTTTACACTCTAAATAGGGTGTTCTCCATTCTAGGAGACTGATAATCATTTATGTTTGAAAACATACCTTGGCCTCTTTGCTTCACTATGTTCTATTGTAGATTTCCTTTTAGAAAATTTTGGGTCATATGGATATCACTACATGGGAAGCACAACACGTTCTCATCTTCCACCAGGTTGTTTTGACCTAGGACCAAATCCTTGTTTTAGTTGTTCTTGATAGTCTAATGTGGCATGGTGACTAGGGCTATTTAGTTCATAAATGTATGTTGTTGATTACCTCCTTTCGGAGCTCCTTGTTAAATGCTTTGTTGAGAAGGTGACCTTCCTCCTTGATAAGTTTTTTTGGGTGGCTTTAGAGCTGCTACCTACTGATGTTAGATAAGGATAAGCTCATTTACAAGGACCACATGAGGCTCTTCATATCATTGACATCTACTACTAATGAAGAGGAGCATGATGTGCTAGGTTGTGTGCTTTGGTATACATGTGTGGATGGTGATGGCATTTCCCACATGCTAGGGAGTGGAGTAGAGGTACTAGGAGTTGCTTCATTCAAATCTCTAAAAATATGGGCATTGACAATCATGGTTGAAGATTTGATACATTGATTATAATATTTTATGTGTGCATAACCAAATCATATGTGTTAGGTAGGATATCTCCTCTAATTGACTCTATAGGACTATGATGTCTAAATTGAAAGCCTTTACATAGAACATGAATGGAATAGTTGTTGAAGGCCTAGCTATTGAAAGAATCCTTTGCTAGGTTTTGTTAAACTTGGTGTTGAATTCGATCATGGACTCTTGCAGTCCTTTATTGAACATGATCATTTGTTGTAATAAGGAGGAGCAGTCTCCTGTCTCTAATATATGCTCAAACAACTTATCTCCAAGTTGATCCCAAGAGTGGATAGAGCTAGAGGTCAAGCATCTATACTAGTCCTAAGTGTAAGGAAGTTAAGGTAGAAAAATATCTCCCTACACTAATCTCGAGAGGAGCAAATTGCAAAAATTTAAAGATCTATAACAATTATAAAAACTTACACAGAAGTAAACACAAATATCATGCATACCGCAGCAAAATGATTTACATCAGGAAAACCCTTTTGAGAGAAAAAACCCACAATCAAAAAGTCACCCAATATATTATTCAAAAATTAAAATATTACAATATAGTTGTGTAACATAGATTTTAGGACAAGAAATGCTTGCTCTCTTCCTAAGTTTTTCACCTAGAAAGAGAGGGATTTAGATCCTAAAATGCTAGATGTACATTCAATTGAGGAAAAATGTGATGTGATGTGATAAAAAATAACTAAAATAAATGGAATTGACTGATTGAAATGATCTAAAATGTATGCAAAAGTGAGATTTATGCCTTGTTTGAAAACACAGTGTGATATGCAGAAACTATGAAATATGAAGAAATTGAAAGAAATATGCAAAACAAAAAGTATAGGGTCAAATATGAGTGCACCTGGATGATGTGCAAGCTTTTTGGAATTTTAGGAATGTTGATCAAATTTTTTTATTTTCACAGTGGGACTCATTCGCCAAGGGTGTCGAATCGGTCATTCGACTGGTGAAAAAGTGTAAGAAATTGACTTCTGACAGCAAGAAGTTGATTTTTGACTAAATGTAGATTTCCAAATTTCAAGTGGGACTCATTGACCAAGGGTGGTGAATCAGTCCTCCCCAAGATTTCTAAAAATTCAAGTGTCAACACTACTACTCTAGATCTAGAAATGACTGAATATCAAGTTCCCAAGGTCAATTATGGAGAAAACGGGCTGAAAGTCACTCAAGTTGCTTGAATGGATGATGAATTGAATTAAAGAGCCTAGTTGCTTGGAATCCACATTTCAACACCTTTGAATCTATTAAATCTACAAAACAAAGGTTGTAAAGACACATGCAAAGGAGAAAAATGTTGAGGGATTAGTGAATAGGGGTTTGCCTTGGTCAAACACTACTTTAGTAATTAAACCCAATTAAAATAAATAAAATGCAATAGGAATGATAAATGAATAACATGAAAGTATTGAAAACTTACCACATCCTTGAATATGCGAATCTGTAGTAATGTCAAAAGGCTGCTCCAAAGTACTTGAATTGAAGATGTAAAATCTTGACTACTTCAATTATGAATGCTTGAGTGAATGAGTAAATGGGAGATTTTAGGAGGATAGATTGGGAGATGTAAAATGAGGTGAAAAATGTCTATTTATACAAATCTTGTGCCTTAGTATTCATGGATACCTCATCATAGGCCGACATGATGTGAATTTTTAGTGAAATCTTGAAAGAAATTTGAAATATTTTGAATTTGGGGCCAAGGGGGACTCGTTCACCACCCTTGGCGAATGAGTCCCACCTAGGACCCAAAACCAAGTGTTAGGGAAAATGTAATATTTAATGTTGTTTGTTGAGATAAGACCCAAAAATAAACTTAATATAAGCATATGAGGGCATAAGAAGACAAAATAAAGCATGATAAGGGTGTAAATATGGAAAATATGCTAGAAAAGTGTGAAATCCTATTACAAGACTTTACAAAACTTCATAATAGGGCTTATTGATGTACAAAAAGGTGATTTTTAGGTGAATTGTATTAAATAGAGTCTAGAAGAAAGTAGAAATTTCTTAGAACACTTCACAACACTTTCACAAGACGTCATTCTTTAAGTTTTAGAACCAAAATAAGCATGTTCAAGCCAAGATACATCATAAAATTAACGCAACATAGCTCCAAGACTATGAAGCAAGGCTTAAAAGACTATCAAAATGGGAAAGGTCAATTTTTCTATGGTACATTTAGCCCCCACTTTAGTGAGAGAAACTTGTTTCCTCACACTAAAGTAGCCATTGAACATCGAGAAAAGGGTTCAAATGAACTTACGTTAGCAAGATGAAATACAAAAAACAAGAGGGGTGATCAAGTCCCCAAGAAGAAACAAGTGTTCAAAGGAATTGAGTGAAGCTTCGATCGTCAATTCAACTAGTTGTGGAAAGAGATCTAGGCTGATTATTTTGGAAAAGAAAATGTGTACTCACTTTGGGGCCATGAAACTAGTTGTTCGCATGGTGAGAAAGCCCAAAAATTAAGATACATATGCTAGTTGGTATGCACTCACATACATGCAAAAAGGTGGCTATGGGGAAAATTCATGCCTCTAGTTGGGCTTCCCCCTCAACCATGCCAAAAATATACCCGTTCTATAACTTTAACAAGGTGCAAAAAAGACAAAGAAAATGAAAGTGTTGGTTTTAAAATAGGATGACACCACAGGCATGCAAGTTGTGTTATGCAAGGTGACCAAACAAATAAGAAAACTCCATAGGCATGCAAGTTGTGTTATGCAAGGTGGCTAAATGATAATGAAATATAAAAAATTTATGTGTAATATGTTCAAAGGAGTCTTGTTCAGTTTATGCAAGGTCAGTCACTTAGGGAACATAGTGTCTAATGTATCCATAAGAGGACCAATCAAAGAATAGTATATTCACTACTTAGGGGATGCAGTGCGTTGCATCAAACCACAAAGATGAATGTAATATGCTGAGATAGATCATGCTTATGAAGGACATCATACCCAATGTCATCCAAAAAATGACAAAAACATTGTGCAAACAACAAGTCTTCGCTAAGAATGCAAATGAAATAATTGTAATGTATGCCCCCACTTTAAAGGAATTGCTACACATTGTTCTGTGAGAAATTGCTTGAAAGTAGAGAAGAAAATAAAATGCAAAAAGAAAACAAGACACGAGAGCCAACCTGGAAAGCTTTATGCCAAGTCATATGTTTCGAAGTTAAGTTGCGTCATGTCAAGGAAAATGAAAATTAAAGAAAGGAATGGAGTTTCCCCTGAAAAAAGAAAATACACCAAATACATAAGGGATCTATGGATTTGGGGTTAGTATGCTCGTTGCTACAGTGTTTTGAATGAAAAATCTTGGAACTATCATAATTCCGTAAATACACATAGAGCTGGAAGAATGACACAAAGAAAGAGAAAACAAAGGAAAAAACAAAGTCCATTTTGACTCAACATGGAAGAGACATAGCAGTCTTGAGGCTTTGTATCATCCCCAAAAGGAAACCACAAGTGAAAAAGGAAAATGAAAAGAAAGCTTTTGAGTCAACATGAAGGAGATATTTCAATCTCAATGCCTTGCATCATCCCCAAAAGGAAAACACAAGCGAAAAAGGAAAATGAAAAGAAAGCTTTTGAGTCAACATGAAGTAGAAATTTTAGTCTCAATTCCTTGCATCATCCCCAAGAGGAAAACAAAAGAAAAAAAGGAAAATGAAAAGAAATCTTTTGAGTCAACATGAAGGAGACATTTATGTCTCAACGCCTTGCATCATCCCCAAAAGGAAAACACAAAACAAAAGAGAAAAAGAAAAGGACTATTTGGGTCAACATGGAAGAGACATAGGGCATCTCTACACTTTGCATCATCCCCAATAGAAAAAGAAAAACAAAAGAGAAAAAGACAAGCACCGTATGGGTAAACATGGAAGAGACATAGGGTGTCTCTATGCTTTGCGTCATCCCCAAAGGAAAACACAAAAAAAATTATGAAAAATAGAAGAATGAAGATACAAATAGAAGAAGTGTACAAAGAGAAGGAAAACATCAAATGCACAATTCAGGGGAACACGATACACATGAGGAAAAGAAAAAGAAAAATAAATTAAATGCAACAAAAATACTAAGTAGGAAAATGCAAGTCATCCATCAAGTTCTCTGCCTCCATATCATGTTGAGTGGAATGCCAAGGTGATTGACTGTTTAAAGGAGGAATCACAAGAGCCAAACTAGAAGTTGTACCAAGTTCTTCACTTGTTGGAGAGGATTTATCATTTAAACTCATTATAGATGAAAATAAAGAATTCAATTCATTGTTTATTGTTTCATCTATGTTGGAAATCATCACATTTCCATCATCGTCATCAATATTATTAATGACGAGAGGACGAAGAGTGATTTTTAAGGATGAATGTATTAAGAGTGTTGGTTAGATATGATTATTTGGTTGGGATTTTTAGGCTGGAATGTCATGTGGCTATTTCAGATGGTCATTGATCAAAGGTAAAGATTGTTTGGCTTGATTGGTTGTAGTATGAGTTAGGAGACAACGATGACATCGATGTTCCTAAGCAACATTGTTTCGTTTAATTCTATTTTGCTTGTGTTGAGGTGTAGGAGTGGATTGAGTCAGCATAAATTCTTCTACTTCTGAAAGGGGAATAATAAAAGAAACTAGAGGGGTAGAATCAATCACTTTCTCTTTTATGTTATATATTTTTTTAGTACGAGGATGTGAGGCAAGAACCATTTCGTGGTCGCTTGGTCATTTAGATGATGCCTACTAAATATCAGGAAGATATTTGTCAGAAGATTCTTGAATATCATATTCATGTGTAATCATGGTTTCATCAAGGATAGGCCAAGTTGAAGTGGATGAAGGTGTGTGACGAAGGGATAATTCAACAATCTTTTTGGCTTTAAACTTCTAATAGGAAATGTAATAGAAGACCTTACGAGGAGTGATAGGTTCCATGGGTTCAAGACAAAAGACTTCTAATGAGAAGTTACCTTTGGAAGATAAAGGATTAAAGCCACTATGGTTTACAGTGAATATCTCATTATCATGTGGAAACTTCTAGCACTTGTGAATGACTGATGGGACTGCTTTCATTGAGTGAAGCCAACGAAGGCCTAGCTACAAATAAAATTGGTCAGATTGTGAACTAATAGAAAATGTTACCTCCAAAGTCTTAGGTCCTATTTGTAAAGGTAACAAGATCGATCTAATCGTAGGGAATGCAAAACCATGATGTGATTTAATCCATGCAGTCGGGTGATTATAGTTATTTTGATATAGATCATGTAATACTAGGAACTCCTCTATGATCACATTCTCACTAGAAGTAGGATCTATTAACATCCCATTAGTAGGTTTATCATACATTCTACCAACTAGGTAGAGAGGACCATCAGGAAGCTTTGGTAGTATTTCTTTGGTAGAAAATTTAAGATCAATAGATTGAGTTTTTTGGCCCTTGCGAGGGATAACATCTATCGTGGCAACAAGTTCATCGATAGGCCTGACTTGGGAAATAAGAGGAGATGTATCAAGTTATTCAATATGTGTATCCACAGTCATCATATCAGGCTTTGATGATTTACTAGCCTTGAAAAATGAGGTAGTGTATTTAGGCATAGGGTTGGTGAAGATTTGGAGACTTTGGTTAGGGGGTGCGACAAATTTATTGCCTTGATCATTAACACCCATAATGGTCAATTCACCTGAGTCAATGAGGTCTTGAAATAGATGTTTAAGACGCTTGCAATGTTCAGTGATGTGTCCATTTTGATGATGAAAATGACAATAAGCATTAGGTTTAAAGCTAGGTGGTAATAGTTGGTTGGGATCAAGTGGTCGAACAAGTGGTAAACTAAGAAAGCATTTTTGGATTTGTTGTGTCATTGTTTGATGGAGGGTATTAGCTAAAGGAGAGAAATGTCTGTTTGGATCATTGTAATGAAAAGGCACAACTGTTTTAGAGGTGGCCATTGAATTCTAAAATTGTGAAGTTGGTTATGATTGGGGTGAAATAGTTGAACTAAATTGTAAGAAACCTTTGTTAGTTTTGCAAAAATTTTATGTTGTTTTGGTGTTGATTGTTGTTTTCAGGTTTTTCAATTCAGTTAAAAGTGTATTTTGACTCTCGACTGGAAACTATGATTTGATATTCACATAAGGTTATACACAAGTGCATGAATGAAGGGAATTTCATCATCATAAGCTTATCTTGAAGGGTAGTGTGCAAATTCTCAATAAACATCTTCTATAGATGTGCATTTGGAATTTGGACATCAACTTGAGCATATAAGGACTAGTACATTTGAGAAATGAAATCAATTACTTTTTCATCATTGTTTTATCGACATCGCATAAGGTCAGCCATTGTCTTCTTAGGTGTCATATGCACTTGAAAGTGAATAATGAAGGATTTTACCAACTCATTAAATGAATGGATTCAATGATTAGGAAAGTTTGAAAACCAGTCCAAGGAAATATGACACCTAGCATTAAATGTAACATAGATTTTAGGACCCGAAATGCTTGCTTACTTCCTAAGTTTTTCACCTAGAAAGAGGGAGATGTAGATCCTAACATGCTAGATGTACATTAAATTAAGGAAAAATGTGATGTGATGTGATGAAAAATAATTAAACTAAATGCAATTGACTGATTGGAATGATCTAAAATGTATGAAAAAGTGAGATTTATGTGTTGTTTGAAAACATAGTGTGACATGCAGAAACTATGAAATATGAAGAAACTGAAAGAAATATGCAAAATGAAAAGTATAGAGTCAAATCTGAGTGCACCTAGATCATGTGTGAGCTTTCTAGAATTTCAAGAATGTTGATCAATTTTTATTTATGTTTTGATTAAAAGTAACACGATCGATCCAATCGTAGGGCATGCAAAACCATGATGTGTTTTAATCCATGGAGTCAATGGATTATGGTTATTTTGATATAGATCATGTAATACTAGGAAATCCTCTATGATCACATTCTCAGTAGAAGTAGGATCTATTAATATCCCATTAGTAGGTTTATCATAGATTCTACTAGCTAGGTAGAGAGGACCATCATGAAGCTTTGGTAGTATGTCTTTGGTAGAAAAGGTAATATCAATAAATTGAGTTGTTTGGATCTTGCGAGGGATAACATCTATCGTGGCAACAATTTCATCCATAGGGCTAGCTTGGGAAATAAGAGGAGATGTATCAACTTGTTCAATATGTGTATCCATAGTCATTATATCAAGCTTTGATGATTCACTAGCCTTGAAAAATTAGGTAGTGTGTTTGGGTATAGGGTTGGTGAAGATTTCTAGATTTTGGTTAGGGGGTATGGTAGATTTAATGCCTTGATCATTAACACCCATAATAGTCAATTCACCTAAGTCAATGAGGTCTTGAACTAGATGTTTAAGATGGTTCCAAGTTTTGTTTCCATTTTGACGATGAAAATGGCAATAAACATTAGGTTTAAAGCTATGTGGTAACGGTTGGTTGGGATCAAGTGCTCAAATAGGTGGTAAAGTAAGCATGCATTTTTGTATAATTTTTTTCATTGTCTGATGGAGGGTGTCATGTAAAGGAGTGAAATTTCTATTTGGATCATTGTAATGAAAAGGCATGACTATTTTAGAGGCAACCATTGAATTCTGAACTTGTCAAGTTTGTTGTGATTGGGGTGACAGAGTTCAACTAAATTATAAGAAACCTTTGCTATGGTTGTAGGAATTTTTTGTGTTGTTTTTGTGTTGTTTATTGTTTTTAGTTTTGTCAATTTGGTTAAAAATGTATTTTGACTCTCAACTTGAAATGAAATTTTGATATTTGCATAAGGTTGTACACAAGTGCATGAATGAAGGGAATTTCATCATCATAAGCTTATTTTGAAGGGTAGTGTGAAAATTCTCAATAAACATCTTCTGCAAATGTTCATCTAGAGTTTGGACATTGACTCTAGCATATAAGGACTGGTAATGAGAGATTATTTCAATTACTTTTTCATAATTGTTTTGTTGACATCTCATAATGTCAGCCATTGTCTTTTTAGGTGTCATATGCACTTGACAGTGATTAATGAAGGCTTCTGCCAATTCATTAAATGAATGGATGGAATGATTAGGCATGTTGGAAAACTAGTCCAAGGAAATATGACACCTAGCATTAAATGTAGCATAGACTTCAGGACCCGAAATGCTTGCTCTCTTCCTAAGTTTTTTCGCCTAGCAAGAGAGAGATTTAGATTATAAAATGCTAGAACTACATTCAATTAAGGACAAATATGATGTGATGTGATGAAAAATAATTAAACTAAATGCAATTAACTGATTGAAATGAACTAAAATGTATGAAAAAGTCAGATTTATGCCTTTTTTAAAAACATAGTGTGACATGCAGAAACTCTGAAATATGAAGAAATTGAAAGAAATATGCAAAACAAAAATTATACGGTCAAATCTGAGTGCACCTAGATGATGTGCGAGATTTTTGGAATTTTAGAAATGTTGATCAATTTTTTTTATTTTTCACAGTGGGACTCATTCGCCAAGGGTGCCGAATTGGTCATTCGACTGGTTAAAAAGTGTCAGAAATTGACTTCTAACAACGAGAAGTTGATTTTTGACTAAATGCAAATTTCTAGATTTCAAGTGGGACACATTCACCAAGGGTGGCGAATCAGTCCTCCCCAAGATTTTTGAAAAGTCAAGGGTCAACACTACTACTCCAAATCTGGAAATGACTGAATATCAAGTTGTCGAGGTCAATTCTATAGAAAATATGCCAAAAGTCACTCTTGTTGCTTGAATGGATGATGAATTGACTTCAAGAGCCTAGTTGACTTGGAATCCACTTTTCAACACCTTTGAACCCATTAAATCTACAAAGCAAAGGGGAAAAATGTTGAGGGATTAGTGAATAGGGGTTTTCCCTGGTCAAACCCCACATTAGTAAGTAAACCGAATTGAAATGAATGGCATGCAATAGGAATGATAAATGAATAACATGAAAATATTGTAAACTTACCACATTCTTGAATACACAAATCTGAAGTAATGTCAAAAGGTTGCTCGAAAGTGCTTGAGCATGCTTGAATTGAAGATGCAAAATGCTTGAATGCCTAAAATATGAATGCTTAAGTGAATGAATTAATGGAATATTGTAGGAGGATTGATTAGGAGATGTAAAATGAGGTGAAAAATGTCTATTTTTACAAATCTTGTGGATTAGTATCCATTCATACCTCATCACAAGTCGACATGAAGTTAATTTTTAGTAAAATATTGAAAGAAATTTGAAATATTTTGAATTTGGGGCCGAGATGGACTCATTCGCCACTCTTGGTGAATGAGTCCCACCTGGGACCGAAAACCAAGTGTTGGGAAAATGTCATATTTAATGCTATTAGTCGAGATAAAACCCAAAAATGCACTTAATATAAGCATATGAGGGCATAAAAAGACAAAATAAAGCATGAGAAGGGTGTAAATATGAAAAATATGCCTGGAAAAGTATGGAATCTTGTTACAAGATGTTACAACACTTCATAATAAGGCTTGTTGATGTATGAAAAGGTGATTCTTAAGTAAATTGCATTAAATAGACTCTAGAAAATGTAGAAATGTCTTACAACACTTCACAACACTTTCACAAGACATTAGTCTTTGAGTTTTAACACCAAAATAAGCATGTTTATGCAAAGATACATCATAAAATTAAAACCAACATAGCTCCAACACTATAAAGAAATGCCTAAAAGACTATGAAAATGGGATAGGTCCATTTTTCTACAGTACATTCAACCCCCACTTTAATAAGAGAAACTTGCTTCCTCAAACTAAAGTAGCCATTGAATATTGAGAAAAGGTTTCAAATACACTTATGTTAGCAAGATGAAATACAACAAACAAGAGGGATGATCAAGCCTCCAGGATGAAGATCCCATGGAAAACTGAACATAAGGACAATGGAACACACAAGTGTTGAAAGGAATTGAGTGAAGCTTCGATCATCAATTCAAATAGTTGTGAAAAGAGATCTAGGATGATTATTTGGAAAAGAAAATGTGTACTCACTTTGGGGCCACAAAACTAGTTGTCTGCAGGGTGAGAAAGCCCCAAAAGTAAGATATATATGCTAGTTGGTATGCACTCACAAACTAGCAAAAAGGTGGCTATGGGGAAAAGGCATGCTACTAGTTGGGATTCCCGCTCAACCATGCCAAAGCTATACCCATTTGATAACTTTAACAAGGTGTCAAAAAGCCAAAGAAAATGCAAGTGTTGGTTTTAAAATAGGATGGAACCACAGGCATGGAAGTTTTGTTATGCAAGGCATCCAAACAAATAAGATAGCTCCACAAGCATGCAAGTTATGTTATGGAAGGTGGCTAACTGATAATGCAATATTAAAAATGTTATGTGTAATATGTTAAAAGGATTATTGTTCATTTTATACAAGGTCAGTCGCTTGGGGAACATTGTGTCTAATTTCCTCAAAAGAGGACCAATCAAAGAATAGTATATTTACAACATAGGGGATGCAGTGTGTCGAATCAAACCATAATGAGGAATGCAATATGCTGAGATAGATCACACATATGAAGGAAATCATACCCAATGTCATCCATAAAGTGACAAAAACATCACAGAAATGACAAGTCTTCACTAAGAATGCAAATAAAATAATGGTAATGTATGCCCCAACTTTAAAGGAATTGCTACACATTGTTTTGTGAGAAATTACTTGAAAGTAGAGAAAAAAAGAAAATGTAAAAAGAAAACAAGACATGAGAGCCAACCTGGAAAGCTCTATGCCAAGTCATATGTTTTGAAGCTAAGTTGTGTCATGTCAAGGAAAATGAAAAATAAAGAAAGAACTTAGGGATTTTCCCCCCATAAAAGAAAATACACCAAATACATAAGGGATCTATGGATTTGGGGTCATTATGCTCGTTGTTGCAGTGTTTTATATGAAAGAGCTTGAAACTGTCATCATTCCCCAAATACACATAGAGCTGGAAGAATGACACAAAGAAAGTGAAAAAATAGGTGAAAACAAAGTCCATTTTTAGTCAACATGAAAGAGACATAGCAGTCTTGATGCTTTGCATTGTCCCCAAAATAAAACACAAGAAGAAAAGAAAAATGAATAGAAAGCTTTTGAGTCAACATAAAGGAGACATTTCAATCTCAATGCCTTGCATCATCCCCAAAAGGAAAACACAATCATAAAAGGAAAATGAAAAGAAAGCTTTTGAGTCAACATGAAGGAGACATTTCAGTCTCAATGCCTTGCATCATCCCCAAAAGGAAAACACAAGCGAAAAAGTAAAATGAAAAGAAAGCTTTTGATTCAACATGAAGGAGACATTTCGGTCGCAATGCCTTGCATCATCCCCAAAAGGAAAAAACAAAACCAAAGAGAAAAATACAAGGACTATTTACGTCAACATGGAAGAGACATAGGGCATCTCTATACTTTGTGTCATCCCCAAAGGAAAACACAAAATAAAAGAGAAAAAGACAAGGACCATTTGGGTCAACATGGAAGAGACATAGGGCATCTCTATGCTTTGTGTCATCCCCAAAGGAAAACACAAAACAATTTATGAAAAATAGAAGAATTAAGATACGAATAGAAGAAGTGTACAAAGAGAAGGAAAACATAAAATGCACGATACGGGGGAACATGATACACATGAGGAAAAGAAAAAGTAAAAGAAAGTAAATGCAAAGAAAATACTAAGTAGGAAAATGCAAGTCATCCATCAAGTCATCTGCATCCCAATCATGTTCAGTGGAATGCAAAGGTCATTGACTGTTTGAAGGAGGAATCACAAGAGTCGAACTAGGAGTTGTACAAGGTTCTTCACTTGTTGGAGATGATTTATCATTTAAACTCATTGTAGATGAAAATAAATAATTTAAGTAATTGTTTATTGTTTCATAAATGTTGGAAATCTTCACATCTCCATCATCGTCATCAAGATTAATAATGATGGGAGGACGAAGAGTGATTTCTAAGGATGGATGTATTAAGAGTGTAGGTTGGATATTATTATTTGGTTGGGATTGCTGGGTTGGAATGTCATGTGGTTGTTTTGTATGGTCATCAATCAAAGGTAAAGACTGGTTGTCTTGATTCGTTGCAGTATGAGTTAGGAGATGACGACAATGCTGACGTTTCGGAGTAACAAAGTTTCGTTTAATTCTATTTTGGTTTTGTTGAGGTGTAGGAGCAGATTGAGTTAGCATAGGTTCTTCTACTTCTGAAGGGGTAATACTAAAATAAACTGAAGGGGAAGAATCAATCACTTTCTCTTTTTCCCTATAGATTTTTTTGGTACGAGGAAGTGAGTCAGGAACCATTTCGTGGTCTCTTGATCATTTAGAAGATGGCTAGGAAATATCAAGAAAATATTTTTCAAAGGTTTGTTGAATATCAGATGCATGATTAATCATGGTTTAATCAAGGATAGGAGGAGTGGAAGTGGGTGAAGGTGTGTGATGAATGGATAATTCAACAATCTTTTTGGCTTTAAACTTCTGATAGGCAATGTAAAAGAAGTCCTTAAGAGGAGTGATAGGTTTCATTGGTTCAAGCCAAAAGGATTCTAATGAGAAGTTGCCTTTGGAAGATAAAGGATTAATGCCACTATGGCTTATAGTGAATATCTCATTGTCATCTAGAAACTTCAAGCACTTGTGAATGACTGATGGGACTACTTCATTGAGAGAAGCCAAGGAAGGCCTAGCTACAAAAAAAATTGGTCAGATTATGGAATAATAGAAAATGTTACCTCCAAAGTATTAGGTCCTATTTGTAAAGGTAACATGATCAATCCAATCTGCAGGGCATGAAAAAACATGATGTGTTTTAATCCATGCAGTCGGTGGATTATATTTATCTTGATATAGATCATGTAATACTAGGAGGTCCTCTATGATCACGTTCTCACCAAAGGCAGGATCTATTAATATACCATTTGTAGGTTTATCATAGATTCTAGCAGCTAGGTAGAAAGGACCATCAGGAAGCTTTGGTACTATGTCTTTAGTATAAAAGGTAATATCAATACATTGAGTGGTTTTTCCCTTGCGAGGGATAACATCTATTGTGGAAACAAGTTAAACTATAGGACTAGCTTGGGAAAGAAGAGGAGATTTATCAAGTTGTTCAATATGTGTATCCATAGTCATTATATCAAGCTTTGACAATTCACTAGCCTTGACAAATGAGGTACTGTGTCTAGGCATAGGATTGGTGAAGATTTGGAGATTTTGGTTATGGGGTGTGACAGATTTATTTCCTTGATCATTAACACCCATAATGGTCAATTCACTTGAGTCAATAAGGTATTGAACTAGATTTTTAAGACACTTGCAATGTTTAATGTCATGGCCATTTTAACGATGAAAATGACAATAAGCATTAGGTTTAAAGCTAGGCTGTAATGATTGTTTGGGATAAAGTGGTTGAATAGGTGGTAAAGGAAACATGAATTTTTGGATGAGTTGTGTCATTGTCTAATGAAGGGTGTCAAGTAAATGAGTGAAATGTCTATTTTGATCATCATAATGAAAAGCCACGGTTGTTTTATAGGAGGTCATTGAATTATGAACTTGTGAAGTTGGTTGTGATTGGGGCGAAAGAGTTGAACTAAATTGTAAGAAACCTTTGTTAGGTTTGCCAAATTTTTGTTTGTTGTTTTGGTGTTGATTTTTGTTTTTAGTTTTATCAATTCAGTTAAAAGTGTATTTTGACTCTCAACTAGAAATCAAATTTTGATATTTGCATAAGGTTGTACACAAGTGCATGAATGAAGGGAATTTCATCATCATAAGCTTATCTTGAAGGGTAGTGTGTGAATTATCAATAAACATCTTCTGCAGATATGTATTTGGATTTTGGACATCATCATGAGCATATAAGAATTGGTAACGAGAGATGAAATCAATTACTTTTTCATCATTGTTTTATCTACATCACATAAGGTTGGCCATTATCTTTTTAGGTGTCATGCACTTGAAAGTGATTAATGAAGGATTCCACCAATTCATTAAATGAATGAACATAATGATTAGGAAATCTGGAAAACCAGTCCAAGGAAATATGACACCTAGCATTAAATGTAACATAGATTCTAGGACCCAAAATGCTTGCTCTCTTCCTAAATTTTTCACCTAGATATAGAGAGATTTAGATCCAAAAATATTAGATGTACATTCAATTAAGGATACATGTGATGTGATGTGATGAAAAATAATTAAAATAAATGCAATTGACTGATTGAAATGATCTAAAATGTATTCAAAAGTGAGATTTATGCCTTGTTTGAAAACACAATGTGATATGTAGAAACTATGAAATATGAAGAAATTGAAAGAAATATGCAAAACTGAAAGTATAGGGTCAAATATGAGTGCACATGGATGATGTGTGAGTATTCTAGAATGTATGGAATGTTGATCATTTTTTTTTACTTTTCATAGTGGGACTCATTCGCCAAGGGTGGCAAATTAGTTCTTTGACTGGTGAAAAAGTGTCAAAAACTAATTTCTAACTGCTGGGAGTTGATTTTTGACAAAATGAAGATTTCCAAATTTCAAGTGGGACTCATTTTGCATGGGTGGTGAATTAGTCCTCCCCAAAATATCTAAAAATTCAAGCGTCAACACTACTACTCCTAATTTGGATATAATTGAATATTAGGTTGTCGAGGTCAATTCTGTAGAAAATGGGCTGAAATTCACTCAAGTTGCTTGAATTGATGATGAATGGACTTCAAGAGCCAATTTGACTTGGAATCCACTTTTCAACACCTTTGAACCTATTAAATCTACAAAAAAATGGCTGCAAAGACACATGTAAAGGGGAATAATGTTGAGAGATTAGTGAATAGGGGTTTGCCTTGGTCAAATGCCGCTTTAGTAATTAAACCCAATTTAAATAAATGGCATGCAATAGGAATGATAAATGAATAAAATGAAAGTATTGCAAACTTACCACATCCTTGAATATACACATATGAAGTAATGTGAAAAGGTTGCTCAAAAGTGCTTGAGAGTGCTTGAATTGAAGATGAAAAATGCTTGAGTGAATGAGTGAATGGGAGATTGTAGGAGGATTGATTAGGAGATGTAAAATGAGGTGAAAAATGTATATTTATACAAATTTTATTTTTCATGTATTTTTATACATTTCTCAACACATGCAATGCGTAGATGCACTACCTCTCTTGAAAGAGAATCTTCCACAATCAAATTGCAGAACACTATCCCAAGGTCTCTAATGTTAAGTCTTGATAGTGCTTGGAATATCTCAGTTGTATGATGTGATTTGCTAGAATCACAAGGTAGACTTATGGATGAGTTACAAAGCATGGGAAGTTGGGTCATGAAATGGAGTTCCTAAGATAGAGAAGTTGTTGTGCATTTACTATAGGTTCAAATAGCAGTCTTGAACTCCATTTTTATCATTGGATTTAGCTTTACAATGTGCAGTGTACCTTTCCTAAGGTACTTTATAAAAAAAAGGAAAACGGGCGGGGAAGAGAGAAGGCTCCTAGATCTACAACTAACTATGAATAGTGATAATGGAGTTCCTACAATGGAAAACTTCCTGGAAACAATATTCCACTTAACCAGAAATTTCACAGTCTCATGGAATTTGTGCTATCTTCTAAGGTCTGTGAATATTTCATCTTTCATTCACCATATGCATGCATGAACAAAGATGAAAGTGTGGAGTAGCTTTGAATTTAAGCCAAACTAACTTTACTCAACTATCTACCATCAACAAACAACAAAAAGTATGGACTAAGAAGGCATCTACACAGCAGGAATTTTCATAACCACAAAATAGCATTCCTAAAATCTATCAAGGCAAGAATACGGCTAACTATAACAGCAATAAAAATCTATGTTAAGCATCTAACAATGGAGGTTGAATCATGTAACATGTGAAAAAACTCAGAAAATGCACCAAGTCAATGTATTTTCATTATAAATTTCTACAGCATGTCTTTACAACTCAACTCCCTTTGCAAATGAGAGGAGAGCCCTATTTATAGTGCCCAAAAAGTCAAATGAATGGCCAATATTAATTCTCATTATGTGGCCAAGATTCATTACAAAATAGAGTTTCACCAACCCTCAATATATTACAATTTAAAAACAACATTTTGTCCCCTTCCCTATTTTGTCTTCTAGTGACGACACTGTAGCATTTTGTCTTTTTGCTAATTGTTGTTTTACTGTAGCTATTCTTTGGGGAGCTCTTTATCATCAACAAGGTTTTCCTCCTACCTCTTCGATGTTGTATATTATATGAACTTCAGGATGACTGGCTGGAGCTTGTCCACCTCAATGATCTCATACTGCAGCACTTGGTAGCTCCACTCCTTCACATTATCTTCTAACCTCTTCCAGTCATCATTGTATTTTGTGCCCTGATCCCTAAATAATTCTAATTGATCGAAGGCATAGGCAGCAAAACTCATGAACTCTACCATCATTTCACTAGACATCCCATCCTCCATCTTCTTTTGGAAGTAAGGTTTTACCTTTTCTGGATCCATTTGCACTACGGGCATGTCATACTCCATCATTAGTTTGAGGTATTGGGTGCATTCCATTCTAATTTCTTTGATCTATTCGATATCCGGATCCACTTTGCTCATTATTTGTTCCAACCTTTGCCTCTGGTTGCCAAAGTATTGCCGCCACACATCCATCAACCAGTGATCATCCTTGTTAAACGCAATCTCCCTTTCCCATGTGGCTTTTGGCAACTAAAGGATATCCTTGATCTTTGGAAAGGTGGAGTCGAATGTTGTAGGGAAGTCGATGCAGAGCTTCCTCATGCCTTCCAAAGATTGCTGCAGATCCAAGAACTTGTTAGTTGTCTGAACAACCCAGCTAATTCCCATGTTCCTGACATACATGACCTATCTAAATGTTGTAGGTAGGTCATCCATCGAAGACCATTGCTTAATGTAATCTTTCAAAGTAGCTACTTGTGCTTTAAGCTCATCTTTTGAGATCTTGTCCTACTTTATCAAGTGCACCACTGTGGCCACTAACTCCTCAAGATGCCCTACCTTTTGTTCCTTGGTAACGGTTCCCAAGTCGATGGTGAAGACGTTGTAACTCACCCCAACCTGGCCCACTATAGGCATTGCTATTTGTATGGCTCGAGACCTAGAAGCATCCATCGTTACCCTGGATTGAATCTTAGGGTTCTTCTCCTTCTTTGTCATTATCTGAGCTTAGGCTAAGATAGCCTCTAGTCTCAACCTTGGGTCCTTTAGTATAGGAGTTTTTCTTTCAAGTTTTTTCTCTAACCATTCAGGCATGACATACTTGCCCTTAGGTGACTCATGATCACCCTCGCCCTTCTTAGTCAAGGCTTCCATTCTCTTATCTTCTGAGACCCTCTCTTCCTCCTTGGTAGCATCTCCTTCCTCATCGGAATCTTGGATAAAAACAAGTGATTTAATAGGAGGCTTGATAGATAATTGCTACAGGGGACTTTCTTTCTCTTCCATCTCCTCCCCTTCCTTTCCCTTAGTTTGTTCAACCTCATGCACATTTTCCTTGAATTGCTCAATTTTGAGGTCCTTGATAGCTTGAGCCTCCCCCTCAGGTTTATCTTCTTGCTATTGTCCTTCTTCTTCAAGGGGTGGCATTTCTACCTTTTCCTTAGTATCCTTCAGCTTCTGGGCCATTTCTTCCTCAAGGTCATCGTCGAAGGTCTACACAATGACCCTACCGCCGGCATCATCTTCCTCATCTCTGCTCTCCAAGGAGCCAGTTCCTTCTTCGTAGGCCACCCTGTCAATAGTGCAATGTTCATACTCCGGGTGCTTGTGGTATTCATCGGCCTCCTCTTCAAAGGGATTTGAGGCCCCTTGTTCTCACCTCTCCCACTCCTCGGAGATTAACATGGTGGCTTCTATACCCGGTGGCCCTGTCGGTGGTTGTGAAGACTGAGCAGTGGCGAGGACTTGTGCAAGGGCCACCTAAAGAGTGAGATCCATAAGGATCTAGGAGAGCTCGAGGGGGAGATTCTGCATATGTCTTGAGAGAGCCTCAAGCATGGTGGGAGCAAGTATTGGTGCAACCACTATAGGTAATGGGAGTGACATGGTGGGTGACATGGCAGTGGAGGAAGGAGGAGTAGTCAAGGCAAAGGAGGAGTCAATTACAATCATAGGCTCGATTGGCAGTGAAGGGGAAAGATGGATAGAGATGTCAAATTCTAGTGGGGATGTGGTGACCATAGCTAGAGAGGTAGATGATGAGGGAGCCAAGGCAGGGAGAGCCAAAACAGGTTTTATTTGATCAGTATCTTTTTCCTCCTCTTCTTGGATTAAGGGCTGCTCCGTCGTGCCCCCTATTTGCTTAAATATTTTGGAGGGTGAGCCTCCTGGATCCTTCCTTGTATAAACCTTGGGGTCAGGTGATTTCTCCACTTCTATCTCTTTCTTCTTCTTAGATCTGGTGGTGGGAGGAGACTTGGATGTCCCACCCATCGAAGTGGTGGCAGCAGCGTCCTTTGTGGCACTTGGTTCACTCTTGAGTCCTTCATATGTTAGGACCACCCCTTGCTGTTTCAATTGGGCTACGCGCCCATCAACCCATTCCTTGGTGTGAGCCAAGACTAGCTTGGTTATAATATCGAGGTCATCGACCTCCTACTCATTCTAGTCAATTGTTGGTATTGGTAAATTGGCGACTGCAGGGTACCTAAGGTCCATTATGGTGCTCTCTTCTTATTCGACCTGGTACGGTATGGGGAATGACTGCACCTTTCTTATAAAATATGCAGTCATCTGCATATAGTGCCTTGCACGCACTTGTTTATCATCCGGAAAATCCCCCCAAAAGTCTTTAATGTGGTGGAGATGAGTGAATCCTGGCCCTAGTGCCTTTCTTACATGACCATATGAGTCCATTCGAGGGTGAGCAGTGTGCAGGTGAAAATGGTAATCTTTTAGTTCTTTCTCGGAGTTACCAACACACTAGGAAGTTTGTAATTTATACATGCCTTGGCAAAGAGTCATGGGATAAGAGATCCCTACCACGTGTTTGTTGCCGAAGACTGCCTGTATATGTTGGAGCTATCGAGAAAGCTCCAATAGGATGATTCGGTCGTTGGGGTATCGAGGCAACTTATTTGGCCTTTCAGTGAAGCCTTGGGCATGAATGTATGTGAGCTTTGGGTATTGAATGAAGAGGAAGGCATATTGCTTAAAGAATGCTTGAGTACTATGGGAAACCCTCCTTTTGAAATCCCCAGCAATCACTCTAATAATATGGCCGATGAAGGCATCATTTACTCTGTAGTACTCCTTCTTGAAGTTTTGGTACTAGAGTTGGGGGTATCTGTCATAGGCCTTGAGTCTTTGACCCTACTCCTCATCAGGTGCCACAAACAACCCATTGTACTATCTCTAGTCTACCAAGGAGTATACGAGATATGAAGTCATGTAAAACTTTGAAATTTTCTTCACATTGACGAGCTGCTCATGGAAGCAGTCGCTTATTATACCTCCCCAATAAAATGAGATCTTTGTGGTAACTTCTTCATTCCCACGAAGAATCTGCTCAATAAAATACACCATTCACTCTTGAAAGAAGGTTGTCATAGGAAGACCCATAACCCTACTTAGCATTGTGACCAGATCATGGTAATCTTCATGGTAATCTTTGTGGAAATCACTACGAAAGAGTTCGTGAGGAACCTTCACAATGCTGCCCCACTTTTCTTTAAGCCAATGCTAATTGATTAACCATTTGCAACCTATCAGGTTGTCATCCCATGCTGCTTCTAATTCCTCTATGGTAGGTGTTCCCATTTCTTGAAATGTGGGAATATGGAAGATTTTTGTGATTCCTTTAGCCGACATGTCAGTGAGAATGTTACCATCCCTGTCAACAATTGTCCTTGTGTCGAGCTGATATGCCTGCTGACAGGCCATGACTAATTTAGGGTCCATGAGGGATACAAGGAAGCCCGCAACTTTTGTGATTCCACTTTGTCTTATCAGTTTTGTATTCTTGGTCGTTGGAATGACCCTGACCCTTTGTGTAAATTCGTCAATATTGACATGGCCTATATTGGTGTCTGTGATTTCCTTCCAATCCGTGGTAACCTTTGAGTGCAAGGGTTCACCCTAGAATTGGTATTTCATTTGGTCCTTGTCCTCTTTTCCCCAAGGAGTCTTGCCTAACTTCCTTCCTTTGTCCTTCTCCATAGTGGATCTCGAAGGTCTTGGACCCGATTCCATATATTCTGCAAGCAAAGGCATAGTTAGTGGACTTGATCACGAAAGTGTTCATGTTAGTCGATATCCCATGAAATCAGCTTAAAGTAAACTATTGTTAATAAACTGATACATCTATCTCCTGATGATATCAGTCTTTTCATTGAGGGCTTTGGTATAGTCTGGGCCTGGAGGGCCGGACTTCCCTAGCAGGAATGTTGTTTAGAAAGGCCAGCGGAGTGGAACGATTCAGGAGATTTCTCCCGACCTAACATAAAAAATTAAGCACTTGGGTCGAGATCAAATTTCAATTTTGAGCTCATTTAGATTGATTTAGGAGCATCCAGAGGTACAAGGCTGGGAAGCCATCCAAAGATGGTTGTTTGGAATAGCTGAGTAGAAATGGAGTTCCAGAGATGGAACTCTGGGGTCTAGGGCTCGGAAGGCCCAAGGGCGGCCAATAGTTTCACAATTTTCAAGTGATCAGGCCCAAGGGGCTGGGATGCCGCAGTGCTTTTGCCATCCAAGATAGTGATCGTCAGACGAAAGTCTAGAGGGGGCAACCTACCGGACTGGACCCAAGAAAGAAAAAAAAAGCCATCAATCCATTTTCAGTTTTCAATTGGTCGGATGGAATTCTCCTATAAATACCCGATCGGTGAGACATTAATCATCAGAGTGAAGTCATGGTGAACGTTTCATGTCTCACCGATCTGTAACACAGAGAAGGAAAATATACATAAGGATTTTTCTTCGGTGTGAGGTCTCGCTAACTTCCTCAAGTCTTGCCGACCACCGTAGAGAAAACAAGCACATTAGCAAGAGATCTTCGAGGTGGAGAGATGTCTTCGCGAGATCTTTGGGTCTTTCCGACCGATGGTAGAAAAGAAATGCACATCGGTGAGAAATCTTTCATCGATGTAATGTCTCAACGAATCTACAATTTCTTACTAATCACCAAAAGGAGCACCAGACCTGGCATTAGCGTTGGACATTGGATTTTCATTTTGAGTTTTCATGGCAATGAGATGCTAGGAGCCTGGGGGCCAGAAAGACGAACATGATTTTCCACTTGTTGGTGAGGGGGGAGTCCCAAATAATGGACCCCGACATGGTCGAGGACGTTTAGCATTCAGAGTGTTATCCCTAGTGGTGAATGCAAGCCCGGGGCCTGGAGGGTGGAAGGATGCCAGGCATTCACCATTTTCAATGGTGAAGACCACATGGAATCTTGGGGACTGAAGTCCGAGAATTGGGATGCAGGGATCTCGAGGGCGGTCGGGAAATTTCAACAGCAGATGGCAATTGGGAGGACGGAACCTGAGGACCAGGAGGAGGGGACCCTTTCACCGTCAGAGAATGACAGGAGAGGAGTAGAATCCTGGATGTAGAAGCCCAAAGGCCCGAGCCTGGGAGGTCAAAATGGAGGTCATTTTTCACCCTCAAAACTCAAGTTTTGAACCTGCCAGATCGCGAACTGCCAGCGAAAGTCCGGGGGTTCCGAGCCTAGGGGATGAGGGAGCCATTTTGAAATTTTTGGTTATTTCGTTAAGTACCAGGTGGCGAAGGGAGTGTTTGGGCTTGAGAGGTGCGAATGCCCCTATGAAGAATAGTTGTGTGGGGATAAAGCTCCAGATCGACCCCGAGGGAACTACAGGGATTCTCTCAATTTTTGGGGACATGGGTCTTGTTTGTTGTGTCATGTTTTATCATTCACATGTCCTTTTAATTGTTTATTGCTCATTTTAAGCTTTAAAAATCATGAAAACATTACTTGGTATAGTGGGCGGAAGACCTACCTTGGACACGTGATGCGGAAAGGTGTAAAAGTGACTAACGGTCGGCAAGCGGTGGCAATGGGCATGAGCGTGAAGGTCTTGAAGACAGTGGAATCCTCTCTGGAAAGCTCTGATCTCTCCCTGTGACATTGACAAGTGAGAATGACAAGTTTGTGCAAGCTATTTATACCCCTATCGCCATTAATGGCTGCATTAAATGCAAGTACGATAGATATTTAGGTTGGTGGATTTTGAATTCAGGGATGGCGGCGGGAGATCCAGGGTCCGGCTATCGGGAGGACACAAGGTAGTGGCCCGGAGGGCGGAGTTCCACCAAAGGTTTGCCATCAAGAATAGTGAAACCCTCGCAGAGTTCTGCAAGTGGAAGTCCAGAGGTACAGGCCCAGCAAGCCCGAAGGCAGTCACAACTTCGTAAACTTCCATCAGATTGAGAACAGGGGTTCGGGGTCCCAGGTCTAGGAAGACGCAATCCATTCACTGTCGAGAATGGTGGACACAAGAGGGAAACCCAAAGGGGCAGGCCTGATCAGGTCCATGGCCACTGGCAGAGACAAACTGCCAGAGAGACCTTGCAAGGTGCCAAAACTTGACAAAATTAAAAGGGAGCAGCATGGTCAACATATGATGAAACTTTGAATGTATGCTGACCACCTAAGACATAAAAATGGGGCATGCCAAATGAGGCAACGACAAAAATGACCCGGCAAGGTGAAAGAAAAAGAGGGTCCCCGTTCCAAACGGGGCGTGTGTGCTGAAGGCACAACAGTTATTCCTTAGTATCTATTCATACCTCATCATAGGCCGACATGAAGTGAATTTTTGGTAAAATCTTGAAAGAAATTTGAAATATTTTGAATTTGGGGCCAAGCAGGACTCATTCGCCACACTTGGCAAATGAGTCCCACCTGGGACACAAAATAAAGTGTTGGGGAAAATGTAATATTTAATGCTATTTGTCAAGATAAGACCCAAAAATACACTTAATATAAGCATATGAGGGAATAAGAAAATAAAATAAAGCATGAGAAGGGTGTAAATAGGAAAATATGCCTAGAAAAGTGTGGAATTCTATTACAAGACTTTACAATAGTTCATAATAGGGCTTGTTAATGTATGAAAGGGTGATTTTTAGGTGAATTGCATTAAATAGAGTCTAGAAGAATGTAGAAATGTCTTACAACACTCCACAACACCTTCACAAGACATCATTCTTTGAGTTTTAGAACCGAAATAAGAATGTTCAAGCCAAGATAGATCATATAATTAAAGCAACATAGCTCCAACACTATGAAGGAAGGTCTAAAAGACTATGAAAATGGGAAAGGTCCATTTTTTTATGGTACATTTAGCCACCACATTAGTGAGAGAAACTTGCTTCCTCACACTAAAGAAGCCATTGAACATCGAGAAAAGGGTTCAAATTCACTTACGTTAGCAAGATGACATACAAAAAACAAGAGGGTTGATCAAGCCCCATGATGAAGATCCCATGCAAAACTGAACATAAGGACAATGGAACACACAAGTGTTCAAAAGAATTGAGTGAAGCTTTGATCATCAATCCAACTAGTTGTGAAAAGAGATCTAGGCTGATTATTTGGAAAAGAAAATGTGTAGTCACTCGAGCGCCACGAAACTAGTTGTCCACATGGTGAGAAAGCCCAAAATGTAAGATACATACGCTAGTTGGTGTGCACTCACAAACATGCAAAAAGGTGGCTATTGGGAAAATTCATGCCTCTAGTTGGGCTTCCCGCTCAACCATGCCAAAGCTATACCTGTTCTATAACTTTAACAAGGTTCCACAAAGACAAAGAAAATGCAAGTATTGGTTTTAAGATAGGATGACACCATAGGCATGCAAGTTGTGTTATGCAAGGTGGTTGAATGATAATGCAATATAAAAAATGTTATGTGTAATATGTTCAAAGGAGTCTTGTTCATTTTATGCAAGGTTATTCACTTAGGGAACATTGTGTCGAATGTCTCCAAAAGAGGGCCAATCAAAGAATAGTATATTCACAACTTAGGGGATCCAATGTGTCAAATCAAACCACAAAGAGGAATGCAATATGATGAGATAGATCAGGCTTATGAAGGACATCATACCCAATTTAATCCAAAGTGACAAACGCATCATGCAAACAACAAGTCTTCGCTAAGAATGAAAATGAAATAATGGTAATGTATGCCCCCACTTTAAAGGAATTTCTACACATTGTTCCATGAGCAATTACTTGAAATTAGAGAAGAAAAGAAAATGCAAAAAGAAAATAAGACACGAGAGCCAACCTAGAAAGCTCTATGTGAAGTCATATGTTTTGAAGTTAAGTTGCATCATGTCAAGGAAAATGAAAAATAAAGAAAGGAAGGGAGTTTCCCCCTAGAAAAGAAAATACACCAAATATATAAGGGATCTATGGATTTCGGGTCAGTATGTTCGTTGCTATAGTGTTTTGTATGAAAGAGCTCAAAATTCTAATCATTCCCAAAACACACATAGAGTTGGAAGAATGACACAATGAAAGTGAAAACAAAGGAGAAAACAAAGTCCCTTTTGAGTCAACATGGAAGAGACATAGCGGTATTGATGCTTTCCATCGTCCCCAAAAGGAAAACAAAAGCGAAAAAGGAAAATGAAAAGAAAGCTTTTGAGTCAACATGGAGACATTTCAATCTCAATGCCTTGCATCGTCACCAAAAGGAAAATACAAGTGAAAAAGGAAAATGAAAAGAAATCTTTTGAGTCAACATGAAGGAGACATTTCGCTCTCAATGCCTTGCATCATCCCCAAAAGGAAAACACAAGTGAAAAAGGAAAATTCAAATAAAGCTTTTGAGTCAACATGAAGGAGACATTTCAGTCCCAATGCCTTGCATCATCCCCGAAAGGAAAACACAAAACAAAAGAGAAAAAGATGAGGACTATTTGGGTCAACATGGAAGAGATATAGGGTGTCTCTACACTTTGCGTTAACCCCAAAGGAAAACACAAAACAAAAGAGAAAACGACAAGGATCATTTGGGTCAACATGGAAGAGACATAGGGTGTCTCTATGCTTTGCATCATCCCCAAAGGAAAACACAAAAAAAATTACGACAAATAGAAGAATGAAGATACAAATAGAAGAAGTGTACAAAGAGAAGGAAAACATCAAATGCATGATACAGGTGAACAAGATTCACATGAGGAAAAGAAAAAGAAATAGAAAGTAAATGCAAAGAAAATAATAAGTAGGAAAATGCAAGTCATCCATGAAGTCATCTGCCTCCCACTCATGTTCAGTGGAATGTGAAGGTGATTGACTATTTAAAGGAGGAATCACAATAGTTGAACTAGGAATTGTACCAGTTTCTTCACTTGTTGGAGAGGATTTATCATTAAAACTCATTGTAGATGAAAATAAAGAATTCAAGTCATTGTTTATTGTTTCATCTATGTTGGCAATCGTCACATCTCCATCATTGTCATGAAGGTTAATAATGATGGGAGGACAAAGAGTGATTTGTATGGATGGATGTATTAAGAGTGTAGGTTGGATATGATTATTTGGTTGGGATTGTTGGGTTGGAATGTCATGTGGTTGGTCTAGATGGTCATCGATCAAAGGTAAAGATTGGTTGTCTTGATTAGTTGTAGTATGAGTTAGGAGACAACAATGACACCAATGTTCCTAAGCAGCAAGGTTTCGTTTAATTGTATTTTGGTTATGTTGAGGTGTAAGAGTGGATTGATTTAGCATAGGTTCTTCTACTTCTGAAATGGGAATAGTGAAACAAACTGAAGGGGTAGAATCAATCACTTTCTCTTTTTCTTTATATATTTGTTTGGTATGAGGAAGTGAGGTAGGAACCATTTCATGGTCTCTTGATCATTTAGATGATGGTTGGGAAATATCAAGAAGATATTTTTTAGAGGTTTTTTGAATATCAGATGCATTTGTAATCATGGTTTCATTGAGGATAGGAGGAGTGGAAGTGGATGAAGGTGTGGGACGAAGGGATAATTGAGCAATCTTTTTGGCTTTAAACTTCTGATAGGCAATGTAAAAGAAGTCCTTATGAGGAGTGATAGGTTCCATGGGTTCAGGCCAAAAGACTTCTAATGAGAAGTTAGCTTTGGAAGATAAACGATTAAAGCCACTATGGTTTATAGTGAATATCTCATTGTCATGAGGAAACTTCAAGCAGTTGTGAATGACTAATGGGACTGCTTTCATTGAGCAAAGACAAGGAAGTCCTAGCAACAAATAAAATTGGTCAGATTGTGGAATAATAGAAAATGTTACCTCCAAAGTCTTAGGTCCTATTTTTAAATGTATCAAGATCGATCCAATCATAGGGAATGCAAAACCATGATGTGTTTTAATCCATGTAATCAGTGGATTATAGTTATCTTGATATAGATCATGTAATACTACAAACTCCTCTATAATCACATTCTCACTAGAAGATGGATCTATTAATATCCCACTAGTAGGTTTACCATAGATTCTACCATCTAGGTAGAGAGGACCATCAGGAAGCTTTGGTAATATCTCTTTGGTAGAAAAGGTAATATCAATTGATTGAGTGTTTTGGCCCTTGAGAGGGATAACATCTATCATGGAAACAAGTTCATCCATAGGTCTAGCTTGAGAAATAAGAGGAGATGTCTCAAGTTGTTCAATATGTGTATCATCAGCCATTATATGAGGCTTTGACAATTCAGTAGCCTTGACAAATCAGGTAGTGTGTTTAGGCATAGGGTTGGTAAAGATTTGGAGATTTTGGTAAGGGGGTACAACAAATTTATTGCCTTGATCATTAACACCCATAATTGTCAATTCACCTGAGTCAATGAGGTCTTGAACTAGATGTTTAAGAAACTTGCAATGTTTAGTGTCATGGCCATTTTCATGATGAAAATGTCAATAAGCATTAGGTTTAAAGCTAGGTGGTAAGGGTTGGTTGGGATCAAATGCTCAAACAGGTGGTAAAGTAAGCATGCATTTTTGGATGAGCTATGTCATTGGTTGATGGAGGGTGTCATGTAAAGGAGTGAAATTTCTATTTGGATAGTAGTAATGAAAAATCATGACTATTTTATATGCGACCATTGAATTCTGAACTTCCAAAGTTGGTTGTGATTGAGGTGGAAGAGTTGAACTAAATTTTAAGAAACCTTTGTTAGGGTTGCAAAAATATCTGTATGTTGTTTTGGTGTTGATTATTGTTTTCAATTTTTTCAATTTGGGTAAAAGTGTATTTTGACTCTCGACTTGAAACCAAATTTTTATGTTAGCATAAGGTTGTACACAAGTGCATGAATGAAGGGAATTTCATCATCATAAGCTTATCTTCAACGATAGTGTGAAAATTCTCAATAAAAATCTTCTGCAAATGTGCATCTGGAGTTTGCAAATTAAGTTGAGCATATAAGGATTGGTAATGAGAGATGAAATCAGTTACTTTTTCATCATTGTTTTGTCGACATCGCATAAGGTTAGCAATTATCTTTCTAGGTGTCATATGCAATTGAAAGTGATTAATGAAGGCTTCCACCAACTCTTTAAATGAATTGATGGAATGATTAGGAAAGTTGTAAAACTAGTCCAACGAAATATGACACCTAGCATTAAATGTAACATAGATTTTATGACCCGAAATGCTTGTTGTCTTCGTAAGTTTTTCACCTAGAAACAAAGATATTTAGATCCTAAAATGCTAGATGTACATTCAATTAAGGAAAAATTTGATATGATGTAATGAAAACTACCTAAACTAAATGTATTTGATTGATGTAAATG
Organism: Sequoia sempervirens; assembly: GCA_007258455.2. Classification (NCBI taxonomy): domain Eukaryota; kingdom Viridiplantae; phylum Streptophyta; class Pinopsida; order Cupressales; family Cupressaceae; genus Sequoia; species Sequoia sempervirens. The sequence continues at coordinate 193,348,266 of VDFB02000017.1, forward strand.
ATCTAAAATGTATACAAAAGTGAGATTTATGCCTTGTTTGAAAACACGCTGTGATATGTAGAAACTATGAAATATGAACAAATTGGAAGAAATATGCAAAACAAAAAGTATAGGGTCAAATCTGAGTGCACCTGGATGATGTGTGAGCTTTTTGGAATGTCTGGAATGTTGATCATTTTTATTTTTTTTCATAGTGGGACTCATTCACCAAGGGTGGCGATTAGTCCTTCGATTGGTGAAAAAGTGTCAGAAACTGATTTCGTACAGTCGGTAGTTGATTTATTTGAAAATACATATTTCCAGATTTCAAGTGGGACTCATTCATCAAGGGTGGTGAATCAGTCCTCCCCAAGATTTTTTAAAAGTCAAGGGTCAACACTGCTACTCCAGATGTGGAAATGACTGAATATCAGGTTGTCGAGGTCAATTCTAAAGAAAACGGGCTGAAAGTCACTCAAGTTGCTTAAATGGATGATGAATTGAATTGAAGAGCCTAGTTGACTTGGAATCCACTTTTCGACACCTTTGAACCTATTAAATCTACAAAACAAAGGGTGTAAAGTCACATGCAAAGGGGGAAAATGTTGAGGGATTAGTGAATATGGGTTTGCCTTGGTCAAACCTTGCTTTAGTAATTAAACCCAATTGAAATGAATGACATGCAATAGGAATGATAAATGAATAACATGAAAGTATTGGAAACTTACCACATCCTTGAATATGAAAATCTAATGTAATGTCAAAAGCCTGCTCCAAAGTGCTTGAGAGTGCTTGAATTGAAGATGCAAAATGCTTGAGTGCTTGAATTATGAATGCTTGAGTGAATGAGTGAATGGGAGATTGTAGGAGGATTGATTAGGAGATGTAAAATGCTATGAAAAATGTCTATTTATAGAAATCTTGTGCCTTAGTATCCGTTCATACCTCATCATAGGCCAACATGAAGTGAGATTTTAGTAAAATCTTAAAAGAAATTTGAAATATTTTGAATTTGGGGCCAAGGGGGACTCATTCACCACCTTTGGCGAATGAGTCCCACCTAGGATCAAAAACCAAGTGTCACAGAAAATGTCATATTTAATGTTATTTTTCAGGATAAGACCCAAAAATACACTTAATATAAGAATATGAGGGTGTAAGAAGACAAAATAAAGCATGAGAAGGGTGTAGATAGGGAAAATATTCCTAGAAAAGTTTGAAATCTTGTTACAAGACTTTACAACACTTCTTAATAGGGCTTGTTGATGTATGAATCGGTGATTTTTAGGTGAATTATATTAAATAGAGTCTAGAAGAATGTAGAAATGTCTTACAACACTTCACAACACTTTCACAAGATGTCATTCTTTGAGTTTTAGCATTGAAATAAGAATGTTCAAGCCAAGATACATCATAAAATTAAAGCAACATAGCTCCAACACTATGATGCAAGGTCTAAAAGACTATGAGAATGGGAAAGGTCCATTTTTCTATGGTACAACTTTTAGAGGAAGATTCTCAAAGGAGTATCACCACTAGAGATCAAAATACAACATGATCACTATGAGACTCTCAGAATATACCACTGGTCTACATAAATCTTAGCTGCTTGTAACAAGATTTTGGGAACATTCTAGAATTAAGATTTTACAAGATCATTTGAATTTGACATTTCAACAAAAAAACTCGATGTATCAATGAGAAAAAACCTTGATGTGTCAGTAGAAAAAACACTTGATGTTTCAACAATTTTTTTTTGAAGCGATGCCCTGAACCCCATGCCTTGCTACAAGTGTATAGTATGTGCATTATCTTTCACCACCTATCAACAATAAAATATATATAATGGCAAGGTTGAGACACATTTTCCCAACAAATCTCCCACTTGTCAAACACCTTGCAAAAGCAACATGACGATGTAACCATCGTCTCTTTAATTGATAGGGGTTGAAAGGACCATAGTCTCTTAACACCATTTGAACTTCTTTATGCTCATAGGATTAGTTAAGATAATAATAAAAATTTATCAAAGTCTCCACCTTAACTAGCTTCACCCTACCATCTTCAACCATATCTCTAACAAAATGATATTGTACATCAATGTGCTTGGTCTTGGCATGAAATGTTAGGTTCTTGGATGTACATATTGCACTTTGACTATCACAATAAATTGTCACTACACCTTGTTTTATTCAATATTTGAACATAGTCTCTTAATCCAATTGGCTTCTTTACAAGAATGAGTAGTTTCCATATACTTTGCTTCAGTAATGTTCAAAGAAACTATAGCCTATCGCTTACACATCCAACTGATTGCACCACCAAATAAAGTAAAAACATAAGCACTGGTGGATTTTTTTGTTTTAGCATCACTTGCCTATTCTAAATCCACATAACCATGAATATCAAGGGAAATATCGTCTTTAGTTATATAACTATGATAACATAAGGAATAATTTAAGGTACCCTACAAATATCTAAAGACTCTTTTAATTGTATCCCAATGAACTATACTAGGGTTAGAAATATTTTTGGAAAGAACTCCCACTACTTGAGCAATGTTTGGTCTACTAAAAACCATAGCATACATCAAACTTCCAATTGCACTCTAGTAAGGGACTCTCCTCATGTCTCCCATCTTTGATGGAAATGTTGGAAAATCTAAAATATATAACTTTGTTCCAATTGAAATAGGAACACACATTATTCTACAATCTTGTATCAAACCTCTAAAATTGAGTTGACATACTTTCTTTGGTCAAGCTACAGATTTATGTCCACTCTATCTCTCTTAATTTCCATCCCAAGAAAGTGTTTATGGTGCAAGGGCATGAAGTACATTTTTTTGAATTTGGTCAAACAAGGTCATTTGGTAGGATTTAGGATGTTTGAGTCTTACTTATTCTAATAAGGTCATAATAGACCATTCAAAATGTAATTTGCATCTTTAGGAGTTCATTGTGTGAATGTTGCAATTCTTGCAAAAATGTTGTCAAAATGCAATATTGTAAAATTGCAATCTAAGTAGAATCCCAATAATCATTTGATTTCAGAGAATAGCTACATTGTGTAATGTTAGTTAATGTTTAAAAATTATTGTAAACCTATAGGAAAGAATTTGGAGAGTTGGGTTTAAAGTTACATCAATAAAAGTTCCTTGTTTTCTTGAAATTTTTTGTGTATTTTATGCTAATCTGCTACTCCCAAGATTTGTATGCTTCTGTATTGACGAAGATTGATCAAAGTTTAATTGAATTAGATGGATACATGTGTTAACCATCTTTGGTCTCTGATTTTACTATTTTTTGTCAAGTTTGAATGATTTAGTGAGTAATTCATTATTGACAGCCAGAAAACTAAGAATTTGAAGTTTTGAGGGTGTAAAATGGAGATTAGGCCATTCACCTAGGTGAAACATGTGATTAATTGGTGGAATGGAATGGTTAGATGTAGGTTTTTTTTTTTTTTTAGGGGTAGGGAAGGCATTTGGATGATTTTGGAATGATGCCCTAGCTGTTATTTCATTGAATCCTAGTTTGGTGGCTTGAGGTTAGGGATGATTGAGAAACTCTTTGGAAGTGCTTTGTAAATATTGAGTGAGTATGGGAAGACCTTAAATGAAGTGTACTAGGTGTTTGAAAGGTGAACCAAGGTGTGGAGTTGATAGTTTCAATAAACTGTTGTTGAGCATGCCTAAATTGACATAAGGGTTTTGTGTTTTGATGACTTTTGGTTATTTCTATTGATGAAAGTTGTGGATTCAAGCTATTTGGGACCTATGGGGAAGGCTTGAGTAAACTTTAATAGTTGGTAGAGGTTTTCGTTAGGTGTTGGTTTGGAAAAGAGGGCTAATTATAGCCATTCCTAGCATGAATGTCCTTTTAGGGATTAGTGTTCCAAAACAAGTGTATGTAGAAATATGATATGTTGAAGAGTGCCATAATGGGTGTCTAAATGCAAATCCTTTCATTGTTTTGATGAATCTTCTAAAAGATATGCACGATTCTCTCTGTTTATTATGCTAAAAGTAGATTATGAAGGAATTGAAAAAAAAATATTAAGTTATAGTTTTGAGGGCATAAAGATTGTTTCAATCTGATCAAATTATGATTGTTCTAAGGTTTACCTCCCTAATTTGCATCAATTCTTATCAAAGAATAGGTGTTAGATCTTTTCAAGGGGAAAGACTAAAGTTTGGAGAAAGAAAATTAGTGATTTGAGAAGACAAGACATGCCTCCTAAAGGAAGTGGAACCCCTGGTAGGGAAATAAGGTTGTTAAAGGAATCACAAGAAGCACTTTTATCCAATTTTGTAGCATGGGAGACAAAGCAAACAAGAGGAAAGGCCATTGAAGAGGAAAGTGATCGAGAGGAAGAGGAAGAGGGTGATGGTGAAAACCCTGCAAGTGGAATTGTCTAAGATGATGAATTTGATCCTGATGAGAGAAGGATGGTGAAAATTCTCAAGGCTACTAGAGGAGATTCTTTTGGTCAAAAAAATAGATGTGCCAATGTATAATGGAAAGTTGGACGTTGAACAGGTATTAGATTACATAGATTCACTAGATAACTACTATGAGTACAAGGAGGTTGTTAAAGAATAGAAGGTAAAGTTTGCAAAGACTAAGTTGAAAGGTCCTAATTTGATGTGGTGGAATTATGTTCAATACGAAAGAGTGAAGAAAGGGAAAACAAAAATTAGTTCATTTTGATAGGATGGTGTCAAAGATCAAGAGCCAATTCTGGTGAGGAAATCATGCTATACAAACTTTCAAGAAGTTACAAAGTTTAAAATAGAAGGATAATGGTGCCATGGCCTACACTAAAGAATTTCACAAGTTGAGTATTAGGGTTGGTCATTTTGAAAATGAAGATGAAAACATACCAAGATATATGTTGTGTTAAGGTTTCAAATTCAAGATGAATTGAGTTTGGATACTCCAAGGATAGTTAAAGAATGTTTTTAGTTGGCTACTAGGACAGAGAAGAAACTAAAAAGAAGGCAAGAAAGACAAGGAAGAGGATCAAGGAAGACCTATGAAGATCAAGAAGATATAAGTAAAAACAAAGACCAAGTTGCTAATCAAAGAGGTGGTTTTAGAGGCTTTACAGGAAGATTTGGTGGAGGTAGAGGTTCAAGCTCATTTGTAGGATGATGTTATCATTGCAATCAATTTGGGAATCAAGCATGAAAGTTTCTAGAGAAACAAGCTTCTACTTCAAGCGATGGTAATAAGAGAGTTATGTAGTACAAGAGGATGATTGTGAAAGTGTTAATTCTACCAATCAACTTGTTGTTCTAGAAGTTGGGGAATCATTGATGGTGAGAACACTCCTCAAAGCATCCAGGGAGAAAGAATCAACACAAAGGAGGACACTTTTTAAAACTACTTGCAAATTCAAGGAGTATTAATAATATGGTGTCAAATGAAATGGTTGATAAACGAAAATTGGAAAAGTTTCCTCATGGAACACCTTATCGAGTGTGTTGGGTGAATGATGATCAATCTATTTTTGTTAATGAGTAAGCTTTAGTTGAGTTTAACATTTATGCATATAAGGATAGGATACTTTGTGATGTTTTTCCTATGGATTGTTGTCATTTGTTACTTGGAAGACCATGGGAATTTGATAGACATTCCATTTATGATGGAAGAAACAATACATATCAGATGGAGAAATATGGAAGAACTTTTACATTAACTCCATTGGTGGAAGATGTGAAGGAACAAACCAAGGTGGCTCGGGTGATCATGTTAGGTAAGAAAGAGTTTGTAAAGCTTGAGGAAGACAAACATGAGGAGATTGCAGCCATTTCAAGGCTTGAAGATGCTAGGACAATAGATGGAAGAAAAGGTGATGTGTTGATATCAAAAATAGGTGAAGAGAAGGTAAAGGATGAATTACTTGTGAAGACTCAAGATGGGTTAATGAAGCATGATGTTATCATGATAGGAACATTTATTTTTTCTTTGATTTAAAAAGATTTTAGCAGGAAATCTGATTCTTTCAAGACAAGGGTTTGTAAATCTAATGGTATAGAGGTTCTTGGGGTAGAGAATTTGGTGGAAGAGATGAAGAAGAAAAGTGAAGTAAGGGTGCTTAACAAGAACAAATGGGTCATTTTAGGCAGGAAACATAGGTAAAGAATAAAGTAGTTCAAGATAAGGTTGATAAAGGTATATTTGATGGTTTTAAGGAAGGTTTCTCATAGTTTCCAAATGAAAAGAAGGTCAGAGAACATAAAACAAGTCAGTTTGTAAAGATAGAGCAGTATCTAGGTGCTAAATAGTTCAAGAGCACAAAGGATGATGTAAGTATTCAATACTTGATCCAGTGGAAAGGATTACGAAAGGAAAATTTGGAGAACAAGAAGGTGAAGTGATCAAGCATGATCTAAGGCAATATAGTCCTCAAAGGGAGTTCAGATGTTTTTCTAGCCCGGTGTATGGTGTAGGGGCATGAAGTACATTTTTGCAATTTTTTTCAAACAAGGTCATTTGATAGGGTTTAGAATATTTTGAGTCTTACATAGTATAATAATGTCATAATATACGATTTGGAATGTAATTTTAGTCTTTAGGGGTTCATTGTGTGAATGTTGTGATTCTTCTTAAATGTTGTCAAAATGCAATATTGTAAAAGTGCAAGAAGTGGAAGCCCAAGGGTCATTTGATTTCAAAGAGAAGTTAGAACAATTTTTTCATGTTGTTTAATGTTTAAAAATTCTTGAAAACCTTGAGGCAAGAATTTGGAGAGTTGGGCTTGAAGTTACATCAATAAAAGTTCCATGTTTTCTTGAAAACTTTTGTGTATTTTCTAGTAATCTGTTGCTCCCAAGATCTATAAGGTTTTGTATTGAGGTAGATTAATCAAAGGTGAATTGAATTAGATATATACATGTTTTAACCATGTTTTGGCTTTTATTTTACTATTTTTCATCAGGTTTGAAGGATTTGGTGAGTAATTCACTATAGGCGGCCAACAAACTCAGAATTTGAAGCTTTGAGGGTGTAAAATGGAGATTTAGGCCATTCCACCTAGTGAAACATGTGATTATTTGGTGGAATGGCATGGTTAGATGTAGGTTGTTATGTTTGTGTGTTTTTTAGGGGTAGGGAAGCTATTTGGATGATTTTGGAATGATGCCTTAGTTGTGTATTTCATTCAATTTTGGTCTAGTTTGGTCGCTTGAGGTTACGGATGATTGAGAAAATATTGGATAGTGCTTTGTAAAGGTTTGGTTAGCATGTTAATACCTTGAATGAAATTGTCTGAGGTGTTGGAAAGGTGAACCAAGGCATAGAGTTGATAGTTTCAATAAACCCCTGTCGAGCATGCCTAAACTGGCATAAGGGTTTTCTGTTTTGATGACTTTTGGGTTGTTTCTATTGATGAAATCTATGGATTTAGGCTATTTGAGACCTATGGAGAAGGATTGAGTAGGGTTTTTTGGATGGAAGAGGTTCTAGCTAGGTGTTGCTTTGGAAAAGAGGGCTAATTACAACTATTTACAGCATAGCAGTCCTTTTTAGGGATTGGTGTTCCAAAAAAAGGTGTATGTAGAAATATGATATGTTGGAGAGTACCATAATGGGTGTCTGAAATCAAAATCCTTTTGTCGGTTTGAGGAATATTCTAAAAGATATGCACAATTCTCTCTATTTGTTATGCTACAAGAAGATTATGAAGGAATTGGGAAAAGTTGTTAAGTTAGAGTTTTGAGGGTAGAAAGATTGTTTGAATCTAATCAAATTGTTATTGTTAGAAGGTTTTCCTCCCTACTCTGCATCAATTTCTATCAGAGCATAGGTTTTAGTTCTTTTGACGGGGAAAGATTAACGCTTGGAGATGGAAAAGTGGTGATTTGAGAAGATAAGATGCCTCCTAAAGGAAGTGGAGCCCTTGGTAGGGAAATTATGTTGTTAAAGGAATCACAAGAAGCACTTTTAGCTAGATTTGTAGTTTTGGAAACAAAGAAAAGAAGAGGAAAGACAACTGAAGAATAAATTGACCAAGAGGAAGAGGAAGGGGGTGAGGATGAAAACCCTGCAAGTGGAAGAGTCCAAGATGATGAATTGGATCCTGATGAGAGAAAGATGGTGAAAATACTCAAGGTTGTTAAAGGAGATGATTTTGGTGAGAAAATAGATGTGCCAATGTATAATGGAAAGTTGGATGTTGAAGAGGTATTGGACTGGATAGATGCACTAGGTAACTACTTTTACTACAAGGAGGTTGCTAAATAATAGAAGGTAAAGTTTCCAAAGACTAAGTTGAAAGGACTTGCTTTGAAATGGTGTAATTATGTTTAAGAGGAAAGAGTGAAGAAAAGGAAAACACATATTAGTTCATGGCATAGGATGGTGTCAAAGATCAAGAGCCAATTCTTGCTAGGAGACACTATAAAAACTTTCAAGAAGTTACAAAGTTTAAAACATAAGGATAAGAATTCCATGGCCTACATTGAAGAATTTCATAGGTTGAATATTAGGGCTGGTCATGTTGAAAATGAAAATGAAAAGATAGCAAGGTATATGTGTGGGTTAAGGTTTCAAATTCAAGATGAATTAATTTTAGCTACTCCAAGGATAGTTGAAGAATGCTTCCAGTTGCTTGTTAGGGTAGCAAAGAAACTAAAAAGAAGGAAAGAAAGGTAAGGAAGAGGTAGAGGAAACACTAGTAGAGGAAAAGGATCAAGGCAGACCTATGAAGATCAAGAAGATACAAGTAAAAACAAAGACCAAGTTGCTAATCAAAAAGGTGGTTTTAGAGGCTTCAGAGGAAGATTTGGTGGAGTTAGATGTTCAAGCTCATTTTTAGGAAGGTGTTATCATAGTAATCAGTTTGGGTATCAAGAATGGAAGTTTCCAAAGAAACATGATTCTATTTCAAGTGTTGGTGATAAGAGATTTATGTTGGTGCAAGAGGATGATTGTGAAAGTGTCAATTCTCCTAATCAACTTGTTGCTCTAGAAGTTGGGGAATCATTGATGGTGAGAAGAACACTCCTCAAAGCATCCAAGGAGAATTAATCAACACAAAGGAGGAAACTTTTCAAAGCTACTTGCAAATGCAAAGGAAAGGTATGCAAAGTAGTAATAGATTCAAGGAGTACTGATAATATGGTATGAAATAAAATGGTTGATAAACTTAAATTGGAAAAGATTCCTGATGAAACACCTTATTGAGTGTCTTGGTTGAATGATGATCAATCTATTTTGGTTAATGAGCAAGCTTTAGTTGAGTTTAGCATTGGTGGATATAAGGATAGGATACTTTGTGATGTTTTTCCTATGTATGTTGTCATTTGTTACTTGGAAGATGATGGAAGTTTGATAGACATTCCATTTATGATGGAAGAAATAATACATATTATATTGAGAAAGATGGAAGAACTTTTACATTAACTCCATTGGTGGAAGATGTGAAGGAATAAACTAAGGTATCTAGGATTATCATGTTAGGTAAGAAAGAGTTTGTGAAGCTTGAGGAAGACAAACATGTGGAGATTGTAGCTACTTCAAGGCTTAAAGATGCTAGGATAGTAGATGGAAGAAAAGGTGATGTTTTGATGTCAAAAATAGATGAAGAGAAGGTAAAGGATGAATTAATTGTGAAGACTCAAGATGGGTTAGATATGCATGATGTGATCATGATAGGAACGATGCTTTATTCTTTGATTTTGAAAGATGTTAGCGGGAAGTTTGATTCTATCAAGATAGAGGTTTGTAAATCTGATGGTAGAGAGGTTTTTAGGGTAGAGAATTTGGTGGAAGAGATGAAGAGGAACAGTGAAGTGAGTAAGGGTATTTGGATTTATAAATGGATGAGTTCAAACATGAAGAAGATACCTAAAGAAGAAATTAGTTCAAGAAAATTTTGATAAAGGTATGTTTTCAGGTTTTAAGGTAGGTTTCACATTGTTTCCAAATAAAAAGAAGGTCAAAGAACATAAAACAAGTTAGTTTATAAAGATGGAGTAGTATCTAGGTGGTAAATAGTTCAATAATACAAAGGATGATGCAATTCTTCAATATTTGATCGAGTGGAAAGACTTACCATACAAAGGAATATTTGGAGAACAATAAGGTGGAGTGATGAAACATGATCTAACGCAATACAATCCTCAAAGGGACTTCAGATCTTTTTTTGGCCAAGTGTATGGTGCAGGGGTACCAAGTACATTTTTGAAAATTTTCTCAAACAAGTTCATTTGATATAATTTAGGATGTTTGAGTCTTACTTAGTCTAATAAGGTCGTAATAGACCATTTGGAATGTAATTTGAGTCTTTAGGGGTTCATTGTGTGAATGTTGCAATTCTTGCAAAATGTTATCGAAATGCAAAATTGTAAAAGTGCAAGGAGTGGAAGCCCAATGGTCATTTGATTTAAAAGGGAAGTTAGAACCATTGTGTCATGTTTTTTAATGTTTAAAAAGGCTTGTAAACCTTGAGGCAAGAAGTTAGAGAGTTGGGTTTGAAGTTACATCAATAAAAGTTCCCTATTTTCTTGAAATATTTTGTGTATTTGTTGGTAATCTACTACCCCTAAGATATGTAAGGTTCTGTACTAATGGATATTGATCAAAGGTGAATTTAGTTAGGTATACACATGTTTTAACCATGTTTTGGATTTTATTTGACTGGTTTTTATCAAGTTTGAAGGATTTGGTGAGTAATTCACTGTGGGCAGCCAAAAAACTCAGAATTTAAAGTTTTGAGGGTGTAAAATGGAGATTTAGGCCATAATGTGTGGTGAAACATGTGATTACTTGGTGGAATGGCATGGTTAGATGTAGTTTGTTTTTGTTTGTGTGTTTTTGAATGGTAGGGAAGGTAGTTGGATTATTTTGGAATGATGCCCTAGTTGTTATTTCATTGAATTTTGGCCTAATTTGGTGGCTTGAGGTTAGGGATGATTGAGAAACTCTTGGGTAGTGCTTTGTAAAGGTTGGGTGAGCATGGGTAGAAATTAAATGAATAGTTTGAGTTTTTGGAAGGGTTAACCAAGGTGTGGAGTGGATAGTTACAATAAAACCCTATTGAGCATTCCTAAATTGGCATAAGGGTTTTGTGTTTTGATGACTTTTTGGTTGTTTCTATTTATGAAACTTGTGGATTCAAGCTATTTGAGACCTATGGAGAAGTCTTGAGTAGAGGTTTGTGGTTAGAATAGGTTCTAGTTAGGTTTTTCTTTGGAAAAGAGGGAAAATTGCAACCATTTCTAGTGTAGCGGTCTTTTTTAGGGACTGGTATTCCAAAGCAAGTGTATGTAGAAATCTTATATGTTGAAGAGTTCCATAATGGGTGTATGAAATACAAATCCTTTTGTGGGTTTGAGGAATCTTCTGAAAGATATGAATGATTCTATGTGTTTGTTATATGATTCTATGTGTTTGTTATACTACAAGGAGATTATGAAGGAATTGGGGTAAGTTGTTAAGTTAGAGTTTTGAGGGTAGAAATATTGATTGAATATGAGAAAATTGTGATTGTTAGAAGGTTTTTCTCATTTCTCTACATCATTTAGCTACACCAATATCTTTCATTTCAAATTTAGCAGCAAGTTGATATTCTAGTTCTGAAATCATACATTTCCCTCTACCAATAAATAAACATATTATCAACATATAATGAAATAAATAGGGAATGATCACCATCATTTTTATAATAAAAAAAGTGATCTAATTTAGAATTCTCAAATCCAAAACTCAACACATATGTATCCATTTTTTGGTACCACATCCTAGGACTCTTTTTTAAACCATACAAATATTTCTTCAATTTGTAAACCAACTTACTTTTACCTTTCACAATTTAGTGCTTTGGTTGTGTCATATAAATATCCTCCTCCAAATCACCATGAAGGAAAACATTTTTCACATCCATTTGCTCAACCTCTAAATAATAAGTAGCAACAATAGAAAGAAAAAATATAATGGATGTCATTTTTGCAACAAGAGAAAATATCTCACCATAATCAACACCCTCAACTTGAGAGTAGCCCTTCATAACCAACCTTGCTTCAATGTTCTTCTCAATACCTCCATTTGAACCAATATTTTTCTTCAACACCCAAATACAAACAACAGGTTTTCATCCTTTAGGAAATGGTAAAAGATCTCATGTCTCATTCTTTTCTAAAGATGTCATTTCTTCATCCATACCAATCTTCTAGTATTTTGTATCATTCATATCTAGTGCCTCTTCTATAGATCTAGGTTCATCCATGTTAGTATTCAAAGAAAAAAATACATCTCTAGTCACTAGGTGAATAACTTTCAGGTGGTTTTCTATGCCTTGTATACCTACAAACAAGCTAGGTTGGTGGTTCCTCCTCTTCTTAAGATCCATAGCTAGATGAGCTCTCCTCAACTTGTTAGCTATCCTTGGGCCTTGATTCACATTTCTCGGGTGTAGAAGGAAATTGAATCACATCATCCTATTTACTTAGTTATGGTTGCAATGTAACAAAAGAAGGATTAGTTTCTCTAAAAATAACATTTCTACTATGTATTACCTTCTATGAAATAGGATCCCAAAGCTTGTATTCTTTCACACAATAACTATATTCAATGAAGATACATTTCATGACCTTGTTCTCCAACTTTGTTTGCTTCTCCTTTGGAACATGTGCATATGCATTGCAACAAAAAAACTCTAAGATGTCTAGATGAATGCTTGCAACCCGACCATGCCTCTATAGGTATCTTATCAACAAGAGCTGATGTAGGAGACTTGTTAATGAGGTAATAGGCAGTGGAAATAGCTTCATCCTAAAACCTTTGTTCTAGGCCAACACCACTCAACATACTCCTAGCCTTCTTCATCAGTTTCATGTTCATTCTTTCTACAATTCCATTATATTGTGGAGAATACAGAGTTGTCTACTATCTGTGAGTACCAAAATATTTAAAAAATATATCAGAATCATTAGAGAGAAATTTTCCACCATTATCAATCCTCAAACATTTTATTTTCTTTCCAATCTAAAACTCAACCATTGCTTTAAATTCTTTAAATTGACTGAAAAACTTCAGATTTACTCTTTGCAAAATATACCAATGTCCTACTATAATCATCAATAAATAAAAAATAATATCTAGATTTAGCAATTGAAGGAAAATCTACAAGACCAAATACATCATAATGAATAAGATCCAATACACCAGAAGATTTATGAGAACTCGAGTAAAACTGAATGTGGCTTTGTTTTACATAAATACAATGCACACGGAAATTGAATCCAAGATTACAATTAGACAAACCGTCAACAAGGTTTTTATTTTTCAAGGTCCTTAGACCGTTTTCTATAATGTGGCCAAGTCTGTAGTGCCATAACATAGTTTTCTCTGTAGGTAAGTTTGTCTCAAAAGAAAGAGCACCCTTGGGTACCCAAAAGCCATGACCATCTGTTGAAGGTGAAACCCTCGTGCTTCTTCTATAGAATTTATTTTCACATAAGTACTATTGCACTCAATATTGCATGCATCAAGCTTATACAATGTCTCATATCTAACACCTCTAGCAATCACCATAACACATTTAACCATCTTAGATCCTGCATCAAAAAATAGTACTTGCACACTTGCATCTATTAGTTTTCTCATAGAAAATTTTGTGCTAATCCTATCATAACCCAATTTTATTTCATATTTATTCAACTATGGAAATACAATTGTTGATGAAATTCAATTAAATATTAAAAGGATATTTTGGAATATTCACATGTTGAATATGAGGATTTGACTAATGTTGACTTTATGAAATCCTGAAACACTATTATATATATATATATATGTGTGTGTGTGTGTGTGTGTGTGTGTGTGTGTGTGTGTGTGTGTGTGTGTGTGTGTGTGTGTGTGTGTGTGTCATCAAGGATTGAATGTTACTGATCAATTTCCAAGAATGTTCAATACCAAGGTGATACGATGAAGGACGAGAGGATGGTTGAAGTAGGATTTTTTAGCCAGATCAAACAATAAGCCAGTTGGAATCTGGGTGCACACACCACATAAGGGCGTGATGATTTGCATTTTAATCAAATTACATATGTTTGAGTATGAAAATTTCTTGATTTGAACTAATTCCATGTTTGGAAAAGTATGGCTTGTAGATACAAAATTTCCTATTTAAAACTCTATGTTTGATGAAACAAAAATAATATTTGTTTATATATGAATATATAGAAATGCTAGAATTTGAATTTATGATCTCTATTAAAGTAACAATGTATGGAAATTGTAAGGCATAACAAAAAAATATACATGGAAGTAAATATGTATATAAAAATATATATACATATACATATATACATGTATGAACATAAGATTCAAATACATATATATGTGTTTATGTGTGTGTGTGTATGTGTATATATATATGTATATATATGTGTGTATATTATGCAAATATAGAAATTATGATAAATGAGAATGGGAATCATTTGAGTAAACATAAAAATATGGATGAATAAATATATATGTATATATATACTATGTGTGTATACATACATACATACATACATACACACATATATATATATATATATATGTATATTCAAATGCTTATTCAAATGCAAATGACAATTGATAGCATGCAAATATCAAGTTGATAATTAAGAACAACTACGAAGGCAGTAGTAATGCCTACCATGAAATAAAGGAAAATTTTGAATTGTGTAGTGGCAAGTGGCTAGGCCATAATGCCTCCACCTAGGGCATGCAAATAAATATTTTGTTTCCATTTTAGAATAACACACAGGTAGTGGGTGAAGGAAAAATTAGGAAAAAAGGTAGGTTGAAGGAAGGAAAAGTAAAGGAGCTTGAAGGAAAAATCCAAGGGTATCTTCATCAATTCAAATTTGAGGTAAATCCAAACCATGCAAATATACAAACTCAATTTATATTCATTCTTTCCTCCTTTAATAACTAGCGATAACCAAATTGCATTTTGTGTATCATTGCTTTCATTTTTCTGTGAAGCCACGACCTTAGGCCAAAAGCCATGGCGTTGACCTCTATGGGTCACTCATTTGTATTTATATATAAGATCATTCTTAGGAAGCCATGTAGTTGGATCTATAAGCTAAGCCAAGCCTTGAGTGATAAGCTTAGGTGGTTCCTCCTTGAGGCCCCACACATAAGCATGCCATACAATTTCATTTGTATACTTTGCACCAATTTTTTCTATATATATATCACTATGAATAAACTATGGTAGAAATTGATTAAAGATTCCCTTAGAAGATGGTTTGTAACCCTAGAGATTATACTTTGTTAGATGGTTTTCCATCCTAGTAGATGTTGAGGCTCATATGCTTCAAGAGTCGAACATAAAATTATGTTATAACATTTAAAATGATAAGCCTGGAGGGCCAGTAGAACTAATTCAATGACTATTTAAGTGATTTCTCCCTTGCATATTTAGGATCTAATATGATGCAGGGAAGTAATAAACCCCTTAGTATGTTTTATTTCTTGTTTTCTAATTCAAATCCTAATATTATTGGGATGGGTTTCTTTCATTTTCCCTAAGTCTTAAATGAATTTAGGTTGTCTCGCTATGAAGCTGACCCTATTTGATGAGGACAGTGGATGGTAAAACCTTGTAGATTATCCTTGCATGCATGGTAATAGACAGAAATGTGTATAGGCAGGAATTTTTATTATAACTAAGATGATCTTGACCATTGGGAGATGGTATATAGATTAATATTATGGTTTATTGGGAAGCAATATTTTCTTTTGAATATTATCATTATGTTCCTTATGCTTGATATAGGGTAGATTTTTACTTTGAAATATTTTATGTTCAATGTGAAATCATAGTATTGTTTCTTCTAATTTGATAGAGAATCATATGCTTGAAAAAGTGATTATTTCTTATAAGAACAACTAGATATTCTATAATAGAACAGTGATACTATTGCTTTTTTTTAATTAAATTTTTGTACAGATAATATGAATGTTCTATTGCAAATTTTATCCATTTAAGAGTGTTCAAATGATAAATATGCATATGTGAGCATCATGCTTATAACTGTATGGTAGGGACAATACTTTTTCTTCTTAAGAGAAGAATGTACATAAGCAAATAGCTAGTTTTTTTAACTATTAGAAGGAAATAGTAAATGTATGATCAAACAATACATATGAAATTGTAAGGCTTACACTTTTCACTTGACAATGAAAGGTCAAATAGAATACTATCAAAGTTCAAAAATCTGAATTAAACTTTTTTTCAAAATGTATGCACAACCTCAAACATAAGTAGGTGCATATATGTGTATGCATATAGATGTCGTCTATGTACATACACATACTTGTGATATATACCTTCTTTGTTTTAGTACTTTATTTTAATATAAAATTCTTAAGATGTTAAGTAGAAATTAGACTTACGAAAGAAGTAATTTGAATATTGAAATAGAACAGTGATACCTTAATTGACTACAACATCTATGGGTAAGTTGATGTTAGATGGTAGATAGTTGTTTAGAAGAAAGTTACTTGCAGGATGGGTGTCAAAATGGATCAAAGAGCATAGGTTTGATTTACTACTTCAACCTATCATTTTTTGTTGTTGCAACACACTTTTATGCTTGGCCAAGCAATATTGTTCATTATACATGCATGAACTCTATGATTTCACTCTCTACCATTCCCAGCATAGATCTTGCACTTTCTCTTTTTCTAGCATACAAGATAGAAATTGCATGTTGATGTTGGGAAAGCACCAGATTCCACCTTGTGGGTTCTTCTCTTGCTAAACTCTTCATGTAGGGTTGGGCATTCTTCAAGATGGAAGAATACTAGGGAAGTGTAAGCTTCATGGTTGGGCAGTAAAGCGCTTCAAGCATGTTCTTGTCCACTAGTGGAGGTGAGCAATGAAGAGGAACCTTAACATTCACTAGACTAATATAGTCTATTTTCTAATTTGATGTAACTATCATCTAAGTACTTGATGAGAAATGTACCTTTAAATGATATTATGGCCTTTACTGCCAAAGTGAACATGATATAATAATTTGAATTTTGAAGAGAATATAAGAATCTTTGATGCTTTTTTAATAGACATGTGTAGCTATAATTGACTTTCGCCACTAGTTATGTCTCTTTAAATTTGAGTATATTCATGTGCCATTTATAATAATAATTAAATAATTAATAATTAGGAATAGATTGTTGCATTTGGTATCAGAGCTTAGGGTTCAACTCTAGTCCTTTTAAGTCTACCATAGTTGACTAGGGTAGTTGACCCTTGACCAAAATTATAAGTCCTGAGAATTGACCCAACTTGAATTGAATGCAAGAATGGGAAAACTATCAAAAACCCATGCAAGAATGATGCAAAGGAAGCAAACACCAACACAAGGGTTCCAATAGAAATTCTCGATGTTGATGAAACTCTAGCACAAGCCCTTACATGACTCAAGCCAGAGAGAGGCTTGAAGATTTAGGAGAAGAAAATGCCTAAAATCAAATAGCATTATGATGCATGAGCATCCAAGGTGTTCGAGCAATCTTGCATCACCAAAAAAAAAAATTATTTCTTTTCAATAAGGGCTAAATTTGGTATAGTTACTATTTTAGTAAGTTTGCATTTATGCATAGTTGGAAATGAAATCTTACATAGACCTCCAGAATGGTAAATTGAAGCCAATGGCAAAGAAATCACTTCAATACCTTTTATCATTTGAGAGATTAAAATTTTAAATTTTGAAAATCCTAGTAAAATCTTCCAGGTCAATTTTGAGGCAATTAGAGGCTCCAATTGGGCCTAAAAATTGGTATCATTTTCTCGAGACCTTTCTTAAAAGGTATTATAATTGAAAATCTAATAGTTGGATCAAAATTTATGACCCCACGAAGTTGTAATAGAAAAATTAATTAAATTTCAAAATATCTTCTTGAGGAAGTTATAGTTTCTAGAAGATTCTAGGGTGGTTACACTTTCCAAAAGATTCTAGGGCAGTTACACCTTCCAAATAAAGGATGTAAGGGGGACTACAGAGGGGAAGCAAGAGTAGATTAGATGGTGGATCCAATTTACACATTTGCAGATTTATGTAATCAGAAAGCCCATGTGATGGAAAATATAATGTTGTAATTTCATTTTCATTTTAGTGGTAATAGAAAAGATTTTCTTTCCTTCTTGCATTTTTCTTGTTCCATTATTTGTTGTTTTTCTGAGTTTTTGATTGTAAGGGGAGTACACTTCATCAAGTGGTATTAGAGCGAGTTTTCTTGAGTGTGTAAATAGATTGTTGAATGTGCGTAAGTTTGCACCAGGACTTGTGGTTGTGGGTTTGTGAGAAAAGATGCCTCTACGAAGAAACTGTGGTGGGAGAAATGTTGGGGTAACAAAAGAGATTTTTAAAGCCATCTAGAGACAAGTTCAATCACTGCAAGAGGAGTTGTGTAGGGGAGATGATGTTAGAAGAAGAGATGAAAGTGAAGATGAGACTAAAGATGAGGATCCATTCAAAGAGGAAGCATAGGATGTAATGGATCCCGGAGAATTCAAACTAATTAGGGCCATTTTGAAGATTGGAAAGAGGCCAAAGCTAGAAATTTCTAATTTTTCTGGAAACCTAAATCCAAAGTAGTTAATTGATTGGATCAATGACATGGAAGATTATTTTGAGTATGAGGAAATAGAAGACCCAGATAGGGTCAAATTTGCAAAGGAAAAATTTAAAGGGCATGCTAGCATATGGTGGAAAGAAGTCTAGCTATAAAGAAATAGAAGAGGAAAAGAGAAAATAACAATATGGGATCGAATGGTGGAAAAATTAGAAAGATAGTTCATTCTTATGGACTATGAGTTGGACTTGTTGAAGAAGATGCAAGGGTTGAAGCAATAAGTAAAAACTATTAAGAAGTACACAAAAGAATTCTACTGAGTCCTGATCAAAACAGGTCATTCTAAGGCCAAAATGGAGAAAGTTTCCCATTACATAAATGGGTTGAAGCTGGGCATTCAAGAAGAGCTAAGTCTGGTAAGAATGTCTGCCATTGGGGATGAATATTTTTTGCTTTGAAGGTAGAAGAGAAGTTGAATAGGAGGTTTGAAACTAAACAAAGAGGTGGAGGTCATGGTCGAAGAACTAGTGGATGGTCATATGGAGGTTGAAATGAAGACCAAAAGAAGGGAAAATGATCTAGTAGCAGCTAGAACCAGAAAGGAGATAACACCTATTGTCCTTGTGATCAAAATAATGGAGAACAAAGAGGAAGAGGGAGATCTTGGAAAGGACCAAGAAGAGGAGGATTTCATGGAACCTATTTCCAATGTGGAGAAGAAGGGCATAGGTCATATGAGTGTCTTCAACATCAGGGAAGGACAAATAGAAGACCTGAGGGTAATGCATGAGTTGCACATGTAGACGAAGATGTTGAGTCTTCACATTTTGAGGATGCAGTCTAAAGAGAAAAGGTTCTTGTTACTAGAAGAGCCTTGTTGAATGAGGAGAAAGAGCCAACTCAAAGGATGAACTTGTTTCGCACCAGATTTAAGTGTGAAGGAAAAGTTTGCAATGTTCTTATTGATGGAGGTAGTACTGATAACCTTGTTTTAGAAGAGATGGTTAGTAAGTTGCAGTTGGAGAGAAGAAGGCATACAAATACATACAAGATTGCTTGGTTGTAGAAAGACCATAAATCTTTGGTAAATGAACAATGTCTAGTAAAGTTCAAGATTGGAAATTACCATGATGAGGTATTGTGTGATATGATGCCTATGGATGTTTGTCATATGTTGTTAGGTAGACCATGGCAGTTTTATTGGCAAGTAGTACATGATGGACATGCCAACACCTATTCTTTGACAAAGGATGGAATTCATCATAAGATGAAGCCCTTGAAAGAGGCAGAAGAAAAGGTATGCAATAATTCAAGAATTTTTTTGGTTTATGGAAGAAAGTCCCTAGAAGGTATGAAGCATGAGCATATGTGTTTTGCATTGATCCCTAGAGTTGATAAAGAAGATACTATTGAGGTACCTGTAGAGGTTTCATATTTGTTGAATGAGTTTCAAGCTATTTTTTTTATAACATACCTGAAGGTTTGCCTCTAGTAAGAAAGATTACTCATTAGATGGACCTAACTCCTAGAGCCAATTTTCTGAATAAGGCAGCTCATCGTATGACTCTAGCAGAGAGTGAAGAGTTGAACAAACAAGTGTAAGAGTTGTTGCGCAAGGGATTGATTCGAGAGAGTTTGATTCCATGTGTAGTACCTGTAGTACTAGCACCAAAGAAGGATGGGGAATGGCAGATGTGTATAGATTCTAGAGCCATCAACAAGATCACCATCAAGTATAGATTTCCTTTGCCAAGGATGGATGACATTATAGATTGTTTGAGTGGAGCTGAGTACTTCATGGAGATAGATTTGAAGAGTGAATATCACCAAATATGTATTAGAGAAGGAGATGAATGGAAGACAACCTTTAAAACCAAGGAGGGCTTGTATGAGTGGTTATCCATGCCTTTTGTGCTAACCAATGCACTGAGCACATTTATGTGGCTTATGAATGAGGTATTAAAAGTTTTTTGAGGAAAATTTGTTATTGTTTATTTGGATGATATTCTGATTTTCAGTAAGACATTGCAGGAGTACCTAATGTAGATCTAGAATGTTTTTGAGAAGCTAAGGGAGGAGAAGCTATTGATTAATTTGAAGAAATGTAGTTTTGTAAAAAGGGAGTTGGTGTATTTGGGATTTGTTTTCTCAACAGAGGGTCTTAAAATGGATCTAGAGAAGGTGAGAGCTATCATTGAATGGCCTACCCCCAAAAGTGTTACAGAGGTAATATCATTTCATGGTCTAGCATGTTTTTATAGAAAGTATATTAAGAGTTTCAGTAGTATTTTTGCACCTCTAACTGAAGCAATGAGAGGGGATATAAAATAGTTTAAGTGGACTATAGGAGCAGCAAAAAATTTTGATATGTTGAAGAATAAAGTTATAGAGCAACCTATTTTGGCACTTCTAGATTTCAATAAGGTCTTTCGGGTAGAGATGCTAGTGGCACTGCCATAGGAGTTGTTTTGAGTCAAGAAGGTAAGCCTATTGCCTATTTTAGTGAGAAGTTAAATGATGCTAAGAAGAAATATTTTGTCCATGATCAAGAGTTCTATGCTATAGTTCAGGCTTTGAAGAAATGGAGACACTATTTGTTGCCAAAAGAATTTGTTTTATATACTGATCACTAGGCTTTGTAGTATCTCAATAGTCAGGGAAAGTTGAATCACAGGAACTTAAAATGGGTTGAGTTTTTGCAGAGTTATACTTTTGTTTTGAAGCATAGGAGTGGAAGATCAAATAGAGTTGCAGATGCCTTAAGTAGAAGCAATTTTTTTTTATAGATATGAATATAGAGGTTGTTGGGTTCAATAAAATCAAGAGTTTATATTTGGAAGATCCAGACTTTGCAGAAGCTTGGAAGGCTTATTCAAAACCTGCTACATTGGATAGGACAAGATGGTTGAATTTCTTCATCCAAGATGGAATTTTTTTTAGAGGAAGCCAATTGTGCATTCTAAAGAGTTCTATGAGAGATAATATAATCAAGGAGAAGCATAGTTGAGGATTGACTGGGAATTTTGGTCGAGATAAGACCATTTCTCTTGTTAGTGAGAATTATTACTAGCCATAGTTACAATAGGATGTGAAGAAGTTTGTACAAAGTTGTAGAGTATGTCAGATGGCAAAAGGAATAAGTCAGAGTACTAGATTGTATCAGCCATTACCTGTACCTAAGAGGCCACGGGAGGAAATTAGTATGGATGTTTTCCTTGGCTTATCAAGGACATAGAGAGGGCATGATTCCATATTTGTGGTGGTGGATAGATGTTTGAAGAAGGTACATTTCATTCCATCTCATAAGACAAGTGATGTTCATATTGCACAGGTTTCTTTCAAAGAGGTGGTGAGACTACATGGTCTACCAAAGAGTATAGTTTTAGATAGAGATACCAAATTTATGGTTATTTCTAGAGAACATTATGGAAGAAGTTGAAGATAGACTTGAAGTTCAGTTCTGCTCAACATCAAGAAACTGATGGACAAACATAGGTAGTCAATAGGATTTTGGGTAACCTGCTAAGATGCTTAGTAGGAGATAAACCAAATGGATGGGATTTGATTTTTCCACAAGCAAAATTTTCTTATAAAATTTTTTTCAACAAGAGCATTGGTAAATCACCATTCTAGATTGTATATGGGAGTAGTCTGAGGAATTCTTCTAAAATGAGAAAGATGGATAAAGGAGAGAAGAGTAGTGTTGAGGTTGAAGATTTTGTTGAGCACTTGAAGAATTTGCATAATGAGGTGAAGAAGCATATCAATAAGATGAACTCTTAATAAAAGGCTAATCTAGATTAGAAAAGTAGGTATAAGGAGTTCTAGGTAGGAGATGAAGTCATGGTTCATTTGTGAAAGGAAAGGTTTCTAGTTGGTACATACAAAAAGTTGAAAATGAAGAAGTTTGGACCATGCAAGATCTTGACGAAGCATGATTCAAGAAATCCATATGAGGTATATTTTTCTAATGGAATTCATATTTCACCTATGTTTAACATCTCAAATTTAATAGAATATAATTAGGGAGGAATTGATGAAGGAATAATAGAGGAACAGTGGAATATTCTAGCACCTAGTTCAGAAAAGGAAGAGGTAGAAGACATTTTGGATAGCCACCTGGGAAGAAGCACAAGAAACAAGAAATATGTAGAGTAATTGGTGAAATAGAGTGGAAGGATTGTTGAAGAATCATCACAGTTATCTGAGTTTGAGGTTAATTGGTGTAGGGGCACCTTGGGTCTCCATGCCTCTTTGAGGCCTTTTTTTTTTTGTGTGCTTGATTTCAAGTTTCCTATGATGTAATAAGGTCCTAAGTACCATCTTAAAGGACTTGTAATAGGTTTTCTAGGCTTGTTGTTGATTTTTTTGTCTTGGTGATAAGTTTCAATGTAATAACAAGGTCTCCATCCTCACTTTGTAAGCTTGGTGCACCTTGGAAAATTAAGGAATCAAAATTCCATGATGAAACTAAGTGCTTGAGGGGAGTTTCCTTGGAGTTTTGAAATGGTTTTGAAGCCTTTTGACACCTCTGAAAGGTTCATTGTAATCGAGCTTGAGGAAGTTGCATTAACTTGCCTTAACTAGGCCATTAGGTGTCTAAATGATGTTTTGTTAGTTCCCAACATACAACCAATTCAAATTTTATTTGTGGGACATTGGGAAGGTTGGTTGAAGGTATAAATAAGCATCACATGGTTGAGGCATGGTTGTTGATGAAATTTTTTGAAGTTCTTATGCAAAAACTTATTTTTTGGAAAGTCTATGTGTAAATTTCATGTTCTTCTATGTGGTGCGGCCTCTATACATACTATACAGGTATAAGCCTATTGTGGGTGGATAGAGAGAATACCTGGCTTTCTTTTGGTGGTGATTTGACAAGTTTTCATTGAGTATAAAGGAAGATATCGCCATTTTAGTAGGAATTGGTCTGAAAACACTCAAAACTAGGGTTTTGATTGAAAAATGGCTCTTACTTCCATCTCCACATTGTAATAATGCTAAATATTGGTGGGATGGAAGGTATTTGTGTACATTTTCATATTCTCAGGGTTCTAGAGAATGGCATGCTATGTGTAGGAATACATGCATTGTTTTAGGCATGACATCTTCATGTGACAAGCCTAGATTGTGAAGCAAAAAGTTGAGTTTTGCTTGTTTATGGTGATTTTGATAGAGGAGGCACTTAGGAATGATGGATTTCAATGTAGAAAGCCTTTAAGAATCTATGTTAGGGATTTTTTGTGAAGGGGAGAACCTAGATAGTCTAATTCCTATTGTAGCCAACCAATTAGGCCTCTTGGAGTATTGTTGTTTTGGTATATTTCTCTTTTACCATCCACTATCAAAATCAAGGTTTTGAGACTTTTTAGGGGAATATATTACTTGTCTAATTTCAGTGGTTTGGGCCTGATAGAATCTTGTGTGTAGATTTTATTTTGACTGTCCTCCCGGGCAGGCTACAAGGCTTATTGTGGTAAAGAGGCCTAATAGTTAGAGTGATGAGAAAATGGGAACTCCTGAGTGAAAATTAGGGTGTTATGTTTTGGTTTAGTCCTATTTGACATGTTCTAAGTAGTTGCAAACCCTCTTGGTTGTTGGAGTCCAAGAACCCTAGGTGTGTTGGGTCTTTTCCTTGAAGGAATAGTGTGTTGGAGGATTCCATATAAGAGTATTTGAAAGAGTTTCCAAGTGAGAGTCTTTGCCATCTGATTTTAGTTGTCCTTCGTTTCCCACTATATAGTAGAGTGGTATCAAATACAAGATTTGATTTGAAAAGGTTGTGAGGATATTTGGAGGTTGTGGTAAATAAAAGGAAGATTCCTCCAAAAGGTGGGTCTATTGTGGCAAGGGAGATGAAGGCCTTGAGGGACAAAATAGAGGCCTTAGAAAGAAGGAAAGGGAATGTTGAGAAAGAGAGTACCTTAGAGGAGGAGGTAGAGGGTGGAGAGGAAATCCATCTAGAAGAGGAGATTCCTCCTAAAGAGAAAAGGTTCATTGGAGCATTGAAGACCATTATAGCAGAAGCCACTGAAGTGAAAATGGATATTCTAGTATATTTGGGGAAGATGGATGCTGAGGAACTGATAGAATGGATTGATTCCTTAAATAATTACTTTGAATATAAGGAGATGGAAGAAGATAAGAAAGTTATTTTTGCAAAGACAAAGCTAAAGGGGGCCACTTTGACTTGGTGGAAGTACTACCAAGGAGAAAGAGGGAAAGAGGGAAAGAATTTGATTTCCTCTTGGGACAGAATGGTGAACAGATTGAAGGCAGAATTCTTACCGGTAGATCATGAATTTCAATTTTTTAGGAGGCTACAAATCCTAAAGCAAAAGGATATGGACGTGGGAACCTATACTGAGGAGTTTCACAAACTCAGTATGAGGTGTGGTCATGTAGAAAATGACAAGGAGAAAGTGGCCAAATATTTGAATGGCCTAATATTTGTAATTCAAGATAAGATGAGTCTTGTCACTCCCAAACTAGTGGAAGAGTGCTTCCAAGTATTATGCAAGGCAGAGGAGAAGTTAAGAAGAAAGAAAGAGAAACAAGGAAGGGGTAGAGGTGAGAATTCCAAAGGAAGAGGCAATTTTGGTGGTAAAAACCAATCACAAATGAAAAAAGGGGATTCAAGTGGAAAAGAGGAACACATCCAAGAATCAAGAGAAGGATTCAAAGGTAGGAGGTCAAATGGAAGAAGCAGACTTAATGGAAGAGGCTCCAATTAATTTTCTAGAAGGTGCTACACTTACAACTAGTTTGGGCACCCATCTTTCAAGTGCCGTGAAAAGAAATCTTCAACCTCTCAAGGTGCAGATAGGAGGAATCAATTGGTGAAATAGGAGGATGCAAAAAGTGCATATTCACCTTATAAACCTACTGATCTTAAATTTGGAGAGAGCTTGATGATGAGAAGAATGCTTCTCAAGGTGCCAAGTGCCAAGTTGCCACCACAGAGAAATTCCTTGTTTAGGACTTCATGTAGATCTCATGGGAAGGTATGCAAGGTAATTGTAGACTCTCATTCCACTAATAATTTAGTGTCTCTTGAAATGGTTGAGAAGTTAAAACTAAAAAATATTTTGCACCCTACCCCATATAAGGTGTCCTGGTTGAACAAGGGCCAACAAGTTCTTGTTATTGAGCAATGTTTGGTGGAATTTCAAATTGGGGAGTATAAGGACAGAATTTTGTGTGATGTCACACCCATGGATGCTTTTCATCTACTCTTAGGACACCCTTGGTAGTATGATAGGAAATCCCAACATGATGGAGAAAAGAATACCTACACAATAACAAAAGATGGACACACTTTCACTATGAATCCCTTACCGGATGAAGGAGTAGATAAACATCTTGGGTCTAGCATCATGGTGGTAGATGAGAATGAGTTTTTGTAGAACTTAGAGGAATAGGGAGGTCTAGATTTTTCCTTGGTTGTTAAGCCTAAATTCAGGTCTAATTTGTCCTCAAACAAAGAGAAACCCATACCTAGTGAAGTCCAAACTTTGTTGGGGAAGTACAAGGAGATTGTAGTGGATGGATTTCCTAGTTCCCTACCTCCAATTAGAGATATCAGCCACCATATTGACCTGATACTAGGTGCTACATTTCCCAATAAGGTTGCCTATAAGATGACACCAGCCCAAAATGAAGAGCTAGCAAAGCAAGTGCAAGAGTTGTTGGATAAGGGCCTAGTGAGGAAGAGTTTAAGCCCTTGTGTTGTTCCAACTATGCTAGCTCCAAGAAAGGATGGTAAATGGAGGTTATGTACTAATTCAAGAGCCATAAATATGATAACCATTAGATATAGGTTTTCTATGCCAAGGATGGAGGATCTTATGGATTGTCTAGTAGGAGCTTGCTACTTTTCAAAGATTCATTTGAAAAGTGGGTATCCCTAAATTAGGATTGGTGAAGGGGATGAATAGAAGACAACTTTCAAGACCAATGAAGGTATTTATAAGTGGATGGTGATGCCTTTTGGATTGTCTAATGCCCTTAGTACTTTCATGAGACTAATGAATGAGGTATTGAAACCTTTTACTGGAAAATTTGTTCTGGTTTATTGGGATGACATTATTGTCTTTAGTAGGACCAAGGAGGAGCATATGGAGCATCTTGGACATATTTTAAGAAGGATACATGAAGAAAATTTGTTGATCAACTTACAAAAATGTGAGTTCATGAAAGAAGAATTGGTCTACCTTGGGTTTGTTATCTCACAAGGAAATTTGAAGATGGATCCATCAAAGGTTTAGGCCATTCTCAATTTCCCAACACCTAAGTCAGTGGGTGATGTAGGGAGTTTTCATGGCCTAGCAAGCTTCTACAGGAAGTTCATCAAGAGTTTCAACCATATTTGTTCCCCCATCATTGATACAATCAAAGGAGATAAGAAGGGTAAGTTCCAATGGACCAATGAAGCAAATGAAAGGTTTGAGTACTTGGAAATAAAGGTATCACAACAACCTATTCTTTCTCTTCCTGATTTTAATAAAGTCTTTATTATTGAGTGCGATGCAAGTAATCAAGCAATAGGTGTTGTTTTTGAGTCAAGAGGGCAGACTAGTTGCATTTTTTAGTGAAAAACTAAATGAAGCCAATAGAAAATACTCATCATATGATCTTGAATTGTATGATATGGTCCAAGATTTAAAGAAATGTAGGCACTACTTGTTACCAAGGGAGTTTATAGTATTCACTGACAACTATGCTCTTCATTTCTTGAAAGGACAGGAAAAATTGAACCAAAGGCACATTAAGTGGGTTGAATACCTATAAGCATATACATTCTCCATAAAACATAAGAAGGGGAGAACTAATAAGGTTGCAGATTCCCTTAGTATAAGGGTCATGATGGTTTAAGAAGTGCAACTAAAAAGTGTGGGAATAAAATCTCTCAAAGGTTTGTATAAGGAGGATTAATATTTCAAGGCTACTTTTAAAGTTTGTTCTCAATTTTCTAATACTTTTTGTAGTGATTATGTTTATTATGTTTTGCAAGATGTTCTATTGTTTAAAGGGGCTCAATTGTGCATTCCCAAGTTCTCTATGAGGGAGAATATAATAAAGCAAAAGCATAATGGGAGTCTTGGAGGGAACTTTGGACTTGAAAAAACTTTGGAGGAGGTTAGGAGATTCTACTTTTGGCCTAAAATGCAAATGGATGTGAGAAGGTTTGTGGAAACTTGCACCATATGTCAAAGAGAAAAAGGGACCACTTCAAATGTTGGTCTTTATCAGCCTCTACCAATCCCAAGTAGACCTTGGGAGAGAATGAGCATGTATTTTGTCTTGGGACGACCTAAGACACAAAGGGGGGTTGATAGTGTGTTTGTAGTAGTTGATAGATTTAGCAAGATGGCACATTTTATTCCTTGTAGATGCACTAGTGATGCCTCTAATATTGCAAGTCTATTCTTTAGGGAGATTATAAGAATGCATGGCATTCCTATGAGCATTGTATCTTATAGGTACTCCAAGTTCATATGTCACTTTTGGATGACCTTGTGGAGGAAATTCAAGACTAATTTGCAGTATAGCTCAACCTACCATCCTCAAACCGATGGAAAAATAGAGGTACTTAACAGATCACTTGGTAATATTTTAAGTTTTTTGACAAAAGAATATGGCGTTCAATGGGATTTGCTGTTGCCTCAAGAAGAGAATGCTTATAATGAATCCATTAATAGAAGCATTGGAAAAACTCCCTTTGAGGTTGTGTATGGGATGAATCCAAGGGGGATCTTTGATTTGAGAGATTTGAAAGGAATAGGGAAGAGTAGTGTATAAGGAGAGGATTTTTCCATAGCCATGAATTATATCCATGACCAAGTGAAGGAAAATATCAAAAAGAGTGTAGAACACTACAAGGAAAGGGTAGATTTGAAAAGAATAAATGTGGAATACGAGGTGGGAGATCTTATTTTTTCTTATTTGAAGAAGGAGATATTTCCTAAAGGAAAATACACAAAGATTCATATGAAGAAAATAGGCCCATGCAAAATAATTCACAAGTTTAGACAAAATGCATATAACATAGTGCTCCCTCCTAGAGTGGTTATCTCTCCTATCTTTAATGTGGATGACTTGTTCCCATTTAAGGGATCTTTGGATGCAGGTGCAGGTTTGGAAGATGATGAAGATTGGGTCCAGGACCTTCCACCATTTGAACCCCTGAAACTTGAAACCATCCTAGACACCAAAGAGGTAAAAGGATGAGGAAAATGGTATATATTGAATATCTTGTTAAATGCCAGGGTCTTCCACCTGAAGATGAAACTTGGATGAGTGAGGAGGACATCAAACAACATGGTACTACTTTTAAACAAATGATCTTAGGTGGTACTTGAGATCTCTTTCGTGCCCTGGGTGCATGGTGCAGGGGCACCTTGGGTCTCCATGCCTCTTTGAGGCCTTGTTTGGATTTTTGTGTTTTATTTAAAGTTTCCTATGATGTAATAAGGTCTTAAGTACCATATTAAATGACTTGTAATAGTTTTTCTAGGCTTTTTGTTGAGTTTTTGGTCTTGGTGATAAGTTTCAATGTAATAACAAGGTCTCCATCCCCGCTTTATAAGCTTGGTGCACCTTGGAAAATTAAGGAATCAAAATTCCATGATTGAACTAGGTTCTTGAGGGGAGTTTCCTTGGATTTTTGAAAAAAAATTATGCCTTTTGAAAACTCTTAAAGGCTCATTGTAATCGGGCTTGAGGAAGGTGTATTAACTTGCCTTAACTAGGCCATTAGGTGTCTAAATGATGTTTTGCTAGTTCCCAATGTAAAACCAATTCAAATGTTAGTTGTGGGACGTTGGGAAGGTTGTTTTAAGGTAGAAATAAGCATACCATGGTCGATTCATGGTTGTTGATGAAACATTTTAAAGTTCTTTTGCAAGAACTTTCTATTTTTTGGAAAATATGTGTGTAAATTTCTTGTTCTTCTATGTGTTATGGCCTTTGTATGTACTATATAGGTATAAGCCTATTATGGGTGGATAGAGAGAATACCTAGATTTATTTTCGTGGTGATTTGATAATTTTTCATTGAGTATAAAGGAAGATATCACCATTTTAGCAGGAATTGGTCTGAAAACCCTCAAAACTAGGGTTTTCATTGAAGAATGGCTCTTACTTCCATCTCCACATTGTAATAATGATAAATCTTGGTGGGATGGAAGGTATTTGTGTACATTTTCATATTCTCATGGTTCTGGAGAATGGCATGCTATGTGGAGGAAGACATGCATTGTTCTAGGCCTGGCATGTTCATGTGACAAGCCTAGATTGTGAAGCAAAAAGTTGAGTTTTGCTTCTTTATGGTGATTTTGACAGAGGATGTACTTAGGAATGATCAATTTCAATGTAAAAATTCTATAAGAATCTATGTTAGGGATTTTTGGTGAAGGGGAGAACCTAGATAGTCTAATTCTTGTTGTAGCCAACTAATTAGGCCTCTTGGAGCAGCGTTGTTTTGGTCTATTACTATTTTACCATCCACTATCAAAAAGGAAGGTTTTGAGACTTTGTAGGGGAATATATTACTTGTCTAATTTTAGTGGTTTGGGCCTGATAGAATCTTTTATGTAGATTTTATTATGACTGTCCGCCCAGGCAGGCTACAAGGCTTATAGAGGTAAAGAGGCCTAATAGTTAGAGCGATGAGAAAATGGGAATTCCTAAGTGAAAATTAGGGTGTTATGTTTTGGTTTCATCCTATTTGACACATTCTAAGTAGTTGCAAACCCTCTTGGTTGTTGGAGTCAAAGAACCCTAGGTGTGTTGGGTCTTTCCCTTAAAGGAATAGCGTGTTGGAGGATTCCATATAAGAGTATTTGAAAGAGTTTCCAAGTGAGAGTCTTTTCCATCTGATTTTAGTTGTCCTTCCCTACCCACTCTGTATCATTAATCATCTTCATTTCCCTCTAACTCCTGAGAAGTGATAGGGTCAATTTTCAAATTACCCCCAGTGCAATTTACAATTCTGGAGGTTTGTGTAAGATTTTGTTTCTAATTGTGCATAAATGAAAACTTACTAAAATAGTAACCCTACCAAATTTAGCCCTTATTGAAAAGAAACAACATTTTTTTTGGGTGATTCAAGATTCCTCTAACACCCTAGATGCTCGTGCATCACATTCCACAATCTGGGACTGGCATGAAGGGTGTGGACCCAATGCACCTTTTCTTTAAATAAAGAGGAAATGGAGGGCCTACATGCTCAACCATCCTCATTTGTAAAGTTTGATATAAACTACGATAGTGATATAGAGAAATGTCCTCTAATTGAAACTGAGAAATCAAAATGACGTAACCTAAAACATATTGTAAATAAGGGTCTATTGACTCACCCTAAATAGAAATAAAATATAAAGATATTTTGGTGTGTTCAATAGAATACTCTAGTGTGTGTGTATCTTACATGAATGTGTATGTATTTTATGTTAAAGGATACATACATATAAAAATTTAAAAATGTAACATAAGAAATTTTACTCGTAGAACCTTGTGTTGAGATGTGATAAACATGACTGTGTTGTATATTGTGGGACATAATGGTGACTAATAGGTAAGATGAGGGTGGTGGTAGTTTTGATAATGGACCAAACAAGAGGTTTGAACAAATTCTAGAGGTTCTAAACTGGCAATATTCTTGCATGCATCTTATTAAGAAAAAATTATGAGTGGCACATGAGGACCGAGACCACAGGAATGTAGAAGGAAATCAAGGAGACAGTGGTCCAAGGGTAGTTCGATGAGGGAAAATTGAGGAAGATATCTGGATATACCTTAAAACAGTAGCACCACCCAAGTTTGATGGCAAGGCCATCAAAACATGAGTTGAGGCTTGGATTATAGATATGGAAAAATACTTTGGGCTTTGTAACCTTTCTAAATAGACTAAGGTAGCATAGGCTATGTATTAGCTCTTAGGTGAAGCAATGACTTGATGGGATAATGAGAAGTTAGAAAAAAACATACAACTTTCTGAAATCACTTGAGGACTCTTCCTCTAGTATTTTAGGAAGAGATGGATACCATAGCTTTTCTTTGACAAGAAAATGATATAATTTTAGAACTTAACCTAGGGAAATATGACTGTGATTCAATATTGGGAAAAGTTCACAAATTTGCTAAAGTATGTGCCTCAGTATCATGGGAATGAATGGTTCTGTATCTAAAAATTTATAATGGCTCTCAAACCTCACATAGGAGTTGAGGTGGACATGTATGAGCCTTATACCATGTATGAATTCTTCCAAAAAGCCACAAAACAAGAATAAATGTTGCAAAAGTTGTCTAATCTTTGCAGTGATTCATGTTCTAAGTCTTGGTATGGAAAGCAAAGATTTCATAAGGGGGACAAGAGGCATCGGATTCATAACCTCAATAGGGGAAGTTAGTAAGAGAAGGGTGACAATGGTAAGGATGGAAGGAATAATAGAGAAAATAAGGGTAAGACCAAGGATGACCATGCGCAGAAAAGCTTTAGAGAGGACAAGCTAGGAGGTTGGAAAGGACCTTGTAATTGATGTTATAATTGTGGTGGAAATTATTATGCCTCAAATTATCCTCAACTATTAAAGACCTAAAATGAGGGAAGATATCAATAGACTCACTAGATCCATGCCTTAGTGGACAACAGGCAGGCATAATATCAGGCTTCGCCAATTTAGCTAATAAGTAAGCTCTATGGCCAAACTATCTCTAACTTAATTGATACTAGAGCTACTGAATTTTTTGTAGATCCTAGAATAATATCTAAGATACCCATTTGACTAGGGTACATGGAAAAATCATGAATATTCCAATATGTAAATCAAGGAAAGCAAAGGGTAGATACCTATCTTCTTTTGTAGTGAGTTAGAACTTCCAACCTTTCAAACCTAAGTCAACTTGTATGTAGCACCCTTAGGCTCATATGATGTGATTTTGGGAATAAATTGGTTAACTAGGCATAAATATTTAGAGAAGGATAAAGTGGTCAATTTTCTAGATGATTTTAAAAACCCAAGGGAGGTTTGTGGAATACAGAGAACCTTAGAACTTAGATAGATTTATGCAATGTAGCTCAAGAAGGCTTGTTGAAAGGGATATGCAATTTATGTAGTGCATGTTAGTAATCCTGGTAGCAAGGAGCTATATTTAGATGACTATCCTATTCTCAAGGAGTTCTGGGAAGTATTCATTAAGGAACTTACAGAATTTCCTCTGAAGCAGGAATTCAATTTTTCTATCAACTTAGTCCAAGGTGCCCTATTGAATGACCACAATAGAAATTTATGAGATGAAGGCCCAACTAATGGAACTATTGGAAAAGGGACTCATAAGACCTAGTGTGTCTCCTTGGGGAGAGTTGATAACTTTTGTGAAGAAAAAGGATAGAACTTTGCAACTATTTATAGATTATCGAATGTTAAACAAGGTTACCATCAAGAATCAGTATCCAATCCCCATGATTGATGAATTGTTCGATCAAATGAAAGTAGAAACAATGTTCTCCAAAATTGATCTGAGATCAAGGTACTATCAATTGAGGATTAAGGAAGAAGATATTCTGAAAACTATATTTTGAACTCGGTATGGACATTATGAGTTCACAGTGGTACCTTTTGGCTTAACTAATGCACCAAAAACCTTCATGAACCTTATGAATAATGTGTATATGGATTGCTTGGATGATTTTTTCTTGATATTCATTGATGACATATTAGTCTACTCAAAGACTGTTGAAGATCATGATAGACATTTGAGAATAGTGTTTCAATGGCTAAGAGAAAGTAAAATATTTGGTGAGTTCTCCAAGTGTTCCTTCTATCAGGACCAAGTGCATTACTTGGAACATATAATTTTAGTTGAAGGAGTCTCCGTGGACCCTGAAAAGATCAAGGAAATAGTGGAATGGCTAGTGCAATAGAATGTATTAGAATTTTCTAGCTTCATGGGCCTCGTAGGGTACTATAGGAAGTTTGTGCAAGGGTTCTCCTAGATTGCATCTCCTATCACCTCACTCCAAAGGAAGGGAACACAGTTTGAATGGACCGAGAAATGTGAGCAGGAATTCCAACTCCTAAAGGAGAGGTGTATGAAAACATCAATTCTAACTATCCTTGACCCTAGTGGGAGATTTATAGTTGTGGTTGCTGAAATCTGCAAATGGTTAGTTTAAAATAAAGCAACATTTCAACATCCCTATGGAATAATAAGCCATGTTAATCATGCCATAAATGAAACAATGGAAACCAAATAAAAGCATATTAAAAAATGACATTAATCCTATCCCATAGTGGATTGGTGCTTCTATGGAAAGAAGCCCTTTCCCAATCCTTGATTGATAAGCTAGTGATGAAATTGCTATGGATATGGAGATGATAAATGGACAAGATAAGTTCTCAAAGAGAATGACCTTGCATCAAGTTGTGTAGATGATGGAGTTGTGAAGGATTTTCTCAAATTTGAAGCTTCTATTTAAGGATTTTCAAATGCTAAGAGTTGAAGAGGGACCAATGTGGGACTAAGAAACAGGCCACTAGGAAGAGGCCACTTGTCATCATGTGATTGGTTGATGCATGTGCAAGATTTGGGAAGAGTGCCCATGAGAGGGAGAATTTCAAATTTGAATCTTGCAATAAATTTTGAGAGGGGGACAAGAAAATGAGCAATAAATGCTATGTTGGAGGGACAAATCAACTTATCATGATTTTCAAACTTGAGGGCCATGTTGAGTGAAAATGAGGCTTTTAATAAATCAATAAATTGATTTATTTGTGCAAGTGGAGATATCTAGAGAATGCAAGTTGGTAAGATTAGCTTTTAATCATGATTAGATTAAATAGATGATGATTATGTTAGTTTAATGATGATTAGGTGAGATTGACTTTTAAGACTTTGATATTTGATTTATTTAAATCAGAAAATGATGAAATATGATTTGGGTTTGATTTAAATAAAGTCCTTATTTATTTGATGAATGGAATATGATTATGCATGATGTAAATTTGACATGTCTACATTTTTCCCCTCTTTGAAGCAATGTACATGTTGTGTTTGTTCAAAGAAAAAACTTGTTGCGATTGAAATCAAAAAAATTCTGATTTTTCAGATGCCCCAGCAGAAAGAAGTACATTGGTACATTGCCCCCTCAAGAGATCGAGCGAAAAGATTCGATTTGAGGGTCGATCTTGCAATAAAGAGGTTCAAAATGGATGGTTATGGATGATGATACAAATGAGATGATTTTAAGATGCTTAGAATAACAAATCTATATTATCCTAAACAACTTAAATGATGATATGATATGAGATGGATGAGATTGATGATGTGATATGCTGTGATTATGCAAATGTGTGATTTATGAAAATGTGATGATTAATGAGATGCTTAGACTAAAAGATCTATATTATGATGATGATTATGCAATTTATGTGAAATGATCAATGTTTCCTATTATGTATGATGTGAAATGATATGTGGTATGCTGACAGTTTTGTGGATGCAAGATGGATGCATGATGGATGCCTGATGGATGCAGGATGGATGCATGATGGATACATGATGGATGATGACGTTATCATGGAAATGAGATGATGACAAGAGGATCCCACAAGTCCATGGTCCGATGAGACTTTATTATAGATGATGATGGTGATAGATGATGATGATGATGATGATAAATGATGATGATTTGTTTATCAAGGATTGGGATTTTAAAAGGGCTACTTACCTTATGTTTGATTACACACGTAGATACGATGCATCAAGGTATAAAGAACCAGGATGGCATTGTACCTAGTGTGATGGAATTTGACTCGTCAAGCAGATAGGAGTATTCTTGTTCACACTTGACATACGGAAACCTGGCTAGGGCGTACCTAACAAAGCAAGTATTCGCCAAGTTATTTTACAAGAATGTCCAACAAGCACAGCAGAAAAAAGATAATGATCATTGCCCCATTCCTATCTCTCTAAATCCTTCATTTGGATATCATCGAGAGGTCCTTGGAATGAGTGCAATAAAATAAATCAAAAGAAAAGACCACGTACACAAATAAGTCAATGTTCTTCATATCTCTAGCCAAAGGGATGTTGTTTTGATAGGATAAGAATCCAAAGTGATATCCAAAATGATGCCCATTGTCGGAACGATATATCCTAGGACATGCATTCTATAGGATGATGATGGTTTGATAAGTTGATTGATAGGCTATTGATATGACATCGATTGACATGTTTGCGAATGATCATGATTTTGATTTTGTGTTACAGGTTTGTTGTTTCGATTTTGATTTTACGATTGAAGATTGATTTTACTGACTGCTATGATTGTTTATGTTTGTGTTGCCAAAGGATGAAAGTGATGATCAGTTTCTTATGGATGATTGATTATTGCAGGTGCAATTGAGATGAGATGGATGGATTTTTTTCAAATATTTGGATGTTTTTGACGTTTTGAAATGTTTTGAGGCTATTTTTTGGGTTTTTTGGATTTTATAAATGTTTTGATTTTTTATTTTTCAAATGTTTTTGGATTTTGATTTTTTTCAAATGTTTTTTGGATTTTGATGTTTTTGAATTTTTTTGGATTTTTATGTCTTAGGGGCTGATCAAAGATTAGCCTTGCGTACGTTTAAGCTCAGAGATGACGTAGTTCGGATTCCAATGTTTTTGATGTTTTCTATTTTTGACTTGTTTTTTGATTTTGATATGTTTTGGATGTTTTTGGATTTTTGATATGTTTTGATGTTTTTGGATTTTCTAATTTTCTGATGTTTTTGGATTTTCACATGATTTTGACGATTTGGTATGGACATGTGTGACGATATCAGTGCTTTGTTTTGGGATTTTGTTGAAAACCAAGCTAAGGTTGATAGGTCAAGTCGATGGTTTGATGATGATAACATTGTTGAGGATACACAACAATGCAAAGATTGATTGATCATGATTGATGATCATAACATTGTTGAGGATGCACAACAATGCAAGGATAGTGTTTAAGCAACACAATGATCGAGAAGGATATCCCAAGATGATGATGGATTGATGATGATGATTTGATTGGATTTGATTGATTAGGATTGTTGAAGCTTGATTTGGAACAAAATTTGTTTGAATGATTTGATGTGATGTTTGAAGGGTGTGTTAGATGCAACTGATAGTGATTATTTGGATTAATGTTTGATGAAAGATGAAGACTGATAAATAACATCTTCTTGTCAAAATATACCATGGGCTAGTGATTTAGATTTTGCTCACAGGTGGTTTGACCAATTTGATTTCACATTTGTCAATGTTCAGATCACCACATAAGTTGGAGGACATAGATCAAGATTTATTCTCAAAGCAAGATGTACATATTTGCCCCCAGTGTCTAGCAATGTATGGAATTTCATGGGTGGATGCTTGGATAGGTGTATGGATGGATGGATATGGATTATCTTGTGATAAGATAAGGTGTTTAGATAAAGAATACTCATTGGATAATGCTTCATGGCTCAGATAGCATTGGGTAGGATAGGATCAATGAAAATGACCCATGTCAAAATGTTTACCATAAGCAAGTGTAAAGTGTGCCCCAAACTTTTATCAAGATCAAGAAAACTTGGATGATGGATGCAGATGGATGAAAATGGATTGGATCAATGGTTTATGGATGGATGGATTTATTATGGATAAGATGGATGGAATGCTCGATTTATTATAGATGGGATGAGATGCTTTCACCTGAACCGGTGCACGTAGATGCTTGATTCTACTCATGACGCCTATTTTCCAGGTTTTCATGGTCTTGCCCAAAGCGCCGCCCATGCGGTTTTCACTAGAGGACGATTTTTCTCTTTACTATTTTCAATCCTTTTTCTAATTTTTTTGTGGATTTTCATATTTTTTGACTTTTTTGTATTTTTCTGAAAGATTCATGTTGAACCACAAGGTGTTGTTGATGTAGATGCCCCTGTCATAATGTGCCATCAATATCCTTC
Source organism: Sequoia sempervirens (assembly GCA_007258455.2). Lineage (NCBI taxonomy): Eukaryota > Viridiplantae > Streptophyta > Pinopsida > Cupressales > Cupressaceae > Sequoia > Sequoia sempervirens. Next base: position 193,385,821 of record VDFB02000017.1, read on the forward strand.
TTGAAGAAGTTGTTTTGCTAAGATACGTGCACTTGAATGCAACTTTTGGGATTTTTGATCTGCTTTGTTGATACTGGAGTTGACTTTGTCTTTGTGCACACATCACGATAGATTGCCTTATAAATCCTTATGATGAAGGGTTGTTGCCAATACACGGTCAATGTAAGAATTGGATATTATGCATGGAGGCATGGATAGAGTGTGTTTAGTGATAAGAGATGGATTGGTTGACAGTTTGGAACCTTTGACTCTCCAAACTTGGGAAGATGAGCAATGATGGGTGGATACGAAAGTGTGTATGGAATTAGGACCAACTGCCTAATACACTTTGTACGTTGCTTGAAAAGCTTGCTGTTTATTTTGCGGACATCTTTGATGGATACTTTTCCCTCTTTTATTTTTCCCCATAGTTTATTTGACTGATGGAGTTTGATAGGGATTATCTTTCTTTGGTATCCATTTATATTTGATTTGTCCATTATGCTTCTCAGCTTCTTTTGCTTTCATAGCATTCTTCATACTTTGATTCAAAATTTCCTTTTGATGTTGGTCCCAATTCGTAGATGGGGTGATGGGTGGATGAAGATTCATGACATGGCTAGTTGTAGTATTGGCATCGGTTTCATCACATGGATTCTTCGTGCTCCCTATGTTGACATTTGCTTGAGACAAAGTTGCCCCCAGTATGGTGATAGTATCACCTTTATTCCTTGATTCTGCTTGTTTTGAGATATCTTTTTTAGTAAACATGCTCTGACAAATGACCACTATAGATGACGTTTCAATTTGTTGCTCTGCTAACTCTGGATTATACTATTCTTTCTTATTTGCTTCCTTGAGTGGATAATGTTTGATATCTTTATTCATGATGTCCTTAGTCTACATTTGTGATATATCTGATACTGTTGTTGACAACTCTGTTTGATTGTAGGAGTTAAGAATCTGCTCTTTTTGTGTAACACAATCTTGTTCTAGATGAAGATCATCTATGTGTCTATCCATAGAAATCATTTCATGGGTAGATGGAGGAGTATGTGCTACATGGATATGATCATCTTGCATAGATATGAGAGTGTCCATTAGCTTATTATAGTATCTTGAAGATATAAATTCTTGATCTTGAATGATTTCAGAGTTTCTTTCGGCATGCTTTGGATCAAGTTCTTGACATGGGTCATCTACAAGGGATGGATTGCTTACAAAGGGTTCTTGGATGTCATTATTAGACATGGTAAGTGGTTCCATATCCTCAAGTGTCGAGTTCAATGTTCTTTCAATATCTGTAACCATGAGGTCGAAGGGGGTCAACATGTCTTGGAAAGGACCATTGCTAGACCTTAGTGGAAGATATTTATCATGCTTTAGAATAAATTCTTGAGATATTCCCTTTAATCCATTAGGTAATGAAGAGACATTTTCAACATGATTATTGGTCAATGCCTCATTGGATGAGGCAAAAGTATCTTTATTGATGGATTGATCTTGATCATTGTTTTCAACAATTGTGGTGGAGAGATTGACAATGTTATCATTGTCCCCAATAGCAATTATCTTTTGATCAATTAGGTCTTGGATGAGTTTATTGAGTCAAACACAATCTTATGTTTTGTGTCCCCTTATTCTATGATAATCACAAAGTGATGTAGAGCAGGATGGAGGAACAATCAACCAACACAAAATCAAATGATTAGCCCAACTTCCATAGGGTCAACTCTACAGCTTTCCAATTCACAACTAAGCAACTGAAAGACCAATCCTTCAATGACAACTATAAGAATACCCACTGATCATCCAAATAGCATCCATATTGCATCACAAAGAAATTTCCAAGCTTATGAGTCAGATTCATTTGTCAAAACCTATAAAATCATTCAGTCACAGTGACTAAGGGCTAGTAGAGTTAGCCCACTTTTACAAACAAAGTGTCTTTTAAATTTATCTTCACCAAACCAACTCTTGGATAGTCACAAATTGTGGCACAAATCAAAGGAATCTCTGGTTAGAACCTCCATACTGCCCTTCTAAACTGCTATTCCATAAAACCCTCCTTTTCCTTCCTAAAACCTAGGGCTTATTGTATTTCCTATACCCAGAACACTTGTAAACCCAAAACCACTTGAATCCTTCTAATTTCAACCTGTACATGCTCAACACACCTTGACATTTCACTTCTCTCATGTTTTGTTCATACTTCCTTTGTAAGCCACCTAATTTTCCACTTTTTTCCACCCCTTCACCATAGGGTTTCTAACTTCTATTCACTCCAGGTCTTCTCCAACCTCAAAAATCATCAAAACACACCTAAGCATATCCAAAAACACCAAAACTAACATCTTTTATCCTATTCTCCTTACACAACTCAAAAACCCTACCTTAACCATGCTTAAAGGGCATAAAATTATGTCTTTTGCATTGGGGCAGCGTTCTCAGGACCCTCAAAACTCTTATTCAATGGATAAATACATTCCTATACCTATTATTAGACTTATCAGGACCATTCCACCAAGAAACAGTAACTACAGAAAGGTGGAATGGCCTATTCACTCATTTTTGTGGCTCAAACCCTCTACCCTGTTTCCTAACCAGTTTCTCAATTTCAGTCAATAAATTGTTTGAAATGCAAGTTTAACCTTCAAAAATCAATTCAAAACACAGTAAAAACAATTCTAAATCAAAATCCAATAATTCATGATCAGTTCTTGCTGTACGGATCCGTACACAGCCAAGAAAGTGAGAGAGAACCAGAAAATAACTGGAAAAATAGAACTTTGTATTAATTTTCTCTTTCAAAATGCTTTCACCAACCTTTCTCGAGCCTTCAAGAGGCAATTTAAACATTTTTCAATCCAAAACCACCAAGAAAACACCTATAACTGACCACAAGATTACCTTAACCCTTACATTGCTTAATTCTGCCTTTTTTGACAACTTGTTAGCAACAAACACAACATTATGCAACCTGGTGCACTTTTTGAAACAACTAATCTTAAAAACCCCAATTACATGACAAAATAGTCTCAAAGACCTTATTTAGTACTAATTTACTCAAATGCCCCTAATTTCTAGACCAACCCACACTTAAATGAATTTTTGCAATAATGTGTTTATGGTGCTCCTGCACCATACTCCCCGGGTACAAAAGATTTATGCCCCATAAATCACTCCATAGGACTACTCCAACCTTCTGGACAATCCCTTCAAACCTACTCCAAGTCACTTGCATGGAAATCTTCCACCAAGGGACTTTGTACCCTTCATTTTTTGCTTTGACTTCACCTTGCCACCCTTGATCCTGCTCAATGGGATCTTTTTGCTGCATTTTGCCTTCATTGATACCTACAAACAAAAATTTAGTACACCAAACCAAACAATCATGCATTAGTATCCTTGTCACATGCTCTTCCATGAGCCAATTAGACATATAGTCTTGCCTTTCAACTTCACTCTCTGCAACATAACCTTCACTGTATGCTTCCACTTTCATTTTAACCCTTGGTCTATCCTCTGTCAGGGAAATGAACAAATCAGGGAGATAACCAATGATTCCCTTCACTCTTAGCCTCTTACTCTTCCACTTCACACCTGCACCCAATTGAATCATGCTTGGATCCTTTGTCTCAATAGCACACAATATCTTAAATGCTAAACTCAGCAACCAAGGACAACTCATTGTCCCAATCTCAGATTTTTTTCTCTTCTCCAACTCAATTGGAGTCCACACACACTGTCTTCTCTTAGCCATTCCTTGGCCTATCACCTTCAACCTCTCAATCTTAGCCTATGTCCTTATTGCAATTCTCTGCAAAACCTTTGCCAAATATCCTTCACCTCTCATGGTGAACAACCTCTGCTCAACTCTTCTAAACTCTCCAAACTCTTCCATAGTCTCCTTCACTATTTTCTGCAAATCTTCATAGCTGACTATCTTTTTCCTGACTTCTACAACCTGCTCATCATCTTCAAGCCTTCCAAGACTTCTTTCATTCCTCTCATTACTTTTCTTTTTAGTCACTCCCTCATTCTTCTCTTTCTCAGTTTCCAAAACCTCTGTCACATAGCCCACTGTGTTTACAATCCCTGTCTTTTCATCATTTACTCTTACTGTCAAGGGACACTCCATTGCCCCAATCATGATCTTGTCATAGTTTACAAGCCTTTTATGGCTTTCTCCAACCACCTCACCTGTCTTTTCTATATCTCCTCTTTTCCTCTTAACATTCCCAATCTTCAAGTCTTCACTGTCATCAGCATTTTCACCTTTTCCTCTTACCCATACCTGCTGCACCTTGTGCTCTTGTCCACTCAATGGATAGCATACACTTTCCTCAATGCCCTTGCTTTGCCATCCCTGCAAATCACTTGCATTCACATATCTTTCCCTCTCTAAGCTCTCTATCCCAATAACTTTATTATCACAAAACTCAGCCTCAATCTCACCTATCCTTGTATCTTTCATGGATGTCTGCCCTACATCATTTTCATTATTTAATGAACAAACTCTTACCTGCTCTTGGCCTTCCACACAACTCTCAAGCCTACCTTGCATCCTCAATGCCTCTTCACTCTTGAATCTTTCAATACCTTCATTCTTATTCTCTTCTCTTTGAGAGATCTCTGCCCCAAGTGCCTTCTGCTCGCAATACTCTGTCTCAGCTTCTTGCACCACTGTGTTTTTCATAGTTGTCTGCCCTAGAACACCATTAACCTGCAATGAACAAACTTCTTGTTGTCTTTTATCTTCAACACAATCCTCAAGCTTACCTTGCTCCTTTAAGGTCATTTCTTGTGTGACCTCCACTTCCCTTGTCTCTCTTCTGTCTTCAATCTGTACTGTCCTTCCTAATGCTACTTCATGGTGTTTTCCCTTCTCCATTTCAACTAAGCTTTGCCCTATTTCCTCATCCTTGTCTTTTTCTGCTTTATATCCTAAGAACTTGTGTCTTTCCTGCAATATCACCCTTGTTCTCTTGTCTTGGCCATCTTCCACCAATGAGGTCAAAACATAAATCCTTCCATCCTTTTTAATCTGGTAATTATTTTCCCTGCCATAGTACACAACAAATCTTTCCCAACACCATGGTTTTCCAAACATTAGATGACAAGAGTGCAATGGTACAATATCACATAATATTTTGTCTTTATATCCACCTATTTCAAATTCAACCCATGATTGCTCTTTAACCAAAAATGTATTCTCATCATTAATCAATGAAACATAATAAGGTGAATCATGTGGAAACCTTTCTAAGTTCAATTTTTCAACCATTTCAGGAGCAACCAAATTATCCAAACTACTTGAATCAACCATAACCTTGCATATCTTACCTTTTCACTTGCACCTAGTCTGGAAAGTAGCATGCCTCATTTGTCCTTCTTTCTCATCCAACCTTTTGAAGTCCATAGTGCCTTGTATCTTCCAATGCTACTCCTGCAACCTTCAAGTGATCTACTTCCTTGCTCTGATACCACTCTGATGCAGAGCAGGATGGAGGAACAATCAACCAACACAAAATCAAATGATTAGCCCAACTTCCATAGGGTCAACTCTACAGCTTTCCAATTCACAACTAAGCAACTGAAAGACCAATCCTTCAATGACAACTGTAAGAATACCCACTGATCATCCAAATAGCATCCATATTGCATCACAAAGAAATTTCCAAGCTTATGAGTCAGATTCATTTGTCAAAACCTATAAAATCATTCAGTCACAGTGACTAAGGGCTAGTAGAGTTAGCCCACTTTTACAAACAAAGTGTCTTTTAAATTTATCTTCACCTCACCAACTCTTGGACAGTCACAAATTGTGGCACAAATTAAAGGAATCTCTGGTTAGAACCTCCATACTGCCCTTCTAAACTGATGTTCCATAAAACCCTCCTTTTCCTTCCTAAAACCTAGGGCTTATTGTATTTCCTATACCCAGAACACTTGTAAACCAAAAACCACTTGAATCCTTCTAATTTCAACCTGTACATGCTCAACACACCTTGACATTTTACTGCTCTCATGTTTTGTTCATACTTCCTTTGTAAACCACCTAATTTTCCACTTTTTTCCACCCCTTCACCATAGGGTTTCTAACTTCTATTCACTCCAGGTCTTCTCCAACCTCAAAAATCATCAAAACACACCTAAGCATATCCAAAAACACGAAAACTAACAGCTTTTATCCTATTCTCCTTACACAACTCAAAAACCCTACCTTAACCATGCTTAAAGGGCATAAAATTCTGTCTTTTGCATTGGGCAGCATTCTCAGGACCCTCAAAACTCTTATTCAATGCATAAATACATTCCTATACCTATTATTAGACTTATTAGGACCATTCCACCAAGAAATAGTAACTACAGAAAGGTGGAATGGCCTATTCACTCATTTTTGTGGCTCAAACCCTCTACCCTGTTTCCTGACCAGTTTCTCAATTTTAGTCAATAAATTGTTTGAAATGCAAGTTTAACCTTCAAAAATCAATTCAAAACACAGTAAAAACAATTCTAAATCAAAATCCAATCATTCATGATCAGTTCTTGCTGTACGGATCCGTTACAGCCAAGAAAGTGAGAGAGAACCAGAAAATAACTGGAAAAATAGAACTTTGTATTAATTTTCTCTTTCAAAATGCTTTCACCAACCTTTCTCGAGCCTTCAAGAGGAAATTTAAACATTTTTCAATCCAAAAATACCAAGAAAACACCTATAAATGACCACAATATTACCTTAACCCTTACATTGCTTAATTCGGCCTTTTTTGACAACTTGTTAGCAACAAACACAACATTATGCAACCTAGTGCACTTTTTGAAAAAACTAATCTTAAAAACCCCAATTACATGAAAAAATAGTCTCAAAGACCTTATTTAGTACTAATTTACTCAAATGCCCCTAATTTCTAGACCAACCCACACTTAAATGAATTTTTGCAATAATGTGTTTATGGTGCTCCTGCACCACAAAGGTGCTTCTCGTTATACCCTGGTGGTTTAACTAGGGGTTCTTGATAGTTCCCATAGATGGGGAGCTTGATGAGATTTTCTTGTACCAATTGTTGTAGGACTGATTCGATTGGTCTCCCAAGTGGTGTGTATTTTTTCTTATTTCCTTGTGAGATTTGTACTTTAAATTGACCTTGTCGTGATTGATTTTGGAGGTGTGGTGATTGATCTTTGAGATGGGATGATTGATTTTTGAGACATGGTGATTGATCTTCGAGACATGGGGTTTGGATTTGTTGATGTGGTCGATCTTGATATCTAGCTTCTTGACATTAGAGATATTGTTGTTGATGTTGTTGTGGACACAACTCAATGCTTTGATGACATGGTTCAACCAATGGAAGAGTGTATTGACTTTGGAGTGAAGATATCTCTTGGTACAATAATTCAATTAGTTTGGCATGTGAAGCAAGTTGTTCTAGCGAAATTTGATCTTGATTTTGACTCCCTTGATTTGGCTTTTGTTCAAGCAAATTTGGAGTGTGTACTTGTGCTTGCTTTTGGACAATTTTTTGATTTGGGATGACACTCAGATTTGGCATGATATGTTGAAATTGAAGATTGTTGATGTTGGGAATCACATTGCCTTGACTTGGAGTCATTAACATCTTGTTTGGATTTTGAAAAATATTCATATGATTTGTAACCATATTCATCCCAAAGGTTTCCGGATTCATATTTTGAAAACTTGTACTTGGTACATTCTCATTTGGCATGTAGGGATTTGGTGAGGTGACGTTCGTTTGAATGGCCATGCATTGGGTGTTTGGTTGGACTTGTAGGTTTGGACTTGGATTTAAATCTATCCTTGAGAAAGGTGTTCCAAACCTCAATTTGGGCATACTCACATTTGGTATACTATTGGAATTTGTCGAAGGTAATGATCTCATGTATGGTTCGTATAGATGTGAGTGTTGAGAATCAATTGATGTTGTAAGGCTTTGATAACTTATTTGGCTTGGGTTGCTCATGATGTATGGATCAAGTCTATATTCCATGTTCCTCTTGTGTTTTGACCTTGTAGAAAAACTGACCTCTAATGTTCTTAGGACCAATGACGATATGGAGGATGAAATGTGTAAATGATATGAGTGTTGAACATTTAGGGACTTTGGAAACATCATTCTAGACTTGGGTAAATAATCCTTAAAGCAAATCAAAGTCATTTTTTTAATTAGGTGTGTGGGAATGCATCCTTTCTCATACATTTAATTAAATCAACCATCCTTTGAACAAGTTCATCCTAAGATCACATGCAACATCTTAGGGTTTACAAGTTCTAGTGCCATTATGTGGTTGCTGAAATCTGCAAATGGTTAGTTTAAAATAAAGCAACATTTCAACATCCCTATGGAATAATAAGCCATGTTAATCATGCCATAAATGAAACAATGGAAACCAAATAAAAGCATATAAAAGCATGACATTAATCCTATCCCATAGTGGATTGGTGCTTCTATGGAAAGAAGCCCTTTCCCAATCCTTGATTGATAAGCTAGTGATGAAATTGCTATGGATATGGAGATGATAAATGGACAAGATAAGTTCTCAAAGAGAATGACCTTGCATCAAGTTGTGTAGATGATGGAGTTGTGGAGGATTTTCTCAAATTTGAAGCTTCTATTTAAGGATTTTCAAATGCTAAGAGTTGAAGAGGGACCAATGTGGGACTAAGAAACAAGCCAATAGGAAGAGGCCACTTGTCATCATGTGATTGGTTGATGCATGTGCAAGATTTGGGAAGAGTGCCCATGAGAGGGAGAATTTCAAATTTGAATCTTGCAATAAATTTTGAGAGGGGGACAAGAAAATGAGCAATAAATGCTATGTTGGAGGGACAAATCAGCTTGTCATGATTTTCAAACTTGAGGGCCATGTTGAGTGAAAATGAGGCTTTTAATAAATCAATAAATTGATTTATTTGTGCAAGTGGAGATATCTAGAGAATGCAAGTGGGTAAGATTATCTTTTAATAATGATTAGATTAAATAGATGATGATTATGTTAGTTTAATGATGATTAGGTGAGATTGACTTTTAAGACTTTGATATTTTATTTATTTAAATCAGAAAATGATGAAATATGATTTGGGTTTGATTTAAATAAAGTCCTGATTTATTTGATGAATGGAATATGATTATGCATGATGTAAATTTGACATGTCTATAATAGTAATCACAAATTCCTCTAAAGAGGGATTGGGAGCAGTGTTAATACAAGACAAACAAGTGGTGGGATATGAATCAAGGAAGCTCAAGGAGCACAAAGAAAACTATGAACCTCATGATTTGGAATTGGAAGCCATAGTTCATTCCTTAGAAATGTGGAGGAATTTCCTTTTTAGAAAACCATTTGAACTTAAGACAAACCACTTGGGGTTGAGATATATATTTACCTTGCCAAACCTTAATGTACGATAGAGAAGGTGGCTAGAATTCTTTAGCGAATACAACTTTGGAATTGAATAAATAAATGGGATAAACAAGAGAGTAGTTGATGATCTTAGTAGATGAAGACATATGACAATAATGATCTCAGCAACGTCTAATTTGAGGCAATAGGTAATTTAGAAACTGTCTGAGGATGATCACTATAAAAGAATGAAGAATGCCCCTTGCCAGAAATACTTTTGATTATCAGTTTGATGGGTACCAGATCAAACTAGATGAAATTTTGAGGTACTAGAGGATAATTTATATTCTATACTCTAGAGAGTTGAGACAGTTGGTTTTGGAAGTTCACAATGCACCTTATTCAGGACACCCTAGTGTATCTAAGATGATCATGGAGTTGAAGACTATATTTTTTCCCTAAACTCAACAAGGATGTAGTGGAGTATGTAGCTAGATTCTTGGAGTGCTAGCAAGTCAATGATAAGCACGCACACCGAGCTAGGTTATTGTATCCCGAGGACATACCCGAGTATAAATGGTAGGGGTATGTGCAAATTCATCATGGAAGAAATAGGCTCTTAAGTGGCAAAAAATTCTGAAAAATTAGAGTTAGGAAACTTGACATAAAAATTTGAATAAGTTATCTATATTATTTCAAAAACATGTAAGAATACAATCTATATAAAATTGAATGTAGTTTCTAAACTACTAGGTTTATTTAAAAAATAAATAAATCTATTTGGTGAAAATTTTAATTTTCAATGTGAGTACTTAAATTTCAGGGAAAAAATAAGAAGTAGGTGTATGTCTGACTACCCTAACAACAATAAAATGATTATATTTTTTTATAATATTTTAGATATAAGTAGAGGACTCATGTCCATATGTGATGAATATTATTTTGTAATTTGTTTCCAAGTAAATATTTAATTATGAATTTTTTAATACAAATTTTAAAAAATATAAAAACTCCTATGTCTTACCACCTTAACTTGGTCAAAAAATCATAAAATTCAAAAAAATTGTAATCCTATAGTATATCGAAGCATAGAATGTGACGCATGTTTTAGATTCAAAAAATGTGATACCGCTTCAAAGCTATAGATGTTTTTCAATCAGCCTATCAATCAGGACTTTAGTCATAATTCAAATAGAAAATGAATAATAATTATTTATTAAATTCAAAGTAAAGCATAATTTATATTGGTGGAAAGCTGAGAATCTCCTTTAAAAACCCTTTTTGTTTCATCAGTTTTGGATTAAAAAAATCGTCAGCCACATGGGCCATCATATCAGTTACATATCGTCACTTTTTGGCCCATCATGATCCTGCACATACCCGTAGGTGAATAGTATGGACTTCATACAGGGGTTGTCTTTGAGCAAGAATAATCATGATGTCATCTTGGTTGTGATTTATAAGTTTACCAAGGTTGCACATTTCATTTCAGGAAACCTTAAGGATGGATTGTTGACCCTAGGAAGGAAATTTGTGTAGAACTTTTGTTTGGATATAGTGCCAAGGACTATCATTTTTTATAGAGACGCATGGATAACCTTAAGGATTATGATGACCTTGAATGCAACATTGGGGACTAAATTGAATTTCAACTCATCTTATCATCCTTAGACTGATGGATAGATAGACAGGGTGAACTTATAGGTAGTTGAAGACCTCCTCCAAATGTATTGTATGGACCAATAGTATAGCTGGGAAGAATATTTTCCTTTGGTAGATTTTTCTTACAATAACTCCTATCATACCTCCTTAGGCATGGCACCATTTGAGGCCTTATATGAGTGAAATTTTTGTACCCCCATCATTTGGGATAAACTGGAGTACATGATCATATAAGGACCAAAAATTCTTAAGGAAATGGAAGAGTAGATGCAGGTCATCAAGAGTAGATTGAAAGAGGCGGTAGAATGATAGAAGAGTTATGCCGACAAGAACCGAACTCAAAGGTAGTTCGCAATAGGGGATAAGGTTTTCTTGAGAGTCAAACCTCATTAAATCTCTATTGCTTTTGGGAATTATTCCAAGCTGGCCGCAAGATATGTAGGACCATTTGAAGTACTGTAAGTGATTAGCCTAGTTTCCTATAGACTAGCTCTACCACCTGCTCTGGATCCACTTCATAATGTATTTCATGTTTCTTTTCTTAAGCCATATCATCTTGATATGAATCATGTACTTGATTGGAAATCTTTGCAGGTATAGGATCCAGGAGTGGTTCTAGTGGAGCCCATTAGAATCCTAGATAGGCACAACATTAAGTTGTGAAACAGAGAAATCACACAATTTAAGGTCCAATGGGACTAATATTCTAAGGACAGTGCTACATGGGAGGATGCAGAATAAACAGAATGTGCTCATTTCCACATTTTCTTTCTTGAAAGAGAAACTCAAAATTTTTGTTGATATTTCTTTTGGGCTTGAGATACTATGATATTTCATGCTTTAAAATTTTGATGTTGAAATAGACATATCTTTGAGATGATGATAAAAAAGACATATTTTGAAATGATGTTGAAATAGACATATATTTCATGTGATGTTGAAATAGAAATATATTTTGAAATGATGTTGAAATGGACATATATTTCATGTGATGTTGAAATAGACATATATTTCATGTGATTTTGAAATAGACATAAATGAACCAAACATGGTATGATGTCATTCATTCTAACTTACTAGACATTGGGACAATGTCTCATACGAGAGAAGGATGTCATAACCAAATTTTATTTCATATTTATTTAAATATAGAAATTGAATTGTTGATGAAATTCAATTAAATACTAAATGGGGATTCTAGAATATTCACATGTTGAATATGAGGAGTTGACTAATGTTGAATTTATGAAATCTTGAAAACTATTTTTTGTATATATATGTCATCAAGGATTGAATGTTACTAATCAATTTGCAAGTATGTACAGTAGCGGGGTGACAGGATGAAGGACAAGAACACAATTGAAGTAGGATTGTTATGCTAGATCATGTTGAACAAGACAACGAAGAGGGTGGGTGAATTAGTTTTCATAGATTATAACCTTCAATTCATTTATGAGAACTAACACATAAATTGATTAAATTTTTAACCATCAAATGCCAATGCACAAACACAATAACACCAGATTTACATGGAAAACCCAATGAGGGAAAAACCATGGTGAGGATTAACTCACTCTATAGAAAATATCAAAACTGATTACAAAAGGTTCACTGTCTGAAATAGGCTCACTACTTGAGATAAGGCTCACTACCAAGATACAAAAGTTATGGCTTACCGCCAAAAGTGAACTGATGAATTACACCTTTCTTGTCCCAATTTTAGTTCTGAATGAAGCTTTATAACAGTAGTACTACATTCATTTTTTATTACACACTTATTTTGATCTACTACACTCACTCTTTCACTTTCCTACTACCACACACTTTTTATATCTCTATTTCTCTCTACATATTTTCTTTTCGGAGACACACACACATACATATATATATATATATATATATGTATGTATGTATATATTACTTATCAATTAGGTCACCCTTGTATAAGATTAACACATTTTTATGTCATCCAAAACATCTATAGTATACAATTAATCAACATCAAATATCACACACACTAAGTCAACCAATATCATCAAATATCTGAATCATAGCTTTTATCATAGTAGGAACCAGACCTAAAAATAAACATACCGGACCACATATAATGGTCATCTTTGATAGAAAATAACTTCTAGTAAATGAATCATACATTCAATATTGTGTTGACAGCAATGAAAACACACTAACATTAATGACAACCATTTGATGCAAACTTCAACTTCCAATAATCTCCCTATTGGTCATTGATGACAACACAAGATGTGAAAATTCAACAACAACAACCTTTTTAAATATTTTGATGAGATGAAATTATTTTCATTCTTTTCACATGCTTCCTCTCCCCCTTTGACATCAATGTCAAAAAATAATTCTATTTCCCTCTTACTTCAAAAAGAGTTTTACAAAAAAATATATCTTCAAAAAAATTTACCAAAAATGATCATTTACCTCAATCCTTCTTCCTTAAAATATTTCCTTGTATTTTTTCTTCAATAATGGAAGATATTTCTTCCAAGAAAACATTTCCAACCTAATGTGTAAACAAATTCTATTTATCTTTCCTATTGAATCAATTGTTTCTAGAATAATATTTGGAATAGAAATATTCTATGCATTGTTCTCAGCGTCCACCAGGAGACCAAAAAGTTGTTCCAATATCAACTCAATTATCTCTTTAACTTTTCAAAAGGTCTTCACAATACCATCCCTCTATACCATTATGACTACATGATCAGATTGTAAGGAGTTGATCCTTTTTCTTTTGTGTTCTGTTCCATCCTTATCATTAAGAGCATCATATATTTTCCAATAGAATTCATTTCATGCTCAATAGTATCGATTTGTGCTCTATAGTTTCCAATAGTAGTAGGCCACCAATGACAATACATGTATACATTATTTACACTCTTGACACATTTTTTTAGTTCATTTATGATCTCAGTCAATCTACTATGTGCATTTTGACATCTTTCTTTGATAGCCAATTGAATTTCAACTTTTTCTATTGTTTCACCAGGTGAGTATGCCCTTAGTCTATCTTCAATTTGCTCAATCAATGCTTTTGGTAAAATACTTGTCAATTCGCTTACATCAAAATCATTATGAATTATGTAAATTGATAGGGAATCTATAATATCATCATGTTCATATGATGGTCGATACAACCATACATCTCCAATCATATTCAATCCATTAGATTTCTCAAGTATCTTCAACACCTTTTCTTTAGAAAATTCTTCTTCATCATTTGTAATCTTTTCTTCTTTCTCTTCTTTTGACTTCTACCTTTTAATTTCTAGAGGAGAACTTGAAATACCTATTCTTTCCTTCCTTTTCTAGAGAAGAATCCTAATTCAGAAATTCCAAACAAACTAGAAATCATGCCAGAGCTCCATACATTTATTTTGATTTCAAAGTATTCTTTACAAATATTTTCCCTTTTTGCTAGACATTCCAAATATCAATGAACTTACTTCCCAACTGGTATAATTGATTTCAACACAACATTCTCTTTCAATGATAATGATTTTAGAAAATACATCATCAAGCATATAAGTAGAGATCCAAAGAAAAAAGGGTAATTGCCATTCTTGTTCATAGTTATATTTTCCATTAATTGATTTCTTAGTAACTCACACAAATCAAAATCCTCTTTTTTCTCAACCATTTGATGAACAACATAATGAAAATCTCTAAAGTAGATGCTTCCCTATTTCTAAAATAAATCTTATATGAAATGACATATGCCACATACCTTATCATTGGGTCAATTATAGTGTGAATTAGAAGTTCCCTTTGATCTCCTATTACCCTAGTTAGGGCTTCAACCTCCTTGTTCTTTATGGGCTTCTTGACTGGAACAGGTCCATTATTGCATAATCATATTATTGCTGCAATTGCTTCCTTTGTGATCTCATAAGGTTTGTCAAATATCATCTGATCACCTTGAATTATACTTAAGATAAGTTGAACAACATCCACATTCAAAAAGTATGGAAATTCTCTCCAAATGTCTAAACCCTTGTGCCCTAAATTCTTGATCATTTTCTTTTGCTCAACTGAAAGAGAAATCTCGAGATTTCAAATCTTTTCATGATAAAATTTATCAATCTACAACTTACTCATTTTTTGCAATTCGTTGTTGCATGAATTAAATACCACCATTGCCTTTGACTCCATTGTTTCTGCCTTGTTCTCTATACTTTTTCTTGCCAATTACCCTAGCTTTTTGCTTCTTAGCTCATTCACTTTAAAAATAAATGACTACTCAACCTTCCTTATTTAGCTTATCACTTTTAGGGTTTCATCATAAAGGATAATTTATTGCTTGTGACATCATCATCATCTGCACTTTAGTTTGATAGTTCCTTCTTCTACCAAAGAATTGTAAGGAGAGAGGCTCTACAATTCTTCTGGATTGTCTTCAAAATAAAAATTCACATTACATATTCTTGTGCCATCGCATGACACCTCATATGCTAGAGGTTTAAAATATTTTTATGTGATTTCTCCCCCTAAAGCCATTACTAGGTTTTGTTCATAGAAGGGGTATCTACACCAAATGTAGATACAAGATTATCTTATTTGTCCTTGTTCTTAGGTTCTTCTTTCTTTCTCCAAATATTTTCCATTTCTCTCCTCACTTCTTATAGATCTACTATATTTGTAGGCTTTTTCTTTTGTTCCATATTCGAATTCTTCCCAAATTTTCCCTTACAAACTTTTGAGATATTTCCTAGTTCATCGCAAGAGTGGCACACAACATATCTTTGACCACGTTAGTTTGTATTCATCTTTTACCTACATTGATTAGCCTTGTGTCCAAATATATTGCACAAATAATAGTAGCCTTGAAAGGAATGAATTCTTCTACCAGTATTAAACCTGTTCATCATTATCTAACTTTTTCATTTAATAGATTTATGTCCAAACTTGTTGCAAACATAGCATTTTCCAACAAAGAATCCAAAATTATAATTTATCCTATTTTGGTTCATCATACTTCTACATTTTGTTGCTCTATGTCCAATTTTATTGCATGTGTAGACACCTAAAAATGACCTAGGCCTGCAAGTTTCATTTTTACCACTTTCGTCCTAGCATAATTAAAACATTTAATTATGTCCTTGGTCCACATTCAACTATTAATTAAATAATTTATAATTGTTTAATTAATTCATGTCTTTGTATTCTTCATGATTATTAAATAAATAAATTTTATTTATTTATTAAATAAATCATTAATTGTCTAAGTCTTCCCTTAATTAAATAAATTTCTAAATTTATTTAATTACCTTTCTTCATATATTTCTTCACGATTATTAAATAAATAGTTTTATTTATTTATTTAATATGTCACTAACTGTCATAATTAAATGAATTGATTAATTTATTTAATTAATTAATCTTATCTGCTAAATTAAATAATTATCTTTAATTATTTAATTGCCTAAATTAATATTCCTCTCATTTTAAATAAATGAAATTATTTAAAATGTCATCACTTTCTTAACTGTCAGTCCATTTTGGTAAATAATCTACAAAAGATTATTTATTATCTCATAAAATCCATAATTTGAATTAATTTAATTCAAATTGGTAACTAATCTTCCAAAAATCAAGTAATCGGGCAAATTCTTGATTTTTCAAATCTGATCTTTAGTTCTAATCTTATCTTCTTGATTTTTTCGAATCTCGCAAATTAGACAATCTTTATCTTCTTGATTTTTGAAAATCTTTATTTTCTAATTAATTTATCTCATTTATTCTCCACCGTTGATCCAATTATCTGAGATATTATTTTGGCCATTCAATTAATGAATTTTCCCTAACCCTAATTAGGGATTCTCAGGTTTAATCTAGACCTCTCATTCAAGGTCTTTCTTAGAATTTAATCTCATCCGTCCACTCAAAATTGTGTTTTCTATAAAAGACCATTTTGCTCATAATTTCAGGATCCCGTCATTTTTAATATAGGAATTATAGTCATTTTAGCATTGGTAGTCATTATTTTCATTTATCATATTGTCATAGACATAGGCATAATTTTATCAAATCCTTCAACATTTGCATAGGGCTTTGGCATTATTATAGGTTGCTCAATTTGAAATCTGAGGGCCTCATTGACTTGCTGCAAACTAGAAGGTGTAACAAAGGTGAAGCATGGAAGATGAAGATTTATAGTAGTATTACTCCTTTTATTTTCATTATATTTCCTTTGTGCTTTGTTATTTCATTGGATTTTGATGTTATTATCTAATAAGTTAACCCATCTAAATTTCCATAGATACATTGGTGAACCCAACATATTTAGACAAATAAAGAGGAATTTTTGGAGTTGGTTTCTTCTTGTTGCAGGGCTTGTTTGCTTTTTGTTGCAGGTTTGGCATCATTGTGGACAAATCCCTACTTTCCAAAGATTTGACCATAACTTTTAAACGGCTACATATTTTCTCATGATTTTTTTTTTTTGCAGCTTGGGGACAACATCACACGATTTCATTCCAACAATTAGATTTTTTTGATCTGTTTTTAATTTTTTACAATTTTTGTGCTGTTTTTCATGAAAATTTAATTTCAAGAGTAAATTATCGAATATTTCAAATATGTTTACATTTATGGAAAGCTCTCTGAATTTTAATAGGGGTTTGTTCTTTATATTTTAAATTTGGATGCACAATTATTAGTAAAAGAATAGATCTTTTAAAATTGGGGTTTAACAAAGATTGGATTATATCTCACTCACATTTGTAGATATAATAAGAACATTTTTTTGCGGATTTGGGATGACATTAGACGACTCTAATAAAAAAATTAGAATTTTTAGAGCTGTTTTGTATTTTTTATAATTTTTTTATGATTTTTCATAAAAAAATTAATTTCAGGTGCAAAACAGAAAATGTTTCTAATTTGTTTACATTTTTGGAAACCTCTTGAGATTTTAGATAGGCTTTATTCTCTGTATTTTTCATTTTACTATCAAATTTTTTTCTAAAAATCAAATTTGTCTCGACTAGCTAACCCTCTAATAGTAGTGATTGATTATATTGTTATGGTTTGTTGTTGGTTTTTTGCATGTGTAGAAAATAAACACTTGAAGGGACACATTGGATCAAGTGAAAAAAAATTAAAAAAATGATGCATCTAACTATTTTTTCAGATCGATAGTCGAAGATCATTATCAAACTACTAATGTGTGGTATTACAGGTTCGATTGTCAAAGGCCAAACATCAAAACAATGTGCTTGCATTTTTAGTAGTGTAAAACACATTTTATTTTGGTGCAATTAAAATGAACCTTTGTTTTCTATTTCTAAATGTGTTTGTAAAATGGTAGGGGAGTATGCTCTCACCTTGTGAAAACTTGGTGATAAAAAACCCAGACCCATTTTTATTTGTTTTTACCCACGATTTGGTATATCGGACTATCCTCTCCCCTCACGCTTTCGAGCGATATTGGGTGTAAGAGAAATGGTTACCAACTCTAGAAATTGGGCCTTCTTGGAGATTTCATCACCCCAATGCGACTCAAACCGACAATGGAGCTAAAGCCAAGCTACCCCCGACCGGTATATAAATGTAAACCTTAAAGGAAAACCTAAGGTTGCTTGTGCGGATGTGTCATACGAACGGAGTTGTACTCCCTTAAACCCTATTGAGCTTAACCTCTTTAGGCTGGAGCACCACCTTAATGGTGATTAATCTCTTGCCCCATGTATGGCAACTCGAACGGGGGTCCTGAATTAAAAACTCTTGTATAGAAAGCCAAAAACCTTCTATTTTCTAGCGCAACACCGATCGGTGTGAAGGCATCCACACTTTCGCAGTTTGTAGTAGAGGTGATCAGCTCGCCATGGGAGTTTCATGGGGGTTGGAAGCTTGGTTGGCCTGAGAAGAGAGTGCACTGTAAGGGGGAGCCTGTATAGCCAAGCTTCTGAATTCACACACTATAGATATGCGATTAGGGAATCCCACGTGGAATCTAGCAAATATTGTCCTAGCCTAACCATAGGATTGTACTTGTCTCATGTGTGCTTGCTTACAGTCAAAATATCGTGCTTGCAAGTGTTTTCTGGATACTGAAACAAACCAAACAACGGTCAAACATCTAGAAACAACCAAGTCAAACATTGGACCTTTTCTGACCCATTTCACAACATGAACATGCAATCTTCCATGAACATGCCATCTTCATGACAAAACATTTTTGAGTCATTAATAAGAAGAGACCAGAATGGATGAGTATATGTCAAAGACTTAGAAGTTGCAACGCAAAACCCTGATATAGCCTCCTTTGTAGAAAAATCAATCTTACATGACCCTCAAAGGTATCTAGCCATGCTTTTGGACCAAGGGGCTAAGTTACCACAAGGCTTTGACATAAATACTTTGCCACCTCCATCTGTCTACCCTCACCATCAACAGTCACTTGACATAAATCCTACCAGTAATTCGCAACAAACATCCACTTATCACCCTTATCCTAACCTTGACAAGGGAAGCCAACTATCCACTAGTCCATTCCAAACCTCCATGTCATATTCTAACCCTTCACCTATCAATCCCATCCAAGTCTACATGCCTTATCAACCATCTACCAACTCATGTCAAGTCCCCACATCATACCATATTAATCCAGTCCAAGACTCCATGTCATATCGGTCCAAGACTCCATGTCATATCCAGTTCAAGTCTCTATGTCATACCCTAGTCCTTCACACTAGTCTAGTCCAAGTCCCCATGTCCTATCCTAGTCCGTCATTCATTAATCCTTTTCAAATCACCCCCTCACAAGCCACATCTAGTCATGAAAATTCTATCATAGTCCAAAGTCAAATCCCATTTAATAAACTTGAGGATACATGTCAAAATGAAAGTCCAAAGCATGACCTTATAATTTCACCCTCATGTCAAGAACAAGGTAGTCCATCCCATGACCCTATCTCAAAATCCATTCAAGATGTCCTTCAAAATAATCATGACATCCAAAACACACCTATCCTTAACAAAAATTCCATTTCTGATTATATCATCTATGAAAACCCCATCTTTGACCAGGACCCTATTGTTGACCAAGAAGTCCAAAACGATCCACTTCTTGACCTTTACGCCATTTATGATCAAACACTTGATGACCCTATACAAGCCTCGACTATTGACCCTTTCCAAAATGAGACACTTGCCTCCATGGGACACATACATGATATTCCTCCAGAAAAATAATCTTCCACTAGGGACATGCTTGCATATGATCAAGTTATAGCTAAAATCATTGGACTCTATGACACTAAACATAATGATGGCTTCAAAATTTCCTTGGAAGCACCAACAGAATCATCTGAACCTGACATGTCACATGATCAGACCAAATATATCAATAAGGAATATGTCCAACATGAAAATGAAGCTAAGACACTTTATCAACTAGGGTCATCTATCTTTTTCAGAGCAGGCTTTCTTGCAGATGAAAATATTACAAATGATAGTGTCCATAGACATCATGATGGGTTAGCATCTTTCTTTCAAAACAATAAATACTCCATCGCAAACAGAATCTTTCAAAGCATGCAATATCAAGGCAAAGGCCTAGGCATACACGAGCAAGGCATTCTAGAACCAATACAGCTTCAAGAAAATTACAGACATCAAGGTCTTGGTTATTCCTTAGACAACAAATCAAATGATGTCAGTGGTACCTTCTCGATACTGGGGGCAACCTTGCCAGATACAAACATCAAAATGGAATCCATGAGAAATCCTTGTCATAAGATTGCTGCCAACACCCTGTCCACCCACACCATAAACCATCATTCTATCATGAATCAACCTCCCCTTTGGGACCAAAAAAAACAAAAGTCTTACAAGTCAAAAGATCAAAATTAAATGTCAAAGGCCATTGAATCAAACAAAAGGACAAGTGGACAAATGAAATTAAAATGGATCCCAAAGAAAGATGGATCAAACAAAGACACCAAGTCAAATACAAAAGTAAATTACAATGTGGAGCCACAAGATAAGAGGACTCCCACATATAACACATGTCTACCTCCTTCAAAATGGTCATCAATCGAGGCATATAAAAGTGTTGGTTCCAAACACCATCCCTCCAAAATTCGTCATCCACCATCCAATGTCTGGAAAATAAAAAGTCATTCATCCAAATGTCCAAACAACCTTTCCACATCTACCATCATCTGTCATAATCCTACATCTTGCCTAAATTCCAAAAATCCCATGTCACAAATTTGTCACATCATGGCAGCAACTCTTTACCACAAGGACTCTTATGGCACTCTATTGTGATGTGCATATTTTGATAAGGCCAACTCTAGTCTCAGAAAGGATCACAATGACATCGATCAGTTGTATACAAGTGCTATGATCCTGACAAGACAACTACTTCAGATAGGACATTATTGGAATATCATGGCACCAGTCTCTACATCGGCACCGTCAGTGGATTCAGAACAGTCAGTGGTAATCTAAAGGATCTAGACTATCCACAAAATCGAAAAAAAAAAAGAAAAATGTAAAAAAATCATCACCCTAATGAAAACCTGGCAAACAGGCATCTTGGTGACACCAAAAAAATCAAAAAGTCAAGAAAATAGTAAAGAGAAAATTTTCATCTAATGGTAAAAACCTGGCAATCAGGCACCCTAGATAAGTACCATGATGAAAACCTAGCAAACAGGCGTCATGTGTAAAATAAATTGTTTATGTGGAATTGTATACTTGGGGGCAAGTCGTCTCATTTTCCCATGCCTTCCACATTGACATCCATCTAAGCCCTATCATTTCCATTCACTTTCCCACTTAACTCGGTCTTGACATAAAACTAGCACACATAAATCATGCTTTGGGAAAACTCTTGACATGTCTATCCTTCAGTCATACATGATTCATGAAACATCATGTCATTGACTGTCATAGTCTTATTGTCCTTATATGACATAGTCCTTGAAAATCATCTGACATTCCCTTAGTCTCATGTCTCTCATCTTTTACCAAGGCCACCCTCTCATCCTTTCATGTCTATCACCTATCTTGGCTTTCCCTTGTCAAACGGTGTAAGGATAATCATCATCCCATCTAGTCCTAACCAAGTCATTCCAAAGGCAACGAGTCTAAGCCATACAAGCACATTATCCAAAATTTTACTTGACTGTGTTCTTGGCCTAATTGTAGACCTCAATACTTTCGTCACATTATCGTCATCATCCTCACATTGTTTTGGGATGCGTCCTTCCCACGCCAAACAACGTTGTCATCACTTGTCAATTGGTATTCAACTTGACTAGGGGCACAATCATGTTTGTCCTTGGATTCTCATGTGTACACATCAATCATTTACATTTGTCATGATCCTCTTAAACGTGAAATTCCAAAAAAATCATAAAACGAAAAAAGACAAAAACATCAAAAAAGTCTTGAAAAAAGACAAAAACATCATAAAATGTCCTAAAAAAAAAAAACATCATAAAATGTCCTGAAGAAAGACCAAAAACATCATAAAATGTCATGAAGAAAGACCTAAAAATCATAAAACATCTTGAAGAAGAACACAAAAAATCCAAATCAATGTCAAAATCCTAAAAATGGAGTAAAAGTTAGTCATGTCAGTTAGTCCATGTCATTGTCGAACTACGTTGTCTCTACGCATTTGCTACGTAGGCAAGGCCATCAGTTGATGAGTCCCCAAGACATTAGGTCAGTCCTTTTAGGTTGGTCTAAATAAAGTCATGGCATTTGTCACAATTGTCACATCGGTCAAATAAGTCAGACATAGTCAAACTCAGACACAAGACAGTCATTCAAAACATCAATGTCAAAATTGGTCAAAATCATACAACACAGTCCAATCAATCATATAGTCAACACTAGTCAACTTGCCAAAACATATTAGTCAAAACAATGTCAATCTTGTCACTCTTTGGTCCTCTTCAAGATGTGTCCTTGGAGTTAGACCTCATCAAAATGTCCTTTACCTTTTCAGGATGTGTCCTTCCTGACAATAGGCCCCGTCAAACTGTCAACACCGTCAAAGTGGCAAAACTCTTAAACTATCAAAATTGTCAAACCAACAAGAAATCAATCTTTGGAAAACAAACATTGGCAAACAAAATAAAATGGTTGTTAATCTTTCTAGTCTATCTTGTCTTATCTTTTGACTATCTTGGCTATTTTGTCTTATCTTTTTACTGTCTTTTCTTTGTGGTCATGTTACTAGCTACCTTGAGGATGTCCCATGAAGGATTTAGAGGTGCAATGACATATCCTGGCTTATTTTATTTTCTTTGACTACTGTATGTGGATTGTCTCAACAAAAAGACTGGGGCAAAATGACCCTTAGTATGAGTTAGGACATTCCTTGTCTGTGACTGTCTGTTTTTCAAATGGATGACCTTGCACACCTTGGTCTATGTCATATCATGGTGTTTGTTGTCCATTTGTGTCATTTTTACCTCCCAATGATGATTAAGAGCAATAATAATTAAATTCCTATGGCAATGTTTTGAAGGATTTGGTCTAGGAACTAACATGCATCTTCTTTAGTCTTGTCATCTTCTCTGTCTCATCTCATATAGGCATTGCATCCATATCATCATCCATATATTTTGCACTAACATTTCTTTGTCTCTTCATATTCTAGTCTTCTCATTAATTTCAAGAGCACACCCATGTTCTTGGAACTTGTCTATCCTCTCGAGGGGGCATACCGCAACCCTCCTTGTCATTCTTCCTCATCTTGTTTTGCACTGGGGCATATTTTTGACTTATTTTCTTTGTCACAATGCGACATGCTACATTATGACAAAGAGGGGCAAAATGTAGACACCTAAAAAATGACCTAGGCCTGCAAGCTTTATTTTTACCACTTTCATCCTAGCATAATTAAAACATTTAATTATGTCCTTGGTCCACATTCGAGTATTAATTAAATAATTTATAATTGTTTAATTAATTCATGTCTTTGTAGTCTTCATGATTATTAAATAAATAAATTTTATTTATTTATTAAATACGTCATTAATTGTCTAAGTCTTCCCTCAATTAAATAAATTTCTAAATTTATTTAATTACCTTTCTTCATATATTTCTTCCTAATTATTAAATAAATAAGTTTTATTTATTTATTTAAAATGTCATCACTTTCTTAACTGTCAGTCCATTTTGGTAAATAATCTACAAAAGATTATTTATTATCTCATAAAATCCATAATTTGAATTAATTTAATTCAAATTGGTAACTAATCTTCCAAAAATCAAGTAATCGGGCAAATTCTTGATTTTCCAAATCTGATCTTCAGTTCAAATCTTATCTTCTTGATTTTTTCGAATCTCGCAAATCAGACAATCTTTATCTTCTTGATTTTCGAAAATCTTTATTTTCTAATTAATTTATCTCATTTATTCTCCACCGTCGATCCAATTATCTAAGATATTATTTTGGCTGTTCGATTAATAAATTTTCCCTAACCCTAATTAGGGATTCTCAGGTTTAATCTGGACCTCTCATTCTAGGTCTTTCTTAGAATTTAATCTCATCCATCCACTCAAAATTGTGTTTTCTATAAAAGACCATTTTGCTCATAATTTCGGGATCCCGTCATTTTTAATATAGGCATTATAGTCATTTTAGTATTGGTAGTCATTATTTTCATTTATCATATTGTCATAGACATAGGCATAATTTTATCAAATCCTTCAACATTTGCATAGGGCTTTGGCATTATTATAGGTTGCTCAATTTGAAATCTGAGGGCCTCATTGACTTGCTACAAACTAGAAGGTGTAACAAAGGTGAACCATGGAAGATGAAGATTTCTAGTAGTATTACTCCTTTTATTTTCATTATATTTCCTTTGTGCTTTGTTATTTCATTGGATTTTGATGTTATTAACTAATAAGCTAACCCATCTAAATTTCCATAGATACAACATGAATAACAAAATCCATTAAAAGATGGGTATGTTTGATCATTAGACTATTGGTTGAGAATCCTTCTAGTATTGATCCTTCAATTCTTTCCTTGATAGCTACTATCTTGAAATTTCCTTTGACTATTTATTATATTGAAACTTGGGTCATTCTTTAAACTTTTCCTTCTCCGAGTTCTAGACCACCTTTATCCTTTGCAAGCTTCTAAGATGAAATCAATTCATCAATTTTATTTCAATTTTAGATCTAATTTCTTAGTTTTGGAATGCATTTAATTGCTTGTTTGACATTTTCTTTTAGATCTTCATTCTTCGACTCTAAAGTCTCTATTCTCAATTCTTCATCTAAGTCAACTCCCTTCATCTTTTAGTTCAACCTACTAAGATCTCCTTAAAGCTATTAAACTTATTCCAAAGTACCTCACTCTATTACCAATTATTGAATAGGAGAACTAAGATGGGGGGTGAATCAGTTGTCACAAATTATAGCCTTTAATTCAATTACTAGAACTAACACATAAGCAAATTAATGATTAACCACCAAATACCAATGCACAAACACAATAACACCATATTTATGTGGAAAAACCAATGAGGGAAAACCATGGTGAGGATTAAATCACACTATAGATAATATCAAAATTGATTACAAAAGGCTCACTACATGAAATAAGGCTCATTGGCTGAGATAAGGCTCACTGCCAGGATACAAAAGATATGGCTTACTGCCAAAAGTGAACTGATGAATTACACTTTTCTTGTGTTGAATTTAGTTTTAGATGAAGCTCATGAAGGTAGTACTATATTCTATTCTAATCACACACCTACTGTATTTTCCTACTTCACTTATTCTAATTTGTTGTACTCAATCTTTCACTTTCTTACTATCACACATTTTTTCTATCTCTATTTCTCTCTACACCTTCTCATTCCGAAGAGAAATATATATATGTATGTATATCTTACTTATCAATTAGGTTGGCCTTGTATAAGGTTAACACATTTTTTATGTTGGTCAAAACATCCATAGTACATAATTAATCCACATAAAATATTGCATGTATGCTAATTCGGTCAAGATCTTTAAATATCTAAATCATAGCTTTTCTCATGATAAGAACTAGACCTAAAAGTTAACACACCAAACCACATATAATGGTCATCTTTGATGGGGAATAACTTCCAATAAATTAATCATACATTCAATACTGTGATGACATCAATGACAACATACTGAAATTAATGACAATCATTTGATACAACCTTCAACTTCTAACAAATCGAGAAGTAAGCCAGTTGGAATCTAGGTGCACACACCATAGAAGGGCATGAAGATTTGCATTTTAACCAAATTACATGTCTAACAATGAGAATTCCTTGATTTGAACTATTTCTATGTTTGGAAAAATATGGCTTGTAGATATAAATTTTCCCATTTAAAACTTTGTGTTTGATGAAACAAAAATAAGATTTCTTTATATATGTATATATAGAAATCATGGTCAAATTTGAATTTAAGATATCTATTGAAAGTAATGTTTTATGTAACGCGTAAGCCATAACAAACAAATATACATGGAAGTAAATATATATATATATATATATATATATGTATATATATATATATATATATATATATGTATGTATATATATTTATATATGTATATGTATATATATGTATATATATATATACATACATATATATATATATATATATATATATATATATATATATATGTATGTATATATATGTGTGTATATGAAAATTTAGAATGAGAATGGGAATCATTTAAATAAACATAGAAATATGAATGATAAATATAAGAAAATATTAGTTCTAAAACATATGCTCTCTTGTGTACTTTTCTTCCAAATTATGAATGAAATGGTTAATAATCTTTTCGCTTGTATTCAATTGTTTTAATAGAATGTGTGAGCTTATTTTTTCTTCAATTTAAAAAATTGATTAAATGCTAAAATAATGCCACAAGTTTATGAGGAATGAGCATAGGATTTGGTAAGTAGTGTTTTAGACACAGTGAGTTGAATACTACAAAGTAGTATGCCAATATCCTTTCACTTGGTAAGTTAAATTGCTATATTATTACTTGTTATTGCAAAAGTGACTCCATTTTTCCAATAGATGAGGCACTGGTATTTTCACTCACTTACTCTAAGGATAGATGAGTTAGTTGTTCACTTAACCAAGGGATTGAAATGAGAATGACAATCATTTAAAAACTCTCAACTACAAATGTACCAATCTGAAGTACCCTTTTATTCCTTGCAATAGAGAGTAATTTTCTAAGGGTCAGCCAAATATTTAATAAATATTATCTATTTACATTCATATGAATCAATTTATTTCTGGAAATATTCTTGATAAAATGAATATCACATGAACAAATTTAGGAACACCCTCCATGGTTTCATAGAGCCTGAAGTGAAGAAGTACAGACTTTAGAATCCTTACTTATGTGTTGGCCAGTCCTTACCCTTACTAATAATTGAATTCTGACAGATTCATAGGGAACTGGTACTTGATTAAGTTTGGTTCATAAAAAATAACCAATATGGTGCATGCCCAACATCAGCATGCATTTCTATCATGTATGCTAGAAAAAGAGAAATTGTAAGATTTATGCTAGGAATGACAAAGAGTGACATCATAGAGTTCATTCATGCATACATAATGAACAATATTTCCCTGCCAAGCATAAAAGTGTGTTACAACAATAGTAAATGAGAGGTTCTAGTATAGAAAAAATATACTCTCTGATCCATTTCGGCACCCATATTGAAAGTAAATTTCTACTAAACAACTATCTACCCTCTAGCAACAACTTGCCCGTATATGCTCTAGTCAATTAAGGTATGACTATTCCATATCAATATTCAAATTACTTCTTCCGT